>CM046882.1:520702617-521944669 GCA_025667525.1 Glebionis coronaria
ATGAGACTCGAACCACTAGAAGAGACCCGCGAAAGAAAATCTTCAGAATTTACGGTTTCGCACAAGAGCGAAAAATTTGGGTTTTTTTTTTCTCTTGCAAGACTTAAACATAGGTACAACCTCATCCCCAAGCTCCAAAAAGAACTGAGGTGCTAAGAGTTGGTTAAAATGGCAAGCCATATATGAAAGCGCATAATATATAGTAGTGTATATAGATGAGAAATATTTGGGAGGCCACATTCCCTCTGTCCTTGTCTATGAGATTTTATATACTAATGTACATATTTTGTATACGTGTTTTTGCGTACATTTTTGGGAAGTTAATATGTGGATGCAATTCATAATTGAGATTGCAATCATTGTAAATTGTATGACTGATTATTCGAACCATTTTCATTTGAGCATGGAATTGAAGCTTTTAATTGATTTGATCATTGTTTATAGAGAAAATTGCGTAAATTGTTTATGAGCTCATTTTGCATGTTTTGTTTCAAATATTTTAAAAGTGATAATATCGTTCTAAAATGAAACAAATTTACAAATTTTTGTCCCCAAGGTTCGGCCATTTTATCAGCCTTCGTCTCAAATATTTTGCAAATACATTGTATACAAAAACAAAAATTTGCAAATTTCTTTTTTATTTTGAGACGATATCAAACTTCGAAATAAACCTAAAAAAGATATATGCAAATCTCTCTTGTTTATAAGTTTACATCTAATAAAGTTTAAATCTACAAGAATGCACATATGTATTTTTTTAGACCAACATGCTACTGAATTTTAAAGTTATATTGATATTCTTAATTATAATAGTTTGTCTTAAATTATATAAAAATGTCAATTTTCGCTTTAATGTTAAAGCTTACAAGTTGAAGTCAGAATTAAAGCTTATTTTATTATAATTATTATTACTGATAACTAATTTTAAAATTGTTTAATTAAATATAAATGAAAGTCGTGGTAGATGATGATTTTACGTCATTAACCAGAATCTAGAGATCACGAAATCTGTCATTCTTGGTGGTTTTGTGGTCAAAAAGTGGAAAAATCGTTTTTATGGCTTCTTACATGAATTATAAGGCGAATGATTGTTACATTATTAACATGTGTATAATTTATGCAAGTTACAAAGAACGCAACAGTAAAACTGATTCATGAAAAATTAATCACGTGTTAGAACCATTAAAAAATATTTCATCAACAGAGCAGAAACTTTTTTCACTATCAATTCTCAAATATAAAATTTTGAAGACGATTCCATGCATAGAGTGTTGCATCCAAAATCAATAAAATATCAAAGACGACTCTATACAATTGATAAAACGTCAAATACTAATCACATACACAATCTTTCATGCGCAATCGATAAATGATTAAATGATTTTTACGCTATTTGCGTGTACCCGATAGATGTAATTTACATAAAACACAATTGAGTAGAGAAAACGTTTTCACATTAACTTTTAATTACAGAATGTCAAAGTCAACTTCATACCCGAAGTGCTCCATCCAAAATCAATAAAATATTGAATGCAACTCCATGCTATTGACAAAAAGTCAAGTACGACATCACACACGCTGTTGGATTATATAAAATCGCATATCATGTTTATGTTGTTTAAGAATCTTTGTGAGCACCTACTAATACACCCATATATTTATCGACTACAAAACGATAAGGGATATTGAAATATAAAACTTTATTAACCTGCTATGTTGAAATGGAACCGACCTGCAGTGGTAAAGCAACAAACACCCTTTTACCCGTATGTTGTCTTCATCATATGACACGGACAGAACACATGTTAAAGAGTCTAGCACGGGAAGATATTCCCTGTCCTTAAAAGGTGTTTACGTGCTCGATTCGCTACGAGCCTCTTACGTAACGGACCCCAGGATTGATGCAAACTCTGTGTTGTTTTCGTTAGCGTACGAGTCCAACACAATGTCAATGGCGAAGCAGAAAAAAACTTTAGACGGCAAGATCAAAAACTCAGCAGCTTATTTATTTTGTGGTGTATGAATCTTATGTAAATTTCATGCTTTCTTGAGGCTACTGTTTTCTTCAAATATATAGTTGAAGTAAACATACATAGAACCTCCCATGATCTTGGTCATGCCTAAAAATTTGGATTATGGACTAATGGTTGCATCAGAGTGTGCCATCCAAATCATCCCATTATCCTTCTTTTTCTCATTGACCATTTCAATTTCACATACAAAATCTGTTGGTAGTTGTTGCATCAACAACTTATACCACGAGCTACCCTGATTGTACAATGTGTCTCAGCATAGATCACTTGTACATTATGTTTTAACATACGAAAACTTGCCAAGCTTATACTAAAGTTTCAACAATCCCCCACCAGGTTGGAAAGTTTTCTACTACTCTCATAGGTTGTGTTACAAAGGTGTCATTACGATTAAACCCCGTTTACTCAAAGTATGCAAAGTGAAATTGATTCAATGGTGTCCGAAGATTAAACCACGAACCTAAAGATATAATGGTGTCCGAAGATTAAACCAAAAATCTCGTGACTTCACCGGCACACTTCTACACACTTCCCATGGTAACCATTGCATTCTCAAACTGAGCGCGAATATGGCCATGCGCTTAAATCCTGTTTCATAACCCTCTAAGAGAGAAACCATAACTCTCCATTCAAGGCGGCACCACCTCTAGGTTATATAGGCAAAGCTTCTCTAACGTCTTCGTTGCTAAAACGCCTCTCAAGCTTTGTTAAGAGTATTTTCTCATCCTATTCTCGGCAACGCCATGCTATCTTGGCTATACACGAGTCTATTAATTGATAGCATCTTCTATCTATTAGTGATTTCGTTATTACCTATTAAACTCGAAAGGTAGGAGCACTACATTCAAGTTGGGTTTCCATCACTAACTGATTCACATGTGGTTTCAGACTCATGCCTCTAGCATCTCTCAGTAAGTCTCTCGTCAGAGACTTACAGGAGAATCTTCGATAAGCTACTACAATGCTTATCGATCTCATCACATACACTCACCAAATATCTCGTCAGAGACTTAGTAGTGTCAAACTCAAGTTTCTAGTTTACTTGAAAAACATTTCATAATGGCCATTCTCAAATATATACTAATTCCATCACAATAGAATCTGTAGGTATTAAATCTCTAATAATCGTTACTTTTTATATTGCCACAACTAGACAACTGGTTCACCTTCCTTCATGAAGTTGATACCACAACTTGTTACATAATTCATCTCACTAGGTTGTATCTCTTTATCCTTGAGGCTTCAACTGCCCAAACTCTCACGTATGTATTTTGTTTGGCTCAAACAAGTGTAGCACACATAAGCCACCCCCACCATTAGGCATATATCTCGTGTTTCACTCAAAAGACTTCAAATGATTTACGTAAAAAACTGACTATATGGTCTCTAAAAAAATATGTTCAGTGTATGAAACACCACTTCATGAAACCAAAAGTTTTTGTTTTGAATAAAACTCTATTAATCTTTTGTCCATTTTCTTCAAATATGAAGTAAATAAATGAATTCCATTAGTAACAAAACACCTTTAATTTGAACATTGATTGAACAAATTTTTTTTTTCAAACAGAACAATTATTAATAATTTGCTAGCCACAATGCTAATGTTATAATTTGCTAGAATACAAGTTATTTGAAAACTCTTCGTGACAACTTTTAACAAAGTTTCTGCTTATAATTTATTCTAATAAATTGCCTATACTTGAAGTCTTTGTTTCAGTCACACATTATGTCACCTTGTTTCACATAATACACTCCATGTAATGTTTCACAGATTTCATTATTTGGTATACGCATAACTCATCAAACACGAAACTTCTTATTTTTCATAAGATTAATTTTACTCCATGTTTTTTGCTATACACAAATACGAGGGACAAACGGTACCTACTAGTATCATGTGCTAAAGCTATTGAACAAGCATGTTCACAAATCACAATACAAGTTCCATGGTTTAACCCCCCACGGTACTCATCAATGCATGTATTAAACATTATATACATATATCTAAACAGTCTCTCTCTCGAGGATGTGAGAAAACTAAACAAACAAAAGTAATCTACCACTTTTGAATGTGTCAACTCATTATCTTGACATAAGTGCATATTTAAATCACATTGCATTTATTGATACTTAAACAAATACGTCTCATAAGCGAATTTGGAAAATCGTTTCGTAATACCGTATAAAACGAGATAAACACCTTTTAAGATTTTTGGATTATATAAAATCGCATATCATGTTTATGTTGTTTAAGAATCTTTGTGAGCACCTACTAATACACCCATGTATTTATCGACTACAAAACGATAAGGAATATTGAAATACAAAACTTTATTAACCTGCTATGTTGAAATGGAACCGACCTGTAGTGGTAAAGCAACAAAAACCCTTTTACCCGTATGTTGTCTTCATCGTACGACATGGACAAAAACCCTTTTACCCGTATGTTAGGTAAATGACATATAAAGAATGTAATTGTAAAACTGATTCATGAAAAATTAATCATGTGTTAAAACCATTAAAACATGTTTCGTCAATAGAGCAGAATCGGATTTCAAATATAATATGTCAAAGACGATTTCATGCACACAGCGTTGCATCCGAAATCAATAAAATATCGAAGCGACCCATACAATTGATAAAAAAATCAAATACTAGTCACACACAACCTTTCATGCACAATCGATACATGATCAAATGATTGTTACGCTATTAGCATATACATGATAGATGAAATTTACATAAAACACAATAGTAAAACTCATTAGTGAGAAAATGATCACATTTTAAATCTTAAAAACTATGTTTCATCAATTCATTAAAGAACGCATTCACATCAATTTTCGGTTACAAAATGTTAAAATCAATTTCATACCCAAAGTGCTCCATTCAAAATCAATAAAATATGGAATGCAACTCCATGCTATTGACAAAAAAATCAAATACGACATCATGCACGCAACCTTTCATGCACAATCGACAAATGATCAAATGATTGTTACGTTATCAGTGTGTCTGATAGGCGTAACAAATGGTCAAAATTGTGTAATCGGTTCTAAATATAGAAGGTCAAACATAACTTAATGCATGAAACGTTCCATTCAAAATCAATACAAATATCGAAAAAGAAAGTGGCTCCATACAACCGATAAAAAGTCAGAAACCGATAAATGTCTCTTACAATGAATTTGTATGATAGTCAACTCAACCTATGTGAACATGACATATTCTTCATGACGAATTTAACCTGCCACATTAGTAATATGTCAAAGAAGACACTGTTAGCAATAAGAAATTGTTGTTAAATGTTAATTGAACAATTAAACACTTTAATCAAAAGTTTTCAAGATCGTATACAATTTCAACGGGCATGTTGCATGCATCAAACATTTTGTAGTGTCCTAGCACCTTCAACAATCATTATATTTGTTTAGACAGTTCAAGAAAAATTCAAATTTGGTCCTTTTTTTGAATTGGTCCATAAAATTTTCAAAAGTACGACGTATAATGTTTACAAAACGTTTTGCTAACCAATAAAGGTGACAAATTCATTTTTATGCCATTTACCTAACTTGTTTTTGCAAAAAATATAAGTTATGAACACACAATCTTAACATTTTAACGTTTTGTTCTTGAGTTTTTTTTTAAATGAAAGAGAAAAAGATGAAACGGGAGGAAGAAAAGCAAATGTAGTAATTTATATTCTCTAGCTTTTATTTTTAATTTAGACAAAAAAAAAAAAAAAACTTAACATAATTACTAATTTACCTTCTAATTATTTTATATTTTTGCTATCTCATGCAAGGTTTACATATGTGTGTCATACAAACAAAAACCTTATAACTCGAAGAAACTTTACAATTGGTAACATGTGGACGAGGTCTTTGATGTGGCGATCGAGCTATATTTAGTTGGAAAAATCTTTTCTCCATTATGAGAAAACTATCGTCAAAATGACATATATAGTTTGGTTTGCCACACATGACGAGGGCTGAGGCGATTTCAAATCGAACAATTGGTGCGGTTTTAGGCTCATATTAGGGGCGGACCTAGGGGGTCTTGGGGGTTCACGGGAATCCGGTGGATGTTTGTCTCGTAATATAAGGTTCGAATATCTAAAATGTAAAAACTTAGCTAAGTTAATGGGTATAACATAAATTTCACTAAGATTTTTTCCAAATGAATCCGGTCCTAGTTTTTGTGTTACGTAAATACTTCTTAATCCGAAATTTGGGTACTCGTAAATACAAAACTTTTATTCGAAATTTCGGATATCTGTCATCGCAAGTTTCAGTATCCAAATTCATGATATATCTTGTTATTCACAAGTCCTTGTCTTCGTCTCCGTACCTGCATCTCGTGAAACCACCACCCATTTGGGTCGTGTCGTGGCCACTTCTCAATGGATGGCTTTGGCACACGATTTATTCAAGTTTCGATCACAACCGTTTTCATTGTCGCTCGTGGGTGTTTTGCCCTTACATCGTGGTCTTCGCGTTCGGTAGGTTTGGTACTCGAGATTGTGTTTGTTGAGTTTTTTGTAGGGAAGATATTCTTTAGAAAATATGTTGATGTTGAAGATTTAAGATCTAGTCATAAGAAGATGTTTTTTGGTTTATGTTTTTTACTAGTTCAAGTGTTCTTCAAGAAGTTAGAATTTTAATTTCAAGTAGTTTGTATTTTTCAAACTTTCAATGTATTCAATGATCATTTTTAATGATCTATTCAATATCAATTTCACTTTTGCCAAAAAAAAAAAATTTAAATTAATAACTAAATTATTGTCAAAAATTTACTATTTCATATTTACATTTTAGCCTACAAACATTCATGAGATTACTCTTATAATATATGTCTAAATTCACGCAAGAATTGTTTGTGAAAGAGATTTCAAATTTGTAGAAGATATTACATTCAATGAAAAAACAGAATACGTAGTAGCAAACAAACAAGAACCAGAAAAACCAAGCAAAACTTTTGGTTTCATATTTGGCTTTAAAAAACTTATAGCCGAACTTTTGGTTCTATATAAAAACTGTTTGAAACCGTCTCATGCTTACCCATAATCCAAACCCTCGATACTCGTAAAAAATTATGTGCACCTGATAACGTACTGTTTTGGTTTCGCCCCTGACTCAAATATTATTTAGATATCATAATTAAATGAACAACTACAAAAGAAGAAAAAGGGCAAGAATGCTTAAAACTCGGCTTGAGTACTTTAAAAGACTAAAAAAACGAGGCAAAAAACCCGGCTGAGAACAGGTTTTAGCGAGTTCTTGCGCATCTCTACTTCAATAACCTAAGTATGATTGAAAGGGTGTTTAAGACCGCTTATTTTTATACTTGACAAGCACAAGTTTTAGAGAAAGAGACAGTATTACAAGCGTAAATTTTATTTTTTACTGCTTATCTTTTATGTGGTCCAAGCATTCAACATCAGCGTGTTCATCCCATACATAAGTAGCACTTACAAATATACCAATAGTGTAAAAGCCTAAGCCAACGTTGGCAAGTTGCTGCATAAGTTGTGTATGTGGTTATGGACTTATGGAGACAGTAGGGACCGGCGAAGATGGTAGTTAAGCACATGTAATCGGAGGAAGTTGGTGTTACAGGAGATGGGTTGTATCGCGGTATCAAGGGTCATAGCGGTATCGCGTTCATGTGTCCTAACAACTCCAGTTCACGTGTCCCTGCTTCGACATCTTGATCGATATCGCGGTATCCGAGCCATATCAGCTACTTTATAAACTGTGCTTAACTAATACAAAATCTCAAATATTGTTAAGATAATTATGAATGCTGCTGTATAGACTTGACATATCAGCTAACGTATAAACTTTCATTCTTTATGACCTATATGCTACACATATTTCTTTGCATACCAAACATAGATCATATTATATACTAAATATTATTGTTTTAGTTGTACAATATACATTTAGAGTATTGGTATAAATTATGTATGTTGTTATAATAATTCGTTTAGAACAAACAAGTAAATCATCACTCAACATGTTACCAAGTCACAATAATATACTTGTATACAAGTGACATATGACAAAAAGCAAGTAACAAATAATGTAAAAGATTACTTACCCGTTGATAGCTCTTGATGAACAAACTGCTGCTTATTTTGGTTTTGTTGTCATGTGTGTGAGAAGTAGGTTAAACTGAAGTATATATAAAAAAATAAGGGTATAAATGTAATTTTAAAAAAGGCTCACTTTTTGTTAATTCATGTTTTCTCTCCTAATCATCCAAAAATGAAAAGATCAACATTACATAAAAAAGTCCATACCTTCCCTTTCTTTCCCCTCTCGTCCTCTACACTCCTTTTAAAAAAAATTTGAGAACGCAAAATTTTTGTGATTTTTCATCCTCTCTCCTCCCATTTTTATTAAAAAGAACTCGAGAACAGAACGTTACACTATGTTCTCGAGTTTTCTTTAAATAGAAAGGAAAAGGATGAGAAAATACAAAATTTTAGCTTGATTATTTTCACACTTAAACCTCAAACTTTAAAAAAATAACATCCTAAACTCGACTTTGCTTGCTTTTTGTACACATAAACTTATACAATGAACTTATACAATATTTTTTTAAGAAATTACTTATTCGATGGAAGTTGACTAATTAAATATATTAATAATGATAAATGGATGCAGGTTATGTGTTTTTTTCCTCTCCTTTTCTTTTTATCAAAGGTTTATCAAAAGCAGTTTATTATCTTTGGGATCACCCGATGATAAGGGTATGATTCGTTTACTATTTACTTCTCACATATATTACTTATGAAAATTAGGTATTATTGTCGTTGTAATATCGATATATACGTAAATCAATCAAAACTCAATAAGGTTAGCAAGCCTCATTAACAAAATATTTTACGAGTTTTACTATATCCTCTTGCATAATATTCTTACATATCCTCCTACATAGATAATAATATTTTATATTTTTTCTCTCATTGTCTTTTCACATATAAACCATTCGTATAAACAATTGTCAGTATTATGTGAATAGAAGATTAATACGAAGTAGAATGTTTCAAATGAAAAATTAACATTTTTTATATTATAAAACTCTAACTCAACTTGAAATTAGCATTTTTGTATGAGAATTTAACATTTTTGAAATTTTAAAGCTCTAACTCAACTTGAAGTCAATTGGTTTTTATTAAGTAATTCATTTAGAAAAACTTAAAACTCTAAGTACAAAAATTGCTAACTTTACTTTTTATTTCGAGTTAGGTTAGAGCATCAGCAATGGCTCCGACCTTTTAAGACTTTTTCTTTATTTTGTAATAAATTTTTCAATAAATATCATTGTGTCCAATGCACAAAATCTTTTCAGAAGATCTACACAAATCATGCATTAAATGAGAATAGCTTTTTGAATTTGGATTAAACCGCTCGGAGTATGTAAAGTCATTCTTTAAAAAGTATTATGTAAAGTTGTTCCAATGCTTCAAGTGTTTTAAAAGATTTTTTTAAACAGTAAAAAGTCATGTTAAAACACTCTATTGCAGTTGCTTTTATAAAGACCTCCTACAATAATCATATGTACTCCTCTTGTTTATCAACTTTTCTTATTTATATTTAATTTTTTAATATTTTTATAATTTAATTATATTATAAAACTAAAAAACTAAAAATTCATATCGTATTAATCTATATATAATAGAGGAGAATCACTTTTCCATAGAAACAGTGATTCTCCTCTCATACATATTAAAAAATCTTTTTTCGTTCCCGCACAAACACTCCCTTCTCACGCAGAAATTACACGCACTAAACACACACCGTTTTCATGGCATCCCGTTTTTGTTGATCCGTTGGCATTGATGAGGATTTGGCGTTATCCTTCTTCCCTCGCTGATCATTAATTAACAATTTGACCTTGCCTTTTAGAAAATTGTTATTAATTGTTTTGCCCTTTGTAATTGCCCTTTCGTGATTAATCCTTGATTAATTGCAATTTCCTATTGTGTAGTGGCTACAGTAAACCAATCTTAATCGTTCGTTACTGTTGGGACAATGAAAGTTTTAACTATGGCCCAGTCTAGATTTGTTTAATTAGACTACGTGTTACTGATCGCTGGGAGGACCAGCGACAAAGACCAGACCAGCGGAAGGCAAAGCCTCAGCTGGCACACCAGGAACATTCAAGTCAAAGACAACGTCAGAGAAGTCGAAGACAATCTGAAGGCATACTTACCAGCGATTATGAATAGCTGGGATGTAGAAGGAATGTGTTGGTGTTCAAGGACTTTGAGTTGACAATACTCAGAGATCACTTAAGAACCTGATAACTAGGATTTTACTCAGGTTAAAAAGATTTAAAGTTCGTGTTCTCGGTATCTTAACGAATTGATCTAGGTTCTCTATGTGACTCTATTGTTTTTGGTGAAACAAATATTTTTGGTTGTTTTTAAATAAAAGTGCGAAACTTTAAAATAAAAGTGCAATTAAAGTATATCTAAATCTAAGTCTAATTAAAATAATGGGCAAGTATTTAAAAGCTTGACTGAAATTAAAGGGCACTTAAAGTAAATGACGCAAACTTAAATCTAACTAAGGCAAAATTAAAACGCAACTAAAACTTACTAAGGCAAGACTAAAGCTAAGGCAAATTTAAAGTGCAACTAAATAAAAGGCGGGAAAAATAAAGCTTGAAAATAAAAGACAGAACTTAAAAAGAAAAACCAAAAAGAACCTGACAGAAACCTTGATTCGGAAGTTTAAAAACTTCCGAATGAACTGGCTTGATCCGGAACTTTCAAAGTTCCGAATGAAACAATCTTGAGTCGGAACTCCTTGATTCGGAAGACTTCCGGATGAAGCCTTCTTGATCCGGAACTTTGCCCTTGGTTCGGAACTTTTGAGTTGATCCGGAACTTTTAGACTTCCGAATGAAACCTTGCTGATCCGGAACTTTTAGACTTCCGAATGAAGCTAGCTTCAGTCATAACTTTGGTTCTGAAGTGTTGATCCGGAACTTTTAATGTTCCGGATAAAGCCCCTTGGTTCGGAACTTTGGAGTTCCGAATGAACAACTCTTGACTCAGAAGTTTTTGCTGATCCGGAACTCTTCCGGATGAAGCCCTTGATCCTGAACTTTGAAGTTCCGAATGAAAGAACTCCCTCCCTTGAGTCGGAAGTTTTCCTGGAAAGATCAGACACAGAAACAAACTCCCCCGAAGAACAAGGGATCAAAATAACAAGAATCTAACCACAAATTAACCAAAATCAAACACACGATTTAATCAAACTAATAACAAAACATCAATAATCATAAACTAACAATTTAAATCAACAAAACTAACAAATTTAACCACAATAATCAAAAACCCACTTGATCAAAATAAAGACATGAACATGAAAACAAACATAAACATAGAAATCAAAGATCAAGAAAGGTAGATAGGAGATTAACAAGATAAAATAAAGATTGACAAGAATTAAATGAAAACTTACTTGAAATTAAAGGAATTTAATGTGCAAGACAAGGTATTTAAATTGACAAGTATTTAAATGACATGAATTAAAGGTGCAAGGTAAGTAAATGGTGGAAGACTAATTGTCACACTTAGCCAACCATGGAAGAGCTAGTTTGTCAAGTTAGCCAACAAGAAAAATAATTATCATCCTAATCTATATATAGGGGAGGATTAGGAAGCTTCCTCCCCTCCTTCATTTCTTCTTAATTGCGAGATTAAGTCCTTCCTTCTTTTAGTCTTCATTAATTGCACCATTAGTCCTTTATTCTTCTAATCTTCTTTGAACTTGGACTTTAAATGACTTTTGGCTCGGGATTTCTTTGAACTCGTCTTTTTAATTCTTCAATAAAGTAGACTTGAGTTTTTCGGCTTTTGATAAACTTCCGTCTTTCGACTTTTTCTTCGATAAATCTTCAGAATTGGTCTCGGACTTCCGTTATTTTTGCACTCTTGACTTCTTGACTTCGTCTTTCATCTTTTTCTTCAATAAAAGCCCGTAAATGCCCGTGAATTCCCGTGTTTTCTCCACTTTTCACCTTTTCGTCCTAAATCACAACAAGAACACAAACCACGCATAATTCCGACATAAAAGACATAAAATACACGTTTTGGTCCGGTTATTATTGTAATTAAGTGGTAGAAAAGATGTGTGTTTACACACATATCAGAACCCTAGAAGTCTGATACAAGCAAAGCTTGTCTAATCCTTTATAGTTTAGGCGGGAGAATCTACAAAGTGTTTTGAGCGGGACAAAACAAGAGGTTCAAGATAAAGCCTAGTACGACCTAGTGGGACAAAAGGTGAACAGTTGGCAGAACTGTTCACCTAAAGTTGTTTAAAGGTATGTCTCGATTTGGTCCGGTTATTATTGTAATTAAGTGGTAAAAAAGATGTGTGTTTACACACATATCAAATCCCCTACACTTGACCATTGCAATGTCCTCATGCAATGCATTAGTTACAAAGCACGTTTACACTTTTCATCATAATCAATCCATAGTGGCCTTTATTAAAGAGATAGAAAATTAAAAACATATAAAATAAAGAAATCAAAAGCATACCTCGGGTTTTGGAAATGTTATGAATAATCATCCTCAAGTTTTCACTTTCTCCAAACCAAGCTTAAAAACGAGATCATTGTTATTATAAGTTAGTAAACTATCACGAACTCATGTGGGCCAACTATTCACTTAGACTCCCTTATTCCTAGGTGTATCTCTTATATTTTATTATTGTCTTGAATGATCACGAGGATACATTGTTTGACTTATTTCAATAGTTTATTAGGCCGAAAATAAAGTGAACGATTTAATCAATAGTTAGCTAAAGGACAAAATCTTTTAAAACTGCTTCTCGGGACCTCATAAAGTTCATATCTTGGCATAACTCGCTTCGCGATTTGAGACCTTTCTCGGACCGATATTTGGCAGCGACTTCATACTTCAAATCTTGAGAGACGTTCATGAAATAATGGCCTTCTCTTCATAATAGGAATTTCTTCACTTTGAAATTTTGAGAGATTCATACTTGGACCACGACTTCTTCATTTTTCTCCAATCTTTATTTTGGACTTTGATATACAACGATCCGCCTCCTTTTATGACTTGGATCTATTTATCCTCATACCTTGTTAGGGTCTTTTCGAATACACTTCTCCATGACTTTTGGGAGTTTTTGCTTTTCGTCGTGTGTCTCGATCCTTCATATTGATTTTCGATAAATGATTCTTCACATCACTTTGGATCTTTAGCAACAAAATATAGCCCTCATGCCTTGTTAGGGCCTTTTTGGACTCGCCAATCTTCGCATCCCGCTTCAATAAGTTATGCCTTGGCTATGAACTCTAATCCATACCGAGCAACTTTTAAACGATCTTGGGCTAGAAGCTAAGTAACTTTTCAAATCGTACAACCTTATTTATTAGCAGATAAATTATTAGCAAGCGATGGGAGAATAGGCTCATAATTAACTCACATAAATTCACGAAAGAATACCGAACTTATAATTGGCTCTATCATCTCTCGTTCTCCACAGTTTAAAATCTCAAGTAATGAGACTCGTGGATGCTTAGCCTATTAAATCAAAGTTTTGGGTTTTCGAGTCGCCTATAGGATCTTGCAAATTCTTAGACTTTTTCAAGTTTAGAAATCGCATTTTAAAGTTCCTTTGATAAACGACTCTCTAGGATCAATTATAGGAACTTGCGAAAAGTTCTTGTTCTTAACCCGTGAGAGTTAAGACTTTCGCGTTTTATAGCTCCCTAAATAATAGCCTAGCAAAACTTGACTCAAACACGTTAAGGATACTAGCTAGAGTAACTTAGATAAGTAAACTCGGGTTGAGTCAAAAGATTCACAACGTTTTGAAAATTAAAACCACTTTATTCTAATAAGGAATGAAAATAACTATACAAAGGAAAAACTAATAGGCCAAAATAGATCAAAAATTTTGAAAAATATCGAAAAATTGATTTTTCTGTTAAAACGAGGACAAATACAAGGAAAAGACCACTTAACTTCGATAGAAGTCCCCCCTACACTTAATATAAACATTGTCCTCAATGTTTAAGCATGTGGGAGTAAACTCCCCTACACTTAGGACATTGTACACTTTGTTTAAATCTTGCTAAGGAAAAGACAACTAAAGAGATTCCTATTTTAATATTGGAAAATATAAAATAGTGAATTGAAAAGAGTTTAGGATAGAACCGGGAAGAAGTAGAACACGGAATCACGGGTCGTCAAGATTCATCAAGAGTGGATCATTGAAGCTCGAATCCCTGATTAAGAGAGTAGAGGAGAGGAAATAGTACACCAAATGGTCTCCCCTACACTTATGATAAAGAAAGCGAAAAGATAGATGCATGGGTTGCCTCCCAAGAAGCGCTTGATTTTTGTTAACCGAGTCGTGAGCCTGACTCGACCTTGATCATCAACGGAAGAAGCATGAAACATATCCACCAGGATCAAATACATAGTTTTCGTCCATCAAATAGCACAAGCTTAAGGCGAACAAGGCAAGCCAAAGAAGAGTAGGCAAGGTTCCCTTAAGCAGTGATGGAGCATGGTGGAAGCAAGGATGAAGTGGTGCAAGCATGTCTTCAAAATTTCCAAAGATTTTTCCTTTTATTTCATCAGGTGGATACTGAGATGGCTGCAGAATGTCAATACCGGGGTCGAACACCTTTTCCTTTAGGGGAAAATAGCACTCAGGCTCAGCAGAGTGTGAAGAAGATCCGCGAAGAAGCACAACCTCGTCCTCAGAAGTGGGACAAAGAGGTGTTAACTCATACGTGATGCGGATATTGGTGCCGACCGGTTTCTTCTCCTTAGAAAGAATGTGCTTCAAATCCAAAGTAGGATCAAGACGATAATCTTCAAAATCATAAGGAGGGGCATCACTCTCATGAGGGAAGTAAGTGTTGAGAAATTCATAGAAATCTTCCTCAAATGAGTAATCGTCCAAAGTAGGATCGAGTGATGGCGGAGGATCTTCATCATGTGAAGAATCGCTGGAAAGAGTATCGGCCTCATCAAAATCATCGAAAGTGGGCATCTCGGGATACTCAGAAGTAAGGTCATCATAATCATCCAAATCTGAGCTAGAATCGTCATCATCATAAGCATCAAAGACCGGTGGAGAATCATAAATGGGAGAAGCGTCCAAATTGGAGCGAGAATCATCCACATCATCATGAAAAAGTGGATTATCAAGGCAAGAGTCAAATAGAGGATTGTTGTAGACGACGAAGTCCTCATGCACATTAATCATATTCACTGATTCTCGTCCATAGTATTTGCCTGTAAGCTTCCCCATTTTGAAAATTTGTGAGTCATTCCCGACTCTTAAGATTAACTCACCTTCGGCAACATCCACTAAAGCACGTCCGGTTCTCAAGAATGGCCGACCAAGTATTAAAGGAATACGAGGGTCCATTTCATAATCAACGACGACAAAGTCGACCGGGAAAGTAAATGCGCCAACTTTAATGAACACGTCTTCAGCTATACCAACAGGGTAAGCGAGAGTGCGATTTGCAAGTTCAAGAGTCATCTTTGTTGGAGTGAGGTCGGGCAATGATAGTGTTTTCCAAACACTCAATGGCATCAAATTAATACTGGCCCCGAGATCAGCAAGGGCAGTAAATTCTTCAGTTTTGTTGAACAAGTAAGGCAACACAAAACGACCGGGATCTCCAAGCTTTTCCGGAAGTTCTTTAAGAATAACTGCAGAGCAGTTTTCATTTAAGCGTGTGTTGGCGAGTTCAATCAGCTTCTCCTTCTTGTTAAGCAATTCCTTAAATGCTTTAACAAATTTGGGCATGTGGACAAGTGCTTCAAGAAAACTAATGCTGAAGCTCATTTGAGAAATCATCTTGATATAGTTTGTCACTTGAGAGTCCTCCTTTGTTAGATCGTTGGTCTTGCCTAATCGAGAAGGGTATGGGATATTGGGTTTGGGTGGTGAAGGTGCAGGTGTAGGTAAAGGTTGAGATGTTGACGGGTCTTTCCTGGAAACTTCATCACGTCGAGGCGGAGACGGTAATGGTGTACTAATACTAGGTGTAGGAGGAGTAGGGATACATGGTGGTGGAGGAGGTGTAGATGATGGGGGTGGGGTTGGTGGTCCTACGATGGTGACTCCACTACGAGTAGTAATAGCACTCACATTAGCTCGCGGATTAGTGACGGTGTTTGAAGGTAGAGAACTCGAAGTAGAAGGTTGAGCAGGGGGTAAGAAACTAGCAAGCATATTCTTCAAATCATTTGTTTGATTGCTGAAGGAGGATTGAATATTATCTCGAAGCTCGGATCTTATATCATTTCTTTGCTTGGTAATATCTCCTTTAAGATTGATAATCTGACTCTGTAGATTCTTGATTTGCTCACCTTGGGTTCTCATGATGGCTTCAACATCGGGATTAATGGGTGGGTTTGTTGGGCGGGTTGGTGATAAGGATTAGAAGCTCTTGGTGGGATTTGGTTGCTTCTATTGTAGTTGTTGGCGGGGTTTTGGTTTTGAGGAGACAAACCAGGTGAAAGGTAATTGTTGGATCGGTAACTCAGCAGATTTCTATCCCCTTGTCGAGCTTGGTAATTTTCTGGTGAATAATTACCATAAGCTGCATACATATTTTCCGGATTTCCTTGGGTAGAAGGACAATCGGTGTATGAGTGAGGACCGCCGCATGTTTCACAAGGATTAGCAACCGCTTTAACTTGTTGTTGTTGTTGGTTTGAAGCGAGAAGCGTGATACTTTTGCTCATTTCAGTCATCATGCGGGTGAGTTCGGTCATATCAGGGTTTGCTGAGGTGGAGGAAACATTGACTCTCGGGTTGTTCCTTGAAGAAGCAGAGGAATCCCAATTTTTGTGGTGAGTAGTCATGTTCTCAATTAGCTCTCTACACTCCTCGGGTCTCCTTTTCATGAATGTGCCACCGGCGGCTGCATTGATCGTATCACGATCTCGAAAAGTCAAACCGTTGTAGAAAGTGTCTATTAAGGTCACAGGTAGCATGTTGTGGTTTGGACATCTATCGATCAAGACATTATATCTCTCCCAAGCATCAAAAAGAGATTCATCAGGGTCTTGCATGAAACCGCTGATTTGATTGCGAAGGCTCATGACCATGGATGGTGGAAAGTAGCGCGACAAAAAGCGTTGAGTCATGTCATCCCAAGTGTGAATAGAATGCTTCGGGAGACGATCAAACCATTTCTCGGCATGATGTAATAAAGTATGTGGAAAGAGTTATAGGCGAAGTTCATCCATTGTGGCACCAGCCAACTTCATACTTTGGGTGATTGTAATGAACTTGTCGAGGTGTTTGTTGGCATCATCATCAGGCAATCCATGGAATGGGTTTGTTTGTACTTGCTGAATCATGTGGTGCTTCAACGAAAACTCAGAAGCGTTGATTTGCATCAGCGCAATCGGTCCTCCTCGTCCAAACATTGTAGGTTGACAAAGCTCCTCCATGGTCCGAAGATCGGGCTGTGGAAGAACATTGTTGTTAT
This sequence comes from Glebionis coronaria, assembly GCA_025667525.1. NCBI lineage: Eukaryota > Viridiplantae > Streptophyta > Magnoliopsida > Asterales > Asteraceae > Glebionis > Glebionis coronaria. Next base: position 520,720,176 of record CM046882.1, read on the forward strand.
TATTAAGGTGCGGTGGAATATTATTGTTGTTAACACCTGACATAGCTAAATCTTCTTGAGTCTCGGGCTCTTGATAATTAGAAGATCTAGTACGCATACACCTAAAAATGCAAAAGAAAAAGAAACCAAACACAAAGACAATATATATACACAATAAAGATAAAATCTTTTTGGATTTTTGAAATTTTTAATTTTTATGGATTTTTATCAATTTTTAATTTTTGATTTTTTTGAATTTTTTTATGCAAGAAAAGTAACGCTCACAAGTGAACGGATCCCAAAAAGTAACGCGTCTCTCATAGAAAACCGTTAATCTTTACGAAAAGAGCCGGCAGCGGCGCCATTTGATAACTAGAATTTTACTCAGGTTAAAAAGATTTAAAGTTCGTGTTCTCGGTATCTTAACGAATTGATCTAGGTTCTCTATGTGACTCTATTGTTTTTGGTGAAACAAATATTTTTGGTTGTTTTTAAATAAAAGTGCGAAACTTTAAAATAAAAGTGCAATTAAAGTATATCTAAATCTAAGTCTAATTAAAATAATGGGCAAGTATTTAAAAGCTTGACTGAAATTAAAGGGCACTTAAAGTAAATGACGTAAACTTAAATCTAACTAAGGCAAAATTAAAACGCAACTAAAACTTACTAAGGCAAGACTAAAGCTAAGGCAAATTTAAAGTGCAACTAAATAAAAGGCGGGAAAAATAAAGCTTGAAAATAAAAGACAGAACTTAAAAAGAAAAACCAAAAAGAACCTGACAGAAACCTTGATTCGGAAGTTTAAAAACTTCCGAATGAACTGGCTTGATCCGGAACTTTCAAAGTTCCGAATGAAACAATCTTGAGTCGGAACTCCTTGATTCGGAAGGCTTCCGGATGAAGCCTTCTTGATCCGGAACTTTGCCCTTGGTTCGGAACTTTTGAGTTGATCCGGAACTTTTAGACTTCCGAATGAAACCTTGCTGATCCGGAACTTTTAGACTTCCGAATGAAGCTAGCTTGAGTCGGAACTTTGGTTCTGAAGTGTTGATCCGGAACTTTTAATGTTCCGGATAAAGCCCCTTGGTTCGGAAATTTGGAGTTCCGAATGAACAACTCTTGACTCGGAAGTTTTTGCTGATCCGGAACTCTTCCGGATGAAGCCCTTGATCCTGAACTTTGAAGTTCCGAATGAAAGAACTCCCTCCCTTGAGTCGGAAGTTTTCCTGGAAAGATCAGACACAGAAACAAACTCCCCCGAAGAACAAGGGATCAAAATAACAAGAATCTAACCACAAATTAACCAAAATCAAACACACGATTTAATCAAACTAATAACAAAACATCAATAATCATAAACTAACAATTTAAATCAACAAAACTAACAAATTTAACCACAATAATCAAAAACCCACTTGATCAAAATAAAGACATGAACATGAACACAAACATAAACATAGAAATCAAAGATCAAGAAAGGTAGATAGGAGATTAACAAGATAAAATAAAGATTGACAAGAATTAAATGAAAACTTACTTGAAATTAAAGGAATTTAATGTGCAAGACAAGGTATTTAAATTGACAAGTATTTAAATGACATGAATTAAAGGTGCAAGGTAAGTAAATGGTGGAAGACTAATTGTCACACTTAGCCAACCATGGAAGAGCTAGTTTGTCAAGTTAGCCAACAAGAAAAATAATTATCATCCTAATCTATATATAGGGGAGGATTAGGAAGCTTCCTCCCCTCCTTCATTTCTTCTTAATTGCGAGATTAAGTCCTTCCTTCTTTTAGTCTTCATTAATTGCACCATTAGTCCTTTATTCTTCTAATCTTCTTTGAACTTGGACTTTAAATGACTTTTGGCTCGGGATTTCTTTGAACTCGTCTTTTTAATTCTTCAATAAAGTAGACTTGAGTTTTTCGGCTTTTGATAAACTTCCGTCTTTCGACTTTTTCTTCGATAAATCTTCAGAATTGGTCTCGGACTTCCGTTATTTTTGCACTCTTGACTTCTTGACTTCGTCTTTCATCTTTTTCTTCAATAAAAGCCCGTAAATGCCCGTGAATTCCCGTGTTTTCTCCACTTTTCACCTTTTCGTCCTAAATCACAACAAGAACACAAACCACGCATAATTCCGACATAAAAGACATAAAATACACGTTTTGGTCCGGTTATTATTGTAATTAAGTGGTAGAAAAGATGTGTGTTTACACACACATCAGAACCCTAGAATTCTGATACAAGCAAAGCTTGTCTAATCCTTTATAGTTTAGGCGGGAGAATCTACAAAGTGTTTTGAGCGGGACAAAACAAGAGGTTCAAGATAAAGCCTAGTACGACCTAGTGGGACAAAAGGTGAACAGTTGGCAGAACTGTTCACCTAAAGTTGTTTAAAGGTATGTCTCGATTTTGACATGCATTTAGTACGTTGTACTCTTCCACTCAGAAGATGACACGTATCAACTACTCCCACTAAGAAAGAAACCTCGTACCACTATAAATAGGAGTGAGAAAGAAGAGTTAAATTAACCCTTGTGCTTGGATAAATTATCGAAGTTCTTTCTCCCTTTGGAACCTCTGAGCCCTCAGCTGTCTACCAGTGACTCATAGGTTCTCTTGTAAACTTGAGTCTTGAATCGAGTTTACTTGTTCTAGGGTTCATTTCTTATTGTTATTCAACGGGTGTATTCATAGCACTTTGTAATACTTTGTTTATAATAGTTAATAAAGCATTACGGGTTTGAAAAGTATTTCGTTGTGTATTTGTGTTTATACCAGTAATAGTTTCGAAAATTGTTATATTTAGGGACTTTTAGTTGGTATCAGACCGGTTTGATTTGTAAAACTTTTTATAAACCGTTCTTGTTTTTAAAATCAAGTTCCTAATATGACTGAAACTATGACTCCTATACCACCACCCTTTGGTCAAACAAGTCAAGGTAACACTTCGACCAACGTACCGGCCATCACATCTACTACCATGCCTACACCGGTTGTAAGCACTGGTAATAATGATGATGACCTTCCCCAACTTCTTGATGTTCGTCGGGGGTCACATGTGTCCAATGTTCAAGCGTTTGATGAAGAAGATTTTTCAAGTTGGAAGAGTGAATTTCTTATATATTATGATGGCTTGGAACCCTTCTTGATAGAAATCTTAGAAAATGGTCCCTATGTACCACTGGCCGTTTCCTCTACCCTTGAGAGACCCATTAAGAAGCCTGTTAAGCAATGGTCTCCAGCGGATAGACGTCTGGCTAACCAGGACAAGAGACTCAAAAGTATCATAGTCTCTTGCCTACCCAAGAACATTATGAAGTCCATAATCAAATGCAACTCTGCTAAAGAGATGTGGTCTGAATTAGTTCTAGGGTATGAAGGTCCAGAGGAAACAAAGAAACCAAAATCCAAGCCCTTAGACTTAAGTTTAATGCTTTTAAAGCTTTGGAAACAGAATTTGTTGCTCAAACTTATACTAGGCTTAAGATTTTGTTGAATGATTTGGGAAACAATGGAGTTGTTCTACCTAAGGCTGAGGTTAATGCTACATTTGTTAATAGTTTACCTAGAAAATGGCTTAGCCTAAACCAGACCTTAAGAGCAAATAATGCTATCAAGAATGATACTTTGGCCCAACTATTTGGTAGATATAACTATGAAGAAGGGCTAAATGACTCTATTTACAAATTAGAGACTGATAGGTTTACCACCAATATCACTGGTTCAAAAACTCTTGTTGCTAACCATTCTTTTCAGGACAATGACTCTGACATAGAAGAGGATACCAGAAGCAGTCAAGAATTTCTTGACGAATTGCATGCTGAGTTCCATGACAGAGCTCTTCTAGCTGACCAAAAGAGGTACTACAAGAGATCAGGTAGAGTTGGAGCTGCCAAGGTTGACAAATCCAAGGTGTCATGCTACACTTGTGGAAAGACTGGTCATTTTCAGAAAGATTGTTGGTCAAACAAAACCTCATCTCCAAGCTTTCCATCATCCAGCAACAACTACAACAGCAAGAAGAAGTTCTCTACCTCACCTTTCAAGCAAACTTCCCACTCTGACTCAGAGGGAAATAAGGACTACAAAGTCAAGTACAAATCCTTGAAAGCTGAGCTGATGAAACTCAACCAAAAGGCTGAAGACGCAGCAAAGAAAAAGGACAACTAAAAGACTGAAAAAGGTCTGATTGCTGCTTCATTTGACTGGGATGATGAACCTCTTACATCAGAGGATGAAGGAACCACTACTGTCAGAGCTTTTATGGTTGTAGCTGATGAAGAACCTGCTGTTGGAAAGAGTGAAGCTAGATCAGGTCAATGGGTGGACATCACCATGAAAAAGGTACAAAGATTGCTTTCTATGCCTGAAGGTCCTGATAGATACCATGTCAGTGACTACACCTTAGTTGAACTCCACTTTGTGGAAGAGCAAAGAAAAAACCTGTTAAACAAGTTCCACAGTCTTAAAACTGAGTTAAATCTTTGTCAATATGAGTTAACAAATCTCAAACCTTTTGTGAATCTTTCCAATCAACTTTAAAATGAGGTAAGTAAACTTTCCATTGAAAATGAGTCTTTAACTGATGAAAATGCTGAACTCAGAAGAACCATAGAAAAATGGAACCTGGCTCAATCCACTGTGGAGGAAATAGTTGTTGAAGCCATTCCAAGTGATGTGGTTCAGGCTATAGGGGTAAGGGTAGGTTCAAAAATTACATACCTGTACCCAATGTTAAATTTGTCCCTTCAGATGTTTCTTCTCCGTCTTCCACCTCTGTGGATGAGAAAAACTCTAACAAGAAATCGGACGCACCAGCACTACCCAAACTCGCTGGTGTTAACCCATCTGATTCCTTGCTTGGCTTAAAACCTCCCACCAAAACCTCTGGGACTTCAATTCTCAAATTCGCTGATAAAGCACACAAAAAGGTTTTTGTGGGCAAAGACTCCAACAAACCCATTCCTCCCCCTGAAGAGCTTTCACCCACCAAGAAACTTCTCCTCACCCTGATGGAAGAAGTAAAGGGTTTGAAAGAACAGATCAATCCCGGAGTTAATAGTCCATCTGTCAACTCTCTTGGTGAAGGATCAAGCAGCTCAAAGGGGAGAGCGTTATTCAGACCTTGCAAACATTGTGGTTTTAAAAATCATACCTCTGAGGACTGCACTAAGAAACCTAAATGTATCACATGTGAGTCCACTGAACACACCTCCAGAGAGCATGAGGAGACCATTGCTGTTCAAAGAACAAGAACCCAATTAAGGTCAAAAACTCCTCACATGCCCTCTAGGAGACTTGAACCCAAACCCAGAGATAACTCTCAGGGTTACAGACCAAATCCCCCTACAAGTATTGTGGTTTCTTTGAACATCACTCTGATGAGTGTGAACATTATCCCGGATGTGACATCTGTAGAAGTGTGCGTCATAAAACCAGAGACTGCAACCAAAGAGGGGGAGAAAGGAACCAGAGAAGACCCAATGTCGCTGGTCAGCGACAGCATGGACCCACTGGAAAGTGGGTTCATCATCGAAACTAATCTGGATCTGTTATATCTATGAAGGCATACTTGAAGAAATCTATTTGGTATCTGGATAGTGGGTGCTCCAGACACATGACAGGGGTTAAACAATATCTGCATAGATATAAGAAGGAGTCTGGTCCGAAAGTAGTCTTTGGAGATTGTGAGACCCCCAAAATCTGACATAGAACAAGTAGGCAACGAGGGGGTAACACGTCATAGTACAAGAAACGATGAATTACAGTTCATACAAAGCTGACGAAATAAAAACATGTACATTACATCATAAAGGTCAGAGTTTTTAAACATAGGTCCCAGATTTTTAGAAGCGGAAAAATTATATCATTTCGTCTCGATTTATAAAATTAAGTTGCCCAAAATATATAATAAACTCCTGATAGTTTATATAAAACCAATCTTTCAAAAGCATCACAGAAATCTCCAAGCTGCGAATATCTTGCGGGCTCACATCTAAGCCAAAGCTAAGTAATAATACCTGAGATTAAACATGTAAAATCTTCAACACAAAGTTGAGTGAAATTCATAGGTTTAGTAATAAGGATGTGGAACACAAGCATTCATTTGTAAACAAGAAATAGGGGAAAATGGTTATGTACAGTAACCATTGTCCGAAACATTATTATTGCTGTTTAGTTCATGAACCGAAGCTTAACTCAGTGTAAGTTCCTCTAGTCAGTATTCAGCCTAAATACTCAAGTGAATAAACAAATATTAGTGCGTCAAGGTAATCGGGACGGGGATAGTCAATCCCGATGGATCCACCCACAACATTCGCGCTTGGTAGCAGGATTAATTAACGGTTCATGATCAATGAGAGGTAACTTAAGGCTAAAGACTAAAAGCAATAATATCAATGAAAATCAGTTAGAAATCCTCAAGTTCTGGAAAGCATACAATTTCTGGATAGCATACAAGTTGAGGATAACACACAGTTTTTAAATGGTTGTGTTCCACCATGTAAAATCTCACCCCGTGTTTAGAAACCATGTACAAGTAAAAAGGGGCTATGAACTCACCTTAGCCACACGGTAAGTCAATCATGGTACTCAGAAACTGAGTAGAAACAATGGTAGCGAGACGATCACCGAGGATATGGATGCCCAGGGAAATATGAAACCCGCAACCTATCAAAATAAGGCGCGTGTTAAGACTCGAACTCAAGTATCGATATGTAACAAATATAATATGACACAAATGTTTTCAAAATATTCATGTTTAAAAACCATTGACACGAACCAAATGAATTCATACTAACCATTTATTCCAACACTACACGTTAAAACACTTGAACACTTGAAAATGACTCGTTATACGACGCCAAGTCAACGCAAGTCAAACTATCCTTTAACCTTACTTGGACCAGTAGCTAAGTCATTTATATAATGACTAAGCACTTGATTAAGTCATCATGTCCGATGATGAATACTCAAACTCACGCAACACAAACATTGAACTACGTGTCCAAAATAAAATCAGCAAGTACACCCCGAATGTACACACCGATCTACCCTATCTAGACTTGTCCGTTTTAGATGAAAATTGGTGTCAAGGTCACTTATAACCTGTATAAGACCTCACTAAAATTTGAGCCAAAGTTCACACTTTAAAATCCATCAGCTCGACACTTTACTCGACTCCAAATTTTAGGACAGATTTGTACACTTGTTTTATAACACCGTTTGGACCACTTTAAAAATACTAATTCGACAATCTGTCTTTTGAAACCACTACTAGACTCATCAAACTCAGTTTGTAAACTTTGAAAATCAGTAGTATCAACTATCTAACCAAGCCTAAAGTCCCCGAGAGTCGACCCAAAATCAGCCAAAATTTCGGATTGTGCCGACTTGCGTCTCCCGGTACACGAAAACTAAAACTAGCACAACTTTTGACTCGTAATGACTTAGAAGCTCTATCTTATACCAAAACGACCGTCTCGGAAAATTCTACAACAATTTCAAATAATCTCAGTCTTTCACAGACCTTAAACCCACGAAAATCTGTTTAATACCTGTTGTCCCAAAATAGCCTTTTAGAAAACAAGTCAAATCTATTTTTCACTCAAAACCAATCATTCCCATACCTCTAGGATCAATATACTATCATTCCTAACAACAAAACACACTCCTAAACACATGCATGTAAAATTTAACAAAATCAAAGATCAAAAATCAACCTTTTTAGGATCAAAACATGATGATCTTACAAAAAATAATACATGCAAGATGATTTAAACATCAATCCACCATGAAATTATAAAATCTTCAAATTTTGATGCATGTTCTTGAATTTGATATCATTAGAATCATTATTGAATTCAAAGGTTGGTTCTCAAATTAGTTTTGATTAGATCATTGTAGATGATGATGATCTTGGGGGTTTTTGTTGGTGAAGGTGACGGCAAAAGGAGGGTGGGGAGAGAGTTGGTGTGATTTTTTTTGTTAAAAATGTTGTATGTGTTTGAGTGGTGGAAAAATGAATTTATATAAGTGGTAGTGGAGGGACCAATATTGCCAACTTGCAAACTTGTGGACTTAAAAACAATTAATAGTTTTTAAGGGTAGAAAATGGTTATTGATAAATCTTGAAAATATTTACGGGGTTCGGGTTTCGTAAAAATACTTTTCAAAAGTTACAATGCATCATAAAAATGATTATATGATTTCCCGACACGACTTAATACGTAATTAAAACGACATCGTCGAAAATATTAATTATCGAAACAATTGATAAAATAAACCTAAACTTTTGGGCATCCGTCGGTATCGCGATCACTAGAAATTCTCGTTGTACATTGATTTTGAATAAACTCGTTGTAAAACGCACGCGGGTGATTTTAAATCAAAAACATTGATTTAAATTAAACATGGAAAAATTAAATAAAAATTTTATAATTCCATACAAAGTATTTATTGATGATCAGAAAAATACTTAAAAAGTATAATTTAAAAATCTCAGGATTTACATATAGCAATACAAGAAAACGTAATACGTTGGAAAAATGCAAGAAGCACGAATAAAAAGAATAAAATAATGCTGGGAAAGTACGGGTTCTCACAGAGATGACTCCTCAGGGGCTACTGAGGGTTATGGCTCAGTGGATTGCAATGGTATAACCTTCACAAGGGTCGCTTATGTCAATGGACTAAAGCACAACTTAATCAGCATCAGTCAACTCTACGATGCTGGTTTCAAAGTTTTGTTCACCAAGACCCAAGGAACAATCTTCAATCAGAATGATTATGTTGTTCTAATTGCACCCAAAAGAAGGGATGTGTATGTTATTGACATGACATCATGTCCAGAAGGAAAGAACACCTGTCTCTTTGCCAAAGCATCTGATAGTGAAAATTGGCTCTGGCATAAGAGACTTTCCCACCTTAACTTTAAGAACATCAACAAAATGGCCAAGAATGATTTAGTTGTTGGGCTTCCCTCTCTTACCTTCACCAAAGACAGACCCTGCTCAGCCTGCGAGAAAGGGAAGCACCACAGAGCCTCATTTAAAACAAAGCAATCATTCTCCATAAATAAGTGCCTCCATCTTCTTCACATGGACTTATTTGGGCCTAAAACCACAATCCCTCAATCACAACAAGTATACACTAGTCATTGTAGATGAATTTAGATTCACATGAGTATTCTTTCTCAAAAGAAAGAGTGATGCAGCTGAAAGAATAATGTCTTTCATCAGAGAAATAGAGAACTTCAATGACTGTAGAGTTAAGGCTATCAGAAGTGATAATGGCACTGAATTCAAGAACCATGCCATGGAAGCCTTTTGTGATGAAAAGGGAATCTCACAAAACTTTTCAAACCGAGGCACCCCTGAACAAAATGGTGTCGCTGAAAGAAGAAACAGAACTCTCATAGAGGCTGCCAGAACTATGCTCAGCGAATCAAGACTTCCAAAACAGTTTTGGGGTGAAGCTGTGAACACAGCTTGTTACACACATAATAGATCCATTATTGTGAAGAGACACGGCAAGACCGCTTATGAAGTATATAGGAAGAGAGCCCATGTGTTAGCCTTAAAATATTGAGTCAAACAAGAATGTTCGGTCATAGGTTTATATTGTAATATTTATTAGAACGTTGTAATAGTTAGTTAAAATAGTCGTGACATTACGGGCTTTATGGTTAGCTTAAAAGGTCTCTTTCAAGGTACTAAGCATTTATTCAAGCCCAACCCAAAACAATATAGTTCAAAAGAAAGCCCGCATGTGTGTGGACTATATACGCACCCTCCTAGCATGTTAGGAGGGTGGCAAGTAATCATTTTTCTCTTAATCTAATTTCACCTAGTTTCTCCATATTCTCTCTACTTTCTCTCACTAATTTCTCTCTCTAGAAATCTTCTTTCTTTCTTCTTTAATTTATAAAATCAACCATGGTGAAGTGATAAAATTATAGGAACAACATTTGGTATCAATCGCCACGTGGTATATTTGTGATTGGTTGTTTGGTTTATTGTTTGGTTCGATTGATTTATCATCAAAATCATCTCGAATTAAGTTTTTTTAGTGTTTTCGGGCTTTAAATCTTGATATACATCTCCTAGATAGTTGTGGTAGGGATTTGGTTAAGTTTTTGTGGTTAAGATCGCAAGTTTTTGGGGTGTTTGGATTGTTTTTGGCGTTCGATTCGAAGAACAGTAAGTTTGCGGCCAACAAAGACATTTTCGGAAAAGGGTTTCTACATTCCGAAGATCTACTTTTATCCGAATTGCTCTTATCCGAAAAAGGGATTTATCCGAAAAGGTATGTGTTTTGTTTGATTTATCCAAAATCTGATTTTATCCGAATAGCTTTATCCGAAAAAAAAGAAGGGGGTTTTATCCGAAGATTACCTGTTTTCCCGAAAAACAACATTTTATCCAAAGAAGTTTTTCCGAAAATATTTCATTTTTCCGAAAAACAAGCATTATTCCGAAAATCCTTCATTTTCCGAAAAACAAGCATTTATTCGAAAACAACACATTATTCCGAAAAAATTCATTTATCCGAAAACAACCAACTATTCCGAAAACATCTCTTTTTCCGAAAACAGTGCTTTTATCCGAAAAGCTTCATTTATCCGAAAAGCATCATTTATCTGAAAACCACCATTTTCCGAAAACACAACTTTATCCGAAAATCCTCATTATTCCGAAGAAATACACTTATTCCGAATTCGAGCATTTATCCGAAGAAGTGCAATTTTTCCGAATTCAAGCCTTTATCCGAAGAAGTGAAATTTATCCGAAGATAAGTTTTAGTCCGAAGGTGAGCATTATTCCGGAATAGCCATATTCAAAAAAAATCGATTTATTTTTTCCTAGACCATTTTTAGGCCATTTTAGCTTCGATTTCAAATTTTGGCAAAACGAAAATTTTTTCGACCCATTTCAGATTTTATTTTGGCAAAACGAAAATTTTTCAAATTTTGGCAAAACGAAGATTACCTGTTTTCCCGAAAAACAACATTTTATCCTAGGCCATTTCAGATTTTATTTTTCGCCAAATTTTTTTACATTTCAAATTTTTTCCCTACTAGTTTTTTGTTATTTCGAACTCGATTTCAAAATTTGGTGATACAAAATTTTCGGTTTACCGTTTTATCGGACTGGGGAATTTATTGTCGGACTGAAGAAAAATCGCAATTTTCGGAATTTCAACCACAACCCAATCACACCATATCTACTTAAGATCTGAAGTTACTTCATCAACCAAGACACCATCATCATGGGAAAGAGCAATGAGTGTTCAGTTGTCACAACTCTTGAGATGGAACAATTACAACAACGGACACGCTTCTTGAGAGATAAATGCATGGAAAGTTTGAGAATACTTCAATCATCGTTTACGAGCCTTTCAGAAGTTCTGCTAGACTTAGGTGAATTCACTGACACGTTCATAAGCGCTTTCACACAAGCCATGGAGAAACTTGCGGTACAACTCACCAAAGAAAGACTTTGTGGGAGTGAATGCAAGATCACCTTCACTGAACTCAAGACGACATTTGAAAAGACTTCTGATTCAGAATTTCTCATGTCTTCGAGTACACAGGGATGCTTCATAAGACATCATAAAACTGCTCAAACGTTCAAAGACCTGATCCCAAGTAACATCAAATCCATTGAAACCTATGTCCACAGAATAATAATTCACGAACAAGAGACAAATAAAAGGTTCAAGGAAAATGGTGGTACAACATCGGGTCATGTGAATGAAAGCTGCACATCACTGAACACAAAGCATGGTACGCAGAATGATCATAACATACATGGGAAAGAAAGCAGCAGCACTGGTACACAAGGCATCAGTTCTGAGACTGTCATCAGTACTACACCTTCCTATGATAATGGCCCTGTCTTCGACTCTGACCCATTGGAAGAGGTACACAACGATGAATATAATGTGTTTGCCAATGATAATACGCATGAGCATTGTGATCAAACTCAAACCCTTATTGACACATGTATGATGGAAAAGGTTGATAGCAATACCATACCTGATCCCTCAGACACCTGCAATAATAAATTTGACGATGATCAACATGCAAATGAGTATGATGATGTGGAGCGTATTGCGCTTGCTAATTTAATTTCAACTTTACAAAAAGATGTCAAAGAAACTAGAAAGAGTCAAAAGCAATTAAAGAAGGCAAACGCTACGCTCACTCAAAATTTTGAAGAATGCAAAGCTGCTCTAATTAAATCTAGTGAGACCATATAGCTACAAATCTCAGCTTCTTCAAAAGATCAATATGACTGAGGGGTAAAAAGGGTGTTTAATTAACGCCAAAAAGGACGATTATCAACAGAAATATAACGAAACTCTTAAGCTTTTAGAACAAGAGAAACGTAATCATAACACCTCTTTGAGTACTGAACGTCACAAAACGTATCTTGCTACCACTAAAGTCAATGAACTAACTAAAGTAAATGGTTTTTTTCAAGAGGAAAAAACTAAACTTGCTAATGAAAAGAAAGCAGTGGTTGAAAAGTTGGAAAAGGATTTCAAAACTAAACAATCGAATGACATCGACAAAATAGTGGAACTTGAAACTCAAATTAATTTTTACAAGAAAATTGTTTACAAAACTAATCAATCAATTCAAACCATGAGAATGTTGGCACCTCGTTCGTTCTTTAAGGATAGACCTAGTTTTTCAAATCCTAAATACCTTGAGCAAGCTCAATCTGAGAATCGACACTTATATCTTGATGAGTCCGAATGGACCGATCTTGATTGCCTTGTTGTTAGGCCCGATAGTGAAGAGACAAACGATTTGGAAGAAGAAAGTAGACCAAAAGTTAATAAAGAATTTGTTAACCATATAATTATGCTTATGAAAACAGTCTTTATGGTCTTTTCAAACCGCAAACACAGAATTCTCGTGAGCAAATATTTTTCGAATGTGAGCAAATAAGAATTAAATGGAGACAAGTTTTTGCCACTAAGAAAACTAATGTTTCAAAATATATTGGGTACTTGCCGCATCAAGCTTCTCTAAGCAAGAGTAAGCAAGCACTTAGTATTCTTAAGAGTAACATTGAAAATTTCAAAAAGGTTGTTGACGATGACTGGAAAAAACGTGAACTTTCAAACGGCGGTAAAGAAATTCCTCACGATATAACTGTGCTTGTGAAAACTATTTTGATTCCGCTTGTAGAAAGAACAAAGAAACATGCTTTGGAATTTGAAAAGTTAATCGAGCAAGAAATGTTTGACGATTTGAAATGTGTGGAATCTCTTGTAAAAGAAATTGACGATCATCAGCCTGAAAAAGACAAGTTTTCTACAACATATGATCTACTCTTACACGAATGTCTCTCCAAAGATATTTGTGTGTTGCTCTTACATCTTGTGCATATATAGATGAATATTCTGACGTGGAATGCAAATATCTTGATCAAGGGGGAGCGTTCCAACTTCATGCTAAGTTTGACACATTTTTCTCCCGAGAGTTTTTCAAAACTATTTTTCAAAATATATTTTAATCAAATTTGGTATCTCTAATATCAAATGATTTTATATATTAGAGATAGGGGAGAAAATGTCATTAAAATGTGATCTAAAGACTCAATCATTCATGGTTACGATCAAATACCCACAACATCTTTAATTTATGACGTTATTGGTGTCAAAAGGGTGGTTAGGTTTAAGTCCTATGATCCAACCAGAACCGGAGGGATCTTCCCAGAGACAAATCCAATAGAATATTAGAAGTCCTTAGGAAAGATGGAGTAGAATGTGAACGAAGCTTAATGCCGACTAAGTACTGATGCTAACACTGGAACAATCACAACAAGGTGCTAGTAATGATGTCTTGGTAAGCATTGAAGGGGTTGAAGAATGAAAAATAAATGTAAGGATAAAGGGTGAAAAGAAATTAGCCCTCCATACAACTTAGGCAGAAACCGGGTCAACACATCATGAAGACAACGCATCATGGACCCAGTGATGTAATGCACAACCTTTCCCCAGCTGACTCAGGCTTCTCTTAAAAGAAGTTTGTTTTATTTTCACGGAGATCAACACGACTTCTATTGACTTTCTCACTCCGAGATAGTTGATATTGAATAGGTGGCATCTTCTCCAGCCTCCGACCACTAAAAGTGCACAAATCGAGTCTAGAGCCAAGAGATCAATCAAATCTAGTTAGGACACACGGATGAAGTTCAAGAGAGTCCTACGCTATATCCTTGTGATATTGCTAGAACACCAGAGGGATACTACCTAGTATTTATAATGATGAGTGGAAATCCTTCCAGTGTTAACATCAAACAGCACTGCGGTAGGTCATGTGTAAGATTCTTTATGAATTAAACATATGTAAAACTGAAAAGCAACAGTGGTTTGTTTCTTTATCGATTCAAACTCGTTTCAGGTTTCTACGCAATATCTTTATGGTCTTGCCAGAACATTCAGAGTGATATTTATTAATATTCACAGTGACGAATGGAAATCCTTCTAGCGTCAACATTAAACAGCGCTATGGTAGGTAACTTGCGAGATTATTATGAATCAAGCTTGTGTCAACTGGAAAGCAACAATGGTAAGATTCTTAACGAATCAAACTTATTCCAGGAATTTGAATTGACGAATTTAATCAAGCAGATATTTATCCAATTGATTTACTCTTTATGTTCGTAGTCTTACTTTGAGACGGTCGAGTAAAGAGAACGGCTAGTACTGCCGCGAAACCCTGTCAAGGAGATTCTTAATTGAATTTACCTAATCACAGGTACGATATTTAATATCGTGTAACGGTCTTCACCGGCTGGAAGTAAAACGCTACCGATTTAGGACGAATGTCAAAGCCATTCAGTCCGTGTCTAAGTTTTGTCTCAAGAAGGTGACGTTACGGTGTACTCAGCAAAGTCAAAGATTCAAAAACCACATACTCATGCCCAAAGACATATTCAACAATCAAGAAAGCTAAAGACTTCCGCAACTCCGATGATCAAAATCTTCCTTATCAATTAATGTAGAGGAATGACCTCACTTCAAAGGAGATTGTTAGCAAACTTTCAAGATGGTGCGGAGTATGAGCATGTGGATGAAGACACAAGATCGCAAGATGGCAAAGACAAGTCAAGGATAATTTGAAGATCTCAAGATAAAAGACAAAGTCGATAGACAACGACAAAGGCTCAAAGATCACAGCATGAAGGAACAAGACTACTATTACACGTTCAAGACTCATTTATGATGGAATTCGTAATCTCCATTGTTCTCTAAATACCGAAGAGGAATGACCTCACATTTCGGGAGATTGTTAGCCTCAAAATATTGAGTCAAACAAGAATGTTCGGTCATAGGTTTATATTGTAATATTTATTAGAACGTTGCAATAGTTAGTTAAAATAGTCGTGAGATTACGGGCTTGATGGTTAGCTTAAAAGACCTCTTTCAAGGTACTAAGCATTTATTCAAGCCTGACCCAAAACAATATAGTTCAAAAGAAAGCCCGCATGTGGGTGGACTATATAACCACCCTCCTAGCATGTTAGGAGGGTGGCAAGTAAACATTTTTCTCTTAATCTAATTTCACATGGTTTCTCCATCTTCTCTCTACTTTCTCTCACTACTTTCTCTCTCTAAAAATCTTCTTTCTTTCTTCTTTAATTTATAAAATCAAACATGGTGAAGTGATAAAATTATAGGAACAACACCCTGATGTAAGCTACTTCCATGTCTTTGGTTGCCCTTTTTCATTCACAACTACAGAGATCATCTAGAAAAATTTGATGAAAAGTCAGATGATGGATTCTTTCTTGGATACTCTCCTACCTCTAGAGCTTTTAGAGTATTCAATATTTGCAGGCAAGAACTTGAAGAATCCATTCATGTTACCTTTAATGAAGCAGATGCTGTCATTACTCACACCAACTCAGAAGAATGTAACATTGATTTCAATGAAGTCAAATCATATCCAAAGGATGATTTCTCAAATCCCAAGGAATCACCTCAAGTATGTCACAAGGACTTTCCATATGTTCATGCTTTTGATCCTCACTCAATCTCTGACATCACTCTAGAGGTTGTAATTGCTGAATCTGTCACTCCACCACCCATAGAAGATAATGTTGATCTTATCGCACCAATCTCTTACTCAGATTAAGAGATTATGGATGAAGAAATAATATGTGATGAACCTCCAACATTCATTGAAGAGTAAAGTGTGGGCCAAATTTTCGTTGAGCTTATCGATACTAACCCGCGCGTACTAACTAGAGATTGTTATCACGTAGGTTTAGTATCAATTTTTAGTTACATTTTATGGTTTAATAAATGGTTCTGACTATCGTTTGGGTTTGTGAATGAATTCTTGAAAATATTCGTAAACGTAAAAGGGTTCTTTGTTCTTGCCCTAATTGATGCTAACCCGCGTGTTGTAACTAAAGATTGTTATCCTATGAGTTTAGGATCAGTTGTAGTTAGAGTACTTTTATGGTTTAATAAATGGTTATGGTTTGGTTAGGAAATTATATGACTTAAGATTTTGCGTTACTTTTTGGTTCTTCATGCAATTAAGATGGTTTTATGAAAAATTTTAGGGGTTTTACCTTTTATGTTAAAGTTTGGGCCACCTAAATAAGGGTGTCAGTAAGGGGTAACGGCTATTTTATACGGAAATTCCTACTGTATTATTATAGTTACAATTAAATGACCCTTTGGTAAGCCACGTTTATGGCTTGACAATGTCCGCATCTTGGCGGGGCACCATTACTTGGTTTGCAGCCATGGCGGATGTGGAAGGGCTGTTGGTTTCGTTGCCTCTGTACAAAGCATGCGACGATAGTGATGGATGTGTGACGCGGTTGTTATTTCGTTTAGACTACACGAGTAGATGATCATTTTCTGTATGAACCCCGTAGTTGATACCCACGTAGAATTTGCTGCAGTTTTTTTTTGTTTTTCCGCCAAAATTTTTTTTGTTTGCTACGGGTTGTTGATAGTAGCTACGTTTGGCCCGTCTTCTTCAACGTCTTCCCCACTAAAAAATTGTACCGTCAGTCGCTTACGTGCCGTTTCCCGACCCGTCCCTGTATGTTCCGAATGTTGTGCGGTAGATCGACCAACTGGTGGTTGGAAACCTAAGATAAGAGGTACGTGTTCTATCCTTTTTCCCGCCTATAATTTGGTCTATGTATGTTGGTGTAACCCTCCTTTGTCGGTACTTTAAGTCAAAGTTAACAGGCGGCCTGTGCAACGGTACACGGATGATTGTTAGATCACTTAAGTCAAAGTTAATAGAGGCTCAGATAATACCCGAGACACGCGTAGGAGAAAAAGTGTACATTCACAGGATCGTCACCTCATCAAGATCCGAACCTTTCTTTCACCTTCAAACGGAAGTAGTTCCCAGTGAAATTGTGTTATGCCATGACAATCAACAAAAGCCAAGACCAACATCTGTCAAAGATAGGTGTCTACCTACCGGAACCCGTGTTTACCCACGTTCAACTATATGTTGCCATGTCGAGGCCCACTTCCCCCATACGGGCTGAAAATACTGGTTCAGGGACAAGAAAACCAACCTCCAAACACCACAAAGAACATTGTCTACACAGATTTCTTATACAACATATAAGATCAACCATCTACCAACATCATAAATACTATGGTTTTATGCTTTTTCTTTTGTTGCTATTAGTATGGTAGATCTGTGAGATCTCGTATTTTCTTGGTAATTATTTTACTCTTGTACATTATTTTAATCATTGATAATATTTATTCGAAATTATAAATTTTTTATTATTTTATGTTTCCATATTTATTTAAATCAAATATTTTGATTTAAAAGCACCCGCGTGCATTTTGACAAAAAGTTTACTTTAATCAACGGAACAAGAACCGAGGTCTAAATATTTCGACCTTAAGATGTTAATCTTTACTTGGTATTAAGTCTAGACCGATAACGGGCACATTGTTATATCTTTGTATTTCACATTTTACTGTCATATGTTTCAATGTTCGATGTTTTCTTTTAATGACGCGTTAAGTCGAGTCGGGAGACTATATTATCTTATTTTGGGTGTGTTTTAACTTTTGAGAATTATTTTTACGAAACCCGAGTCCCGCAAATATTTGTAAATTGACTAATAGTCATTTCCCACTTTTAAACTAAGTATTTACTTTTTAGTCCAAAGGTTTCAAAGTTGGCAAGCTGTTACCTCCACCTACCACCATATATATATATATATATATATATATATATATATATATATATATATATATATATATATATATATATTCATTTTTTCTTCACAAAAACACATAGTAACCACATTTATAAAAATCAAACACCAACTCTCTCTTCCCCTCCCTCTTGCCATGAGATTCAACACCAACACCACCCTTGATCATCAATTTTTACATTGTTTTAAACAAAACTAAATTAAGACCACATCTTGGAATTTAAAGGTGATTCCTTTGATGTAAAAATCTTACACATGCATCAAGTTTTCTAGTTTTTATGATTTTATGGTTGGGATGAGTCTTGACCATCATGCACGTGATGATCATGGTTAGATCTTCATGTTTTGATGATAAAAAGTTAAAGTTTTTTATTTTGATTTTTGTTACATGCAAGGGTTAAGATTGATAAGGATTGATTATAAGGTGTTAGTATTGGTAGAAAATGAGAAACTTATGTTGAAAAAGTGTTTTGAGATGATTTTTAGAGTGGTGATTTTAGGCAGTAGGTTGAGGCTGATTTTGGGTATTTTAAGCTTGGATTATTGTTAAACTAAATAGATAGTGTTGTAGAGATTTTTTTTACCTTCGGTTTAATATAAATTAAAGCTTCTAACTCAAAACGAGAAGGAAGTTATGATAGTTTGATTATTCGTGTACCGGGAGACGAGTATCGGCACAATCCGAATTTGTTGTCGATATTTGGATCGAATCTTGAGGACTATAAAATGAGTTTTAAAAATAGTCAAATGCTTTTCTTGGGCTCTAAACCTAGGGTTGTGAGTCTATTTTCAAACTAAAGTATTGGTTTTATAAACGGAATTGGTTAGAAAGGTCAAAATGGTTTTACGAGTTGAAGGCGTAAATCTGTCCGGTTTTTGTAATTCAAAGATGTGTCGGGCAGGTGGTCTTAAAAGTAAAAACTTTTGGCGAGCTTTTTAGAGGACTTTCTACAGATAGTAAGTGAGTTCCTCAAGTCGTTTCATAAACTTTTGACGTGTCTAAGTAAGGTAAAACAGCCCGTACATTTGGTATGTGTCGGCAGATTTTTACCGAGAGCATTGTCTAGTAAAAGTAAACTTTTAGAAGTGTCTAGAAGTATCACTTGCATGGATTTTCTTACGTGTCATAGCATGGTTTATGTGCTAATTCATATTTGAGTGTTTTCTAAACATTATTTTCATATCTTCTAAACTTTCGTGTCCCGTTATCGTAGGTCTCGGATGACTTAAAGTTGTTTGATTTTCCGTTGTTACTACTCAGCCCTCAAGTTCCATGTTGATTTCACCTTATAGCTAAGGTGAGTTCATAGCCCCTTTCACTACTTGTACATTGTTTCAAAACGCGGGGTGAGATTATCATGTTGGAGCACAATCTTTTAAACGGTATGCTATCCAGAAATGTATGCTGTCAGATGAATTCATTGATATTATTGCTTTTAGTTTATAGCCTTAAGTTTCCTCTCTTGATCATGAACCGTTCATTGTCCCGTATGCTTTGCGCTAAGCGCGAATGTTGTGGGTGGATCCATCGGGATTTACAATCCCCGTCCCGATTACCTTGATGCACTAACATTTGTTTATACTTGAGTATTAGGCTAAATACTCACTAGAGGAACTTACAATGATTGTTAAGCTTCGGTTTCATGAACTAAATAGCAATAATATATACCATGACTATGGATAATATACATAGTCATCCCCCATTATTGTTTTACAAATTTATTGTGTTCCATTACTTAGTTTACTAAACCTATGAATATCACTCAACTTTTGTTGACGGGTTTACATGTTTTAATCTCAGGTAATAATGCTTAATATGCTTGGATGAGGTTCCGCAGGATGTTGGCAGCTTGGAAGATCTGTGTTATGTTTATGCCTTTGTTGTAGCTAAAATTGTCAAAATACTTCCGCTTATCTTTTTTTATCTTAAAACTTTAAAACAATGATGTAATAGTACTTATTTATGTTTTAAAACTTGTGGGACCTATGCTTTAAAACTCTAATATATTGTGATGTGATATATGTGTCTTTTATTACGTCATTTTCGTGTCATTTATAATTCAATGTCACTTGTACCATGACGTGTTACCCCCTCGTTGCTTAGTTGTTCCATGTCAGATTCTGGGGGTCTCATAGATTGGTATCAAAGCGATGGTTATAGGGAACTGATTCATTTTCAAAACTTGGTCTATAACTAAATTTCAAAACATTTCATACTTTATTAGTGTCGAACACAGAATCTGTCAATGTTGTTCAATATTTGCGCGGGTAACTCTCTAATCCTTATTGTTTACTTTAATTATTCTTATAATATTTCATACTTTGATTTCATTTTGAAATATTATATTGATTTCATTACGATATTTATTACCTCCTTCCAAACCCCGCGTGCTTATTATATATATATATATATATATATATATATATATATATAGTAGGGATCCAGTAAGAAGAAAAATTAAAATGAGAAGAGTAAGAAGAAATCCTGACCACAGATTCCACAAAGGAAGGAGAATTTCAAGGGGAGATGCATATGACTTTGTAGGTGCATCTGAAATATGTGGTTGTGGTTTCTTCTCATTCTTCTCATTTTACTTAATCTTCTTATTTGATCCTAACTCTATATATATATATATATATATATATATATATATATATATATATATATATATATATATATATATATATATATATATATATATATATATATATATATATATATATATATATATATATATATATATATATAGAGTAGGGATCCAGTAAGAAGAAAAATTAAAATAAGAAGAATAAGAAGAATTCCTGACCACAAATTCCACAAAGGAATGAGAATTTTAAGGGGAGATGCATCTGACTTTGTAGGTGCATCTGAAATGTGTGGCTGTGGTTTCTTTGTATTCTTCTCATTTTACTTCATCTTCTTATTTAATCCTAACTCTCTCTCTCTCTCTCTCTCTCTCTATATATATATATATATATATATTCTACTCCTTAGTGTTGCATTCCTTGTTGACAATCAGTTATGCATATCTAAAATCTTTTCTTATCGATTTTCTGTATTTTTCATGAATCTTGAAATAGCATACTTATACAAGTTCTCACTGAATTTTGTATTGTGTTGTTGACAGAAACATACCGCCTACCAGAATTCGTAGGACTGATGGAACCAGGAGATTCCGTCGGGCTACTATGGAAAGAATTATTGCAAAAAGGGTAAGGAAAGCCGTTGTTGAATACGAGACGAGCCGAGAGACTCAAGTTAAAGGAGAAAATTCATCAAGTGCAAAAGGATGTTCACACAATACCTTCATGTCTGGAAAAACCCCACTCCTTCAATGGAACCAAAGGCGTTGTTGGGTTAACACGTTGGTTTGAAAAGATGGAGAAAGTGTTTGGGACTTGCAAATGTGCTGAAGAGGATAAGGTAATTTATGCTGCTAGTACTTTGGAAGGTATTACACTTAGATGGTGGAATGGGAATATTCGGACCTTAGGTCTTGATAATGCAAACAAAATCACTTGGAGCGAGTTCAAAATAATGATGACAACTGAATACTGCCCCGAGACTGAGATAGCTCGGATGGAGCATGAGCTCTGGAATTTACAAATGAAAAATGATGATATTGAAGCCTACACTAATAGGTTTCATGATTTGGTCTTAATGTGTCCCGAAATGGTTCCAGATGAGAAGAAGAAAATAAAAAGGTATGTCAAGGGCTTTCTTGAAAGAATTAAAGGGCACATTACTTCATCAAAACCTTCCTCCCTACATGAAGCAGTGAACATAGCTTGGTCGAGCAGTCTGTGGAAGGTGAAGTTGCTAAGTCAAATGCAGATAACAAATGGAAATGGGAGAATACTACAGGAAGCAATCAAGGGAATAATCAGGGAAATAACCGTAACAACAACCACGGCAACAATAGATCCAACATGAACAATAACCGACAAGCCAACAAGAGACAACAACCATGTATGCAGCTGCTCCTGCTGCTCCTGCTACTCCTGTTACTCTTATTGCTCCTGTTACTCCTGCTGCTCCTATTTCTCCTATTACTCCTGCTGGCAGACGAGGTTATACTGGGAATCTGCCTAAGTGTGATCAATGCAATTGGCATCATCCTGTCAGTGTGTGTCCTCCTAAGTGTGCAACTTGTAAGAGGATTGGCCATAAGGAAGGGAAATGTAATGTGGTGTGCTTTAGATGTGGTAAAAAAAGGTCATTTCAAGAATAGGTGTCCAAAGGCTAAGGATCCGCAGAACGATGGAGCTCGAGGCAGGGTGTATCATGTGGATAAAACGCTCAACAGAATCCTCAGGTGGTCGCGGGTACGTATCTTCTTAACGATCACTATGTTAGTGTTTTATTCGATTCTGGTGCTGAGAAAAGTTTTGTTTCTTCTGCCTTTACTCCTTTCATTGATATTACTCCTTCTGCTTTAGACACTAGCTATGAAGTAGAATTAGCAGACGGTAAGATTGTTAGTACCAATACAGTCTTGCGTGGTTGTACCCTTGATTTGCTTAGCTATTTGTTTTTAATCGACCTTTTATTGACGCGTCTCGGCAGCTTTGATGTTATTGTTGGTATGGATTGGTTAGCATCTCATCATGCAATCATTGTTTGTTTTGAACAAATCGTGCGTATTCCTCTTTCTTCGAGTAAAATCTTAGAACTTCGCGGCGAGAAGCCGGATGACAATCCGAATTCTCTTCTTTGTATCAAGGCTGATAAGAAAAAGCTTGATGACATTCGTATCGTTTGTGAATTTCCTGGAGTATTCCTACATGACTTGTCGGGATTACCTCTTGTGCGTGAAGTTGAATTCCGTATCGACCTTATTCTGGGTGCACTGCCTGTTGCCAAGTCGCCTAATCGCTTAACCACGTCTGAAATGAATGAATTATCGAATCAGCATAAGGAATTACAAGAGAAAGGTTTCATTAGACCGAGTCATTCGCCGTGGGGAGCGCCTGTGCTCTTTGTTAAAAAAAAGGATGGTGCAATGAGAATGTGCATTGACTACAGAGAATTGAATAAGCTGACAATCAAGAATCGTTAACTTCTCTCTCGTATAGATGACTTATTTGACCAATTGCAAGGTGCTTGTTGTTTCTCCAAGATAGACCTTCATTCAGGTTATCATCAGTTAAGAGTGCATGAAAGTGACATCTCCAAAACCGCATTTAGAACTCATTATGGTCATTTTGAAGTTACTGTTATGCCATTCGGTCTTACCAATGCTCCTGTCGTTTTTATGGATCTAATGAACCGTGTTTGCAAACCCTACCTTGATAAGTTTGTCATAGTGTTTATTGACGACATCCTCATTTACTCGAAATCCGAAAAAGATCATGAACATCATATAAGAATAATCTTAAGTCTTCTGGAGAAAGAAAAGTTGTATGCCAAATTCTTTAAGTGTGAATTTTGGTTGAAAGAGGTTCAGTTTTTAGGACACGTGGTAAATCAGGATGGTATACTCGTAGATCCTATTAAGGTTGAAGCAGTTAAGAATCGGAAATCTCTAAAATCGCCTACTAAGGTCCGTTCATTTCTAGGGTTAGCCGGATACTATCGCAGGTTCATCGAAAATTTCTCCATGATTGCTAAGCCTTTAAACCTGCTTACACAAAAGAACAAGGAATACATTTGGGGTGAAGATCAAGAACAAGCCTTTTTCTTATTAAAGGAGAAATTGTGTAATGCCCCAGTATTAACACTTCCAGACAGACCAAATGATTTTGTAGTTTATTATGATGCATCTCATCAAGGTTTCGGGTGTGTCTTAATGCAGCGAGGAAAAGTGATTGCTTATGCCTCCAGACAACTTAAAATCTACGAATAAAACTATACTACTCACGATTTGGAGTTGGGTGTAGTAGTATTTGCCTTGAAAATATGGAGACATTATCTTTATCGGACGAAAAGTGTGATATACACTGATCATAAGAGTCTCCAATATATATTTGACCAAAAGGACTTGAATATGCGTCAAAGGCGTTGGTTAGAACTCCTTAGTGACTATGAATGTGAAATTAAGTATCACCCAAGAAAGGCTAATGTTGTGGCAGATGCCCTAAGTCGGAAGGAAACATTTAAACCTAGGAGAGTGCATGCTATGAGTATAACCATTCAATCTAGCCTCAAGACTAAGATTTTAGAAGCACAGAAAGAAGCTGCAAAGGACCTTAAGGCTCCAGTTGAATTGCTGCGAGGATTAGATGCATAATTTGAAAGGAAAGAAGATGGAACAATTTACTTTGTCGGACGGATATGGATTTCATTAGTTGGAGGAATAAGAAAGGTAATAATGGACGAAGCTCATGCTTTAAGATACTCGATTCACCCTGGTGCAGATAAGATGTATTACGACTTAAGGGATGTTTATTGGTGGCCTGGTATGAAGAAAGACATAGCATAGTACGTCAACAAGTGTCTTACTTGTTCAAAGGTTAAAGTATTACATCATAAACCCTCAGGTCTTTTACAACAACCAGAAGTCCCTGAATGGAAATAGGAAAGGATTACAATGGACTTATTCACAAAGTTGCCCAGAAGCAGTGGTGGTTTTGATGCAATTTGGGTTATTGTTGATAGGTTAACAAAATCTGCTCACTTTCTCCCTATACGTGAGGATTATAAAACTGAAAAATTGGCTCGAATTTACATCAATGAGATTCTTGCAAAACATGGAGTACCGGTGTCGATTATTTCTGATAGTGATGGTTGTTTTGCGTCTCATTTATAGAAAGCACTTCAAAAGGCGTTGGGTACGCAAGTATTAATGAGTACAACATATTACCCAGAGACGGATGGACAGAGTGAACGCACTATTCAGACTTTGGAAGACATGTTGCGGGCATGTGTTATGGATTTTGGTGGTAGCTGTGACATTCATATACCTTTAGTCGAATTTTCCTATAATAATAGTTGTCATAAAAGTGTCAAGTGTTCTCCATACGAGGCATTATACAGACGTAAATGCAGATAACAAGTGATATGGAATGAAGTAGGTGAAAGTCAACTGATAGGGCCTGAATTAGTCCTAGAAACTACAGACAAATTAGGGAAATACTGAAAACTGCTAGAAGTCGTCAAAAGAGTTACGCAGACAAAAGACGCAAACCTTTTGAATTTCAAGTCGGAGACAGCGTGCTGCTACGAGTATCTCCATGGAAGGGTATTGTGAGGTTCGGCAAAAGACTAAAACTTGCAACATGTTTTGTAGGACCATTCGAGATCATTGAGGGTGTTGGTTTGGTAGCTTATTGACTGAAGTTACTTCAGGAGTTAAGTTGTGTTCACAATGTATTCCACGTTTCCAACCTTAAGAGATGTTTAGCCGAATCAGTTGTTCAAATACTGTTAAAAGAAATAAGGGTGGACGAGAAAATATACTTCATTGAAGAACTGATTGAGATCGTAGATCGCCAAGTCAAGAAGCTAAAACATAGTTGGATTCCTATTGTTAAGGTTCGTTGGGATTCACGTCGGGGTGTTGAGTATACTTGGGAAAGCGAAGATCAGTTCAAGGCTAAGTATCCCCATTTGTTCTCGTCTTCTTCTTCCATCTCCAGTTAAACTCTGAGGGACCAGAGTTCCTTTAGGGGGGAGGGGGTAGACTGTGAGATCTCGTATTTTCCTAGTAATTATTATACTCTTATACATAATTTTAATCACTGATAATATTTATTTGCAATTATAAAATTATTATTATTTTATGTATCCATATTTATTTAAATCAAATATTTTGATTTAAAAGCACCCTCTTGCATTTTTACAAAAAGTTTACTTGAATCAACGGAACGAGAACCGAGGGCTAAATATTTCGACTTTAAGATGTTAATCTTTACTTGGTATTAAGTCTAGACCGATAACAGGCATAGTGTTAAATCTTTGTATTTCACATTTTACTGTCAATTGTTTCAATGTTCGATTTTTTGATGTTTTCTTTTAATGACGCGTTAAGTCGAGTCGGGAGACTATATTATCTTATTTTGGGTGTGTTTTAACTTTTGAGAAGTATTTTTACGAAACCCGAGTACCGTAAATATTTGTACAATTGACTAATAGTCATTTACCGCTTTTAAACTAAGTATTTACTTTTTAGTCCAAAGGTTTCAAAGTTGACAAGCTTAACCCCTCCACCTACCACCATATATATTCATTTTTTCTTCACAAAAACACATAGTAACCACATTTATAAAAATCAAACACCAACTCTCTCTTCCCCTTCCCCTTGCCGTGAGCTTCAACACCAACACCACCCTTGATCATCAAATTTTACATTGTTTTAAACAAAACTAAATTAAGACCACATCTTGGAATTTAAAGGTGATTCATTTGATGTAAAAATCTTACACATGCATCAAGTTTTCTAGTTCTTGTGATTTTATGGTTGGGATGAGTCTTGATCATCATGCATGTGATGATCATGGTTAGATCTTCATGTTTTGATGATAAAAAGTTAAAGTTTTTTATTTTGATTTTTGTTTTTGTTACATGCAAGTGTTAAGATTGATAATGATTGATTATAAGGTGTTAGTATTGGTAGAAAAATGAGAAACTTATGATGAAAAAGTGTTTTGAGATGATTTATAGAGTGGTGATTTTAGGCAGTAGGTTGAGGTTGATTTTGGATATTTTAAGCTTGGATTATTGTTAAACTAAGTAGATAGTGTTGTAGATATTTTCGTTACATTCGATTTGATATAAATTAGAGCTTCTAACTCAAAACGAGGAGGAAGTTATGATAGTTTGGTTATTCGTGTACCGGGAGACGAGTATCGGCACAATCCGAATTTGTTGTCGATATTTGGATCGAATCTTGGGGACTATAAAATGATTTTTAAAAATATTCAAAGGATTTTCTTGGGCTCTAAACCTAGGGTTTTGAGTATATTTTTAAATTCAAGTGTCGGTTTTATAAACGGAATTGGTTAGAAAGATCAAAATGGTTTTATGAGTCGAAGGCGTAAATCTGTCCGGTTTTTGTAATTCAAAGATGTGTCGGGCAGGTGGTCTTAGAATAAAAACATTTGACGATATTTTTAGAGCACTTTCTATAGATAGTAAGTGAGTTCCTCAAGTCGTTTCATAAACTTTTGACGTGTCTAAGTAAGGTGAAACAACCCGTACATTTGGTATGTGCCGGCAGATTTTTATCGAGAGCATTGTCTAGTAAAAGTAAACTTTTAGAAGTGTCTAGAAGTATCACTCGCATGGATTTTGTTACGTGTCATAGCATGGTTTATGTGCTAATTTATATTCGAGTGTTTTCTAAACATTATTTTCATATCTTCTAAACTTTCGCGTCTCGTTATCGTAGGTCTCGGATGACTTAAAGTTGCTTGATTTTCCGTTGTTACTACTCAGCCCTCAAGTTCCATGTTGATTTCACCTTATAGCTAAGGTGAGTTCATAGCCCCTTTCACTACTTGTACATTGTTTCAAAACGCGGGGTGAGATTATCATGTTGGAGCACAATCTTTTAAACGGTATGCTATCCAGAAGTGTATGCTGCCAGATGAATTCATTTATATTATTGCTTTTAGTCTATAGCCTTAAGTTTCCTCTCTTGATCATGAACCGTTAATTGTTCCGTATGCTTTGTGCTAAGCGCGAATGTTGTGGGTGGATCCATCGGGATTGACAATCCCCGTCCCGATTACCTTGATGCACTAACATTTGTTTATACTTGAGTATTAGGCTAAGTACTCACTAGAGGAACTTACAATGATTGTTAAGCTTCGGTTTCATGAACTAAATAGCAATAATATATACCATGACTATGGATAATGTACATAGTCATCCCCCCATTATTTTTTTACAAATTTATTGTGTTCCATTACTTAGTTTACTAAACCTATGAATATCACTCAACTTTTGTTGACGGGTTTACATGTTTTAATATCAGGTAATAATGCTTAATATGCTTGGATGAGGTTCCACAGGATGTTGGCAACTTGGAAGATCTGTGTTATGTTTATGCTTTTGTTGTAGCTAAAATTGTCAAAAGACTTCCGCTTATCTTTTGGTATCTTAAAACTTTAAAACCATGATGTAATGATACTTATTTATGTTTTAAAACTTGTGGGACCTATGCTTTAAGATTCTGATATATTGTGATGTAATATATATGTCTTTTATTACGTCATTTTTGTGTCATTTATAATTCATTGTCACTTGTACCATGACGTGTTACCCCCTCGTTGCTTAGTTGTTCCATGTCAGATTCTAGGGGTCTCACAAGATCCCCCATGGAAATTGCAATGCCTGCCTTTTATGCGCTTATGTGTTCTGTGTGCTGTCAATCATGCGTGTGCAATACGTCTTTTTCGCCAAATGATGAATGCTTAGCTAAGTTTTACTAAACATACTTATGATTCTACGTGTAAAGTTAGAATACGGTCTTATTGTAGTTGCTGCCATCAGGTCATTCCCTTGATTATAACTGTGGACACTTATTTTCTTAGCATC
Source organism: Glebionis coronaria (assembly GCA_025667525.1). Taxonomy (NCBI): domain Eukaryota; kingdom Viridiplantae; phylum Streptophyta; class Magnoliopsida; order Asterales; family Asteraceae; genus Glebionis; species Glebionis coronaria. Next base: position 520,748,877 of record CM046882.1, read on the forward strand.
AGCCAAGAGGTATGGGCATGTTTTTTTTTCTAAACACCCTTTGGATTGGCATCACGGTGCAGGTGAGTCGTTGGTATGGCTAGCGCAAGCACAACCGCATTGGTGGTTGCATCACCACCAATTTCTGATTTGGCTCCGCAGATAAGAGGTTGCATTCTTGAAGCGATGGTCTATCGTAGATGGATGTCCAGAACACTGCCAACAAAAGTAGACCCAACAGTGAGGGACCTAAACTACCGATGTATTCTTATTGACAAACAGAATAATTTTTTTTACCATGCAAGCCTAACAAAGAGAAAGACACGCTTTGCCATGAACACATTCCTTCCGTGTGTTTGCAGGGAGATGCAATTCAGGAAAACATGGATGTCACGAATGCACCGTACTTTGAATCTAAGCATGGATACGGGAAGATTTACCGCATTTCAGAATTCTTTTGTGAAAAAACCAACCTTTACCAACAAACACTTGCTCGGCAAACTACACTCAGGTTTGGCAAGATAACTAATTTCGAGTACCTAGAAGGCCACAAAAAACTACCCGCAACATTATTTTGATTTCGTTCCTTACAACCAACTGAGTTCAAGGTTGCCTGTAAAAAACGCGGATAACAAATGGGTTTACCCACGCTCACAGGTACCAATTTTTTTTATGAATTAAATTTTAAGGTTCCACGTGTCTAACAAATTCTATTATGTTGTTTTAATATTACGTAGGGTGTATTCGTTCAATTGGCGACTCGCCTCGGGGAGGAAGCATCCGACGAAAATAACAATTGAAAACTTAATGTGAGTGCCTTATATTTACTCCCATCCCATTTCCCCTTACTTATTTGGTTGATGTTCTCATCGAACAGTGAGACCGCTATTGAGTTGACACTCTGGGACAACCTTGCTGTCAAATTTGACAAGACGGCCACTGAAAAACTCCCTGCTCCTGTGCTGCTTGCTGTTTCATCGTGCCGAATAACCAAATACAACAGTTTGTTATAACCTATTGTCTTATTAATCACATATGCCGTTTCAAGCTTACACCTGATATTCACCCGTTGCAGGCTTGGAGCTTTCGAGTACGTCTACAACTTTCTGTTACATTAACCTGAAACACCTAAGGTTGAATAAGCAAAGCAAGCGTAAGGCTTACTATTTAGTTTTAGACAGTTACAGAAAGACACAAAAGCATGTCATGTGTTCTCACACGATGTATAACCACCCCCAATAGGCAGGTTTTTGGAGCGTTTTAAAATAATTTTGATGTTACAGGTGAGTAAATACCCCTTTAGAGAACTGGACAACTAGAAAAAAACTAACAAAGAGTCGCTCTCTTCTTTGTTGTTGCAAAATCCTGCCAGTTACAAGGTACGACCATTGACTAAACCATATAATATCCATCGTTTTCCCGCTGTTAAATAACACTCGATTTTACTCAGGGAGTTGAATTTACCTGTGAGGCAACTATCACATACGTCATCCAAAACAGGAACTGGTACTATGTGACATGTACAAAGTGCAAAAAAAAAACACATAAGTTTGACGGGACATTCATTTGCGAGGACGACGGGGTGCTAGAAGGCACCGCTTTCAGGTATGGAAGAATTACTTGCAACACATCCACGACAATTAATCAACCAACTATAACACCCATTCCCAATTACTATACCACCCACTAGGTACAGTTTTAAGACCATCATCTACGATGGAACTGCAAGGGCCAGCTTCACATTCTTCGACCAATCTGGCATCTAAATCCTAGGGAAGCTGTTTTCTCAGCTCGCATTAAAGTATAGGGGTGTTGCCAGGTCTACAGTTCCAAGTGAAATAACATACCTGATTGGGCTAACTCAGACATTCCAGATCCGGTATTCTACAACCACAAAGACTGGTTCGGGTGAGTTCAGTGTTGAAAAAATCGTCACAAAACCAACGTTAGTTGAGGTTGGAACAACCCAAAATCCTACAAGGCGTGGAGGCCAACACATAATTGACAGAAATCGTCGAAACTACAGCGCCCAAATGTATTTTCCTTTCCGACTACTAAAAAAAAATCTCTTTTTACCTTACTTTCACTAACATTGTCACAAAAACAGTGTTAGTTAAGGTTGAATAGCCCAAACTGCTAGAAGGCGTGAAGGCCAAGACAAGATTGACAGAAACCGCCAAAACTATAGCGCCCAAAGTGTAAGAACTCGTATTTTTCCCGGCATTATTCTATTCTTTTATTCGTGCTTCTTGAATTTTCCAACACATTACATTTTCTTGTATACTTATATGTAAATCCTGAGATCCTGATAATTTTAATAAATTATACTTTTAAAGTATTTTTTGATCATTGATAATACTCTATTAGGAATTATAAAATTTTAATTTTATTTTTCCATATTTATTTAAATCAAATCAAAAATTTTGATTTAAAAACACCCGCGTGCATTTACAAAGAGTTTACTCAAACAATGAATAACGAGAACTACTAATGATCGCGATACCGACAGATGCCCGGTATTTTACATTTCATTGTCGATTGTTTCAATGTTTGACATTTTCGATGTCTTCTTTTAATGACGTGTTAAGTCGTGTCGGGAGACTATAATATTATATTTATGATGCGTTTTAACTTTTGAAAAGTATTTTTACGAAACCCGAGCCCCGTAAATATTTTCAAATTTACTAATAGTCATTTTCTACCCTTTAAACTATCTAACTTCTTTTAAGTCCAAAAGATTACAAATTGGCAAAACTAGTCCCTCCACTTACCTACCACTATATGTATAATTTTTTTACTTCTCTCCACTAAAAACACACATACACAAGTTTATAAAAAAAATCATCACCTCCTTTATTCCTCCTTTTCTTGCTGTGAGTTTACACCACCAAAACCACCCAAGATCATCAATTTTCATCTTGTTTTAATAAAATCTAATCAAAGTCTCTTGTTTCAAATCAAAAGATGATTCTATTAATACTAAAATCTCACACATGCATCAAGTTTTCAAGTTCTTATGATTTCATGGTTGGTATGAGTTTTTGATCATCATGCATGTGATGATCATGTTAAGATCTTTATGTTTTGAAGATAAAAAGTTAATGTTTTTTATTTTGATTTTTATTTTATGTTACATGCAAGTGTTAAGGTTGATAATGGTTGATTATAGGATACTAGTTATGGTAGAAAAATAGTTAATTGTGTTGGAAAATTAATTTGGTGTGATTTTTAAAGAGGTGATTTAGGGCAGTAGGTTTGAAGCCATTTTTGGATGTATTAAGTCTGAATATATGTTGAGGTGATGAGATCATGTTGTAGAGATTTTCTTTAGCTTCGATTTGGTATAAATTAGAGCTTCTAACTCAAAACGAGGAAGAAGTTACGCTAGTTTGATTATTCGTGTACCGGGAGACGAGTATCGACACAACCCGAATTTGTCGTCGATATTTGGATCGAATCTCGGGGACTATAAAATGAGTTTTACAAATGTTCAAGGACTGTTCTCAGGCCCTAAACTTAGCATTTTGAGTCTATTTTTAATGTCAATGGTCGGTTTTGCTAATGATAAAGGTTAGGTTGGTCAAAATGGTTTCACGAGTCAAGTGTTCAAATCTGTCCGGTTTTTCAAGTCTAGAAATGTGTCGAGCAGGTGGTTCTAAAATGTAAATCATTGAATGAAAATTAAAATGAGTTTTATTCAGGTTATGATTGATTTTTCATCAAGTTTCATAAAAATCTGAGTTGTCTAAGTATGGGAAATCAGCGAGTACATTAGGTATGTACCGACAATTTTTTTATCTAGATAGTAGTTTAATAAAGTGAACATATAGAAGGGTATTGTAGTACCACTCGCATTGTTGTTCTTTCGGATTTGTCACGGTCTTGTAGTTCTGAGTTTATGTTATTAAGTATGGCTATTACTTGAGTCAATTATTAACGAGCGCGCCTTACTTGTTAGGTTGCGGCTTTCATGTTTTACCGGGCATCCATATCGTCGGAGATCGTCTTACCGCTACTTGTTTTACTCAGCTTCTGAGTTCAATGATTCAATTACCTCATGGCTAAGGTGAGTTCATAGCCCTTTTTTTTACTTGCACATTGTTTCTAAACGCGGGATGAGATTTTACATGGTGGAACACAACCATTTAAAAACTGTATGCTATCCAGAACTGGTGTGCTATCCATACTTGTATGCTTTCCAACAGTTTTCATTGATATTATTGCTTTTAGTCAATAGCCTTAAGTTTCCTCTCTTCATCAAGAACCGTTAATTTACTTGTGTTGCTAAGCGCGAATGTTGTGGGTGGATCCATTGGGATTGACAATCCTCGTCCCGATTACCTTGACGCATTTAACATTTGATTTGTTACTTAAGTATTTAGGCTGAATACTCACTAGAGGAACTTACATTGAGTTAAGCTTCGGTTCATGAACTAAATAGCAATAATAATGATTTCGGACTATGGTTAATGTACATAACCATTTTCCCTATTTCTTGTTTTACAAATGAATGCTTGTGTTCCACACCTTTATAGCTAAACCTATGAATATCACTCAACTTTATGTTGACGATTTTACATGTTTAATCTCAGGTATCAATACTTAGCTTTGCTTGGACGGGATCCCGCAATATATTGTCGCAGCTTGGAGATTTATGTGTATATTAAACTTTGGTTTTATCTAAAAACCGTCAGAAGATTATTTTGTATTTTTGGTAACTATATGTTATAAATCATGATGAAATAATAAATTTTTCCGCTTATAAAACTCTGGGACCTATATTTAAAACTATGATCTTTTATGATGTGATATATATGTTTTTATTACGTCAACTTTGTGTCAACATTATTTCATTGTTTTTTGTATCATGACGTGGAACCCCCTTGCTGCCTAGTTGTTTCCTTGCCTAATTTTTGGGGTCTCACACAAAGGTCGTTTCCTTTCCAACTAAAAAAACATCTCTTTTTTACGCTTCTTTCACTAACATCATCACAAAACCAGCAGTAGTTGACGTTGAACATCCCAAACTGCTAGAAGCCGTGGATACGAAGACAGGCTTGATAGATTTTGCCAAAACTATAATGCCCAAAGGTAGTCTCCTTTCCAAGCATTAAAAACATCTCTTTTTTACCTTTCTTTCACCAACCCCTGTACATCAACCCAGTTACCTCACAACAAACAGCAAGCGAGAACGCTTTGGTCAGTTCCAATATCGTGCAACCAACATTGACCGACAACGTTGGCCAACAAGTCTTGAAGCATGAACCAGGTATCGCTCTATCCCCCCACCTATTATAAATGACACATATAATTCCTTATGTATATATGCTTTTACGGTGTGTATCTACAACCCAAAAAATAGCAAAAAATAACAAAAAACAACAAATCCACGCACAAACCACATATACACAAGTACAATATATTGCAAACAAGGCACAATACATTTTCAAATGGAAGGACGTAGAACGTCCTTTCAACACATACAAGAAATAAAAACAACACAAACGGGTACAGGTACACGCATGAATATCTGGTCCCGTTTATCGAGAGCATGGAAACAAACAACTACTTCTAGGCACGCATTACATTCTATTCAATTGATCACAAGGATCGTATGAAGAGCTCAATGTCATGAATCCGAACATCAGATTCATCCATCAATGCCTCCAACTTCAAACGCTCCATGACGTCGCGCTCTTTTATCTGATTGAGCTGGCCAATCATTCGATGCACAACACGGTCTGGGCTAAGGCTGGAAAGCTCTAGTAAGAAACCAACACCCTCATCAATGGCTTTGCACTTCTCCATATGAAGTTGTTCAATATTCTCCCTCCATTTACGCTCATCTTCGATCTTCCACTGCATGTAGAAGTAAAAGCAATTGGCATAGTTTTTGGAACAACAAAGCAATTGCAGAGTGTTGAGCATTGCTCGCCAAGCCATCCTTTTGTAAATCTTCATGCTAGATCTGTTCGATGCAATGTGTTAGAATAGAAACCAATGGAACCCTTAAATAAGCCCTCACATAGACACTGTTAGCATGTGACACTGGATTCCCTTTCCTTAATTGCTAACTAACTAGGCAACAAAAAACTACAACAGTTGTAACCTAACTCACCATTCAGATACTCAATCAATGACACACATTCCCAGTTGCTACAAAAGCCGAGTCACTTAATCCACTCACACGCACATTTGGGAAAAAGTTAAACCTTCAAATAATCATGTCCACATTTGGGGAAAAAACCACATATATGGCCAAACACACAAACCAAAACCAAATTCACACTATGTGACTGTGCCCAAAAAGTTTTCCCTTTGTAACCTTGAAAATGAATAAACTTTGGAATAACAATTCATTGCCAAATAACAATACATGGTCCAAATAAAAATACATTGCCCGTTCAACGGAGAAATAGCGATTAGCGTCCTAAACACATAAGAACAAGGGTAAAGACACACTGCCCTTGGTTATTGTTAGGGCTTAGCATCGGTTCAAAACCGAACCGAACCGAATAAAACCGAACCGAACCGAAAACCGATTTTGAAAAAATCTCCGACTGAAAACCGAACCGAATTATATTGAGAAAAACCGAAACCGAACCAAACCGAGTAAAACCGAACCGAATATGTATTAGGCGTATTTTTCATGTTTTTAACCCGAAACCGAACCGAACCGAGCAAAACCGACACAAATATACAAAACCGAAAACCGAACCGAATTTGCTCGGTTCGGTTCGGCTTGGCTCGGTTCGGTTCGGTTTATCGGTTCGGTTCGGTTTTCGGGTTCATTTGCTCAGCCCTAGTTATTGTACAAACACGCTCTCACAGAGCTTTGATATCACAAAACAGACAAAAAAACAACCAAAATTATAAATTCGTGGACGACCGACACAAGCACCCCACTTTATTACGGTTGCACACAAGCACACTTTCCCACATTTTCGGCTACCTTCATTCAACCAGAACCACTGCCTGATAACTTTGCCATATATCCTTCCTTTTGGCGAATGCGCTTCGCAGACGCCTCAATCTCCGACGCAAGTCTGTCACGGAAAGGACACTCCGTGTCCATTGTTTTCCCTAAGTAGGCGACCATCTGGTCACCAACACGGTCACCCTTCACTGTTCTCAATTCTTGGCGTAAATGTTCACGGGCAACGATTCCCATATTCGTCTCTTGGTACATGCTTTCAACCTTCAACTTCCAAGCCGTCTCAGCTTGAATGTCATTCCAAACATAGCATGCAAACATCTGAGACCAGTCGTCCGACTAGGCTTCGGCCTGCAGCGCATCACACCTGGGGCGAAAGGCCATGGTTCTTTTTTTTAATGTTCTGATACAAAAACTCCTACAAATGTGAAAAAAACCACTCGGGTTTCGACCCCTTAAATACATGCCCAAACGTTCATTGGTACACCTCATTCACACATACCACTAACTTTCTTATCTCTGCCAATAGTAACCACCTAAAAAACATAGTACCACCACTTACCATTTACATGGTAATCTTCCAATAATTTAACAAGTGGGATAAAAAATAAAAGCTTCAAACATCCATATCCACATTTGGAAAAAAAAGGTTTCTTTATATGGCCAAACATACAAACCTGAACCAATATTCACAGTCTGTCACTCAAACCAGTAACTTTCTTATCTCTACCAACAATTCCCACAAAAAAATCAGTACCACCACTTACCATTTATATGGTAATCTTCCAATATTTTCAAAAGTGGGACAAAAAGATAAAGCCTGCAAACAGCCATATCCACATTTGGGAAAAAACAGAGATTTCTTTATATGGCCAAACACAGAAGCCTCAACCAATATTCACAGTGTCTCGCTGTTCCGATAAACTTTTGTCTTTTCAACCTTCAAAATTGTTAAAATCTGAAAGAAAATAATATTCAATACATCAAGCTTATTTCACAACATATACGCAGAAACACATGGTACATTAAAATTAAAACATGCCTTGAATAAAAATACACCCAACTAGGGTTTAGACATTTCAAGTTACAAAGCTACGTTGAATCACATGTCCTAAACAACGCAAGTTACATACAACAGTCAACAAGACAAAACCAACACACAAAGAAAGCACACACAACCAGTAGGATAGTTAGCGAGCAGAAGAAACATGAGTGACCGGCATACGCACACGCCTAACAACTACCGTTTATTGAACTTTACAAAACACACGCACCTCCACTGCCCATGACCTGCAACACCTCCGACCGATCACATGCTTCGCATGAAGAACTGAATGTCATTCACACGAGCATCAGATTTCATCAATGATTGCAACTGCTGGAGCTCCGCCACATCCCTGTCTTGAATGTCCATTAACGCACACACCATTCGGCTGACAAGCGGTTCTGGCATGGTTCTGGACAGCTCGCTTATAAATGCATCCCTCTCACCAATTGCAACCCTCTTCCGCCCATACAGAGATTCAATGCTTCCCCTCTAAACCCTCTCATCATCCACACGGTCACGCAAATAGTACCATAAACAATTTCCAAACTCATCAGAACCACATTGCAGTTGCAAAGCGTGTAGAATTTGCCGCCAGGCCATTTTTCTTTCAACTTATTGGTCACTTTATTCTGTAAGATGTGTTGCACTTACCTGCCTTACCACAGTTATATAGAGGTGCACAACCCAGTATGTGTTGCAAAATCTGCCACCCCTTTCATAACACCATGCTTCAGTCATGTGTCATAAATACCACACATTCCAAGTAACCCATTAAATATGTGCACCTATAGGAATACAAATTAATTGGTATTTGACTGGATTGTAGCCACAAATGAAGACTGTCACCAACACCTATGCTATGTATTGATAGTATCCTTGCTACACATCACACTACAGTTCATATACACATACCTTTTATCTTAAAAATACATTAGCCCTCAATACTTGCATCTAACTCATTATTATGTTTTCCAAAACAGGTACCCAGCAACAGATGTTATCCACAAGCTTGCAGAAACAATTGTAGACACCTTCATGGCCACAGAACATGTGGCGAAAACAAGAACCTCTAAACGAGCCCTCTTCACTGAGTTAGAACAGCCATTGAAGAAAAACAAAAAAAAAAACTAGACCAACAAACAACACTTGTCGACATTCTTTTGGAAGAAAAAACTTATTATGCAAACTATTATAATCTATCTATTGTATAGCCTAATGATGGACATGCTACGCGACCGTTACATATAATAGCACCCACTTATGTCCTTTTTGTGTTTCATGTCATATCTAAATTTCCTTCTCTAAAAATACTTTTGCTCAGTCAGTCATGACTAGCATTTATTCACATCTCAAACGACAAAGCCAGTATGAAAATACACTAAGACCCTGATAAAAACGCTTACCTTTCGCCACAACGAAACGCGAACACATAAAGTATCAAAATATTTTGAACTGATAAAAAAATAGTATGACCCTTTATTTCTTATCAAGAAAGAGCATAAAAAAAACATAGCAACACAACAAGACATGATGCACTGAATCAAGTGTTTGTTGTTTAATAAAACAAACAGTAGTAAAACATAAACAATAATAATACGTGTCATGTAATCAATCGAATCAAAAGAAGAAGTCTCTCGTCTCTCTTCCATCACATCTCAAATAAAGATCTTCTCTTTTTTAATCATTCCATCTTTCAATCAATACCCAAACAAATTTTTATTTCATTTCATTTCATTTTATTTTATTTATAAAAAACTCATCTTTTTGTGTAACCAAGCCCTTTGATCTTAACTTATGTTATGTAGCTTGATTTTATAAAAAATACCCATTTTTGACCTCCTTTTTATATAAATTTTGGTTAAAAAACAAGTGTTTTCAAAGCCATGAAACGAAAACCAAAGCTTTCTTGAAGGTATATTTGGTTGATCTTTAAAACCCATGTTTTAAAAAGTTGAAATCTTGGATAAAGATTCAATCTTTTTTTTTTAAAGTTTTTTAACTTGTGTTCTTGATCTTGTTAGTTTAATGGTTAATTTATGTTAAAGTAGGTAAAGTTAAGGTTGATTAGATCTGTTGACCAGTTTCTTATTGGTCAACTGTTTTTTAAGATGTTGTTTTTATGCTTGATCTTGTTTAGAGTGAAAAAAGGATAGGTGATACGAATTAGTCGAAATCGCGAGGTTGCCTTAGTTAAGAATGGGTTTGATAGACGAGATTGTGCCTACTGTTTCTGTTTCAATTAGTTTAACTAGTCCGATATCCGCTATAGCTAAAAGTAATGATTTTAATAGGATAACTTTACTTGGGACCGCGAGTTTGTTGTCTGATCCTATGCCTGTGCTTCACGATGGAAGTAACGGGGTAGTTGATGACGATATTGTGATGCAAGGGAATGATGCGGATGAGATTATGTCGATAGCGGCTGTGGATGCGAGTGCGATTAGTGTACCGATAGCGGTTTCGATAAAGGGTATAGAAAAAGGTCAAATAGTTGCTGAGGTGATAAGTTTGGGGCAAGAAACGATAGACAGTGCCATTGGGCATACTTTAAAAGCAGCGGTAGTGGTTCTTGCTGATAAGAATCATAGTAAAGGCGTAAGGAGTGTTTTTGAGTTAGAATGTGTGCCGCTTTATGGTTCTCATGCGGTGTGTGGTAAAAGGCCTGAGATGGAAGATGCTGTCGTGAATGTTCCTCAGTTTATGAAGATTCCTGTTAGAATGTTGGCTGGAGATCATATAATAAATCGTGTGAATCCGAATTTGAATGATTTGACTGCGCATTTCTTTGGAGTATATGATGGTCATGGAGGCTGTCAGGTACTTTTTGCTTTTTCGTTCCATGATTATGAGTTCATATAGTTTAGCAATCTTGTGCCTATGTAATAAATCCGATTAAATGTTTCTTTTCATGTACTTATGACTTACGATTCTAGTATATTTATGAAATCATTTTCTGTGTCAGAGGGTGTATGTCAAAAGAGTATTGCAAAGTAATTATGTGGTGTACGTATCACGTTCCATTTGAGCAAGGGTGAAATAGGGAATAAACAAATTGTATCTACCCTTAATAGGACAATTACTAGCAGAAGTACGTCACGGAGACACGTCTTTATAGTCAGATAATCGATTTTTAAAATCGACTGTAAGCACCCCTAAATAAAATATTGAAAATATGCCAAGCTTCATAAATAGAAGCTTTTAAGAGAGTGGTAACCGTACTTGCAACGTCTTCAGATAATCTAAATATTAAGGTAATTAGTCTAGAACGATGGAAACAAATTTAACGTCAAAAATCTAGAGTTGATCTCAAGTAGGTTGTTATTTTGCATGTATAAACCTGATATCTACTTTATTTTCTCATATGGGAATAACAACGCTTGGTTGGCTCATAGATATAGTAGATCTCGAACTACTTTGTTTGTCAAATCTCCGGATCTAATGGAACATTAGTTATATATCGTAGTAATTGCATTGGCAATAATGGATTAAAACGGTAGTGTTGATTGCAATGTTTATAGAAGAAAATATCAGGACTCTTAGTGGAATCGTAAAGAAGGTTCGGCCTTTTTCTCTATGTATAGGTCAATTTCTGCTAGGATTGATCTCTAAAGGATCTAATAGGAAATTAGCTTAGAAGAGAATAAGTTGGCACTCGTGTATATATTATGAACGACACCTCCTGGAATTATTTCATTAAAGAAAATAGATCATCTTTGGAATACTAGATTCTTGTTATCACATTTGACACACTGATTCGCCTCACCCTTCCGGTGCGGGATTGAGTTATGTTGTTGTTGTTGTTGTTGTTGACATTTGACACGCCAAGTGTTACAAGAATTACCTGGACTTAAAACGTTTCACGTCAATCTAACCTAATACCCAATTGACGTACTTTCTTATTCAGTCAGATTAGCCAACTATATATGGTAACATGGTCTATGTATCTGATTTAGGTGGCCAACTACTGTCGTGATCGTGTTCATATTGCATTGGAGGAGGAGATCAAAGTTATGAAGCAAGAAATAATAAAAGGAACCATGAACGACACCGTTCAGGTTCAATGGGAGAAAGCCTTCACCAATTGCTTCCAGAAAGTCGACGATGAAGTTGCAGGAAAAGCAAGCAGAAGCATTGACGATCCCTCTAACTCTGAACCAGTAGCACCAGAAACTGTGGGGTCTACTGCTGTGGTGGCACTGATCTGTTCATCGCATGTTATAGTTGCAAACTGTGGTGATTCACGAGCTGTTCTATATCGTGGCAAAGAAGCAATACCTCTGTCAAATGATCATAAAGTAAGAATGTTCTGGTGTCATATAAATATGAAAATTCTCTTGCTCATGTAACTTACCTTTTACTTTCTTCTGATTGCTACAATTAGCCAAACCGGGAAGATGAATATGCAAGGATCGAGGCAGCGGGTGGCAAGGTCATACAATGGAATGGGCATCGTGTTTTTGGCGTTCTTGCAATGTCAAGGTCCATCGGTGAGTTTATCTTGGGGGGTAACCTTTTTTGGAGTCTATTCCTGTTTTAGGGAATCAGTTTCTTTTCTACAGAAAAAAACGAACTTTAAAAGTTTGGATAGAAACCCTAAGGTTGTCAAAACATTCATAAAAACACTTTAGATGAGCCATGTTGACTTTTGTTATGTGGCATTGATGGCGCTTTACTATACATACTAGTTAAGTTTAACCAAGGCTTGAAGATTACCCTTAAGTAAATACTTTTGAAAGTTCAGGGTCATGTAACATAGGTATCTCTTTATGCAGTTTACGCTTTATTTTCTCGGTTCCAATTTTTTTTTTCTTTTCCGAAAAGCACGGTTCCAAAAGTCTTGCTTATTTAATTTTTGAAAACGTGAAATGTAAATGAATGTCAACTTTCAAGCTCCCTGCTTCTCTCTAAAACACTAATAACAAAATTACAAAAAATGCATACTAAATTTGGCATATTAACTATAGTCGGTATACATACTCCCTACATCTGTACCTTTGTAAAACTATGTTTCTTGTGGACAATTATTCTGGGATGGAGTAGTATTTTATAACGAAGAATCTAGTATACCCTTTAAGCCACTCTTCTTAACCTTTCTTTAATTGGTGCGTTTTCTAGGTGACGGGTATTTGAAGCCATGGATAATACCTGAACCAGAAGTCACTTTCACTCCACGAGCTAGAGAAGACGAATGTCTTATCCTAGCAAGTGATGGATTGTGGGACGTGATGTCAAATGAGGAAGCTTGTGATGTTGCTAGAAGACGGATCCTTGTGTGGCACAAAAAGAATATTGGAATGCCGATTGAAAGGGGCATAAATGGAGTCGATCAAGCAGCACAAGCAGCGGCCGAGTATCTAACAGTGCTTGCGTTACAAAAAGGAAGCAAAGACAACATATCTGTGATAGTGGTGGACCTTAAACCCCAAAGGAAGTTTAAAGCAAAGCCTTGATAATGGTAGTATATGTTCACCCATCGTTGGTCTTACTATAGTTTTTTGTACAATTCAAAAAAAAAAGAAGAAAAGAAGTGCATTTGTTTACATTACTTCGGCTCATCTCTTTAAAATATGGGCTCTAAAGGTTTGTATGAGGATACGAGAATGATTTACTTATTTTGCATGATCTCTTACATATAAATAAGAGTGGATCTACTAGGGTTCTGTTGGTGCACTTCACCAAAACATGGCTATGTTAATCGTCTATGCTTTTCTACAATCGATGCCCGTCCAGGTGACAACAATGATCTATATATGATCTTAGGTATACACCAAGATTTTTTGCCGAGTACATCGTTACCATAGTACATTGGTTTTTAACTTTTTAAACAAAAAAAACCATTTTGAGACGTTGATAAAACTGCTTATCAGGTGGTTCTACTATTTCATCTTAAAGTAAATAAACACCTAAAAAGTATGCAGATAAAAAGAAGGCTTTGCAATAAGCAATTCCAAACACTCGATAGGAATAACATCTACGTATTATGGTACAAAGTTCCAAGCATTAGAGGATAGATAATAGATATCTGATACATCATCAACGTGAATCAGTGAATGTATGATTCCGCAAAGAAAACCACAAAATCTAATTTCAAAATTTCTGGATATGAATGATTACGCATATTCGTTCATTAGAAAACCCATTACCGAACAACCAAAAAACCATTCTTGCTGTCACCCGTCACCTAGCACAGAAGACAAGCACCAAGCGTTTAAATTCATATTTATCGTCGGCGCCTCAACCTAACCTCCGGGAACTTCAGTGGAGCAGGTAGAGTGGCCAACGTTACGTTGTTTTCTCTAATAAACTTGCAGCCCAGAAATTCAAAATGTGGCCTCAATGCACCAGTGGACATTCTGAGATCTTTAGCTATGTCCGAGAACTCTGTTTTGAAGTTATCAACAAAGAGAGTAAGCACGAGAACATAGCTGATAAGAAGATCCCTTTTGTCGTCAGCGAGTCTTTTTGATTCAACGTTGGCAAACATGTCGTTGAACTTTTGAGTCAGTATGTTTGGCAATTTATGATGTTTAGCAGATTCAAAGCCGTCCATGGAATGTTTGTCCTTAAATTTGATGAGATGATTGATGTACGAGTATATGCATGCAAGGCTCTCCTTGTTCTCCTCATCCTACATCAAGAATTAGAAAAGTATATTTATCAAAGTGTAGCAACAGTCCAACAGATGAATAAAATGACAATTTTGCACAACAGTGTTATAACGGGTAGCACGTGTCGATTTTAGTCACATTTTATTCCACATGGGTGATGGGTCAAACAAAAACGTAACTAATGAAAACAGGTCAAATGGGCTGGAACGGGTTTTGAATCAACTGTTACCTAAAGTTTTATTTTTATTGTTTCTGTTCACAATAGTCCACATGTTATGTATCCTGTTACCTTAAGTGTATTTTATACTGGTTCCTGTTATCAAATTTGATGCATTAGCTATTAGTAAAGAAACCCAAACCACCACATTTTGGCCTGTGCTAAAGAAGTGACGTGTAACCCATCTTGACCATTTTACCCAACCTACCTTATGCTGCGATCTGTAAAACTTTTCAGAAAATTGAGTCCCAAAATACAAAGTTTAACATAGAGGTGTAAGTTTTAACTATTTGCTAACTGAGTCGAGTCTATTTGGGTTGTTTTACCTCTGCGGGGTGAAATTGGTTTATCTAATATTTCTGAAAAGCAAGCCAATTCGATGGTAGCCATAAATTGTGTTCAAAAGATTATATAAGCATTGAAATATAGATAGATAACTGTATCATATTATTTCTTCTTAAAAATCTGAACAAAAATTTCAGGTCAGTCCATACAAAAAAAGATCTGATTACGACGTCACAAACCCAGCTCTACCCATTTTGCCACCTCTAATGTGATTAAAAAGTCATGTCATGATACATGTAGGGTGCCCTATTGGCAAAAAGATTTGTGGCTTTCACTCAAAAGTGTGTGAGGTCTCAAGTTCAATTCCCACTAGGTGCAAACAACCTTGAAGTGGTCACGCCAACCTCCTGAAAAGGGAGGGCTTTACCTGGTTTGAGTCTGTGTGGCGGTGGGCTCAAACCCCGTGGATTAGTCAGCCAATGAGTCGGAAATCACGGTTACCAAAAAAAAAAAAAAAAATCGTGTAAAACCAAAATAAAAACTATTTACCTTGACCTCGTTGATCTTATGAATTCTGTTGCAAACAAAAACAGGATAAGATGCAGGTGTTATTTTTTTCTTTTCTTCCAAAATCGCAGCAACGTCTAGAAGGTATCTCCACTCTCCCTTAAAGATGATCTTTTCTAATGGATAAGCCTGTTGAGGTGTTGTTGCTGATAGATCATGAGGTGGAATATTACGAGCACTACTTGTAGCTGCTGCACCAGCTTCAAGAGCCTCTGCGTTAACCTTTGCACCAGCCATCTTGCTATTTAAATCAGCTTGGGCCGACGGATCACGGTTTGCACGTAGTGCCTTTTCTTTCTTGGCCTACAGCAACATAAAGAAAATGAATTAGTCACATTCAAAAAGTCAACTAGTAACTTTTGTGTCCAGTTAACATGGAACACGTTTTCGTACTTTTGTATACAGTTAACATGAAACACGTTTTCGTGCCTTTAATTATTGCTAAAAATTAGTGTACACATTATGTGGATAATATCATGCCTTTACAAAAACCATATGACTCCAGTTCTTTTGAAAATAAGAGAGAATAGCTTCCAGCCAAATTGCACCTTCGTCAAAACTATCATAACGGTCAATGGTCTAAAATAGTAAAGACGGTGCATCAAGCGAGTTCCACTTCAAGAGGACATAAGGCACCAAGTTCTTAGAGGTGTGCTTTTAAGGCTCTGATCATATAAGGTTATGATAAATGTAAAGTTTTGTTAGCTAACTTTTGAACATGGTCCGTAGTACCTTTTTTACAAAACGAACTCTTTTAGATCACCTTAACAATCAATCTCAAGCCAAAATTACTACCTAATGAGTTGCATCTTAAAATAACATGTTTGATACAACAGTTGCATACCGTTTGTTCAGACTTTTTAGTCGAAAACTGAAACGTTCTTTCTTCCTTTTTCTCTTCAGCTTCGTCATCTGCAGGAATAACTTCATCATCGAACCTTGGTTCCAATCTAAAGATCTACACGCAAGACAAAAAGTGACATTAATCATATATAACTCTGTTACTAAGGGTGTTTGGGATGCAGATTATTTTCATGTATCTAGTAATCATTCGGTACAAATTCTAGTTATTCCATAATAACTAGAATGTTTATCCTTACATATTCAAATTTGACAAAAAGTAGATTACCCATTCCTTACAACTTCAAACACAAACACATCAGATCACTATCTTAGCAACCCATTTAGTTAATTTGCCAATTTTTATGATTCCGTATCACATAGTCAGAGGGGTGTTTGGCTTATCTTACCAAATAAGTTTTGGCTTTTTGTAAAAACACCACTTCAAAAAGGGTTTGCCAAAGCCTTTTTAACTCGTATATATATATGCTACCAAGCACTTTCCGGTAAGCATTTGGATAAGCTTATAAGCAACTCAAATAAACTTAGTAAAACACTTAAAACTTCCATTATCGTATCATCAAAATCCAATTGCCAAACACGCTATTAATCTATCTCATCTAATGGGCTTAAAACCAGTTAAAATTTTGGAAAAGCCAATAAGCTCCATTTTTGGGCAAACTTAAACATATTGCTTATTTAAGTACATATGCCTAACATGATAACATAAGAAAGTAACAAACTAGAAAAAGAGGTTATCAGCATTCCCAAATCTCAACAAGCGGATGCCCCTCCTAATTATCACAACTTCTAATAGGTAAAACATATCAGACACTATCATGTTACAAACTAACTATGTAACTAGCCACTCCGTATTAACTAACCTTTTCTTATACACAAAACATAACTAACAAAAATATCCAATACTTCATATATTAGAGGCTGTTTGCCAAGCAATCAATCATTTATCTGATACCACATTAGACTAAATTGAATCAAACAATTGAATATCTTAAAAGCCTTTTCTGGACTAGGCTTTGGGGAAGACTTCCATCTAACTGTATTTGCAGAAAACCAATATAACAGAAACATGCTTTGGCAATCACATTTCCAAAAAAGTTTCCTTAATAATGTTTTTAGACAATTAGCTGATAATCTCACCCAAAACCCAAAACACCCACTGTAACAAAAAAACAAACCAGAGACAACAACACTAACAACGCAACTTCATTTTAATTTGCCAAGTAATCAAACAATTACCTGATAACACGTTAAGACTAATTTAAATCAAGCAAGTAAATATCATTGAAAATATTTCGAATTGGGCTTTGTGTGGAAGTTTCTACATGTTGCATTTGCAAAAAGCGGATATGCTACCAAACATCACTTGGGTGTTTGTTTTATCTTATACGTGGACTTATGAGCTAATATGATTTTGGTTTAGGTTATATAAGCTTCAATTTTCCGGCTTATTATGATATACAGTAACAAACTTATATACACCCATAAGTCTCATACTAAGCCGGAAAATTGAGGCTTATATAACATAAACCAAAATCAAATTAGCTCATAAACCCATTTCCAAAAAAATTCTCAAACACCATTTCCTAACTATCCGCGGGTTCCGCAAACACAACAATGGAACAATCCAACCCAATACACAATCCCGAAAACCCCTCTAAACTCTAAACAATAACGAAAACAAAATCAATTAACCTAGTAAACCCATTTCCTAAAAATCACATTTTCCAAAAAGTTTCTCAAACCCTATTTTCTAACTATCCGCATTCCACAAACACAACAATGAAACAATACAACCCAAAACACAATCCCGAAAACCCGAAAAACCCTCTAAACTCCAAACCATAACGAAAGTCGAAGCCAAAATATACCTTACTAGACTCAATGGGAACAATCTTCAAAACACCAGTCTCCTTATCAAGCACACCAAGACTATAGCTACACACCTGCTGAGCAGCAGCCTCACCGGAATAATTAGTCCCGACAAACTTAACCTTATCATTATTATTACACTCCACAACAACTTGCATCCTGTTACTACGTTTGACATGTTTCATAACCTTAACAGTAGTATGCTGTTCCTCAGATTTCCTTTTTTTAGTACGGTTATCTGGGTCATACCCAGATGAAAAGTAGCCTATGATTGGGAGTGATTTGTCGGGCTTAGGGTTTATGGTTTGGATTGTGACATTGATTGGTTTGGTTTTTTTGTGTTTTTTTAAGGATTGTTGTGGTTGTTGTTCCATGTTTTCTGGTTCTGGTTCTGCTTGTGTTTCAGATGTGTTTTTGTCTTTGTGTTTTTTTCCCATGTTTGTTTTTTTCGTCTTCTTGTTAGATGAAATGGATGCTAGGGTTTATGTATACAGGCGGCTATGAATGAATGATATAAAAACATTCCATTAAAATTTTAACAACATAAATAAAACATTACATTAAAAACTAAAAACATTACATAAACTTTTTTTTACGAGAAACATTGTTCGATTAAGTCTACTTCCAGCCTTTGATGTGTTTCGGAAGACTTAATGTACCTAACAATTATGTACATTTATTTGTCCGAACAAATGAGATCATCAATCGATGTTGTTCCTCCTTATACCAAGTTAGATTTATTGTCGCCTTACGGTCTTGGATAATCATATTATGTAATATGATGTATGTATACATTATACGTGATAATTTGTATTTGATATGAGAGCCCTTGCTAGCATTGTTAATATACCCCATTACTTTTTTAGGACACCAAAAGCACGTTCTACATCTTTCCTTGTCGTTTCATGGATTGCTTTATATCGTAAACTTTTGTGGTCACCATCGGCTAAATTTATAACTGACTTAACAAATGAAACCCATTGAGGATATATCTCGTCACAAAGATAGTATCCCCATGGGTAAGTTACATCATTGGCAACAAATGGGATCTCTGGTGCTTTTCTTAGTTTGAGATCGTTGAGTAAAGGGGATCGCTAAATAACGTTGGTGTCGTTGTTCGATCCTGCTAGTCCAAAAAAGTGTGCCATATTCACAAGTCTTCTTATGCAACAACCTAAAAAAACGAATGGATCTGGTCCATGATCACGTTTACAATATTGCTCATTGTGTGCGGTTCGACAACCAAACCACGCTTAATATGTACAAACAAGACTTCCTAGCATTCCAGGAAACTCGTGTTTTTCTTCATGACGTGCGTATAACTTTTCGATATCAGTGGTAGTTGGTTTGCGCAAAAACTCCAGTCCAAAAATCTCCATTACGCATCACAAAAATAATCAAGTGCTTCTCGGGAAGTGTCGTGGGCCCATTTGCAAATATTCATCAAGGGCGTCTGGGGTGGTGTCGTATGCCAATTGACGAATCACTGTGGTGCATTTTAACAACGGCGAAATCCCTAGCTTTCTAGAATCCTTAGCTTTCCGGTACAATTTTCTTTGGCATGAAAGTAATCACTATGAAGCGTGACTTCCTCAACTATATTTATGAAAAGCGTTTGAAACATCTTCTCGAAAAGTTCTTCGGAAACATCGAATTGTTACTAAAGTAGGTAGTGACTAGATGGTCATGAACAACATAGTAATCACGAGGTATGTTAGTCCTTTTTCGCTGCTTTGGTGTTGGTGTTGGTAAATAAACGAAAAACGACAACGCTTTGCTTAAAAAATTAAAATTACATCGGATTGTTTCTTCTCTTTCTTCAAATATTTCGTCAATTTCTATGATTTTTTTTTAGTTGTGTTTAAAATTGTATTAAGTTGAGTGTGTAGAAGTTGTATTTTTTTATGTAAAAATTAGTGTGTTTTGAAATGTATTTATATGAGATAAACGAGGTGTTGAAAAAGTTTTTCTTAATAAATAAGAATCCATTTGAATGGGGCCCACATTTACACAATAAACAAAAAGTTAGCAACTCACCGATGTGAGCTCTTTTTTCTCCTCCCGACGCGGGAGCAATACCTTATTTATCAAGTTCGCACGTGACTTTCGGATCACGCAGCCTCACGATTGAGGTCTCACGGGGTTGTTAAACGCAGCCTAAACTGTATTGTGTTTTCGAGTTGATATTTGAAAGAAAATAAAAAGAAAAGGAAAGTTTTGCGTTTTCAAGTTTTTTTTAAGAGGGGAAAAGAAATTTGAGAGAAAGATGGAGGAAGTTTTATATATAAAACTTTCCTTTCAAAAGTGGGAAAAAAAAAACCTTATAAGAGCACTAGGAACGGTTGGGGCCCAGTGGTTCGTGCCAAATAAAAGTGAGTGCCACGTAGGATTGGCACGGAATCCCTTTAACACCACATTTTGTAGGGCGTGGTAAACAAAGAGCCAAAGGATAAAAAAAGTGGTACCATGGGTCCACATACACTCCACTTTATTACCAAAAGAAAATAAATCAAAAGTGAGTTTGGCGTGGCTGGTGAGTTTGGTGTCAGAAACCTTGGAACGAGGTCCGGTGTGGTAAGCCACCCATTTTCTCGGCTGGTGGTATGACGTGAGGCTTAACAGCCAACGGTACACCCTGCTATAATAAGCTGTATAAAGACTAAAATGCTCTTTTTATAATATTTGTTCATAAAAACTAAAGAGCATACATATAATAAATAATTTAACAATTTATTTTCCTTTTTCTACAACCTAAGAACATAATTTTTGTTTACTTTCATTTTCCTTTCATTTATCTCAATAACATATATATATAACACTTCCTTTACTTTTCATTTTCTTTTTCTTTTACTATTCTTTTCCTTTTTCTTTTACTATTCTTTTCCTTTTTCTTTCATATAAAACTCGAGAACTGATTGTAAGGTTATAATTTATAGATAATGTGGAAACGTAGATGGGGTGAATATGTTTTTAAAATCTTTTGTATCAAATGTCGATCAAGGGGGACATAGTATGAGAAGTGTTGTATATTGTCAAGGACTATATTATGAATCAAGTAACACATTGAGTGATCAAAATATACGCAAGCAGTGATTAGATGCAAGTATAAAGATAGAGTAGTAAGGAAATAGAAATGTAAATCGACACAATAATTTATAGTGATTCGGCTACAAGGACGCATTCCTTGCCTACATCCACTCCCCGAGTCACCTACTCGAGAGTTCGACTTCACTAATCAACAATAGATAAACCCTTACACGTCGCTTACAATATTTACCGACACCTAAGCTAGATGTCATGTTCTTTCACACGGATACAACAAGTCCCTTCTACATCGCTTACACTTTATCCGGTACTAAGCTAAACATCGAGTCCTTGCTGGATAGGACCAACACCCTTTTACATCGCATACAATATTTTCTGACACCTAAGCTAGAATGTCGTGGTCTTTCACATGGGTACAACAACTCCCTTCACACTATGTATTTTGAGGATTAAAATACTAACTACAATATTACACAGTAGTTAATGTATAGATGCAACAATGTTGGATGTATAGGTGACACTTAATGTAACACCCTCATTTTTACCATATAGCAGCGGAAGCTAATTTGGGGTATTACTTTCAAGGTATCATAGTCACAACAATAGAAAAATGCTCAAAGAGACATTTTATTATAACTTCACGTTATCAATCATTTATTTATCAGAGTTTTAAACAAAACAATTATACATACAATGTACATCACAGGTTTCAAAATCTAGTCTTATTTATTAGAATGATAACTTTTCAGTACACTATCATCCTCAACTCGCCAGTCTTCATTCACCTGAGACATATGCTTAAAAATTAATATAATGGTTGAGTGAATTCATAGGTTTAAACATCATTTGAATACAAGCATAACTATAGGGCTAGATTATTATACACCCTATTATTTTAAAATCATCATTATCATTTCTTATTGCACTAGCTCATGACCCCGTGACTAGATATTATCAGAGAAACCAACAAATTTTCCTTATGCAGGTAGTTTGCCAGACTCCCCTAAGTTTAGCAAAATAAAGTGTATCCGTTTAGTCTAGGCTGGAACCTTTAGCTTCCAGCAAGTCCGACTAGAGGATGTCAGTCCTCAAATAGTACTATTCATAATATTAGCGCTCATTTTTCTAAAAATGATTAGCGGTCCACAATTAAAAAGGGTCTTAATGGCAACAAGTAAACGTAGTGTCAATAATCATATCAGGCAACATACAAAAACACTTGTATTCTAGTTTTAGCATATATCCCCTCACGGGTTTTCAATTCATTTACAAACTTTAAAAAGTGAGGCTATGAACTCACCTTAGCCTATAGAGTCTTGAATTACTCCGATGTTATCAATTTGAATTTCACAACTTGTCTCACATATTTGGGTTGACACACAGATATGTATATATATAAAGTCATAATCTCTGAGTTCAATCTCTTTTAAATAATAGTTTATTTATTGGATTTATATACTTTGGAATTATAGCATCATTGTTCGGGCCATTATACTCAGAAGCCATTTTATAAACGTTTGAGGAGCGAGAGCACTTTAAATCGTAAACCCAACCACTCAATCAAGACGTAATATCTAGATGGAATACAAAGCTCCTTTCCAACATGATACATTATATATTGTAGAAACTTATTCAAAGATTAGTATATTATTTCATTATTACATTTCATATCCTTTAGTTTCAAATTTGGCAAAAATGGTCCCTCTAGTTATATAACTTTAGAAAACAAGTTTTATTATATAATTTTTATCTAGATAGTTTTATAAATGATAAATGATCCCTAAAGTTTATAATTTTGGAATATTTACATTTTCAACCCATAAAGTTATAAGTTTAGTATATTTACACTTTTAACCCTTAAAGTATATAGTTTTAATATTTATATTTTCAACCTTCAAATGTTAACCTTAGGTTTTCAAACTTTGAAAAATCAATCTTATAGTATTAAATTTGATAAAATGACACTTTTAACCCTTCAAGTTTATAAGTTTCAAAAATGACAGTTTTAGTCCTTATACCTTGTTTAAAATTATATAACAAGTGAAAACTTTTAATAAATGATCTAGGAACTTAAAAAAACGTTTATAAACATATTTCTAATCATAATAACATTAGTTTTGTGAGAACTCGTATTTTTCTCAGTAATTAAATTATTCTTTTATTCGTACTTCTTGATTTTATAATGTTTTACTTGTTCCTCTTTACTTTTTCATACGTAAATCCCGAGATTTCGACAATTTTAATTAAATTATATTTTAATTATTTTTCTGATCACTGATAATATTTTATTCCGAATTATAATTTTTTCCCCATATTTATTTACTATAGTAACCCGAAATTTAAAATCAACATTTAGACCGAGCTCTAATTTATTCTTAATGTCCAGACAATATTTATTACCCGACTTTTAAATGTCATGTTCGTGATAAAAAATATTGAATTCTCGACTAACCGACAAGGTCAGGGCTTTGACGTATCGTATACATGTCAATTATTATTTAACGGCAAGGTGTACATCCGTCATCGACTATCAATATCCTCGTTATGACGTAGAAATATTTTCTTGTCATTATTTTAATTGTTCATTTTACGTACATTCTTCGTAAATTTATGATAAACTTTTAAGTGTCATTCGTTTATATAACGCGTTAATATTTATTAAAAATAAGCCCTCAATTTTTATATCAAGATACCAATGTTCTCCGAATGCCGACGCTTTTATTTCATATTAAGCGTTTATTTTTCGTGTTTTACGCGTATATTTCAATTTGCATAACTTTTAAAATATCGGGCTTCGATAGTACCCACTTTCTTATTATATGAAATAAAAATTAACATAAATTCTGATCCCATTCATACTACACACGTTAGAAATAAGATACATGTTCTCATGTGATGTTTTTGACAAACTATCTAGACACATGTAGTTTTTGGGTTGCATATGTGTCTTAGTTTGAAAATCTTCATATTAGTCATTAAAACACAAATTTGAACTTCTTCTCTTATTTGTCGTACCATATACCTTCACTTCATCTATATCCATAAAATATTCCTAGTAAATTATTGTATATATCGTAAGGTTAGTATTCTAGTTCATGTTAGTAGTTTATTCTTGAATCTTTATCAACATAAACAAGCTTCACCAACAACATTTGAAGTGCATTTAGGGTTGATCCTACAAGTGGGTTTACAAGGATTACAAAGTTTTCATTTATAGCAATTGTGAAGTTGGAGTAATATGGATTCTTTTATTGATGCATACCTCTATTTATTCGTAAGGTTATTTATTTGTTCTTGTGCCTAGTTTTATTATGATTCTTGATGATATTTTCTTGACTTCAATTCTGTATTTTAGTATTTTTAATACTTTTTTTTGATGATTTCGACATTATATATGATTTGTGATATAAAATTGCAAGTAAAAATAAACCAAGATAAGCCTTAGATGTTGAATTTAATTTTGAGATCTACATCAGTAGAAAAAAAACGTGCTATATGGTTAAAGTCAGTAGGTTTTGAACCTTGTATAATATTATAGGATGATAGGAATTTGTTTTGTGACGATTTGGCCGGGTGACTCGTCCCGTAACTGTTGATCCCAAACTTAGATCGATTAGCTTTGTATTATCGAGATAAATCAAGAGTAATACGTAGAGAAACTTTGTTGTTATGAACAATCCAAGTGTTATGCGGAATTAACACTAGAATAAAGAACAAGCAAACAATTAAACCAAACTTTCACTTTAGATTGATAAACGAATTG
The DNA here is from genome assembly GCA_025667525.1 of Glebionis coronaria. Taxonomy (NCBI): domain Eukaryota; kingdom Viridiplantae; phylum Streptophyta; class Magnoliopsida; order Asterales; family Asteraceae; genus Glebionis; species Glebionis coronaria. Next base: position 520,774,056 of record CM046882.1, read on the forward strand.
CTTACAATGGAAGTTGTGAAAACTGAATAATGTATGTAGACTACAAACCCTACGACCTCCTTTTATAACATAAGGAGTCGTGTACAAAAGATAACCTATCAACTATTCTAGGTAAAGATAAATATAGAAAATACAATATTGAGCATATCTTTACTTCAAATATTAAACGTGTTGACTAAGTATTCCTATCAGTGGTTGGACTTCTTCTTGTCAGCGCTTGGATATTTCTTGTCAGTGCTTGATCTGTCAGTGCTTCATTTCCTCTTATAAGCGTCCAATTTCCTCTTGTCAGCGTCTGAGTGACTTAGCTCATTTTATTCCCAACAATCATCCCCTAAACTTGATATCTACTCTAGTAATCAAGTTTCTGAATAATAACTAAGTACAAGAAGGATTCTTACAAATACAAATTACTTGTTAATTAGAAAATAAATAAATCTAATTAAATCCTTGCTAATGTCACTAGTATAATCCACCTCTAGCTGTGTAGACACCATCATCTTCAAAACATCCTTAGACATAGGATATTGAGCATCAACTAGAAGATACTATGAAAACTTTGTAGTGCTTAGATGGTAAACACCAGTAGCTGAATGTAGACGCCATTGTAACCCACTAATATTATCCAGATCCAACCATATTGGATCTGCTTCATTTGGTGTAATCATTCTTTTGAATCTTGTCCAGATCTTTATTCCATTGGCTGAAGTAGGTGCTTCAGCCTCATACTTGGTCTTCATCAGATTCCAAAGATCTACCAAGTCTTCTCTATCCATGCTTGCAAATAATAAGATCAAGGAAGTGAAAGTATGTACCTTCTTGCCATATCTGGTGATCATCCAGAAACCACTTGCATCTTCTTCATAATTAACTATTGGGTTTCTGAAGTCCAAGGGTAATACCTCTGCAACATCTGAAGCCTCCAATGGCGAAAGCTTTATATTCTTTCTGATCACTGCTTCACTAGGATTCAACCTGTCAAGGACTAAAAATTCAATGGGAATTCTCTTCTTCACTGGCCTTGGCACAATAGAAGCCCTCTTGATCTACATATTCTCCTCAATCTCTTCTCTCCTTTCAGCTGAGAGAAGACTCATAGTATTCTCCTTACAAACTCTTACCCAAATTGGATAAGCATGAAACTCCAATTCTTCAAAGGATAGCTTCCTTAACCTTTCATAGGTCCATCCACCTTGATAACACCTAAGTAGCATAAAGTATATCTCTCTTCTATCCCTCTTAAGTTCAGAAAGCACCTAGCTAGCCTTATGCTTCAAAATTACCTTGCAATCTTTCTGAACTCTCAACAATTTATCCAAACCCCAAATTTGTCCAGTGATAGACATATCTGGATTCTCTTCAATCTTAGACTCCCATGCAAAATACATTTCTGTCACTTCAGGCATGTCAAAGTCTACTTTCATCTTCAACTCTCTTAGCCTTTCCTTGGCTAAGTCATCCTCCCCATACTCCAATCTCTCTCGCTCTTCTAAAATCATCACACTAGAATCAGAGCTCTCATCACCATTACTACCATCCTTAGCCTTCTCTATGGTAGTTTCCATCCTATCCTGTTCTTGCAACTGTGCAGCCAAAACTGAGTCAAAATGTACCTGGTCTGCATTCTTTGGTACCTGAACCTCTTCCAAAATCCCTTTACCCTTGTCTTTTGCTCCAATGGCTGGTAAAGTAGTGGTTGGCACCTGTGTAGTAACATCCCTAATGATAACGGGTGGTTGGGATACACCAATCATACGTGTAGGTTTGTCAGCGCTTGCTTTGCTCTTGTCAGTGCTCAAACTCTGGATGTCAACAGCTGACTTTGTAGCTTGTTCCATCATCTCTAAAAACGATAGCTTTCTTGGAGTGATTGAAGAAACATCAAGAACTAGTTTCTCCTTCAAACTGGTCAACGCTTCAGCTATCTCCACATGTCCAATAGAACCACCTTCTTCTTGTGAGCCCTTGTCACTCAAATTGAAAGGCTCTGTAGGTGCATTGTAAAACCCGCATGCTTTTACCATGAATAATGCCCTTAAGATCGTACGTCCTAGATTAAAACTTACCTCATTTAGTATTGATCACATTCATGTGCTAATAATCAAGCAAGTGCATACGTGTATGACATGACAAGTATCGATTACGTACGAACTCATGATAAACAGTTAATAAATATATCACGTGAACATAATTAAATCATGATCACCATGTAAAATACAAATTAGAATACTTACGTAAATACATATAATATAATTACGAGCGTTAAGATTACGGTAACTACATGATAAAATAAACAGAAACGCTTCAGACACGAACACGTTTAACCACGAACGAACACGAAACATCGGGACACGAGAAAGGTACGGGTACCCCATGTGGGGCCCCCATACCCACGGCACATATACAAGATGGGCTTAGCCCATGGACTTTTACAAGTAAAGGGGGGGGGGTTATGGTAAAAACATGTTTTCATTTTTCACTTTCAAGAAATAAACACAAAAACCCTAAAAGAGTTTTTCTCCTCCTCCTTTTTCTCCTCTTTGTGCCGCCACCTTAAGATCACCATAGGAGGGTGATTGGTTGATTTTGATCTCAAAAACTATTGTTATAATCAGTGTTTGTTCATCCTTTTTCCAAGCTACATAGTGGTATACCTTTCTAACCCTTCTTTTTAATTCTTTTTAATTCTTTTAATCTTTGATTATTTTCATGAACATGTTATTATTTTTTTTATTTAAACTTGATAATTAATCATTGATCTAACATGTTTTGGTATTAATTAAAATCAAAGAATGATTTAAAAGGGGTGTTTGTTTTGGCCGCCTAGCAAACAAACCCGAGGGGGGTTTGGTTTGCTATTGCCGCCACCACCAAGACCATTTTTGGTCTTGGTTGGCTCATGTGGGACCCACGGCAGCAAGGAGGCACACGTGCCCCGAGTTTGGCTCGGGGTACGGTGTCGAATTCATGCCCGATTCATGGTTCGTTGGTTAAATCATGATTTATGCTACATGTTAAATTTATGAATTATGAACTTAGGATATAATTAATTAATAACATGAAATATTAATTAAATCATGACTTAGGTTATTTTAATTATTAGTTTAACATGACATTAATTTAACCTAAGTATTTTATGTTATAAGTTATAATTAATTAATTATTAAAACATGCCTATAATTAATTAATTTAGACATGACTTAGGTTATATTATTAATAATAATAATACACATTTTAACCTAAGTAATTCATTTCATTTTAATTAAAACATGTTATACTTTAATTAAAATGCTTAACCTATAGTTTAATTAAAATACATAAAATAATAATTAAACTATATACTATATCATATGACTTAAGAAACAAGCTTATAAACACTTAGACTTATATGTTAGCTTATGTAACCAGCTTAATTCTAAATATGGAAACTTCTATTTATAGAAACTTAATTAAATAAGGCAACTAATCTATTAATGGAAACCTTCTATATATGGAAATCTATCTATTTCAGGCAGCTAATCTAATCATGGAAACCTTCTATATATGGAAACTTATTTAGTTAAGGCAGCTGATCTATTTTTGGAAACTTTCTATTTTTAGAAACTAATCTATTTTAAGCAGTAAATTCTATTTTTGGAAACTTTCTATTTTTGGAAACTTTCTATTTTTGGAAACTTTCTATTTTTGGAAACTTTCTATTTTTTGGAAACTTTCTAGTTTTGGTAACTTTCTATTTTTGGAAACGTTCTATTTTTGGAAACTTTCTATTTTTGGAAACTTTCTATTTTTGGAAACCTGCTATTTTTAGAAAGTTACTTATTATTACACAGTAAGTATAATAATACATGAAATATCAGTAATACTTAAACGGATTAATCAGAATACAAGATAAACACAGTTTAAGGCTTTAAACAGTGAACCATGACCTAAAACTAGGGGTGTTCAAAAAAACCGAGAAACCGATGAACCGAGCCGAACCGCTCAATCCGAAACCGAAAAAACCCGAAACCGAAAAAACCGAAACCGAAAAAAACCGAAACCGAAAAAACCCGCTTATAACGGTTCGGTTACGGTTTTCATTTTTTATTATCCGTGGTTAACCGAACCGAACCGCACATATTATACTTGAAATTTTTTAACTAAATATTCAAATTATAATACATGTATTAATTGTATTAATACCCTACTTTTATTATACATGAAATTTTTTAACTAAATGTTCTAATTATAGTACATGTATGTGTAAATTTAATTAATATGATCGTAGTTTATAAATATCGAATAAATATTTTTTAGTTAATATGTTATTTATGAATATTCTAATGCACTTTTTTTATAACAAAATAATTTTTATATGATTTTTATCTATTTAATGTCATTGAATTATATGAAAACGACATTCTATGTTGTAAACCATGTTATTATTTATAAACTAAAACTTTATGAAACTTATTTAATGGTTAACCGTGACCCGAACCGTGGGTAACCGCTCATTTCGGGTAACCGTATGTCCGGTTAACCGTCTTTAACGGTTCGGTTACGGATAGTAAATTTAACTAACCGAACCGCGATGGATAGTCAAAATCGTCTAACTAACCGAACCGAACCGACCCGTGAACACCCCTACCTAAAACATACCAAGTCAGCTAAAATGAGACATAAAACCCAGTACGTAATCAGTGAATCGATACTTATACACGTGTGTATTCATGTAGCGTTAGTGATCCAGAAGTAGGAGTCTTTCTTCCGTTCATTCACTGGACTTGAGGTACGGATTCCCGTCCTTTCAGTATGGGCATTCTTTCCTTATTAGGATTTCCCCGTATGCAGCCAACTGTTTTCCCCAGTATTTGTTTTATTGTTTTGAACTGCTTATGTTTAATTAGCATAATCTATAGCCATATACAAGCATGACCAGTTTCACCTAGTTATGGAGGTACCATAACCATAGCATTGGAGGCACCGATGTTATGACTTCCCCACGGCGGAGTGATTGCTCGTGGCGTCCCTTTTCAGTTTTGGCCATATTATTATATCAGGTGGGGCGTATGGGTGCATCCTAGTTACATGTTTTATTCAGTTTATCATGGTGAATGTGGTGTGTGCCTTGCACCCTTCACAAGGAGTTGATCCCTCCTACCCAAACCAGTATATTGATTAGAGGCATCCCCTCTAATCAACATGATGAGGTCACCCCTCCAAGTATTCATGCACGTGACCTTTTCATGACCTATATGGGCTATGGTATATATATGTTAAAACAGTTTTCACAAGATAATCATAAGGCTTTTCAAACTATAAAACCAGTTTTCTTGATACTTAACCAGTTTACTCAGTACTTAGTCTTCCGCTGTTATATGTTACATGCTTATCCTATTTCATGCTATATTGTACATCCGTGCACTGAGCGTCTTGCTCAGCCGTTTTCCTTTTCATGTTCCCAAAACGGCAGGTACTCAGGGACGCTCGTAGATCTCAAACGTAGGTGCATATGGACTGGAAGCTTTACTGTCTTTCTTTACTTTATGCATTTCCTTTACTTTGATACAGTTGCTATGGACATTGTTTCGTCCTTTCCATTTACGGTATTTATGTTTGTGTGTGATGAGCTTTACTTTGGGGTACCGATGTTTGATTCCGGTATTTCCCTTTTATGGTTGAATAATGCTTAGACATTTATCCTTGTATGCTTTGATGACACGCCATGATTATGCGTAATATTCCATTTCCAAAATGGGGTGTTACAATTATGGTATCAGAGCCAAGGTTTCGACCTGTAGGCTCTCAAATATGACCTGTGATTAGTGGGTAGTCACTACGGTCTTCCTAGAACTGACAGTTGTTTTCATGCATTCATCATTTTTAAGCATACATATACATGTCATTGTTACAGGGTTTTTGACTAAGTAATGGTTGGTACAGGACTGGCCCTATTTAGTCGCATGTGTTTTATCGAAACTTTTAGATTTGGGACCGACCCATAGGCGTCCCCTCGATATGTCTTTTACTTTGAGTGAACTGACCAGAGGCGTTCACTCTCGAGCATCAAAAGTTTTCATAAAACCGCATCATGCATTCATACAAAGATTTTCTTGCATAAAAATTTTCTCGTGAAATTTTTGGTATAAAATTTTTTTCATGTATATATATAATATATATTTTATGTTTGAACTGTCGGTCATATGTTTTATGTTATACTGTCAGATGGCAAACACAGACAAACTCTGGGAGCTATTTGAAAACATGGAGGCAGAAAGGCAAGATGCCATTCTTCATGACGACGAATATCCTCCCCCACCTATCATTTTTCCCATGGAAGGAAGGAATCGACTCATGAGGGAATACTACGCCATGAGACAGAGACCCGACGAGAATTGTGGACAGTTCATGCAGAGGTTCCTCGGGTACACAGCTGTACTGAGGGCATCCGCAGGCACCACTGAAGAGCAAGCACTACATTTTCGTTGGGGCCTTAACCCAAGGATTGCCAATGATTTATCGGGTGCCCCGTTGGATACTGTGGCACAGGTGGCTTACGCAGCAAGGAAGCTTGAGATGTTGCAGGAACGCGATGAGTTCGGGGAAGCTGAAAGACCCGACAAGAGGTAAAACATTTCGTGTTCTAGCGTTAACCAGATCGCATCCTATCATTATATGTTCTATAATCATCTCTTAAACTGTATCTTCCAGGCAGAAAACTGGGGACCGGTCTCAGCCGGCTACTCAACAGCAGCCTAATCAGCCCAAAGGAAACGGTCACACTAACGACTGTTCTGTTGTGGAAAGGCGCAACGGTAATGATAATTACCGTAACAATGCGGGACACTCCAACAACAGCAGGTCCTACTATTTACGCATCTTCTTATGATTTCATGTTATATTTCCCATGCTGACACTATATTAATCTCTACCAGGAACCACGGTAACGGAAGGGACCAGAACCACAGGGGTTCTCAGCCTAACCGTTCAGCTAACACTGGTAAGCATCTTATGACGCTTACGTCCTATACTCGTGCATATACTTTATTCTTAACACGTTTTGTCATCAGCAGGCCCTCAGCAAGCAAGGACTCCTGCTGGAGGATTCACTCATCCTCTATGCAGCACTTGCCATCGCAGACACCCTGGCCCATGTCGTCGTGATTCCGACGCGTGCTACAAGTGCGGCCTCCCTGGCCATCGTATGAGAGATTGCCGTAAGGGTGAAATGGAGGGTACTTCGGGTCATGCTGATACTAAACCGCCTCCTACCACTGGGCGTGTCTACATGACATCGCGGGACCAGGCAAACAAATCTACAGGTACCATTACTCGAATTCTGTATATGTACGGCCAAGCTGCATGTGTTCTTTTCGACACGGGTGCCACTCATTCAGTTATTTCCACTACTTATGCTAAGAACATCAGGACACTTCCCTTGCCATTAGAAAATAAGCTTACCATTTCCACGCCTCTGAGGGACTCTGTATTAATAACTCATGTATACAAGAGTCTTCCTCTATAGTTTGACGATAGAGTTCGTGCAGTAGATGCACTTCCCCTGGACATGATTGAGTTCGATATGATTCTTGGCATGGACTGGCTATCCAGGCACCATGCTACCATAGACTGCCACTCATATCGGGTGATCTTCGGCGACATTAATGCACCAGAGTACATCCATAACGGGTTCATACCCGGGCGGTCTGTACAAGTCATATCTACCTTGCAAGCACGTGCATTACTGTCACATGGATGCGAAGGTTATCTAGCTACGGTTCATGACATGGATGCTGAATCCCCATCGATTCAGGATCAACCAGTAGTTTTGGAATTTCAAGACGTCTTCCCAGATGAACTTCCAGGCATACCACCTGCAAGAGAAGTGGAGTTCAACATCGACCTTGTTCCAGGAGCTGAGCCAATCTCTAAGGCTCCGTATCGTATGGCTCCCATAGAGCTAAAAGAACTGAAGGACCAACTACAGGAACTTCTTGAACGAGGGTTCATTAGACCAAGCGCATCTCCATGGGGCGCACCGGTCTTGTTCGTTAAGAAGAAGGACGGCAGCATGCGACTTTGCATTGACTACCGTGAACTTAATAAGATTACCATCCGCAATAGATATCCACTGCCACGTATAAACGATCTGTTTGACCAACTTCAAGGAGCCAAACACTTCTCAAAGATCGATCTAAGGTCAGGCTACCATCAGCTAAGGGTTAAAGAGCAGGATATTGCCAAGACTGCTTTTCGTACCCGCTATGGCCATTATGAGTTTGTGGTCATGCCATTCGGCCTGACTAACGCTCCAGCAGTATTCATGGATCTGATGAACAGAATCTTTCATGAATTCCTTGATAAATTTGTCATTGTATTCATCGATGACATCTTGATTTTCTCAAAGTCCACGGAGGAACACGAAGATCATCTCCGTATTGTACTACAGATTCTTCGTCAGAAGCAGCTGTATGTGAAATTCTCCAAGTGTGAGTTCTGGTTAAACAAGGTGGCATTCTTAGGTCACATTGTATCAGCAGAAGGGATCACTATGGACCCAGCGAAGGTTGAGGCTATCACTAAATGGCCAAGACCAACATCAGCGACAGAAGTCCGCAGTTTCTTAGGCTTAGCTGGATATTATCGAAGATTCGTGGAGAACTTTTCCCGCCTGGCAATGCCTCTCACCAAACTGATGCGAAAAGGAGGGAAATTCGTCTGGACGGAAGAACGAGAGAAGAGCTTCGAAGACCTAAAGCAGAAGTTAGTATCTGCACCTATTCTTACTCTCCCATCTGGTACAGGTGGATTTCAGATCTATAGCGATGCATCGGGGAAGGGACTGGGCTGTGTTCTCATGCAACATGGGAAAGTGATCGCGTATGCTTCACGGCAGCTTAAGCCCTATGAAGAAAACTACCCTACGCATGACCTGGAACTTGCTGCAGTGGTGTTCGCATTGAAGATATGGAGGCATTACTTATACGGAGAATCATGCGACATTTTCACGGATCACAAGAGCTTGAAGTATATCTTCACCCAGCGAGAATTGAACATGAGACATAGGAGATGGTTGGAACTGTTGAAGGATTATGATATTAACCTACAGTATCATCCCGGGAAGGCTAATGTAGTAGCAGATGCACTCAGCAGAAAGTCCGGAATGATCAACGGCATTGAGATCAAGGAACAAAACATAAGAGACTTGGAGCGGCTAGACATCGAAATCATGGTACGTGGGCAGCACGGATACTGGGCGAATCTTAGAATAGAACCTGAGTTACTGACTAGGATCAAGGAAGCGCAGAAGGATGATGGAGAGATATGGGCGATAATTCAGAATTTGGAGAAGCAGACAGAATTCAGAATGGACGCAGACGGTATAGTTTGGCAGGGCACGAGACTTTGTGTTCCTGACAATCCAGAACTCCGGGAAGCATTGTTAGCTGAAGCTCACAGCTCCCCATTTTCTATACATCCTGGGTCGACAAAAATGTACCATGACATCAGACAGCACTTTTGGTGGAGTGGTATGAAACAGGATGTAGCCACGTATGTCTCCAAATGTCTTACCTGCCAGCAGGTTAAGATTGAACATCAGCGATCGGGCGGTCTCCTTCAACCGTTGGATATTCCAGAGTGGAAGTGGGACAAAATCACCATGGATTTTGTTACCGGTCTTCCGCCTACCAAGAAGAAGCACGATGCTATTTGGGTCATTGTTGATCGACTCACCAAATCAGCTCATTTCTTACCGATACGCAAGGAAGATCCGGTAAGTAAACTCGCAGATACTTACAGAAGGGAGATCATGAGACTCCACGGCACTCCCTCCAGCATCGTCTCAGACAGAGATCCTCGTTTCACGTCGCGATTCTGGAAAGGTCTGCAAAAAGCTTGGGGTACACAACTTAAGCTGAGCACAGCCTTTCATCCTCAAACGGACGGACAGTCAGAGCGAACAATTCAGACATTAGAAGATATGTTAAGGTCGTGTGCGTTGGAATGGACAGGTGATTGGGACGATTACATCTGTTTAGTCGAGTTTGCATACAACAACAGCTGGCACGCAAGTATCAAATGTGCTCCTTTCGAAATGTTGTATGGCAGAAAGTGTCGTGCTCCAACTTGCTGGGATCAAGTGGGAGAGCGAACACTCGAAGGACCAGAGATTATAGAAATGACCAACGAGAAGATCGAAGTAGCTAAGCAGAAACTGCAGGAAGCACGATCACGTCAGAAGAGTTACGCCGATAAGCATCGTAGGGACATACATTTTAATGTGGGAGATCACGTTTTCCTCAAGGTTTCGCCGGCACGTGGTGTTAAACGCTTCGGGATCAAAGGGAAACTCAGTCCTCGGTTCATCGGACCATTTGATATCGTTGAACGAATCGGCGAAGTATCTTACCGATTGGCGTTACCTCCTCAGCTTTCGCACGTGCATAACGTGTTCCATGTGTCCTTACTCAGAGGGTACAATTATCATCCCCTTCACATGGTTCAGTATCCACTGGAACAGATACGTGAAGATCTCACTTTTATAGAAGAACCCGAACGAGTACTCGACAGGCAAGAACGAGTCATGAGAAGGAAGACGATTCCATTCGTCAAAATCCTTTGGAGGGACCATACCGAGCGGGAAGCCACTTGGGAAACAGAGGAGTCTATCCGGGCTTCTTACCCTCACTTCATATTTTGAGTTCGGGTATGTTACTTCTTTTCAGCTTACTTTATCTATAATTCGGGGACGAATTATTCTTTTTAGGGGGGAAGAATTGTAAAACCCGCATGCTTTTACCATGAATAGTGCCCTTAAGATCGTACGTCCTAGATTAAAACTTACCTCATTTAGTATTGATCACATTCATGTGCTAATAATCAAGCAAGTGCATACGTGTATGACATGACAAGTATCGATTACGTACGAACTCATGATAAATAGTTAATAAATATATCACGTGAACATAATTAAATCATGATCACCATGTAAAATACAAATTAGAATACTTACGTAAATACATATAATATAATTACGAGCGTTAAGATTACGGTAACTACATGATAAAATAAACAGAAACGCTTCAGACACGAACACGTTTAACCACGAACGAACACGAAACATCAGGACACGAGAAAGGTACGGGTACCCCATGTGGGGCCCCCATACCCACGGCACATATACAAGATGGGCTTAGCCCATGGACTTTTACAAGTAAAGGGGGGGGGGGGGGGTTATGGTAAAAACATGTTTTCATTTTTCACTTTCAAGAAATAAACACAAAAACCCTAAAAGAGTTTTTCTCCTCCTCCTTTTTCTCCTCTTTGTGCCGCCACCTTAACATCACCATAGGAGGGTGATTGGTTGATTTTGATCTCAAAAACTATTGTTATAATCAGTGTTTGTTCATCCTTTTTCCAAGCTACATAGTGGTATACCTTTCTAACCCTTCTTTTTAATTCTTTTAATCTTTGATTATTTTCATGAACATGTTATTATTTTTTTTATTTAAACATGATAATTAATCATTGATCTAACATGTTTTGGTATTAATTAAAATCAAAGAATGATTTAAAAGGGGTGTTTGTTTTGGCCGCCTAGCAAACAAACCCGAGGGGGGTTTGGTTTGCTATTGCCGCCACCACCAAGACCATTTTTGGTCTTGGTTGGCTCATGTGGGACCCACGGCAGCAAGGAGGCACACGTGCCCCGAGTTTGGCTCGGGGTACGGTGTCGAATTCATGCCCGATTCATGGTTCGTTGGTTAAATCATGATTTATGCTACATGTTAAATTTATGAATTATGAACTTAGGATATAATTAATTAATAACATGAAATATTAATTAAATCATGACTTAGGTTATTTTAATTATTAGTTTAACATGACATTAATTTAACCTAAGTATTTTATGTTATAAGTTATAATTAATTAATTATTAAAACATGCCTATAATTAATTAATTTAGACATGACTTAGGTTATATTATTAATAATAATAATACACATTTTAACCTAAGTAATTCATTTCATTTTAATTAAAACATGTTATACTTTAATTAAAATGCTTAACCTATAGTTTAATTAAAATACATAAAATAATAATTAAACTATATACTATATCATATGACTTAAGAAACAAGCTTATAAACACTTAGACTTATATGTTAGCTTATGTAACCAGCTTAATTCTAAATATGGAAACTTCTATTTATAGAAACTTAATTAAATAAGGCAACTAATCTATTAATGGAAACCTTCTATATATGGAAATCTATCTATTTCAGGCAGCTAATCTAATCATGGAAACCTTCTATATATGGAAACTTATTTAGTTAAGGCAGCTGATCTATTTTTGGAAACTTTCTATTTTTAGAAACTAATCTATTTTAAGCAGTAAATTCTATTTTTGGAAACTTTCTATTTTTGGAAACTTTCTATTTTTGAAAACTTTCTATTTTTGGAAACTTTCTATTTTTTGGAAACTTTCTATTTTTGGTAACTTTCTATTTTTGGAAACGTTCTATTTTTGGAAACTTTCTATTTTTGGAAACTTTCTATTTTTGGAAACCTGCTATTTTTGGAAAGTTACTTATTATTACACAGTAAGTATAATAATACATGAAATATCAGTAATACTTAAACGGATTAATCAGAATACAAGATAAACACAGTTTAAGGCTTTAAACAGTGAACCATGACCTAAAACATACCAAGTCAGCTAAAATGAGACATAAAACCCAGTACGTAATCAGTGAATCGATACTTATACACGTGTGTATTCATGTAGCGTTAGTGATCCAGAAGTAGGAGTCTTTCTTCCGTTCATTCACTGGACTTGAGGTACGGATTCCCGTCCTTTCAGTATGGGCATTCTTTCCTTATTAGGATTTCCCCGTATGCAGCCAACTGTTTTCCCCAGTATTTTTTTTATTGTTTTGAACTGCTTATGTTTAATTAGCATAATCTATAGCCATATACAAGCATGACCAGTTTCACCTAGTTATGGAGGTACCATAACCATAGCATTGGAGGCACCGATGTTATGACTTCCCCACGGCGGAGTGATTGCTCGTGGCGTCCCTTTTCAGTTTTGGCCATATTATTATATCAGGTGGGGCGTATGGGTGCATCCTAGTTACATGTTTTATTCAGTTTATCATGGTGAATGTGGTGTGTGCCTTGCACCCTTCACAAGGAGTTGATCCCTCCTACCCAAACCAGTATATTGATTAGAGGCATCCCCTCTAATCAGCATGATGAGGTCACCCCTCCAAGTATTCATGCACGTGACCTTTTCATGACCTATATGGGCTATGGTATATATATGTTAAAACAGTTTTCACAAGATAATCATAAGGCTTTTCAAACTATAAAACCAGTTTTCTTGATACTTAACCAGTTTACTCAGTACTTAGTCTTCCGCTGTTATATGTTACATGCTTATCCTATTTCATGCTATATTGTACATCCGTGCACTGAGCGTCTTGCTCAGCCGTTTTCCTTTTCATGTTCCCAAAACGGCAGGTACTCAGGGACGCTCGTAGATCTCAAACGTAGGTGCATATGGACTGGAAGCTTTACTGTCTTTCTTTACTTTATGCATTTCCTTTACTTTGATACAGTTGCTATGGACATTGTTTCGTCCTTTCCATTTACGGTATTTATGTTTGTGTGTGATGAGCTTTACTTTGGGGTACCGATGTTTGATTCCGGTATTTCCCTTTTATGGTTGAATAATGCTTAGACATTTATCCTTGTATGCTTTGATGACACACCATGATTATGCGTAATATTCCATTTCCAAAATGGGGTGTTACATGCATCCTCCTCCCCAGATGAAAGAACTCTAGCCTGCCTTCTCCTTGCATTGGCAGCCTCCAACACAACTATCATCTCCCTCAATGTCTTGAGTTAGAGGCCTGGACCTGTGACAACTTGTACAAGGTATACATTTTGCTTTTGCAAGCTAATGCAAACCATCGTCAATTCCAAAAGTGAGTAAGGTTCCAATCTGCCCTCCTCTATGATGGGAATTGACCTCCCAAAAGAGATTCATCGGGCATGGATGGGGTCTTAATGATGTTGGGACTGCCTTGACCTGCTACTAAGCCAGAGTCAATAGTCCCATCCCCACCCATTTCACCAGCCACACTTGTGGTGGTGGTTCTCTCTACTACATGGCTAGGACCACTAAAGGAGAACACTCCAGTAGTCCTTTGGCGTTTTTCAAACCTAAAATCTGATTGTTCAGAAGATGAAGTGGAATGAGGTTCTGTTTGGGTGTGAGGGGGTGTTTGGGTGTGTGGAATACTGGTGTCAGCGTTTGGGTTAGATGTGTCAGCGCCTACATTATGAGTGTCATCGCCTGATGGTTGAGGGTCGATGTCCATGTGTTGGGGTGATGGAGGGTGTTCTGGTAATGGGTTTGGTTGAGGTTGTGGTAGAGGTTGAGGTTGAGGGTGTGTTGCTGCCTCAATGACAGCTAGCATGCCTAGGATGAGTGGTAAGTCTCTATATGGTGGTGAATCATATTCCCAAAAATAGTTCTCTTTTGAACAGGGACCTCATAAAAATGGTCATGGTCCCTATTGCAGTATCCTTGCATATCAAAAACCATTTGTAAAAACCTAGGGTAAGCAAGAGTCATCTTGTTACCAGTGAGACCCCCAAAATCTGACATGGAACAACTAGGCAACGAGGGGGTAACACGTCATAGTACAAGGAACAATGAATTACAGTTCATACAAAGCTGACAAAATAAAAACATGTACATTACATCATAAAAAGTCAGAGTTTTTAAACATAGGTACCATAGTTTTAGAAGCGGAAAAATTTATATTATTTCGTCTCAATTTATAACAATAAGTTTCCCAAAAGATTGAATAAACTTCTGATAATTTATATAAAACAAATCTTTCAAAAGCATCACAGAAATCTCCAAGCTGCGAATATCCTGCGGGCTCCCATCCAAGCAAAGCTAAGTAATAATACCTGAGGATTAAACATGTAAAATCGTCAACACAAAGTTGAGTGAAATTCATAGGTTTAGCAATAAGGATGTGGAACCCAAGCATTCATTTGTAAAACAAGTATGGAGTATGGTTATGATCATTAACCATAGTCCGAAACATTATTATTGCTGTTTAGTTCATGAACCGAAGCTTAACTCAGTGTAAGTTCCTCTAGTCAGTATTCAGCGTAAATACTCAAGTGAAATAAACAAATATTAGTGCGTCAAGGTAATCGGGACGGGGATAGTCAATCCCGATGGATCCACCCACAACATTCGCGCTTGGTAGCAGGATTAATTAACGGTTCATGATCAATGAGAGGTAACTTAAGGCTAGACTAAAAAGCAATAATATCAATGAAAATCAGTTGGAAATCCTCAAGTTCTGGAAAGCATACAATTTCTGGATAGCATACAAGTTGAGGATAGCACACAGTTGTTAAATGGTTGTGTTCCACCATGTAAAATCTCACCCCGCGTTTAGAAACCATGTACAAGTAAAAGGGGGATGTGAACTCACCTTAGCCACGAGGTAAGCCAATCACGGTACTCAGAAACTGAGTAGAAACAATGGTAGTGAGACGATCACCGACGATTTGGATGCCCGGGAAACACGAAAACCGCAACCTATCACAATAAGTCGCGCGTTAAGACTCGATATATATATCAAATACAATATGACTCAAATGTTTTCAAAGTATACACGTTTCAAAACCATTGACACGAACCAAAATAATCCATTTATCCAACGTTATTCGTTAAAACACTTGAACACTAGAACATGACCCGTTATACGACGCCAAGTCAACGTAAGTCAAACTATCTTTTAAACTTAATTGGACCAGTAGCTAAGTCATTTATATAATGACTAAGCACTTGAATAAGTCATCATGTCCGATGATGAATACTCAAACTCACGCAACACAAACATTGAACTACGCGTCCAAAATAAAAATCAGCGAGTACACCTCAAATGTACACACCGATCTACCCTATCTAAACTTGTCCGTTTTAGATGAAAATTGGTGTCAAGGTCATTTATAACCTGTATAAGACCTCACCAAAATTTGAGCCAAAGTTCACGCTTTAAAACCCATCAGCTCGACACTTTACTCTACTCCAAATTTTAGGACAGATTTGTACACTTGTTTTGTAACACCGTTTGGAACACTTTAAAAATACTAATTCGACAATCCGTCTTTTGAAACCACTACTAGACTCATCAAACTCAGTTTGTAAACTTTGAAAATCAGTAGTATCAACTATCTAACCAAGCCTAAAGTCCCCGAGAGTCGACCCAAAATCAGCCACAATTTCGGATTGTGCCGACTTGCGTCTCCCGATACACGAAAACTAAAACTAGCATAACTTTTGACTCGTAATGACTTAGAAGCTCTATCTTATACCAAAACGACCGTCTCGGAAAACTCTACAACAATTTCTAATAATATTAGTATTTCTCAGACCTTAAACCCACGAAAATTCAGTTAAAGACCTGCTGTCCCAAATTGTACTTTTAGAAAACATGATAAATCCATTTTTCAAGCAAAACCACTCATTCCCATACCCCTAGGATCACTATATTATCATTCCCATCAACCAAACACTCCTAAAAGCACATGAATGTTGAATCTAGCAAAATCAAAGATCAAAAATACAACTTTTAAGGATTAAAATGTGATGTTCTTACCAAAAACAATGCATGCAAGATGATTAATCATCATACAATCATAAAATCAAAAGTTCTTGAAATTTTGATGCATGTGGGTGATTTTAGTATCAAAAGAATCACAAGAAGATTTTAGGATGGGGTCTTTGATTAGTTTTTGTTTAAACAAGGTGGTTGATGGTGTTTTGTGGTGGTGAAGCTCACGGCAAAATGGGGAGGAGGGAGGTGGAAGTAAAATTAGTTTATATATGGCTAGTTAAGTGGAGGGACCTAAGTTGCCAATTTGTAAACTTGTGGACTTAAAAATAATTAATAGTTTTAAAGGGTAGAAAATGGTTACTGGTAAATATTAAAAATATTTACGGGACTCGGGTTTCGTAAAAATACTTTTCAAAAGTTACAATGCATCGTAAAAATGATTATACGATTTCCCGACACGACTTAATACGTAATTAAAACGAAATCGTCGAAAATATTAATTATCGAAACAATCGATAAATAAACGTAAACTTTTGGGCATCCGTCGATATCGCGATCACTAGGAATTCTCGTTGTACATTGATTTTGAATAAACTCGTTGAAAAACGCACGCGGGTGATTTTAAATCAAAAACTTTGATTTAAATTAAATATGAAAAAATAAAATAAAATTTTTATAATTCCATATGAAGCATTATCAATGAACAGACAAATACTTAAAAAAAGTATAATTTAAAAATCTCAGGATTTACATATAGCAATACAAGAAAACGTAATACGTTGGAAAATTCTAGAAGCACGAATAAAAAGAATAAAATAATGCTGAGAAAGTACGGGTTCTCATAGTCTTCCCCCCTAAAGGAACTCTGGTTCCCAGAGTTCTCCTGAAAACAGTTGAAGATGCGAACAAGAGGAGGTACAAAGTGTAGAACAAAATTCATTGCTTCCGAGGTAATTTCTGCATCACGACGAACTTAACGGTTAGAATTCACTATGCTTCAGTTTCTTAACTCCTTTTCGTATAACTTTTCAGTCTTGGATTAGAATAACGATCTTTCAAAACGGAGATACATCGAGATATAGAGTTGTTGGAAATACGTGCGATAAACTAACAAGAATGAACACAAGAATCGCTTAAGCAGACAAAGTGCGATAAAATGAACCAAGATGGTAAATCAACAAGGGGCCGCAAGTCGTGCAACTATAAAACGTGACAATCTTAAAATGTAAGAATCTAGTCACAAGCGAAATAGAAGGGAAAAACGAATAACATATGATCATTTAAAATACAAGCTGTCACAATCAGTTGTCTAGGATTTTGGTATTACTTTTAAACTTAGTTTTAAATGTTTTCTTTATTAAAAGAAAATTTTACCAGATGTAGTGATTAAAAATTAAACTCTATATAAAATGAGTGAGTAAACAGTTGTCAATTCTTTTTCTTGATCGAACATCAAGGTAAAAGTAACTCAGTTCAAAATAGTTATCCTGATCGACTTAAGAACTTTTGGATGACTGTATGAAATTTTTGTTAAAACTCAGGTTTATCGTTACCATAAGAGAAATAAGATTTTCCAAGTTATTTAGAATCATAGTTAGAAATTATAAATTAATTTAATAATTTCATTATACTGACAGTAAAGTACGATGTAATCAAATACTTTAAAAGATACAGTTTGATATCCTATTTAAATACTAGTTATAAATTTACCAAAGAGGATGTATAGATCCTGTACTTAAATTGAAACAGTTATTTTGGTAATTTAAACATTTGATAAAATGTATAAAACGTTCTTAAAAATTAATAATAATTTTTTAGAAATTCAAGAAAGTGTTTAAGATATCAAACGATAAACACGTAACATTTTCTGGTTTTCAAAAGATGACAAGACAACAACGAATGTGAATCATATAAAGGTCAACAATCAGTATGCAAGCAATACACAAAGGAATAAAACGAAAGTCGTATCAATTTTTTAACAAACGTGATAGAATAGACGCGTCGATGATAACAATAATAAGAAACAAAGGATTATAGCAAGTCATCGTTTCTTGAGTGCAGTTGGTGACACCAATAACGGCTTATGAAGTTCTCGGTGGTCGACATACGATCGAAAGAGAAAAGCCACACAACGAATTTTCGAATCAAAGAAAATTCTTAAGAGGTCAATTGAGAGTAAATTCACTACAATGAAAACATTAGCAATGAAAGGCGAAATCAACACATGATTCACACGAATGAAATTTCAAGACGAAAAAGTCTAACATACATCGTGACAATTACACGAAATCATCGTTCACGTTCAGTCATCATTAATCGCGTCCAGAGACGTTTTCGTAGTTCTACCAAGAGAGATAGAGAAAGTCGATTGATGTAGAAGCATAACAACGTTGAAACTTTCAAGTTTGGTATCAATGGTCAGAATTTAGGCAAATGGTAACGAAAATCGTATCATGAGGATGATGAGGTAACAGGTAAAACAAAGGTCGTTGAGTAAAGAAATATGTGCTTGAAGCACGCACTTTGTTCAAGAAAAGATGAGGGTTCATATGTGTATGTCGTGAATTGTTGCTACCCGCATAAGGTGCAAAAGTTTTCAAAGCTTTATTTTATCAAACTTTTTAAGGAACATAGTTAAAAAAATTGATTCTTGGTCAAATATTTAGGGCAACTACTATTTGACCTTGCATGGCTCCTTCTAAATTAGGCATAGGCGATCAAGCCATGCATAATTTAGGACTAGCAATGCGATGCTCAGCTTCGTCAAACCAGTATTACAGGTCATATTATTTAAAATATGAATATAATGCCATTTGTAAAAACAGAAATCAAAATAGTTATGAAACTATTCGCCAATAAGTTACTGGCTGGATATTTAAATCAACCATTTTATTGTTACAAGAATTCTTTACAAGACCAATCATTGAACAATTTATGAAAATTCGTTGTAAAATTAATATAAATTAATTTTTATGAGGTAACATTCCAGTATTTTTAATAATACCCAAGTGGAACATTTTGTAAAACGATTTGCAAACAATATCTGTTTGAGTGTATATGGTAACTTGTAAAATAGCGAGTAGGTTACATGAGGGTAATAAAGGGTAGTTCAAGGCAATCAATGAAATGGTTACAAGTTGATAAAGTTTCAAGAGGCTTAGCAGGAATCGTCAAGAAACACGTGTCAAGATGATAACAAACGTTACGAAAGCAAGATTTTCAACCTCGGTCCAATTCAGTGGTACGATAGAAGCAAAGAAAGGCAATGGAATGACAAATAAGTCATAAATAAAAGAAAGGAATAAGCAATCCGTATGTGTGCACATCGTGATTAATTTGACAATAATATACTTTTAAGAAAGTAGGGTATCAGTTAACAAATAGTACAATCACACTGAAAAGTTTATATATTAGGAAGTTACCGAATTTCAAAAGTTCAAGATCTATGTATATGTATGACCGAACTCAAAGTTACTATTTTATACTTGTTCAACGCAATCATTGTTTTTAGTTTGCAAAATATCATTAGTTAAAGTTTTACAAGCTCAAACGAACTCAAAATCGCTTGAAATCATATTTTTAAAGTCTATCGGTTTTAACTTTTGGGTTTGACTAGACCAATTAACTCACTAAACGATATTCTAAGACTCAAAGTCTAATGCATTTCGATGTAAAACAATGTTTTGAACAACTTTCTAGTTTTACCCAAGACTTGAAACGGAATAAAAATGGACGAAAATGCCCTTGCATTAAATCTGTCAACAAAATGATATTTTAGCATTATTCAGAAAATAACTTCTTAGATTTTACAATCTCAAATGAGCGTAACTTGCTCGATTTTAAAGTTTACTGGTCAAATCTTATGTCCTAAACGGACGTCTCAACAAGTAGAAATATATATTTTTATGTCTAATGTTATAAAAATATTTTCTCGACATGGTTAAATTCCCTGTAAAGTTTCTGTACAAAGTATATTTTTCGACACAGTTGAAATTAAATCCAAATTTCATAATAACTCAGAATTAATGTACACACAAGACTTGTGGATTTCATAAAGACGAAAGAGAAGAAAAACTGCATAATTAATCATGTAAAGAAAACATAGTATGGAAATGGTTCAAGAATGCCAACGATAATCTGAGAGATAAAAATAAAAAAAAACAACGCATATCATTCGTGTCTTCGGCTGCAAGATGCAATGCAGGAAGGTCTCTTGGTGGCATGATTTCCAAAATTACAAGACATAGCGAGAAAGAAACGGGACAATAACAAGTTGCACTCCTGGAGCGAGGAGGTTTAATGAAAAAGGGAGGATACAGGTAGGACCGTATTCCAAACAATCGTCACATAATAAATGACGATCATGTGTTCAAGGTACCACGGATGTTGTAAGTCAAAGTCGAAACGTAGAATGGTCAATGAAATAAGATGTAATCCATTTACAAGTGTCGTGTAAAATGGTGACGTAAAGGTCGATCAAGATTACAAAAACTCACGATATTATTCAGGTACTGATTCAACAAATGCTTCGAGATGTGTGAATCACACGATGTCTTTTAGTCTTTTCCGGAGACACATCGAGCAACACAATGGTCTATATACTATTTTCCAAGACATTCAATCACAAATGGTCGACAAGGAAATTGGATATCTAAATAGATATATTAAAGAAATTAAACAATGAAAGCAACACGTACGGTAGTAGAATGAAAATAAGAAGTTTCGTCGAAAACAACACTTATTCGATCCCGAACAATGGTATCACGAGAGTATGCACAACATGTAACAGCGAGTCGAGAAAAACAGATGATTCAAAACGAACGAGCATATGAAGTCAGTCGTATCACGCATTAATGAAATAGTAATAGTACTCAGAAGAATGAGTATGAAAAGTCGGCAACATACACGCTCTGAATACAAATATGTAACATCATAACGATATAATATCATTGCAATAAGATCAATTCACAAGAACAAGAATTCCAAAAATACAGTAAGAGTATATGTAATCAAGTAATAACCAATGATAATTCATGAAGCACAAAGGCTTTGTAAAGACATAGTAATTATCGCCATTAAGGTAATGTAATATTTCAACATGTAATCAGGAGATGAAATACTACAACGACAATTAAAAGTAAATAATAAGGATTAGAGAGTTACCCGCGCAGATATCGAACAACGTTGGCAGATTCTGTTGTTGACACTTAAAACATGAAATATTTGAACTTTCGGTTATAGACTAAGTTTTTGAAAAATGACTCAGTTCCCTATAACCATCGCTCTGATACCAATCTGTGAGACCCCCAAAATCTGACATGGAACAACTAGGCAACGAGGGGGTAACACGTCATAGTACAAGGAACAATGAATTACAGTTCATACAAAGCTGACGAAATAAAAACATGTACATTACATCATAAAAGTCAGAGTTTTTAAACATATGTCCCAGAGTTTTAGAAGCGAAAAAATTTATATTATTTCGTCTCAATTTATAACAATAAGTTGCCCAAAAGATTGAATAAACTTCTGATAGTTTATATAAAACAAATCTTTCAAAAGCATCACAGAAATCTCCAAGCTGCGAATATCCTGCGGGCTCCCATCCAAGCAAAGCTAAGTAATACTACCTTAGATTATTTATATAAAATCGTCAACACAAAGTGAGTGAAATTCATAGGTTTAGCAATAAGGATGTGGAACACAAGCATTCATTTGTAAAACAAGTACGGAGTATGGTTATGATCATTAACCATAGTCCGAAACATTATTATTGCTGTTTAGTTCATGAACCGAAGCTTAACTCAGTGTAAGTTCCTCTAGTCAGTATTCAGCCTAAATATTCAAGTGAAATAAACAAATATTAGTGCGTCAAGTTAAGCGGGACAGGGATAGTCAATCCCGATGGATCCACCCACAACATTCGCGCTTGGTAGCAGGATTAATTAACGGTTCATGATCAATGAGAGGTAACTTAAGGCTAGACTAAAAAGCAATAATATCAATGAAAATCAGTTAGAAATCCTCAAGTTCTGGAAAGCATACAATTTCTGGATAGCATACAAGTTGAGGATAGCACACAGTTGTTAAATGGTTGTGTTCCACCATGTAAAATCTCACCCCGCATTTAGAAACCATGTACAAGTAAAAGGGGGCTATGAACTCACCTTAGCCACGAGGTAAGCCAATCACGGTACTCAGAAACTGAGTAGAAACAATGGTAGTGAGACGATCACCGACGATTTGGATGCCCGGGAAACACAAAAACCGCAACCTATCACAATAAGTCACGCGTTAAGACTCGAACTCAATATTGATATATATACCAAATAAAATATGACTCAAATGTTTTCAAAGTATACACGTTTCAAAACCATTGACACGAACCAAAAGAATCCATTTATCCAACGTTATTCGTCAAAACACTTGAACACTAGAAAATGACCCGTTATACAACGCCAAGTCAACGCAAGTCAAACTATCTTTTAACATTAACTGGACCAGTAGCTAAGTCATTTATATAATGACTAAGCACTTGAATAAGTCATCATGTCCGATGATGAATACTCAAACTCACGCAACACAAACATTGAACTACGCGTCCAAAATAAAAATCAGCAAGTACACCCCGAATGTACACACCGATCTACCCTATCTAAACTTGTCCGTTTTAGATGAAAATTGGTGTCAAGGTCATTTATAACCTGTATAAGACCTCACCAAAATTTAAGCCAAAGTTCACACTTTAAAACCCATCAGCTCGACACTTTACTCGACTCCAAATTTTAGGACAGATTTGTACACTTGTTTTGTAACACCGTTTGTAACACTTTAAAAATACTAATTCGACAATCCGTCTTTTGAAACCACTACTAGACTCATCAAACTCAGTTTGTAAACTTTGAAAATCAGTAGTATCAACTATCTAACCAAGCCTAAAGTCCCCGAGAGTCGACCCAAAATCAGCCACAATTTCGGATTGTGCTGACTTGCGTCTCCCGGTACACGAAAACTAAAACTAACATAACTTTTGACTCGTAATGACTTAGAAGCTCTATCTTATACCAAAACGACCGTCTCGGAAAACTCTACAACAATTTCTAATAATATTAGTATTTCTCAGACCTTAAACCCACGAAAATTCAGTTAAAGACCTGCTGTCCCAAATTGTACTTTTAGAAAACATGATAAATCTATTTTTCAAGTAAAACCACTCATTCCCATACCCCTAGGATCATTATACTATCATTCCCATCAACCAAACACTCCTAAAAACACATGCATGTAAAATCTAACAAAATCAAAGATCAAAAATACAACTTTTAAGGATTAAAATATGATGTTCTTACCAAAAACAATGCATGCAAGATGATTAAATCATCATACAATCATGAAATCAAAAGTTCTTGAAATTTTGATGCATGTGGGTGATTTTAGTATCAAAAGAATCACAAGAAGATTTTAGGATGGGGTCTTTGATTAGATTTTGTTTAAACAAGGTGGTTGATGGTGTTTTGTGGTGGTGAAGCTCACGGCAAAATGGGGAGGAGGGAGGTGGTGTTTGTTTTTTTTTAAAATGCATGTGTGTGTGTAAAAGTGGAAGTAAAATTAGTTTATATATGGCTAGTTAAGTGGAGGGACCTAAGTTGCCAATTTGTAAACTTGTGGACTTAAAAACAATTAATAGTTTTAAAGGGTAGAAAATGGTTACTGGTAAATATTAAAAATATTTACGGGGCTCGGGTTTCGTAAAAATACTTTTCAAAAGTTACAATGCATCGTAAAAATGATTATACGATTTCCCGACACGACTTAATACATAATTAAAACGAAATCGTCGAAAATATTAATTATTGAAACAATCGATAAATAAACGAAAACTTTTGGGCATCCGTCGGTATCGCGATCACTAGGAATTCTCGTTGTACATTGATTTTGAATAAACTCGTTGAAAAACGCACGCGGGTGATTTTAAATCAAAAACTTTGATTTAAATTAAATATGGAAAAATAAAATAAAATTTTTAGAATTCCATATGAAGCATTATCAATGAACAGACAAATACTTAAAAAAAGTATAATTTAAAAATCTCATGATTTACATATAGCAATACAAGAAAACGTAATATGTTGAAAAATTCAAGAAGCACGAATAAAAAGAATAAAATAATGCTGGGAAAGTACGGGTTCTCACATTACCCTAATTGTGACACATGCCATCAAAAATTAATTTTGAAAAATTGTATCTTTGCTCAATTGCAATACAAACAATGGAACTCCCGATTGAATGGTTGATTTCATTGAATGGGGAGCATTTGGGACTCAAACATTGTAGGATGACATGTATAAGGAACTTCCAAGCTGGGGGAAATTGTTGTTTGGTATATTTATTTAAATGGCCCACTAGGGGCAAAGCATAACCCAAAGCTTGGAGTCCTAACTCTATCTCTGTGAGGGGAAGGGTGGTTATACCATCAGCATCATCAAGATGCAAATCTTGGTGAACCAAAGCTTCAGTAACCAGCCATAGAACCCCATGATCAGTAGCAGTCAATGTAATCACTCCATTAATGGTTGTGGAACTAACAATGTTCCAAAACTGCTTAATGTGTGTGATAGGGACGAGTGGAGTATGTGAAAGTGCATACCTTAAAGGAGACGCATTCAAATACCCAATCATCTGAGTGTATTGGGGATGCAAAGTATTATCAGCTTCTAAGTAAGCCACCATGTTGTGTTGGCTTCTGAACCCCAATTCCACTTGAGCAGGTTTAAACTTTGGTGCCATGAAGATTAATGTTAGGAAAACTAAGATATGAAAATAATTGATATATGAAGGTTTGAGAGATTTTAGTAAACAAGAAATAGTAGTTACCCTGTTTGAAAGAAAATAGCCGTATTTATAGGAGAGGTAAAAACATACTATTGGTGGAAAATGAGGCAGTTATATTCAAAAAGTAATCATGACAATCTTGAAAAATATATAACTTATCTCATTCATTAATTAAAAGTTACCAACTCTCTAAAATTACGGCCCAAATTTTCGTCAAAAATAACAACGGGGTAGGACCCAATGTTTTTCAACGGTAAAAAAGTAAACATCAGCGTCTAACGGCTATATTCTTGTCAGCGTTGAAATTTTGCCATGTCAGCGTTTAAATTGGTCTTATCAGCGTTTGGAAAGAAAACATGACAACGTCCAAAAATTTAAATAATTAAAAATAAAAAGGACCTTAAGAAAGAAGTTTACCCTAGTGAAGATAACTCTTAGACTGAAAATGACTATAGGGTGGCAAGCACTGTCCAATCATGCACACTTGCTTAAGCAAGATAGACATAATTGTCCTCAAGTGTCCCTTGCTAACCAAAGTTCTTAACAGTGAAGTTACCTCATATAAACCCTTTGTAACCTCCCAGGTAAGCCCAACAAAAACGTTCCTAAATCTCCCAACCGACCAAACCCAATTCTAGGCTAAAATGTCTTGGCAGCACGCACAGTATATCAACTTTGCATGCTACAATGCCTCACGAATTAGAAAACAAAATTGTACTCACCAGTGGACACAATTTAGAATTGTGATTAGAGCATTCTAAGAATACCCAAAAGCCTAAAGGTTTCCTAAACCTTCCCTTAAACTATGATATACAAAGTTGCAAAATAAAAAGTATGTGACAAACATGATCAACTCTGTAAGCTCCAAAGATCCATAATCAACTCTGTATCCATTTGTACAATGCTCATAATGCCTGCATGATTAGATCAAAAACCACAAAACTAACATATTGTTGTCAGCGGCCATTTTAACACTTGTCAGCGTTCAAATAACCTTTGTCAGCGTTAGAAAAATAAAGTGGAAAACCTAATCTTGTACAAAGACTAATAACAGTACACATCCTGTACAAACTATACATTGATTTCAAAAACACATTTAGGTGAGATTGATCATTCTAATACTTGTTACCAAGTAATGGAACCTCCCAACATCAAAAGGTTTAGTTAAAATATCAGCCACATTTTCTTCTGTGTCTACCCTATATGGATGTATTAAACCCTTTTCAAAACAATCTCTTATAAAATGATGTCTAATTTCTATGTGTTTTGTTTTAGAATGATGTACAAGATTCTTAATAATGCATAATGTACTGTTATTATCTACAAATATCTTAATATGCATAAAATTATACCCATAATCCAATAGTTGGTTTTGAATCCATAGAACTTGTCCACAACAAGCAGCTGCTGCAACATATTCTGCTTCAGTTGTAGAGTTTGCCACCACTGTTTGTTTCTTGCATTGCCAAGATATCAATCTGCTCCCAAGAAATTGGCGTCCACCAGTTGTGGATTTTCTATCAAACTTATCACCTCCATATTCACTATCTGAATAGCCAATAAGCTCCAATGGAGAATCTTTAGGATACCATAATCCCAAGGTGGGATAGCACCTAAGGTATCTAAAGATCCTTTTGACAGCATGAAGATGACACTCTTTGGGAGTCACTTGATGGCGTGCACATGCACACACAACAAACATGATGTCAAGTCTAAAAGATGTAAGATACATCAATGACCTAATCATTGATCTATAATGCCTGACATCCACTTCTTTTCCATCTCCAGTCTTTCCCCAAGGGTGTTCCCTATCCATGGGTGTGCTAGCCCGTTTTTTCATGTGGAGAAAAACCAAACTTCTTCAAGATCTCTACTACATACTTGTCTTGAGAGATAAATATACCATCTTCTTTCTATTGGACTTGTAAACCTAGAAATAAGTTCATCTCTCCTATTGCACCTCATCTTGAGTTTGTCTGTCATGAGCTTGGAAAAGTCTTCACTCATCTTTGGATTTGATGAACCAAAGATAATATCATCCACATAGACCTGAACACGTAGAAATCCTTGCCAATCTTCTTGGTAAATAAGGTCTGGTCTATGGTGCCCCTCTTAAACCCATTTTCCACTAGATAGGTGGAAAATGTACCATACCATGCTCTTGGGGCTTGATGAAGTCCTTACATTGCTTTCTTGACTCTATACACTTTGTCTGGATGCTTTGAATCTTCAAAACCAGGAGGTTGCATCACATACACCTCCTCCTCAATTGTGTCATATAAGAAAGCACTCTTCACATCCATTTGAAAAACTGTGAGACCCATGCAAGAAGCATAGGATAGGAAAATCCTTATTGCTTCAATCCTTGCAACATGTGCAAAAATCTCTTCATAGTCTATTCCTTCTTCTTGTGTATAGCCTTGAGCAACTAAACGTGCCTTGTTTCTGACCACAATCCCTCTTTCATCCTTCTTTTTATAAGAACCCAACGTATCCCAATAGGTCTAAAATACCTTGGACAATCCACTAGCTCCCACACATCTTGAATGACAAACTGGTGTAGCTCATCCTGTATTGCTTCCACCTAACTTGGTTCTTTAAGAGCATCAAAAATCTTCTTGGGTTCCTGTTGTGACAGAAAACAAGCAAACAAACATGCCTGCACAAGAGGGGGATCTTCCTTCTTGTGTATATTGGCAATGAAACCACCTTGAGTTTGATGATACCTCATTGTCTATACAGGAGTCTGAAGATCATCAATTATTTGGGAAGGAGGATGATCTTTGGCCACCTTTGTAAGTATTCCTCCCCCAAATAGTGTGTTATCTTCTATATCAAATTCCATGTTGCCAATATCATCTTCATTTCCACTCCCATCCTCACTTGAATGAACCTCTTGATTGAGTATGGAAGGTTCACCGTGTTCAAAAGTATGTGAGGAGAATAAATGTCTAAAAAGGTTGTCAGCGTCTGAGCTGTCAGCGTCTGGATTTAACCTGTCAGCATCTGAACTGGCTTTGTCAGCACTTGAAGATGCATGCATATTTTCATCAACTGGATTTTCTTGTGGCCCTTCTTCCTCCTTTTCAGCAGCAGCAGAGGCTTGCACAAACCCATCAGTCCATATAGGAATGGTAACATACTTATGTATGGGGTCTGACTTGACTGTATGTGATCCTTTTACCTTAGCAACCTGTTTACCTGAAATTTCAACAATAGGTTCTTCTGCAACATTTGAATCTAATAAGTGTAAAAACACTTATCCTTTTACCACTTAATTATAATAAAAATAAGACCAAAACGTGTATTTGATGTTGTAAAAGTCGGAATTATGCGTGGTTTGTGTTTTTATTGTGTTTTAGGACAAAAATATGAAAAAGGAAGAAAACACGGGCTTTTATCGAAGAAAAATACGAAAGACGAAGTCAAAAGATCAAAAGTCCAAGAAGAACGGAGTCAAAGGCATATTCTGAAGATTTATCGAAGAAAAAGTCTAAAGACGAAAGTTTAACGAAGTCGAAGAACCAAGTCTACTAAAAGAATAAAATTAGAAGACGAGTTCATGTTATCATTCGACTAATCCCAAGACAAAGTCGAGAAAGATGAGTTATTTAAAAAGACGATAAGACAAGAGAAAGAAGGAAGCAACAACACCCTCCCCTTCTCCTATAAATACCCTCCTAATAGTTCATTAGGAGGAGTTAGTTAGTTCATTTTTTAGTTTTTTAAAAGGTAATTTGGAGTAGGTGTTACTTTCTCTCTCTAGGATTTTCTCTCATGTTTGTTTAATCTTTCATCTTTTAATCTTGTAATTTGAATCTTAATTTTCAATTTAATCAAGCTTTTAGTTAATTCTCATTCTTCCTTTCTTAATCATAATCTATTGTTTTGTTTCATTAATCATGTAGTTTGCTTAATCATGTTGATTGTGTGATTGATTTGTTTATTAGATTAAGCTTATTGATTTGGTGTGTTTGATGCTTTAGCTTATTGTGCTTATTGCTTATTAGTATTTAGCTTATTTTTAATTAAGTTGTTTTTATAGTGTAAATCTTTTAAAAGTTGATTTTTAATATTTTGTTTATTTGGTGTTTTCATAGTTTTTAAATTGTGGCTTATTTGCTTTTTCTAATAATCAATTTGGTTAGAGTTTTGGTTAAGTGCTTATTTAGATTTAGCTTATTTTCGTTAATCCGGGTTCTAAAACCCTTTTCCCGAACTGTTAGCAAACAAATTATTCCGACTTGTGTGTATTTGCTTATTCCGAATTAATAGTTTCAATATTATCCCGAATTAGATTAGAAATGCAGCATTCCGGATTGCATACAACATAGGATTCCGGATTAGGACATCAAGCTTGATTCCGAAGAAGACCAAAGATTCAGCATTCCGGATTGTAACTAGTTTACACATTCCGAATTGTTGATTATTCTCATATTCCGAATAGTGTTGATTTCTACGGATTCCGGATAAGGAGTTGGTGGATTCCGGATTATCACTCTTATCAGATTCCAGATTATATCCGGAATATAGATTCCGGATTACTTATATTGTGACTATTCCGGATAAGACTCATTTCTTATTCCGGATTGTTAGTAAGTGCCAGATTCCGAAATGTTCATTAACGAACATTCCGGATTGCTTGTGGGTTGAGTATTCCGAATAGTTTGAGAAAACGGATTCCGGATTGTGTTGTTTATACACATTTCTGATTAAGGTTAAAACATTTATTCTGACTTGTTTGATTTTCTTTTATTCCGGATTTGTGTCAGTTTGAGCATTCCGACTTAGATCAAATTTTGAGTTTTCCCGAATTAGATTTTTATTAATTTCAACCTTTATTTTTCCTGCCATTTTTCTTTAGATTTATTTTCAAAAGTGTTTTGTCTTAGTTGATTTCAAGTTTAATTTTCATAAAGTTTTAATTTTTAACAGTTACTTTTTAAAACAGTTTTAATCTGTCGTCAATTATTTTAAAAGTCTTAATTTTTAGTTTAATCTTTTCAAGTTTTCAACTTCATTTTAAAATAGATAATTAACTTCAGTCATTTTTACCAAGAACAACCGTGCATCATTCATTCCGGATAAGTAATCAAGGTTAGACATCCTTATTTTATTTTTATGTTTAATAGTTTTAACGTTTATATTACTAGTAGACATAGATAATCAAAAGCTCCCCCTTTTAGTTACCAAAAACGATAAATCCACCCTAAACCGTGATCAATTCGAATTGAATCGAGTACGAACAACACTCAACAAGACACACAAATCTTGTCATATTATAATCCCTCTTCACAATGTTTGGATTAGTGACAGGCATATACTTTAAGGTCCTAGATAATGGTTCCAAATCAAAGAACCAGTCTGGTCCACTCTCAGGATCACTACGTCTACTTTCTAAAAACTTAACATGCACTTTTTCAAGAATGCGTTTTTCTTTCTTGTTGTAAACCCTATACCCTCTGCTCTGCATAGAATAACCCACAAAGTAACCTTCATCACCTTTTGCATTAAACCTACCTAAAGCATCACTAGTATCAAGTATCACTACATGACATCCAAAAGGTTTAAGAAAACCTATATTAGGTTTCTTATTCTAAAATAGCTCATAAGGTGTCTTATTGTGGATCTTGTTGACCAAGGCTCTATTTTGAACATAGCAAGCCGTGTTCACAACCTCAACCCAAAAGGCAATGGGAAACTTAGCATCTGCTAACATGGTCCTAGCTGCTTCTATGAGTTTTCTATTCTTTCTTTCAGCCACACCATTCTGCTGTGGAGTTCTAGCTATGCTAAACTCCCTAGTAATCCCTTTATCAACACAGAAGGTATCTAACAGTTTATTTCTAAACTCACCACCATTATCACTTCTAAGAATTTTAACCTTATTATCTGTTTTCTTTTCAACTTAGGTAATAAAGTTAATCAAAACTGTGGTAGTATCACTTTTTAAGGCCAAAAAGAAAGTCCAAGTAAATCTAGAAAAAATCATCAGTTATAACGAAACACTAAGATTTACCATTTAAACTTTCTATATTAGTTGGGCCAAATAAGTCTATATGTAGCAAGTGAAGTGGTTTAGAACTGGAATGCACAATCTTAGACTTAAAGGAGACTTTATGATGTTTGCCTTTAAGGTATGCAACACAAGAGTGATCATTGTGGAAAGCCTTTTAAGGCAAACCATCAACTAGATCATGTCTCACAAGTCTATTAATATTCTTAAAGTTTATGTGTCCCAACCTTATGTGCCATAGATTACTCTCATCTACTGATGCTTTAGCATAAAGACATGATAGATTCTTGTTCAGTTTAATCCCATTAAGATTATCATTATAAATGTCCTTATGCCTAGGTGTTCTATAGTCAATAAACTTATCATTAGGAATCTTAAAATCCTTACTCAACACCAAGCATTCAGTATCAGTAAAAAGAACCTTATTTTTGTTGTCACAAACTTGTGACACACTGAACAAGTTATAATCAAGTTCTTTAACCAGAAATACGTCCTCAAAACGCAAGTTGTTGGTGATAAGAGTGCCTTTGCCTGATATAGTACCATAGCCTCCTCCAAAGTACATTTTGTCACCATCTTTAATGGGGATAAAATTTGACATATAATCCTCCTTCCCCGTCATGTGCCTAGAGCATCCACTGTCCCAATATCCATGATCATTGACATGCTTTTGAATGCCATGCACATAAAAAAACAAATTAGTTTTCTTTAGGAACCCAAGCCTGAGCAGACTTGGATTCATGTGGTTGTTCAATAGGAACAGACTTAGTCCTTATAACAACCCCTTGTTCATCCCTTTGTGGCCTGAACACCCAGTTTACCCCAATTGGTTTAGTAATGACCTTTGAAAGATAGTGAAATTTGTTTCAGGTCATAGAAATCCCATATGAATTAGGGTTTTGGTCTTGTTTAGGTCTCCATATCAAACTGGATGAAGCTTTAGACCCCTTTCCCTTAGGTTGTAAATACCTATTGTTACTTGGTCTAACACAAGATCTAAAACCAGCTTGTTGTGGCATTTTCATACCAAACCTAGAACTGTCAGCATTGGAATTGTTCCTGTCAGTGTTGAATTTGTTACTGTCAGCGCTGAAATTGTTCTTGTCAGCGCTCAAATTAGGGTTTTCTACAGGAACCCATTGTCTGTTAGACCATGTGTTGGTCTTTTGAAAGGGCCTTTGTCCATTAATATTTTCCCCTTTAGTAAAGAAGGGAGCTGGTCTAGTAACTTGTGAACTTGTTTGGACAAAAGGTCTGGGTTTGACCATGGTTGACCTATTGTCAGCGTTGAATTTTGAGGCACTGACACATTTATAGGCCGAGTGAGAAAAACTACCACATGTGTAACAAGCTTTTCTAGACATAACCTTAGGTCTAGATTGAAAGAAACATGTCCCATTAACACTAGCTTGGCTTTGTGGTGACCTAGGTTTTCTATACATTTCAACATATTTAACACTAGGTGTTACCATGGATTTTCTCCGTCTTCATCTTTTTCCACACACTTTATCCCACCATGCCGAAAAATGGTTTGATCGTCTTCTTAAAAACTCAATTCATACATGGACGAGATGACTCAAAGATTTTTGTCGCGCTTCTTTCCACCATCCATGGTAACTAGTCTTAGGAATCAAATCAGCGGTTTCACTCAAGAACCCGGTGAGTCTCTTTTCGATGCTTGGGAATGTTATAATGTCTTGATCGACCGTTGTCCTAACCATAATATGCTCCCCGTCACTCTAACTGATACTATCTACAACGGTTTAACTTTTCGTGATCGTGATACGATTAATGCCGCCGCCGGTGGTATATTTATGAAAAGAAGACCCGAGGAGTGTAGAGAGCTTATAGAGAACATGACCACTCATCACAAAAATTGGGATTCATCCGCATCCTCAAGAAATTACCCGAGGGTCAATGTTTCTTCTACTTCATCAAACCACGAGTTAACTGAACTCACCCGCCAAATAGCCGAGATGAACAAAAATTTCTTAACCATGGCTACGAAGCAATATCAACAAGTTAAAGTTGTAGCACTTTCTTGTGAGACTTGCGGCGGTCCTCACTCATACACCGATTGTCCTTCTACTCAAGACAATTCTTCTGAGAGCGTGTACGCAGCTAACGGTAACTTTTCTACGGGAGGCTATCAAGCACGTCCTCAAGGTGACCGTAATTTGCTAAGTTATCGTTCAAAAAATTTTCTTTCACCACCCGGTTTTCCTCCTCAAAACCAAAACAACCTCAATCGTAACAATCAAAGCCAAACTCGAGCTCCTAATCAATATCAAACCCAAAGAAACCCATATCCACCTCAAGGAAATAATCAAGTTTACCAAGCACCCACCTATCAACCACCCGCTTACCAAGCTCCACCTTTTAACCAACCCACGACATTTAATCAAGAGATCGAAACCAACATGAGGACTAATGAATCTTCAGAGCCAAATTATTAACTTGAAAGGTGACATGGCTAAACAAGGGAATGATTTTCGAGTCGAGCTTAGAAATGACATGAGAAATTCTTTAAGCAATCAAACGAATGACTTAAGGGATATGATGGCTAGTTTCTTCCAAAGTAATCAACCCTCTGCTTCGGGTTCTCTTCCGAGTAACACCATTGCAAATCCAAGAGGGTAGATGAAAGCAATCACCACCCGAAGTGGAAAAGGCTATAAGGAACCCGAGATTCCTAAACCTACTCCGGTGATTGTGACAAAGGATAACGAACAACCTTCACCAATTCCTTCACCTTCCAACCCCACCCCTCCACCACCAAAGGATGTGAGTGACCAATCTATTCCAAAGCCTTCTTCTCAACCCGACATACCTTATCCTTCAAGGTTGAGGAAAGAGAAGTTGAAGAACAAGGATGATATTCAAGTTTCAAACTTTCTTAAAATGTTTAAACAATTGAATTTCAACATCTCCTTTGTCGAGGCGCTCGCTCACATGCCTAAATATGCTAAGATGTTCAAAGATCTTCTAAGTGATAAGGAAAAACTTCTTGATATTGCTCAAACCCAACTTAATGAGAATTGCTCTGCAGTTCTCTTAAGGGAATTACCAACCAAACTTGGTGATCCGAGTCGCTTTCTCATTCCTTGCAACTTTCCCGGGGTAGAGAACTGTATGGCCCTAGCCGATCTAGGTGCTAGTATCAACTTAATGCCATTAAGCGTTTGGAAACAATTATCTCTACCCGATCTATTCCCCACACGAATGACATTGGATTTAGCTAACCGTACGGTTGCTTATCCGGTGGGGATAGCCGAAGATGTTTTCGTCGGTGTCGACAAATTCACCTTTCCGGCGGATTTTGTTGTCGTTGACTACGAGATGGATCCCCGTGTTCCATTAATCGTTGGACGTCCATTCTTGAGGACCGGTCGCACTCTTATTGATGTAGCCGCAGGCGAATTAATCATGAGAGTTGGTGACTACAAAATCGTCTTTAACATGGGTAAAATTTCTAAGCAACCTTATGAACACGAGAACGTTAATTTCATTCAGGTACTTGATGAGGCTTGTGAAGAACATTTCAAAGACGCTTGTAAAAGTGGTTTTTCTCCTTTACCTCATGTTGAAAATGTAGCTTCTATTGCTCCATCATTGACTCCATTTGGAGAAAGTGACTTTCTTTTGAAAGAATTTGAAGCAAGTTTAGGGGATGAGGACTTAAAATATGACGATTCTCCCTTCGATTGGGAAGAAGACATTCATACCATTGAGAAACTTCTCAACGAGGACCATATTTTTCCACATTCTCCTATGGAAGTTAGAAACGATGATCCGAATTTGACTAACCCTTCCATCGACAATCTTCCGGATTTAGAGCTTAAGGATTTACCGTCTCATCTTGAATACGTTTTCTTAGAAGACAATAAGAAGTTACCCGTCATCATTGCAAAGGACTTAAAAGAGGATGAAAAATCTCGACTTATCGATGTGCTCAAAAATCATAAGAAAGCAATTGTTTGGAAAATTTCTGACATCTGCGGAATTGATCCTAACTTTTTCACTCATAAAGTTCTCATGGAAGATGACTTTAAACCCGCAATCCAAAGCCAAAGAAGGGTTAATCCAAAAATTCATGACGTCATCAAGAAAGAAGTTATCAAACTTCTAGATGCCGGAATGATTTACCCTATTTCGGATTCGTCATGGGTTAGTCCCGTCCATTGTGTGCCTAAGAAAGGCGGAATAACCGTTGTTCCCAATGAAAACAAAGAGTTGATTCCTACTCGACTTGTCACGGGTTGGCGAGTTTGCATAGACTATTGCAAGCTCAATGATGCCACTCGTAAGGATCATTTTCCTCTTCCTTTCATGGATCAAATGCTCGAGCCTTTAGCGGGTAATGACTACTATTGCTTCTTAGACGGTTTCTTCGGGTATTTTCAAATCCCTATCGATCCAAAAGACCAAGAGAAAACCACATTCACTTGTCCTTATGGAACATTTGCTTATAAAAGAATGCCTTTCGGCTCATGCAATGCTCATGGGACTTTCCAAAGGTGTATGATGGATATATTCCATGACATGGTTGAAGAAACTATGGAAGTCTTTATGGACGATTTCTCGGTCTATGGTGATTCTTTCTCATCTTGCCTTGCCAATTTAGAACGTATGATTAAACGGTGTGAAGACACCCGTCTTATTCTTAATTGGGAAAAATATCATTTCATGGTAAAAGAAGGCATTGTTCTTGGTCACAAAATTTCCAAAGCCGGTATCGAATTCGACCGTGCTAAAGTTGACGTCATTTCTAAGTTGCCTCCACCTACCACCGTCAAAGGAGTTAGGAGTTTTTTAGGTCATGCAGGATTTTATCGTCGTTTCATCCAAGATTTCTCTAAGATAGCTCGACCAATGACTCACCTCTTAGAAAAGGATGCCTCTTTCATCTTTTCTCAAGAATGTCTCGATTCTTTCGAACTTCTTAAAGGTAAATTAACTAAGGCACCGGTCTTAGTCTCTCCAAATTGGGAGTTACCTTTCGAGCTCATGTGCGATGCTAGTGATTTTGCGGTAGGAGTGGTTTTAGGTCAACGAGTTAACAAACATTTCCAACCAATCCATTATGCTAGCAAGACAATGACGGGGGCTCAATTGCATTATACCAATACCGAAAAAGAGCTTTTAGGTGTAGTGTATGCTTTTGAGAAATTCCGCCCCTATCTTGTGCTTTCCACCACCATCGTTTACACCGACCATTCCGCCTTGAAATACTTGTTGACCAAGTAAGATGCTAAACCGAGACTCCTTCGTTGGGTTTTGCTCCTACAAGAATTTAAAATCAAAATTCGTGATAAAAAGGGAGCGGAAAACCTATCCGCGGATCATCTTAGTAGACTCGAGGATCCTTATCAAGGGGAACTTCCTAATCAAGAGATAAATGAATACTTTCCCCATGAGGCCTTAATGTCTATTAACTCCAATCTTGACGATACCCCATGGTTTGCGGACATTGCAAACTATTTGGCGGGTGGTGTTCTTATGGAAGGGTTAACGCCCCAACAAAAGAAAAAATTCTTTAAGGATATTAAACACTATTATTGGGACGACCCTTACCTTTTCAAGCAATGTGCGGATCTTGTCATTCGTCAGTGTGTTGATGGGCCGACAACTTTACTAATACTAGAAGCTTGCCACAAAGGACCCACCGGTGGTCAGTTTGGTCCTAATTATACCGCGAAGAAAGTTTTTAACTCCGGATTTTATTGGCCCACCATTTATCATGACGCTCATGAAATGGTTAAGCATTGTGATGCTTGCCAAAGACAAGGCAAGATAACACATAAAGATGAGATGCCTCAAAATTTCATCCAAGAATGTGAAATATTTGACGTATGGGGCATCGACTTGATGGGACCATTTCCATCATCTAAAGGGAACAAGTACATCCTCGTAGTCGTTGACTAAGTATCTAAACGGGTTGAAGCAAAGGCTTTACCTACGAACGATGCGAGGGTGGTTGTGAACGTTTTGAAACAATTATTTTCTCGATTCGGTGTTCCTTGTGCTATCATTAGTGATCGCGTGACTCATTTTTGCAATGATCAATTTGCTCGAGTCATGGCTAAGTATGGTGTCAATCACCGACTTTCCAACGTGTATCATCCACAAACTAATGGTCAAGCCGAGATCTCTAACCGTGGACTTAAGCAAATCTTAGAGCATATCTTGGGAGAGCATCATGCCTTATGGGC
Organism: Glebionis coronaria; assembly: GCA_025667525.1. Taxonomy (NCBI): domain Eukaryota; kingdom Viridiplantae; phylum Streptophyta; class Magnoliopsida; order Asterales; family Asteraceae; genus Glebionis; species Glebionis coronaria. The sequence continues at coordinate 520,811,755 of CM046882.1, forward strand.
CGATAAGTTAGATGATGCTTTGTGGGCTTTCCATACCGCTTATAAGACACCTATAGGTTGTACTCCTTATTGCCTTGTGTACGGAAAGGAATGCCACCTCCCCATTGAGTTGGAGCATAAGGCTTATTGAGCCTTGAAATGGGCTAATTTTGATATCAACAAGTCGGTGATCTTAGGAAAATCTAACTCAATGAACTTAATGAACTTAGGAACGAGGCTTATGAGAATTCATTGATCTACAAGGAGAAAACCAAGCGCATTCATGATTCTAAGATTAAGAACCGAGACTTCCACATTGGTGATCATGTTTTACACTTTAACTCTCGATTGAAAATCTTTTCGGGTAAGCTTAAATCTCGTTGGTCCGGCCCATTCACTGTTGCTAAAATCTTCCCTTATGGCACCATTGAGTTATCTCAACCAAATGGGCCAAACTTTAAGGTGAATGGCCAACGTGTTAAGTTGTACTTTTGTGAGGATATCTCTCATGAGATGATTCCATCCCTCACCACGTTTCCCTTGAATTAGTTCTGGGTCGAGTTAGGCTCGTGACTCAGTTAAAAAAAACAAGCGCTTCTCGGAGGGCAACCCGATGATCTATCCTTTACCCGTTTTTTATAATAAGTTAGGGGGAGCCACGTAGGTGTTTGTTGTCTTGTTTCTTATGATGTGCAGGGATTAAAGCTTTCAAAGATCCACTTTTGATGATATTTGACGATCCGTGATCCCGTGTTCCTGTCTTCCCGGTTCTATCCTAAACTTTTGGGATTCAATATTTCATATCTTATATGTTGACACTGAAATCACTATAGTCGTCTCTTCCTTAGAAAGATTTAAACAAAGTGCACAATGTCCTAAGTGTAGGGGAGTTTACTCCCACATGCTTAAACATTGAGGACAATGTTTATATCAAGTGTAGGGGGACTTCTATCGAAGTTAAGTGGGCTTTTCTATTAATTTGTCCTCATTTTAACCAGAAAATTTAATTTTTCGACGTTTTTCAAAATTTTTGATCTATTTTGGCCTAGTAGTATTTTTCATTTATTTTCTTTTATGTTCTTTCCTTTTGTCATCACATCGTATGCATATATTTCATTTCAAGAATAAAGTCAAAAGAAAAATAAAGTTAAATAAAATAGTTTTAATGAGTTTAGATATCTTTTATATATTAGGCCCGTCATGAATCTTTTGACTCAACCCGAGTTTACTTATCCAAGTTTACTCTAGCTAGTATCCTTAACATGTTTAAATCAAGTTTTACTAGGCTTTTATATAGGGAACTTTAAAACGCGAAAGTCTTAACTCTTACGGGTTAAGAACAAGAACTTTTCGCAAGTTCCTATAATTGATCCTAGAAAGTCATTTATCAAGGGAACTTTAAAATGCAAATTCTAAACTTGAAAAAGTCTAAGAAGGTGGAAGATCCTATAGATGACTTGAAAACCCAAAACATTGATTTAATAGGCTAAGCATTCACGAATCTTATTCCTTGAGATTTTAAATTGTGGAGAACGAGAGATGATAGAGTCAATTATAAGTTTGGTATTCTTTCATGAATTTATGTGAGTTAATTATGAACTTTTTCTCCCATCGATTGTTAAATTATAATTGCAATAAGTAAGGTTGTACGATTTGAAAAGTTACTTAGCTTCTAGCACAAGATCGTTTAAAAGTTGCTCGGTATTAATTAGAGTTCATAGCCAAGGCATAACTTATTGAAGCGGGATGCGAAGATTGGCGAGTCCGAATAGGCCCTAACAAGGCATGAGGGCTACATTTTGTTGCTAAAGATCCTAAGTGATGTGAAGAATCATTTATCAAAAATCAAAATGAAGGATCGAGACACACGACGAAAAACAAATACCCCCTAAAGATCATGGAGAGTCTATCCGAAAAGACCCTAGCAAGGTATGAGGATAAATATATCCAAGTCCTAAAAGGAGGCGGATCGTTGTATATCAAAATCCCAAATAAAGACTAGAGAAAAATAAAGAAGTCGTGGTCCAAGTATGAAGAATCTCTCAAAAACTTCAAGTGAAGAAATTCCTATTATAAAGGGAAGGCCATTATTTCAAGATCATCTCTCAAAGATTCGAAGTATGAAGTCAATGCCAAATATCGATCCGAGAAAGGTCTCAAATCGTGAAACGAGTTATGCCAAGATACGAAATTTATGAGATTTCGAGAAGCAGTTTTAAAAGATTTTGTCCTTTAGCTAACTATTGATTAAATCGCGTGACTTTATATTTAGCCTAAATAAACTATCGAAATAAGTCAACAATGCATCCTCGTGATCATTCAAGACAACAATAAAATATAAGAGATACACCTAGGAATAAAGGAGTCTAAGCGAATAATTGAGCCACATGAGTGAGTGTTAGCTTACTAACTTATAATAACAATGATCTCGTTTTTAAGCTTAGTATGGGGAACGTGAAACTTGAGGGTGATAAACATTCATGACAAACAAAGCCCTAATGTAAGTCTTCGATCTCTTTACTTGTTTTCTTCTTTCAAGCATTTTGTAATTTTCTATTTTTATTTAGTTTCATTATTGTCTAGTATTTAATAAAGGTCAAGGTGGGTTAATTATGATGGAAAATTTAAATCGTGCTTTGAAATTAATGCATTGCATGAGGGCATTGCAATGGTCAAGTGTAGGGGATTTAATAAGTGTGAAAACACTTATCCCTTTACCACTTAATTATAATAAAAACAAGACCAAAACGTGTATTTGATGTTGTAAAAGCCGGAATTATGCGTGGTTTGTGTTTTTATTGTGTTTTAGGACAAAAATATGAAAAAGGAAGAAAACACGGGCTTTCACGGGCTTTTATCGAAGAAAAAGACAAAAGACGAAGTCAAAAGATCAAAAGTGCAAGAAGAACGGAAGTCAAAGGCCTATTATGAAGATTTATCGAAGAAAAAGTCTAAAGGCGGAAGTTTAACGAAGTCGAAGAACCAAGTCTACTAAAAGAAGAAAATTAGAAGACGAGTTCATGTTATCATTCGACTAATCCCGAGACAAAGTCGAGAAAGACGAGTTATTTAAAAAGACGAGAAGACAAGAGAAAGAAGGAAGAAACAACACCCTCCCCTTCTCCTATAAATACCCTCCTAATAGTTCATTAGGAGGAGTTAGTTAGTTCATTTTTTAGTTTTTTAAAAGGTAATTAGGAGTAGGTGTTACTTTCTATCTCTAGAATTTTCTCTCATGTTTGTTTAATCTTTCATCTTTTAATCTTGTAATTTGAATCTTAATTTTCAATTTAATCAAGCTTTTTAGTTAATTCTCATTCTTCTTTCTTAATCATAATCTATTGTTTTGTTTCATTAATCATGTAGTTTGCTTAATCATGTTGATTGTGTGATTGATTTGTTTATTAGATTGAGCTTATTGATTTGGTGTGTTTGATGCTTTAGCTTATTGTGCTTATTGCTTATTAGTATTTAGCTTATTTTTAATTAAGTTGTTTTTATAGTTTAAATCTTTTAAAAGTTGATTTTTAATATTTTGTTTATTTGGTGTTTTCATAGTTTTTAAATTGTGGCTTATTTGCTTTTTCTAAAAATCAATTTGGTTAGAGTTTTGTTAAGTGCTTATTTAGATTTAGCTTATTTTCGTTAATCCGGGTTCTAAAACCCTTTTCCTGAACTGTTAGCAAACAAATTATTCCGACTTGTGTGTATTTGCTTATTCCGAATTAATAGTTTCAATATTATCCCGAATTAGATTAGAAATGCAGCATTCCGGATTGCATACAACATAGGATTCTGGATTAGGACATCAAGCTTGATTCTGAATAATACCAAAGATTCAGCATTCCGGATTGTAACTAGTTTACACATTCCGGATTGTTGATTATTCTCATATTCCGAATAGTGTTGATTTCTACGGATTCCGGATAAGGAGTTGGTGGATTCCAGATTATCACTCTTATCAGATTCCAGATTATATCCGGAATATAGATTCCGGATTACTTATATTGTGAATATTCCGGATAAGACTCATTTCTTATCCCGGATTGTTAGTAAGTGCCAGATTTCGGATTGTTCGTTAACCAACATTCCGGATTGTTTGTGGGTTGAGTATTCCGAATAGTTTGAGAAAACGGATTCGGGATTGTGTTGTTTATACACATTCCGGATTAAGGTTAAAACATTTATTCCGACTTGTTTGATTTTCTTATATTCTGGATTTGTGTCAGTTTGAGCATTCCGACTTAAATCAAATTTTGAGTTTTCCCGAATTAGATTTGTATTAATTTGAAACTTTATTTTTCCTGCCATTTTTCTTTAGATTTATTTTCAAAAGTGTTTTGTCTTAGTTGATTTCAAGTTTAATTTTCATAAAGTTTTAATTTTTAACAGTTACTTTTTAAAACAGTTTTAATCTGTCGTCAATTATTTTAAAAGTCTTAATTTTTAGTTTAATCTTTTCAAGTTTTCAACTTCATTTTAAAATAGATAATTAACTTTAGTCATTTTTACCAAGAACAACCGTGCATCATTCATTCCGGATAAGTAATCAAGGTTAGACATCCTTATTTTATTTTTATGTTTAATAGTTTTAACGTTTATATTACTAGTAGACATAGATAATCAAAAGCTCCCCCTTTTAGTTACCAAAAACGATAAATCCACCCTAAACCGTGATCAATTCGAATTGAATCGAGTACGAACAACACTCAACAAGACACACAAATCTTGTCATATTATAATCCCTCTTCACAATGTTTGGATTAGTGACAGGCATATACTTTAAGGTCCTAGATAATGGTTCCAAATCAAAGAACCAGTCTGGTCCACTCTCAGGATCACTACGTCTACTTTCTAAAAACTTAACATGCACTTTTTCAAGAATGCGTTTTTCTTTCTTGTTGTAAACCCTATACCCTCTGCTCTGCATAGAATAACCCACAAAGTAACCTTCATCACCTTTTGCATTAAACCTACCTAAAGCATCACTAGTATCAAGTATCACTACATGACATCCAAAAGGTTTAAGAAAACCTATATTAGGTTTCTTATTCTAAAATAGCTCATAAGGTGTCTTATTGTGGATCTTGTTGACCAAGGCTCTATTTTGAACATAGCAAGCCGTGTTCACAGCCTCAACCCAAAAGGCAATGGGAAACTTAGCATCTGCTAACATGGTCCTAGCTGCTTCTATGAGTGTTCCATTCTTTCTTTCAGCCACACCATTCTGCTGTGGAGTTATATCTATGCTAAACTCCCTAGTAATCCCTTTATCAACACAGAAGGTATCTAACAGTTTATTTCTAAACTCACCACCATTATCACTTCTAAGAATTTTAACCTTATTACCTGTTTTCTTTTCAATTTAGGTAATAAAGTTAATCAAAACTGTGGTAGTATTACTTTTTAAGGCCAAAAAGAAAGTCCAAGTAAATCTAGAAAAATCATCAGTTATAACGAAACACTAAGATTTACCATTTAAACTTTCTATATTAGTTGGGCCAAATAAGTCCATATGTAGCAAGTGAAGTGGTTTAGAACTGGAATGCACAATCTTAGACTTAAAGGAGACTTTATGATGTTTGCCTTTAAGGTATGCAACACAAGAGTGATCATTGTGGAAAGCCTTTTAAGGCAAACCATCAACTAGATCATGTCTCACAAGTCTATTAATATTCTTAAAGTTTATGTGTCCCAACCTTCTGTGCCATAGATTACTCTCATCTACTGATGCTTTAGCATAAAGACATGATAGATTCTTGTTCAGTATAATCCCATTAAGATTATCATTATAAATGTTCTTATGCCTAGGTGTTCTATAGTCAATAAACTTATCATCAGGAATCTTAAAATCCTTACTCAACACCAAGCATTCAGTATCAGTAAAAAGAACCTTATTTTTGTTGTCACAAACTTGTGACACACTGAACAAGTTATAATCAAGTTCTTTAACCAGAAATACGTCCTCAAAACGCAAGTTGTTGGTGATAAGAGTGCCTTTGCCTGATATAGTACCATAGCCTCCTCCAAAGTACACTTTGTCACCATCTTTAATGGGGATAAAATTTGACAAATAATCTTCCTTCTCCGTCATGTGCCTAGAGCATCCACCGTCCCAATATCCATGATCATTGACATGCTTTTGAATGCCATGCACATAAAAAAACAAATTAGTTTTCTTTAGGAACCCAAGCCTGAGCAGACTTGGATTCATGTGGTTGTTCAACAGGAACAGACTTAGTCCTTATAACAACCCCTTGTTCATCCCTTTGTGGCATGAACACCCAATTTACCCCAATTGGTTTAGTAATGACCTTTGAAAGATAGTGAAATTTGTTGCAGGTCATAGAAATCTCATATGAATTAGGGTTTTGGTCTTGTTTAGGTCTCCATGTCAAACTGGATGAAGCTTTAGACCCCTTTCCCTTAGGTTGTAAATACCTATTGTTACTTGGTCTAACACAAGATCTATAACCAGCTTGTTGTGGCATTTTCATACCAAACCTAGAGCTGTCAGCATTGGAATTGTTCCTGTCAGCGTTGAATTTGTTACTGTCAGCGCTGAAATTGTTCTTGTCAGCGCTCAAATTAGTGTTTTCTATAGGAACCCATTGTCTGTTAGACCATGTGTTGGTCTTTTGAAAGGGCCTTTGTCCACTAATATTTGCCCCTTTAGTAAAGAAGGGAGCTGGTCTAGTGACTTATGAACTTGTTTGGACAAAAGGTCTGGGTTTGACCATGGTTGACCTATTGTCAGCGTTAAATTTTGAGGCACTGACACATTTATAGGCCGAGTGAGAAAAACTACCACATGTGTAACAAGCTTTTCTAGACATAACCTTAGGTCTAGATTGAAAGAAACATGTCCCATTAACACTAGCTTGGCTTTGTGGTGACCTAGGTTTTCTATACATTTCAACATATTTAACACTAGGTTTTCTTTTAACTGTTGAGCCAAGGTCAACAGGTTTTCCAGTAGTGGGGTTGGTCAAAGTAATGGGTGTAGGCACTAATGGACTCTCACTAAGCATTCCACCCTTAACAAAAAGAAAATGGTTGTCTGCTTTCCATTGCTCAAGGTCAGTCACCTTTTGTTGATATTCCTCAACTAGGGTGAGCACTCTAGGTGGAGGAATAAATTCCTCTTCTTGGAATTCTGGAATACCAGCCCAAGAGAGATCTTTTCTCTAAACACCATAAAAGTTCCCAGCTGGTGGAGGAACAACACCATATTCATTCATCCCAATCCCAGATTTGTCCCTAGGGTCTCTTTGTTCATTGACACTCCTTTCTAGGGTTTGACTAGCTTTATCAAACTTTTCAATCTTAAGCCCTACATTTGCTTTATCTTTAATGGCTTCATCTAACTTAAGTTGCACCTCTCCTCTGGATCTCATCAGAGTGTCCCTAAGTTCAACACTAACTTTAAGATCATGAGACAAAACATTAATTTGATCTTTTAGGTCAAATTCCATTTTCTTATATTTCTCTACAGTCTTTTCAGTTTGTGTAAGTGCCATTTTATAATTTGATAGCCTACATTCTACATCAAACACATCTGATTTTAACTTTAAATTTTCTTTGTTAAGCTTTTTAGTGTTTAATCGACATCCTTTACTACAGTAAGCATCACCATATACCTCATTATCTAATGAAGACGAGGAGTTGGCCATGAGAGCAAAGTGAACATCCTCTTCTTCATCCTTCTCAACAATCAAAGCCTGATTCTCTTCCACATCCTTGCCATAAAGCTCCAGTCCCATCCAACACCATCAATGTCTTGCATGGCAACCATAGCCTTTGGCTTAGCATCTTCAACCTTGATGATTTGGCTTGAAGTATTTCTAGTATCAGATCTTCTTGGAGATCTGCATTCTCTCATAAAGTGACCCATCCTATGGTAGTTGTAACACTCAAGCTTGGATTTATCAAATCCAGTAGTGTCTTTAGCATTGAAGGTCATTTTCCTTCCAAATCTCCTTTTCCATCTATTGGCCCTTATGCTTGCAAGTGCCATATTCCACTTGATATCCATCTCTTCCAAATTCTCATCACTGATTTTCTCAAGATCCTCATAAGTAATCAAGGAACCATTGGGAAATGCAGTAATGTATGCACATACTGTATCCAAATCAATGCCAGTAGGTTTAAGCTTTGGTGAGTCAACATTGTATGTGTCAACGTCAAAATGTGAGGCGCTGACAAAGGTTGATCCACCGCTGACACAAGGTGATCCAGTAATAGGATTGATGAGACTGCTTTTATACATAGTCTCATCGTCCAAATCGGGCTTAAAATGTGTAAAATATCATTAAAACTGCCAAAAATATGCTCGTGTTTGTTGCTTGTGTATTTTTAGGTACGAATATTGAGGAAATGGCAAAAGATCACAAGAATCAATCAAAAACGAACACGGGAAATGAAGCCGCACAATGAACCGGGCCCAAGTTTTGAATTTCCAAAAATACCCTTGAAGAATTGAAGATTGGCAAGTTTGGTCCCTCAACTTTTGAAGATTAACACTTTATACCCCTCAAATATTCATAATTATGAATAGGGTCCCTAAAGTTTGAAGATAATACAAGATCAGTCCTTGAAGAATCCAAGAATTGCATTTGAAGCCCTTGGAAAAAGTTTGGAAACAACTTGTGCCAAAAATGACAAGTTGTGTAAAGTTGTTATCAAAGGGAAATCAAGTTTGAGCTATTATTTACAACATGAACAAATGAGGAAACTTGGGGATCATTACTGCCAAACCACACAACTTCATCCTCCACTCACAACCTGACACGTCACCTTAACCCGACCCTACCCCATTTAACCAGCCCAAACCCGTCCATTAACCCTACCCAAACCCACCAGGTTTATTAAATAAACCTGGTCAATCAACCAGTCAACCCTCCTTTATTTCCCACCCAAACACAATTTTTAAAATAACCTTTTCCCAAAATAGATTAAACTTGCCCTAATTAACCATAAACCCTAGTTAATCCCCAGACCCAATCAACTTAAGAACAAAGGGTTTTTGACTCATTCTTTCCAGATGGTTAATTGGTGGCTTTGTCACCAAAACCCAACTCAACAAACAAACCCATGTGAACCCCTGGACCCCCATGAGATTCCCTGCTCATGTCATTTTCACCCAAACCCCAAAAAACCGACCAAATGAACGACTGGATGAATCTCCTTGGTCCCCAAGTCCAATTTAACGTTCCTGATCATACTACAACAGCTGGAACTCACAACAAGCTCACATGTGCCATCTTTGACTGAAATTCAAGAAGAAGACCAAGGGTAGAATTGGACTTTCATGATTAGGGTTTTAGAACCTAGAACAATCTGTTTAGTAGTATAAATAGGGGTCGACATGTGACCTCTATTCTTGTTCCAGTTTTTAGCAATCAAACATTTGTAATTCCTTTTTTCAAATTTATAAAGTTGGTATTTTATTAAAATTGTAATTCCTTTTATTTGTTTTTAAAAGTTGGTGTATGATTGATAGCTAAGCTGAGTTCCATTTTAACATTGTACAAAACAATTTATGTTTTGAATTTTTAGAAATAAAGTTTCTGGAAATTGGTAATTTGTGGTGAAATTGGTTTCATGGTTTGGATTTCCTGGATTTTAAGTTATTTGGTTAAGGTTATTTGAAAGAAAAACGTTTGAGAAAGTTTTGGAAAGATTTTAAAAAGGTTTGAAAAAGAGATAAAATCAGATAATTGTATATTTGGCTTGTTTTCTTTTGATCTTAGCAGGTTTTTGTTGAAGGATTGTTGTCCAAGGGTCAGCTCAGGTCCGGACCTGATTGGAGGTGGCTAAGCTGCCACTAAGGGACCTGGATGTAGGTCCCTTAAGGTAAAATACTTGCCCTATTTTTCATTTTTCAGTTATTGTTGATTTGCTTGAAATTTGGAAAAAGTTGTTAAGTGCTTGTTATTTGGCTTTGTATTGCTTATTTTGATATGGAATGCATGCTAGGATAGTTTTGATTCAGTTTGGTTAGATTTTGTGTTGATTTGCTTTGAAAAATATCATAATCAGAAATATCATAATCTGAAATTTAAGGGGTGTTTGGATTAAGGGATTAGCCAAGAACTTTGATAAGATTATTGTGTTAAAACCTGTTTAAAACTCTTCTTAGGTGGTCAGTATATGATAAGTGTGTTAGGTTTTCAGTTTGAGTAGGTTTTAAACCAAATTGCATGATAAAATTTGAGAAACATAGCTAAAACCAGTAAGTTCTTGTTTGACTGATTTTGGTTGAAATTTGGCCATCAAATCTTGCAAGTTGCTAGGTTATTGGTTATTTCAGGGTTGTGTTCTGCTTTTGTGCCTTGTTATTGGATTGTATGCAAGTAATTTGGCCCTGAATCTCATTATTGTGCAAGTAAGCTAGGTTATATATTCATCAGTCACACAAAGTTTTATCAGAAACTTATTGTGGATATTTTGTGCTTGATTTGTTTGCTACTTGCTGTTTTTGTGCATTATATTGACTCCCTACACTCCAACTGAGTGTAGGGGTGCCCATTTATCCATCAAAACAGCATCAAAATCAAAATCAAAATCAAGTCCTCTTGATTTCAATCTGCACATGTGAAGAAAACAACTTGTGTTCATCAGTTTTGTAACTTAATCTGAGCACATTTTTTGGTCCTAACTTGTTTTAAACTTGTTAAATTGGATTTGTTTTTGTGTTTTTGAGATTAAATAGTTACTGGTTTTGTGTTTTTAAAGTTTAAAAAGAAAAAAAAAATAAAAAGTAAAAAGGACGTGGCCAGGACTCGAACCTGCGCCACTCCTCCCACACATAGACGCTCTAACCAACTGCCCTAGGGTCTTTGATTGGTATCACTTTGCAATGTTTAATATATAAGGACTATTGGTTTTCTAGCTTATTTACTTTTCAGCTTGTTTATAAGCTGTTTTCAGCTTATTCCTTAGGGTTTTTTCCCATTTAGCATTTTTCTTTGGTTTTTATTAGGTTTTAGGACTTTTTGGTTTAAAAATATTATTTTTCCCATACTTATTTAATTTTTTAGGATTATTTTTAGTTTAAATTTTGAAAAGTAAATAAAAAATAGAAAAAGGTAGTTTAAAAATCCAAAAAAATAGTTTTTAGGTTTTGATTTATATTTTTGAGGTTTACAGCCAAAAAAAGTTTTCAAAAAGTCTTATTTTTAATTTTATTTGATTTTAGGGTTTTTTATCAACTTTAAAATTTAATATAAAATTAATAAATAGGTTTTAGAAACTTTTAATTGCATTTCTGTCTTAGTTATATTATTTAAGATTTTTGGTAATTTTTTAGATTTTTTTTATGAACTTTGAATTTTTTGAATATTTTAATATTAATTTATTAATAAAAATTGAAGTTTGATTTTTTTAGGTTTTTACATTTTTCCTAGGTTAAAGACACATAATTAGGAATTTTGTAACTTTCCAAAAATTTTTAGGACTTTTCAATTATTTTCTAGGATTAATTTAAGTTTTAATTGATTTTAATAGTTTTTAAGTGTTTAAAAATAGTTTTATTTGGTTTTAAAATTTAAAAAAAAAATACTTTTTAGCTTAATTAGGTTATTTTTGAGGTTTACAAACTTTGAAATCTTGTTTAGGGCTTTTTAATAATTAATTGTGATTTTTTGGGCTTTAATTAGCATTAAAAAGTCATTATCTAATTAATTAAAATTTTTTAGCAAGTTTGGATTTTTTGTAAACTCTTATAATTTTATTGTGGATTTTTAGTAATTTTTAGGAATTTTTAGGTTAAAATTTTAATTTTGGCACTATTTACGGTTTTACGTGTTGACGTTTTCGTCTTAGTTTAATCTGTTTTCGTAACCGTCTTTCTTTTCTTATTTCTTTTCTCTTCTCATAACAATAAAATCAAACATTAATCAACTCATTACACAACACACTAGCCTCCTCGAGAACGATCCCACACAAAGGGTCATAAGTGTTTACGTTTTCCTAAACGTACGCTTAATACTTACCGCTTTTGCCTTCCTTTTCCTAAAGGGGTAAACACACAAATATCATTTTGGCGCCGCTGCCGGGGAGGCGTGTTGTGTTTTGATTGAACCATTGTTGTTTTTATATTATCCATAATTAGTATTTGTATTAGTATCACTCTACTAATACGTATTATTGGTTTTCGGTTTTTGTGTGAATATTATTACTATATTGTATACGTAGAACAATAAATTCACAAGTACTCCAAATACGTGATAAATCACAACCTTGACTTGGGAGGTCATTACCCAATCATTGTATTCGAATCTCAAACCAAAGAAAAAAAGGCAAAAATAGATAAATACTTTCGTGAAACTCGATTTTGAAAAATACAAACTATAAGGTGGGTATAAGGCGGTTGTATTTCACGACCTAAAGGAAAAAGGCTCTTAAGTGCTTCGCGCCGCCTTGTTTCCTCCGCTTGCTTGTGCGTATTTGATTTTGAGAGTGAATCGAGGGTTTTGCCGCCCAAAGTATTATTACATATCATATATATTTTCTTGGTTTCTATTGATTAAACCCTCTTGAACGATTTGGTGTTCCACCATCGTTCTAAAGTCATCGAAGGCGTTCACTCCACGTGATCGTTTTCATTCCTTGAGGCTTCTTTAATCAAGAGATTTGATTAAGGAGGAGATTTGTAGATTTTTGTCTACTTAATACATTTCACCAATTTCCAAAAAAGTTAATACCATCAAAAACCACAAAAAAATTGAAAAATACAAAACACCAAAAAGAATCATCTTTGCTCGTCTCCTCGTTGTACGTGACGTTTATGCTAACTCGTAATCAAGCAAAACGTGCACGTAGACGAAAGAACAAAACTCCCACTCCAACTCATTCTAGTGAGGAGTCTCCTATTGACGAACCCATTGTACGAGAAGCACCAACCATGGCGAATCGAACTAAGATGGAGTTACTTCAAGCACCCACCGAGGGTTATGGAGAAGCTATTGTGATTCCCGCTATCCTTGCGGAGAATTTTGAGGTGAAAACGGGTTTGTTTTCGATGATCCAAAACAACAAATTCCGTGGTGATGAGAAGGACAATCCCCACAACCATATCCGCCAATTTAATCGTCTTACCACCACTTGCAAATTCAAGGATGTCTCGAATGACTCGATTAAGATGATGCTTTTTCCGTATTCCTTAGCGGGGTCCGCTAAAATTTGGTTAGAGAAAGAGCCACCCAATTCTATATTGACGTGGAAGGATCTCGTTTCAAAGTTTGTGAACCAATTTTTTCCGCCCTCTAAGACTACGCATTTGAAAAATGAGATTTCTAAATTTTCACAAGAATCAAATGAAAGTTTTTCAACGACTTGGAATAGGTTTAAGGAGATGTTACATGAATGTCCTCATCACGGTTTTTCCGATTTGCACCAAATTGACACGTTTTACAATGGACTTAATGATCATGAAAGAGATTATTTAAATGCCGCCGCGGGTGGTAATTTTTTGTGTAAAACGGTTGAAGAAGCTTTGGTCATAATTGAGAATAGGTCTAAGGTTTATAGCCCTCGTAACACACCAAGTGTTGCCAAATTGGGCTCGTCATCGTCTTGTAGCATTAATGCTTTACATGATGAAGCAAACGAAGAAAATCGATCTTTTGATAGATTTGCTAGCCTTATGTCCCATTGGAAAGCTCAAGAAGCTTCGAATTCCGCTTCGGTTAAAGCGGTTTCTAAGAGTTTTTTGTCGTGTGGTGGAGCTCATGATCTTTCCGAGTGCATTACCACGGATGGTAACACTTCGAGTGCTTATGTAGCCACGGGAACTTATAACCAAATCGGCCAAGGTTCCCGCCAAAATCAAGCTCCACCAAATCAAAATGCTAATAATTATCGAAACAACAACCAAGGTGGAAATTACCAAGGAAATCAAAGGAATTACAACAAGGGTAATTATCAAAGTGGAAATGGGCAAATTTCAAACCAAAACCAAAACCGTGATTTTCAAACTTCTACTCAAGGTTTTCAAAATGATCACACCAAAAATCTTCAAGGAGAATTTTTGAATTATGCTAAGGCTAATGATGCTAAGTTTGACAACATGCAACGTGAAATGGTTAGCTTAAGATCCGAGTTGAAAAACGAGCTAAAAAACGAACTTGCTAATGAACTTAAAACTCATGCTAATAAAATGGAAGGAAATGTTCAAAGACTCCAACAAAATCAACAAAAAATGGAGCAAGGTCAACATGAGATTAAGCAAGAGTTGTTAAAAGCGGATGCTAGGCAATCTAAGTTTGAAGACCGTATGGCTAAGATGTTTGAAGCTATCATGTGTAAGCCCTCTTCTTCGGGTGGTCTTCCTAGTGATACCATCGTGAACCCGAAAGGAGAGTTGAAGGTTATTACTACTCGTAGTGGTAAAACTTTCAAAGAACCCATTTCTCGTCCAAGTACTTCTATGGAGAAGGAAAAAGAGAAAGAACCCGAGGTTGTGGTAGAAAAGGAGCAAATTCAAAGCCCACGAAGTACCGCTCAAACCACACCTACGGTTGAACCTATACCAATCATGGAACCCGAGATTCCAAGGCCTATGTCTATGCCTACTATGCCCCAACCCACACCACCTTTACCCTACCCTTCAAGACGAGACAAGGAAAAGGCACAAGAACGAAATAATTATCATTTGAACTTTTTATGAAAATGTTTCGTGACTTGCATTTCAATATAAGTTTTGCCGCCGCCTTAGTCATGATGCCTCGATTTGCCGCGAACTTCAAAAGTATGTTGAATAACAAAGAGAAATTGCAAAAATCGTCTAGTTGTTCATCGGTTTTTCTAAGCCGCATACCTCAAAAAGTCGGTGATCCTAGAAAGTTTTTAATCCCATGTGCTATACAAGACATGGAAGAATGCTACGCCTTGGCCGATCTTGGTGCTAGTATTAATTTGATGCCTCTTGAGATTTTTAAATCGCTCAATCTTCCAAATCTCACTCCTTTAAGAATGTCAACCGAAATGGCCGATCATTCTACGATTCTAGCTTGGGGAGTAGCCGAGGACGTCTTTGTGAAAGTTGGAAAGTTCTACTATCCTGTAGACTTTATTGTTGTTGACATTCCTATCGATCCTAAAGTTCCGTTAACTTTAGGTCGATCTTTTTTGGATACCTCGAGAGCACTTATCGATGTGCATGCAAGAAAAATCACTCTTCATTTCAATGAGGAAGAACTCGTCATTAATGCAACCCAAAACTCCACTCTTTCTCATGTGTATTCTATCACGTCTTTGTACAATGTCAATTCCATCAAAAACATTTGCAAAAAGATTTCAAATAGAGTTTTAGGAGTTGTTGAGAAAAATGAAGTTCCGTCCCCTCCGCCGGTGGAGGTTAAGAGTGTTAAGCCTACGATTCCAATCTCGAGTGATTCTTCGGATGATGAATACTGTTGTTCCCATTTAATCCATAACACAAGATTCTTAGAGAGAGAAAGAGTAGAAAAGTAGAGAGAGAAACAAGAGAGATGGTGAAAGTAAAATGAACCAACACCCTCTTCCACACATGGAAGAGGGTTTGTATACCCTTGGCCTTTTGGGCCGTGGGCTTTGTTTCCTTGGGCCGGGCTTGGCTTTGCTTGGGCTTACGCCCCTAACTTAGACAATATTAGCTTAAAGTCCAAGCCCGGTTAACCCGACTAACCTATTACAATACAAGACCATTAATGACTAAGATGACCTATTACATTCTTGTTCGACTATATAAAATATAGGGCTAACAATCTCCCCCAATGTATCGGTCATCTTAAAAAACTTAAAAAGCATAAGATGATTGAGAGAATACATTCTTGTAGAGGAGATCTTCCTGCTTTGGTCTTGTATCTTGGTCTTGATCTTGTTTGTAACAGCTTTGTTCCTTCATGCTTTCTTGATCTTTATCTTGAGCCTTTGTCATTTGACTTTGAGTGCTTAAGATCTTCATCTGTACTCCTTGTGACTAAGATGACCTATTACATTCATACATTCTTAGGTATCTTGGTTATCGCCATCTTGTTCTCTTGTGACTTCTGAATTGACATCGGTATCACAGCTACGTCACCTTCTTGATATGCAGCAACATATATAGACATGGATAAAATGGCTTTGAACATTTCATCCTAACTCGGTAGCGTTTTACCTCCGGTCGGTGAAGACCGTTAAACGGTATTAGATACCGTACCTATGATCGGGTAGATTCGATTAAGAATCTCCTTGACAGGGTTTCCCGGCGGTAGTAGCCAGTTCTCTTTACTCGACCGTCTCAAAGCAGACTGCGAACGTAAAGAGTGAATCATAAGGATAAATTATCCGTCTGATTAGAGTCGTCAATTCAGATTTCCTGGAACAAGTTTGATTCTAAAAGAATCGCACCATTGTTGCTTTCCAGTTTGTCACAAGCTTGATTCATAGAGAATCTTGCGAGTTACCTACCGCAGTGCTGTCTGATGTTGACACTGGAAGGATTTCCATTCGTCACTGTGAACTCTAATGAGTGTCACTCTGAATGTTCTGGCAAGATCACATGGACTTTGCGAAGAAACCTGGAATCAAGTTTGAATCAATTAAGAATCCAAACTTAGTTGCTTTCCAGTTCTCACAAGTTTGATTCGTGTAGAATCGCACAAGTTACCTACCATGAGCTTGTTTGATGCTGGCTCAAGCAGGATTTCCATCTTCATTGTGAATCGTATCACTCAGATGTTCTGGCAATATCACAAGGATAATGCGTAGGACTCGATTGTGTCCTAATGAGATGATAAATAGATCTCGATTGGCTCTAGACTCAATAAGTGCATTTTGGTAATCGGAGGCTGGAGCAGACTGCCACCTTTTCAATATTAACTGACTCGGAGTGAGAAAGTCAATAGATACGTGTTGATCTCCGTGACAATAAGACAAGTTTCTTTTGAGAGAAACTCGAATGGCTGGGGAAGGGTTGTGCATCGCATCACTGGGTCCATGACACTTGTCTTCAAAAGATGTGTTAACCCGGTTTCTACTTAAGTTGCATAGAATATTCAACTCCTTTAATGCTTACCAATACGTCATCATTAGCACCTTGTTGTGATTGTTCTAGTGCTAACTTAAGTAATTGGTCCGCATTCAGCTTCATTCAACTCCATCTTTTCTAAGGACAACTATTTCTATCTATGGAATGTCCTTGGGTAGATCCCTCCGGTTCTGGTTGGATCATAGGAATTGGTTTCCTATCCTAAACCACCTTTTGACTCCATCGTTCCGTCGTGGATAGTAGGTTGTTTTGGGTAAAGATCGTAACCATAAAACCATTGAAAACCATTCAAA
Organism: Glebionis coronaria; assembly: GCA_025667525.1. Classification (NCBI taxonomy): domain Eukaryota; kingdom Viridiplantae; phylum Streptophyta; class Magnoliopsida; order Asterales; family Asteraceae; genus Glebionis; species Glebionis coronaria. The sequence continues at coordinate 520,829,044 of CM046882.1, forward strand.
GTGTTTGATAAAAATCAAAACTTTTAACACTTTGAAAGTTTTACATTTCCGAAAAGCTCCCCCTACACACATGCATCGATATACGAAATAGTTTGGCATGTGAAGGAAAGAGTTGCACTTGAGTCTTTAAGATCACATGTTGCGATATATTACATTTTAATCACATTTTCTCCCCCTATCTCTAATATAAAAATATAATATTAGAGATACCAATTGATTAAAATATGACATTTTTCGAAAAATCGACGGGTGAGAAACATGTGTGCACGCATGAATCATGGAACATTTTTAGTCGGGTCGCTCCCCCTCAACAATATATGTGTGTCTTGAGACAAAATTTGACAAAATTTTGGAAAAACGACACCACAAAATATGTTGAGGTACGGAGTTGAGATGCCTTTGCCGATAATATATGACAGATTTAATCTCATTTTCGGAATGTGTTGGATACATAAAATATGACAATTTTAGAGATGTACCCAACAACATTAAAGGCTTGATTTTAAAACGCTCCCCCTCAAAAATGATCAAAATAACATATGACATTTTGAGATAAAAACCTATTATGAGGAAGGGAGTGTTGAACACACAATTTTGAAAGATTTAGAAAAACCTTTTGAGAAAGTCTTGAAAGATTGTGTTCAACGGTTTTAAAATAATCAGGATAGAAGACTTCTCTTCTATTGCTTAGGGAAAGCGCACTGAAACGTACACTCCCCTTTCGGGTCCATTTTTCATGAGCTCAAAACTTTGATTGTTTTGTGACTAGCTCATGACCGAGAAAAATAAATTTCCTGTTGTGAAGGATAAGTTATCATCCGTGATAAACTTTCCTTAAGTTGAAGTTCGAGTTCTAAGCTGACATTTACTTAGAAATCGTTTTTCATGAACTTAAAAACTTTGAATGTTTTTATGAGAAGCTCATGACCGAGAAATATGAGTTTCTCGTTGAGAAGGATAGGTTATCTTCCGAGATAAACTTTCCTTAGTTGAGGTCCGAGTTCTAAGCTGTGATGCGCCTAGAAGTCATATACACGAGCTTAAAACTTTAGAATAGTTTTGATAGAAGCTCGTGTCCGAGAAAACTGAATTTCTCGTTCTTAGGATAAGTCATCACCGGGATGAACTTTCCTGTCTTGTGAGCCCGGGTTACAGTCTGTAATTTGACTATAAGCCTTGTACACGAGCATAAAACTTTTGAATAGTTTTAATAGAAACTCGTGACCGAGAAATATGAATTTCTCGTTTTGAGGGTAACTTATCGTTGAAGAGATAAAGTTCCCTTTCTTTGATGTTCGAGTTACAGCCTAAAATGTGACTGTAAGTCATTGTTGAAGATTAATTGTGAAACCCCCGAGACGCTTGTTTCTCTGATATTTGCTTCTTCAGCAACCAAACTCTGAGAGTGTCCTTTGTTGACCGGTATGTATAAGGAAAACCTTTGTGTTCTTGTTGAACCTTTACTTTATTACCTGCACTTACATCAGTAGTTTGTATGCTTGCATGTGGTTTAGCGATATCTTGATGAGAACCATGTGGGAGTTCACTATGAACCTTTGTCGAGCTAGAGGGAAATATCTTTCCAGTAGGAACCCACCTAAGACCAATTGTTTTGAAGGTTCTACCCATTGGTATCCACCTAAGACAAGGTCTAGGAGACATAGTTTTCTCACGCACAGCGGGAGACTTTGTTGTAGAAAACCTATTTCCTTTAGGGTTCCATCTTTGAGGTGCTCTAGCTTTTTGGTTCACCTTGTTCAGGACTTTAGTGATACAATCATCATGAATGGCATTAAACACGCATTTGTTACATTTCGTGCAAACAAAGTGCTTAGCATCTGAGAAGGCTCTAGAGTTCCTAGGGTTGGCAGAATTGTGCACATCATAGAAGGGTCTAGAATTCCTAGATGTGTGAACAACGCTCCTAGGTTGTGGCATGGTCCTATCTCTTGCTTGTGTCTTGTTTTTAGCATCCTCTAGATAGCTTTTGTGACCCATGTCATTTGAACTACGCCTAGGCATGTTCTTGGAGCTATATCTAGAGTTTCTTGAAGCATTCATGTGATCGGGTTTTGCAGATACAGTCTTTCTTAAGGAGGGTCTAGTTTGTGGAGTGACTGGTTTAGGCAAATTGCTACACACGTCAACTTGGGATGCAAACCTCGGATTCGACGTTTTGGGTCGTTCAGATTTAAACGCACTTGGTTGTCTAGCAACTGAGCGGTTTCTGAATGGTTGAGAAGGAGGTTTCCCCAAGACTGACTGTTTTGGTAACTTAGTATCCACACTATTTCCTTTTATCTTCCTTAATTCGTTTTTCACCGATGTCAGTGCAAAAACCTTTTCCTGAATCTGAGCCTTTAATTGCTCATTTTGTAGAAGTAATTGAGCGACACGTTGTTCTAACTTAATATTCATATTGTCAAATATGTCGTTCTCAGAATTCGCGTCATTACTGTCTACAGCGTCGATAGGTTGCACAGATTGTTCAGTTAATGAAGCAGGCGAAGGACTTGGATTTTGAGAAGCCAACTTTGATTCTAACAAATTTATTTGTTTCCTAAAATGTTCTTTTTCCGCGTTAAAATCTTGAATCTTACGATCCAATTTTTGTTCAAGAACAACATTTGCTTTCTCAAGTTTTTCAAAGTAAGCCTCAAATTTGTTATTTTTCTTTGAAAAATCGAGTTTGGCATCCTCAAAATCTTTAGTCTTCTGAGATAATAGACTTTCAAGCTCGTGAATCTTAGAATCAACATCCTGAGAAGTCTCTCCTCCATTAGTACTCGTATCTGATGAATCAGGTGTGGTATTGCTATCAACCTTTTCCACTAGATACGTGTCAAGAATGGGTTCAGATTGCTCAGTATGTTGAGGAACATCGTATTCAGCATTTAAATGTATCGTATCCATTGGCTGATCATCATAAATGGGTCTGATATCCACATCATTGGTTGTTTGATCATTCCCTGAGCTGGTATTGATATGTTGCGTTTCTGATTCTGTCCCGCTGCTCTCTGTATCAACCGAAGAAGCATCCAATGCTTGATCTATATCGACATTGCTCTCTTTCGTCTGCATTAGTCTTTGATTCACCCTTCTTTGAAATTGCCTTTGATGGCGTGTTCTTTCAGCAATTGACTTCTTTATATTACTCATATGTTGAAGAAGTGTCTCTTTGAATGCTTGAAGATCTATGAGAGTATATTTGGTAAAGTATGTGCTTGTGTACTCTCGATCGTTTTTGGATAAGCCACTTGAGTCAATGAATTGCTGGAACTGATTGTTGAGAGCTAAAAGGACCTCCATGGATATAATCTCGTGAAAATCATCTCTGTCAAGTTCTTGTTGAAGATGGTCCACATTAAGTAGCATCGTTCTGATGAATGTCTCAACATCTTGACCAAATAGTAGAAAGAATACCCGTTTGAATCCAATTTCAAGACGAGTGCCTTTTAGGTCTTCTCTTGAAAGAACCTGAAGGTGTGACTGAAGCAACTTTATGTGTTCCATGCATCTTTCTTTAGCTTTCGACATCTTGTATTTGATTGCATGAACGGTTTTGGTGGTAGAATCCTTGTTAGAAGGTTTACTGATTGGAGTCTCAGGATTTGTCTGAACCTCTGGATTCTGCATCATCTCTTTATTCATCTCAGTCATGGACGTTGTTCGTGTTGAATCCACGAAGATGTCCATTGAACGGTCTCGAAGAGGATATGGTGTGTATGGATTATGGATCTTTAGTAGATGTATTGTGATTTGATTGTGGTTAAAATTTCAAAAATTCTGATTTTTTTTTCAGTCCGACAATAAATCCCTCAGTCCGATAAAACGGTAAACCGAAAATTTTGGAATCGCCAAATTTTGAAATCGAGTTCGAAATAGCCAATAACTAGTAGGAAAAAAAAATTGAAAAATGAAAATTTTAATGAAAAATAAAACCTAAAAAATTTGAAATTTGGCCTAAAAATTTGAATTTTGGTCCGAAAATTTGAATTTTTGGTCGAAAAATTTTTCGCATCGCCAAAATTTGAAATCGAAGCTTAAATGGCCTAAAAATGGTCTAGGAAAAAATAATTTTTACTAAGGTTTTCCCGCAAAAAAACTTTTTTTTTTTTTTTTTTTTTTTGGAAACTATGTTCCGGGACTAGTCTAGATAGTGGCTTAGTCTAGAAAATGTTCGAACAAAAAAAAATGGCTAAGATTGCGCAAAGTTAGGCTGGATTCAATTTCGCAATGAGGAGAATGATATAATTCCGCAATAATGGTCTTGATTCCGCAATCCTTATGAGTATATGATTCCGCAATCACATAAACTATATGATTCCGCAATCACATGAAGTAAAATTCCGCAATGGGTTACAATTCCGCAATCGGGTACAATTTCGCAATCCACGTAGGTACAAGATTTCTCAATCCACTCAATTGCAAGATTCCGCAATAGGACAAATCCGCAATACCTTGTAGGATTCAAATTCGCAATTCTCAAAACACAAGATTTCGCAATTAGTAGATATGCAAGATTTTACAATTAGAAGAAAGTGCAAGATTTCGCAATGCTCAGAGATGCAAGATTTCGCAATTAGTGAAATGATCAATTTCGCAATAAAACAAACTATTGCGAATTTATACCAGATATTGCGAAATGTTGAGAAAAACAAGGAATTCGTATTGTACTTAAAAAGGACGAATCTTGATGCCCAAAATGGATCCAAACACTCAAAAATTTTGCGTTTTTGAGCTATCCAAGTAACCCAAATCACTACTACGGCTATGTAGATGATATTGGTGAAGATCAAACCAAAAAATAACACAAAAAATTTTTGGTACGAGGGATATAAGAGCAAAATACACACGAATTCAAGAACAATACCACACGAACTTCAATCACCTATCTACTATAGGCTTTGGTACCAAATGTTGTTCCCATTTAATCCATAACACAAGATTCTTAGAGAGAGAAAGAGTAGAAAAGTAGAGAGAGAAACAAGAGAGATGGTGGAAGGTTTTCGTTTACTAGAGAGAGAAAGTAAAATGAACCAACACCCTCTTCCACACATGGAAGAGGGTTTATATACCCTTGGCCTTTTGGGCCGTGGGCTTTGTTTCCTTGGGCCGGGCTTGGCTTTGCTTGGGCTTACGCCCCTAACTTAGACAATATTAGCTTAAAGTCCAAGCCCGGTTAACCCGACTAACCTATTACAATACAAGACCATTAATGACTAAGATGACCTATTACATTCTTGTTCGACTATATAAAATATAGGGCTAACAAATACGTTGATCCCGATGGGGGAGTTTTCTTTGTTGACAAAAGATTTGAGAACTTACCACCACCTTTACCAAAAAGATTTCAAATTGTGAGAATTTTTAGTGTGACTAACATTGCTTTAGAACGCCAAATATTTTCGACATAATTAAATCGGGTTTTCACAAAGAGAGTGTAAAAGATGAAAAAGGGAAAGATTTTAAATTAAATTTAAAAGATTTTTCTACAATTCTAACTCCGTCATCACCACGTGTTTTGAGTGCTACAAGCTCGTCTTCTCCTTTTGACGATGCTTTGTGTGGACTTAGTGTGGGGGAAGCCCCTTATGTTCCCTCCCCTTTCTCCACCGAGGACGAGATATTTGATCCTGGAATTGCTTATATAGGGAAATCTCGGTCTTCCACCGATGCAATAAATGGAAAATCTTTTCATTTGATTGGTGCGAGTCTACCTCGAGTAGCTCATGTTTTTAGAGACTTACCCATTGTCCCACCCTTCTATTTCTTTTCACCTACTTTCTTGAAACTCTTTGAGTTTTTGTTGACTATTGATGAAGTGGTGTTGATTTGTTTTTCAAATGAAAACGAGAACGCCATCTTCGATCCCGGTATTTTGCACCATCAAAGGACTTAGTCCTTTATACCGGTTGTTTTTGGGCCTTGTTTATCATGTAAGCCCCACCAAAAATTGACCATACCATGATATCCCTAAATGATCACATTTATGGGGATTCGAGTCGAGCTTTTGACTCGGTTATCAAAAACAAGGTGCCTCGTGGGGGAGACCCATGCTTATCCATGTATATATTATTGCTTTCTAATTAGATTAATGTGAGGGGATTTGTGCCCTTCCAACCTTTATTCCGTGATTGTTTGTGCATTGTGGTTTTTAGATCATGATCTTCACGATTGGAGCCTCTCGTGTTCGTTTTATGGGAGCACTCGATCGTTTGCTTTGAAGACTTTCTCAATATCCATGATATATCCTTGATTGTTCTAACCTTAGGTTTTTAGCACACTTCATAAACAGCTATTAATTTATTGGTTACACCCTTTCCATGCTAGATTAGGCATTCGACTACGTCTCTAGTATGGGGGTGTTTTGCACCCCTAGACTCGAAACATTGAGGACAATGTTTAACTTTAGTATGGGGGGGTGAATAGATACTTGCCTTGCCAAACCTTCACGCTTTCCAAAATTTCATCTTTTTGTTTATCGTTTTTGTTGCAAAATAAGGCTAAAAATGGCCAAATTTTATTTTTTTTCTCATGTTTTAAAAGTGTTTGAAGACACGAATGTAGGTTTTCCGATGGCGAGAATAAGAGTAATTTTTGACTCGACCGTGCGTGTTGAGCACTTAGCTTTGGTTCCTTAACTACACATTAGGCTAAGTCTCTTAAATGAGGACGAGAAATGATAGAGTTAAATATAAGTTACTATGCTAAACGTAGAGTACTCGTATTCTTTCAAAAACTCATGTGTTCTCGTTGTTTGCTTATTCTCCCTTTGGTTGTAAATATTTTTGCTTAATAAATATTGACTTAGCGGTTTAGTTAGGATTGTTGGGTTTCTAGTCTTTTCTAGTAGCTTCCGTGTAATTAAATTGGGAAGACATTAAGGTATCGTCAGCGTCACGGTTTTGAAGTATTGGCACCCTAATAATCAAAAGCTTCACCCAATAATAAGATTTCAAGTGCTCACCTAAATCAAGCAAACAATTTGAAGCCCCACAAGGCCTAAAATCTATGCAAAATTGAAAGTGAATCAAGCCTTAATCTTCGAAGCTTTAAAGATCCAAAATTCGCTTTAGCGTGAGGATATACGTCTTTGGCTAATAAAACCACCGATGAGGCGGATAATAAAAGGCAAGGCAAGACCGAAGTCATAATAAAAGCTTCATGGCGAAGTTGAATAAAAGATGGAGGTAAACCAAAGATAATAAGGCCCTTCCGTTAGGGGGCGTATAAAAGTCTTGGTAATAAGTCTCATGTTCAAAACCGTTATAAAACCGTGTTTATCGATTCTTCTTGTCAACTTAATTTTTTAACATCGTTGTCTATTAGGAGGGGTTATTGATTTGATGGTCTTAGTTACACCGTTAGGACTTTATTTTTAGACCTAAATCTCTATTATCGCATAAGTCATATGATGTATCCTCGTGAAACATTCGAGACATAATAAAATATAAGAGATACAACTTAGGAATAATGGGAGGATAAGTACGTGATTAGGGCATATGAGTAGTGTTAGCATTACTAACTTATAATGACAATGATCTCGTTGCACGCTTGGCATGGAATTAAGGTGAAAATCGAGGACGATGAAATTATTTCTAACGAAGCATTCACGTGTTCTTATTCTATGAACCTAAACGTCCCATTTTGCGATGAAAATCATACATTATGTCTTAAACACAAGTAGTAGTAATAGTAGTAGTGTAGTTAGTTTATCATTCCAATAAAGTGAATAAAAATGAATTTTGGAGGTGCTACAATACTTTATTCTAGCATTGCGTGAGGGCACGGCAATGGTTTAGTATGGGGGAGTGATGAGACTGCTTTTATACATAGTCTCATCGTCCAAATCGGGCTTAAAATGCGTAAAATATCATTAAAACTGCCAAATATATGCTCGTGTTTGTTACTTGTGTATTTTTAGGTACGGATATTGAGGAAATGGCAAAAGATCACAAGAATCAATCAAAAACGAACACGAGAAACGAAGCCGCACAATGAACCGGACCCAAGTTTTGAATTTCGAAAAATACCCTTGAAGAATTGAAGATTGGCAAGTTTGGTCCCTCAACTTTTGAAGATTAACACTTTATACCCCTCAAATATTCATAATTATGAATAGGGTCCCTAAATTTTGAAGATAATACAAGATCAGTCCTTGAAGAATCCAAGAATTGCATTTGAAGCCCTTGGAAAAAGTTTGGAAACAACTTGTGCCAAAAATGACAAGTTGTGTAAAGTTGTTATCAAAGGGAAATCAAGTTTGAGCTATTATTTACAACATGAACAAATGAGGAAACTTGGGGATCATTACTTCCAAACCACACAACTTCATCCTCCACTCACAACCTGACACGTCACCTTAACCCGAACCTACCCCATTTAACCAGCCCAAACCCATCCATTAACCCTACCCAAACCCACCAGGTTTATTAAATACACCTGGTCAATCAACCAGTCAACCCTCCTTTATTTCCCACCCAAACACAATTTTTAAAATAACCTTTTCCCAAAATAGATTAAACCTGCCCTAATTAACCATAAACCCTAGTTAATCCCCAGACCCAATCAACTTAAGAACAAAGGGTTTTTGACTCATTCTTTCTAGATGGTTAATTGGTGGCTTTGTCACCAAAACCCAACTCAACAAACAAACCCATGTGAACCCCTGGACCCCCATGTGATTCCCTGCTCATGTCATTTTCACCCAAACCCCAAAAAACCGACCAAATGAACGACTGGATGAATCTCCTTGGTCCCCAAGTCCAATTTAACGTTCCTGATCATACTACAACAGCTGGAACTCACAACAAGCTCACATGTGCCATCTTTGACTGAAATTCAAGAAGAAGACCAAGGGTAGTGTTGGGTCAAAAAGTTGATGTGGCAGAAACTCAAAAATGAAGAAAACGTGAAGTATTTGTCTAGGCGTTGACAAGAGCATTCCAGGCGTTGACATGTACAATCTAGGCGTTGATGGAATCAAGCATTGTCAAGAGCAATCCAAGCATTGTCACATGCAATTCAAGCATTGACAAAATGTAGACAAAAGAAGCTTATGGAAGCTTCTATTTAGATAAACATGCAAAAGATATTCTGCATAAGTTTATTTAAATAGAAGATTTACTTGTTTATTCATCCTTATCTCTTGTAAACCCTAATCCTTACACTATAAAAGGAACCAAGGGTTATTAGGTTTTTCATATCATTCATTCACAATGTAAACCTAAAGTGTGTGTCGTACTAGACGTGGGATTCAATGTATACACGTCTAGTGGATGTTTGTTATTAATATAATGAACATCCCAATTGTTTTAATTCATGTTCTTTGTTCCCAAACACCTTGTTCATGATCATTGTTCTTTTCCGCTATGTTATCATATGAACGATGATCAACCTAGATATAATGGTTCTTAACCATTGAGTCTAACGATCAATAGGACTCCTCAATTGGTATCAGAGCCTAAGGCTCTTGATATCTAGGTCCGACGAGGTGTTCGTGTATGGTGAAGAGAAGAAAAATTCGTATGGATTTTTCTGGACGTTTTTGTGTGCGCAGCAGTATTCAGAAGGTCATAACTTTTGATTGAACCGTTGGATCGTCACGAAATTTTAGATGTGTGTTCTACATACATAGATCTAAACATCCACCGGAGGGATTGTCGAGTTTTATCCCCAGGCAAAAGTTATTAAGCGTCGAAGTTGGCTGATGGAAGATTTTCAGTTTTCTGCTTTCACATGAAATCATGAACTAGGGTTTCTTCAAACCCTAGATCTACATAAAAAAAAGCAGAATTTTGTGAGATTGGTGGCTGTTAATTCAGGATCTTAAGGTTAATTTACAAACCCTAATTAGGGTTTCAATGCTCAAAGTTCCAAACCCTAGATCGCTGTTACAGACGTGAAGGTTAATGCAGATTCGTGGCTAAAAGTTCATCATTCGTTTCTCATTGGTCTTCAAACTTGCATTCACACGGTTACATGAATTGTTTGTGTATCACACGAATAAATTAGTCATGTGTATAATGAAAGAGATCGAGTGTTCACACGGTTGCTCGATTTTGATTGGAGGAATAGAAGAGCGTTCACACGATCACCTAAAAGCCAGTAACGTGAAGATCTGCGAACAAAACCTTAACATTTCGAATCCACTACATGCTAGTCCATGGTTATTACATGGGAATAAGCTTCTTATTGGTGGAAATCGATGCGTTCACACGACTGTATGAGGTGCTCGTTTATTATATGGCTATCTATTGTTCACATGGTGCTACAATCATCTACATGTTATTCCACTGTATTCTCGTGAGCCTTCAAATCCTATTGGTTGAAGATCTTGTGTTCACACGGTTTGCAAGTTCTTATTGGTTGAATTATATTGCAAATTCGATTCGTGTGTTTACACGATCAAAGGAGTACAAGCATGACATGAGATCTATACTTGTGTTCACATGGCCATTTTTCAGCGCTGATGGGACTTATTTTTACGTTGTCAAAATCTTGGAGCAACGTTGACAAAGTTTTGACGCTGAAAAGAATGAACGCTGACAGGATTTAAGGTTGGCGCTGACGTTTGTAATTGAGGCGCTGACAGGAAGGATTTCGACGCTGACAGGAATAAGTCAACGCTGACAGCGTTGACAGTGTTGTCCGAGATATGTTCTTCAAACGCTGATACGCTTTGTCCGATATCGGGTAATGAATGTGGATATTGGACAGTAAGGGTTCTCGGATAACAAACGGAATAGCTGCTGTTTGAGAAAACTGGTACGTTTTGAGCACACAAAAAGGAGTTATTTACACACGAAGGTACATGGAATCTCCGTTTTAATTTAGAATATCATGATGATATTTATGGCTCGGATATTTTGAAAGGGATTAATGATTTTAATGCGAGTTAGCAACAATTCGTGAGGTAATTTATTGGATTTGATTATGTAATCGGGGTAGCCTTGTAAAAGAGTTATCCGTCTTAATGCTTTTACATATGATATGAAGATTAAGTTTCTTCATGAAGAGGTGTTAGCTTAAGGGGAAGAATTCTTATGGTAAGTTTGATGATTGAAGAAGATTTTCGCGAGTTTTTGTTCTATCATATCTTCAAACTTTCAGCGGGTTTGAAGATAACTTGTTCATGCTTATATAATTGGTGACAACGGACTTGATAAAAAGATAGCAAAGGTATGGGATTTTTCTTAAGATGCTCTATGCTCATATTTGCTAGAGAACTCTTTTTGTCAAGAGACTACTCATTATAGCCGTGAGTTTTTAAGTCTGCTCATTATAGCCGTGAGTTTTGAAGTCACATGGATACAACAAGACATGGAACATAGGTTTGGGTTATTTTACTTCTACATCAAGAATACTTTATTTATTTTTCTTCAAGATCATTACACAGAGCCTACATTTGGAGAATCTTCAACATTGCATACATTGTTTACTTCCTTGTTGATGTGACAAAAAGGGGAAGAAATGCATGCTACATTTGAGGGGAAGCAATTTGAAGATCATGTATAACTTACAAGAGATACACATAGAGTTTTGCCACTATCAACTAGGGGAAGATTGTTGGGTCAAAAAGTTGATGTGGCAGAAACTCAAAAATGAAGAAAACGTGAAGTATTTGTCTAGGCGTTGACAAGAGCATTCCAGGCGTTGACATGTACAATCTAGGCGTTGATGGAATCAAGCATTGTCAAGAGCAATCCAAGCATTGTCACATGCAATTCAAGCATTGACAAAATGTAGACAAAAGAAGCTTATGGAAGCTTCTATTTAGATAAACATGCAAAAGATATTCTGCATAAGTTTATTTAAATAGAAGATTTACTTGTTTATTCATCCTTATCTCTTGTAAACCCTAATCCTTACACTATAAAAGGAACCAAGGGTTATTAGGTTTTTCATATCATTCATTCACAATGTAAACCTAAAGTGTGTGTCGCACTAGACGTGGGATTCAATGTATACACGTCTAGTGGATGTTTGTTATTAATATAATGAACATCCCAATTGTTTTAATTCATGTTCTTTGTTCCCAAACACCTTGTTCATGATCATTGTTCTTTTCCGCTATGTTATCATATGAACGATGATCAACCTAGATATAATGGTTCTTAACCATTGAGTCTAACGATCAATAGGACTCCTCAGGTAGAATTGGACTTTCATGATTAGGGTTTTAGCACCTAGAACAATCTGTTTAGTAGTATAAATAGGGGTTGACATGTGACCTCTATTCTTGTTCCAGTTTTTAGCAATCAAACATTTGTAATTCCTTTTTTCAAATTTATAAAGTTGGTATTTTATTAAAATTGTAATTCCTTTTATTTGTTTTTAAAAGTTGGTGTATGATTGATAGCTAAGCTGTGTTCCATTTTAACATTGTACAAAACAATTTGTGTTTTGAATTTTCAGAAATAAAGTTTCTGGAAATTGGTAATTTGTGGTGAAATTGGTTTCATGGTTTGGATTTCCTGGATTTTAAGTTATTTGGTTAAAGTTATTTGAAAGAAAAACGTTTGAGAAAGTTTTGGAAAGATTTTAAAAAGGTTTGAAAAAAGAGATAAAATCAGATAATTGCATATTTGGCTTGTTTTCTTTTGATCTTAGCAGGTTTTTGTTGAAGGATTGTTGTCCAAGGGTCAGCTCAGGTCCGGACCTGATTGGAGGTGGCTAAGCTGCCACTAAGGGACCTGGATGTAGGTCCCTTAAGGTAAAATACTTGCCCTATTTTTCATTTTTCAGTTATTGTTGATTTGCTTGAAATTTGGAAAAAGTTGTTAAGTGCTTGTTATTTGGCTTTGTATTGCTTATTTTGATATGGAATGCATGCTAGGATAGTTTTGATTCAGTTTGGTTAGATTTTGTGTTGATATGCTTTGAAAAATATCATAATCAGAAATATCATAATCTGAAATTTAAGGGGTGTTTGGATTAAGGGATTAGCCAAGAACTTTGATAAGATTATTGTGTTAAAACCTGTTTAAAACTCTTCTTAGGTGGTCAATATATGATAAGTGTGTTAGGTTTTCAGTTTGAGTAGGTTTTAAACCAACTTGCATGATAAAATTTGAGAAACATAGCTAAAACCAGTAAGTTCTTGTTTGACTGATTTTGGTTGAAATTTGGCCATCAAATCTTGCAAGTTGCTAGGTTATTGGTTATTTCAGGGCTGTGTTCTGCTTTTGTGCCTTGTTATTGGATTGTATGCAAGTAATTTGGCCCTGAATCTCATTATTGTGCAAGTAAGCTAGGTTATATATTCATCAGTCACACAAAGTTTTATCAGAAACTTATTGTGGATATTTTGTGCTTGATTGGTTTGCTACTTGCTGTTTTTGTGCATTATATTGACTCCCTACACTCCAACTGAGTGTAGGGGTGCCCATTTATCCATCAAAACAGCATCAAAATCAAAATCAAGTCCTCTTGATTTCAATCTGCACATGTGAAGAAAATAACTTGTGTTCATCAGTTTTGTGACTTAATCTGAGCACATTTTTTGGTCCTAACTTGTTTTAAACTTGTTAAATTGGATTTGTTTTTGTGTTTTTGAGATTAAATAGTTACTGGTTTTGTGTTTTTAAAGTTTAAAAAGAAAAAAAAAATAAAAAGTAAAAAGGACGTGGCCAGGACTCGAACCTGCGCCACTCCTCCCACACATAGACGCTCTAACCAACTGCCCTAGGGTCTTTGATTGGTATCACTTTGCAATGTTTAATATATAAGGACTATTGGTTTTCTAGCTTATTTACTTTTCAGCTTGTTTATAAGCTGTTTTCAGCTTATTCCTTAGGGTTTTTTCCTATTTAGCATTTTTCTTTGGTTTTTATTAGGTTTTAGGACTTTTTCGTTTATATTATTTTTCCCGTACTTATTTAATTTTTTAGGATTATTTTTAGTTTAAATTTTGAAAAGTAAATAAAAAAATAGAAAAATGTAGTTTAAAAATCCAAAAAAATAGTTTTTAGGTTTTGATTTATATTTTTGAGGTTTACAGCCAAAAAAAGTTTTCAAAAAGTCTTATTTTTAAATTTATTTGATTTTAGGGTTTTTTTATCAACTTTAAAATTTAATATAAAATTAATAAATAGGTTTTAGAAACTTTTAATTGCATTTCTGTCTTAGTTATATTATTTAAGATTTTTGATAATTTTTTAGAATTTTTTTATGAACTTTGAATTTTTTTGAATATTTTAATATTAATTTATTAATAAAAATTGAAGTTTGATTTTTTTAGGTTTTTACATTTTTCCTAGGTTAAAGACACATAATTAGGAATTTTGTAACTTTCCAAAATTTTTAGGACTTTTCAATTATTTTCTAGGATTAATTTAAGTTTTAATTGATTTTAATAGTTTTTAAGTGTTTAAAAATAGTTTTGTTTGGTTTTAAAATTTAAAAAAAATACTTTTTAGCTTAATAAGGTTATTTTTGAGGTTTACAAACTTTGAAATCTTTTTTAGGGCTTTTTAATAATTAATTGTGATTTTTAGGGCTTTAATTAGCATTAAAAAGTCATTATCTAATTAATTAAAAGGTTTTAGCAAGTTTGGATTTTTTGTAAACTCTTAGAATTTTATTGTGGATTTTTAGTAATTTTTAGGAATTTTTAGGTTAAAATTTTAATTTTGGCACTATTTACGGTTTTACGTGTTCACGTTTTTGTCTTAGTTTAATCCGTTTTCGTAACCGTCTTTCTTTTCTTATTTCTTTTCTCTTCTCATAACAATAAAATCAAACATTAATCAACTCATTACACAACACACTAGCCTCCTCGAGAACGATCCCACACAAAGGGTCATAAGTGTTTACGTTTTCCTAAACGTACGCTTAATACTTACTGCTTTTGCCTTCCTTTTCCTAAAGGGGTAAAAACACAACTATCAAGGATGTACATATGACTCTCTTTCACTGGTTTGAGTTTCACTATGTGAGATGAAAGCCATGTTTGCAGATGTTGACTTGCTTCCATGATCAAGTAAGATTTCACTTTCCACAATCTTTAACTTATTGTAGACGTCATCAAAGGTAGAACTCTTATGGGCATTGGTAGCAATGATTGACCTAGCCTCAATTTTCTACGCATCACTAAGACTTCTAAGAAAAGTAGTAATGATATCAACATCATCATGTTCTGTTCCAATGAATGATAACTTGCTTGTGATGTCTAGAAGCCTGCTTCTCACCTCACTTAGCTTCTCATTGGGGAGAGCTTTAAATACAACATATTCATGCAAAAGTTGATTCTTTATTTCTTTGTCAGTATCTTCATTACCACTATAGGTGACTTGAAGAGCTGCCCAAAGTTCTTTGGCAGACTCAAAACTTCTGTACTTGTCTTGATTCTTTGGACCCAACGAGAGTTTAAGAATTCTTAAAGTTTTCATGTCATTCCTTCTTGTAGCTATATCTACAGTTGAGATAGCTCTTCCATCTTCAGGTCTTTCTCTTCGCTCTTCAACAGAAGAACCACATTAGTTCTTGCTGCAATAACATCAACAATCCTAGCTACTTTATTAAATTGATTTCTAAATTTAATAATTTCCCAGAGAGTGTGATCATGAATTTGAAGATATTGTTCAAAATTGAACTTCCATTGTTCAAAGTTGTCAGGGTCGAGCATAGGGATTTTTAGGTTGTGATTTGATGAGGAAGAGGATTATGTAGCAAACATCTTGTCTGGTTTTAGGGTTTCTGGTGTTTCTAGGGTTTACTGTTCTTTTAGATCAAAGTTCCTCAACAAGCTCTGATACCACTTGTTGATCCCAAACTTAGATCGATTAGCTTTGTATTATCGAGATAAATCAAGAGTAATACGTAGAGAAACTTTGTTGTTAAGAACAATCAAAGTGTTATGCGGAATTAACACTTATAATAAAGAACAAGCAAACAATTAAACCAAACTTTCACTTTAGATTGATAAACGAATTGCTTACAATGAAAGTTGTGAAAACTGAATAATGTATGTAGACTACAAACCCTACGACCTCCTTTTATAACATAAGGAGTCGTGTACAATAGATAACCTATCAACTATTCTAGGTAAAGATAAATATAGAAAATACAATATTGAGCATATCTTTACTTCAAATATTAAACGTGTTGACTAAGTATTCCTATCAGTGGTTGGACTTCTTCTTGTCAGCGCTTGGATATTTCTTGTCAGTGCTTGATCTGTCAGCGCTTCATTTCCTCTTGTCAGCGTCCAATTTCCTCTTGTCGGCATCTGAGTGATTTAGCTCATTTTATTCCCGACAGTAACGATACCCAATGAATTAGATATGACCCAAACGGTAAAAAGCGTCAAATCTGATCACCAGTTTTACACGGCTGAAAACTCTAAAAGTTTGTATGCTAACCCCCAAAAAGGTAAAACTAAAAGTTGTAGGCATAATTGTGTAGAGTCAGTATTCATCGGATAGTTTCTTGAGGATTAACGGTTTGGAAATGGTGCTCAAAACCGTGGAACTGAAGTTGGCTGTGAATAACAGCTCATACGTAAAGTTGTAAATTTGACATTTAATCTATGTTAAATATAATTTGAGGCCATATATGCTTAATATGAGTTTATCACATAAGTTCATGATCATGTCGATATAAAGGACTCATTTAGACTATTTATCTTTTATTAGAAACTACCTATTAGCGGGATATGTTGGAAAATTGGCAAAATTGAATCATATTGATGAAACTTGCCTATATTTATAAAACCCGAAATGGTAGGACTCACATATCGAGAAACCAAGACCCGTTTACATAATGATTTTTATGAAACCCTAAACCCTACCATCGCAAATTATTAAGTTGACATCGTCTAAGGCATTTTTAGAACCCGTAATACTTATGTAGTGGACTTAGGCCATAAAAGCCTAATGTACACCAATAATGGCTATTGGGTCATTATTGGGCCTGAAGTTAAGATTAATATATGAGACCAAATCTGATCTAAGAATGCGTTTGAGATACTTAAGCACTTAATGGGACAATATTAGGCTAGTAATGGGCTTTGTTTGTGAAAATCGAATAACACTTTTATAAATGTTTGATTTTTATTAGAACTTCCATAAAAAGTTTATAAAACTTATACAATGTCCAAACCTTTCATAAGTATACTATTTATATGATATGATTTATTGTTTCGAGCCTAAGACTCCCCTCGTCATTTTAGGTCTCGTTCGGTCATATGTCGATCGTTGGGCATCTTGTTCTCGATCAATGAGCGATTAATATCTCGTGAAGTCGTGTATCGACTATCGGACATTTGTTCCTTGATAAACGTGTAATAGCTATATCAGGTGAGTTCATATCCCCTTTTTACTACTTATGATTTGTTTCTAAACACGGGGTAAGATTACATGTTAGAACACAACCATTTATAACTGTTTGCTATCTAGATTTTGAATGCTTTCCAGATGATTACCTAATTATTATTGCTTTTTGTACCATTAGCCATAAAGTCTCCTCTTTATCATGAACCGTTAATTATTGAGTACCAAGCCCGAATGTTGTGGATGGATCCATCGGGATTGACAATCCCCGTCCCGTAATACTTTGACGCACTTACATTTGTTTATTACTTGAGTATTTAGGCCAAATACTCACTAGGGGCACTATTATTCGTTAAGCTTCGGTGTCATGAGCTAAATAGCAAGAATAATTGTTTCGGACTATGACTAATGTACATAGCCATTTTCCCTAGTACTTGTTTACAAATGAATGCTTGTGTTCCACAACTATATTACTAAACCTATGAATATCACTCAACTTTTTGTTGATCTTTTACATGTTTAATATCAGGTAATAATGCTTAATTTTGCTTGGATGGTAGCCCGCATGATATTTCGTAGCTTGGAGATTTCTATGTAGTTTAAAGCTTTATTTTGATAAAAGCTGCCAAAGAATATTTATCATGTTCTTTTTGTAACTATGTGTCAAAATATATGTATCAACACTTTATTATGCTTCAAAACTCTTGGACCTTTAAGTTAAAAACTCTGATATTTTATGATATAATGTAAATATTTTATTACGTCAATTTTGTGTTAACTATGTTTCATTGTTTCTTGTCCTATGACATGGCACCCCTATGTTGCCTACGTGTTTCCTTGCCTGATTTCGGGGATATCACAGTTTTTCAAAGCTACAGCCTTTGAAATAGATTTTAACTTATTATTTCATGTAAATTACAAAACTAGGGTTTTAGGGTTAAGCTTGATTTAGGAAAACCAAACATGTTTATTTATTGATACAATTCTTATATTGACATCTTATTAACATTATAAAAGTCTAAAAATAGTAGTAGAACAAGATCAAAGCTTATTATAGTGATAACCTAGTTGTCTCCAAAGTGACTTTTAGGGCTCCTTATGAACTTATTTTGCCTCTAAATCTTCAAGAACTTCAATGGCTACTTCTTAGACCTGGTTTATGGTCTTATGGCTTCCTTATAACTTTTTTAGAAGTGGAATATCAGAATGTATGGGTATTGAGGTAAGAAAGTTGGGGATGAAGTGAATTATGGCCATTTCGCCACTATTTATAGTCATTTTAGGTCTAGGAGTCTTAGGTCTAGCTTAAAAACGTGTTAGGGACTTAGAGTAGTGATTCATGAAGCCTAATAGTGATTCATCGCAGCTATGGTTGAAGTTATCCAAGGTTTATTGTCTAAAGGGTGTCACAACATACTTAGATAAGAATGGTACATCTACAAGGAGGTGATCCAGCAGCTTATAGGCCTTCTATAAGTCCAAAATATCTTGCAAATATCTGATTTCAAATTTAGAATGGGAGAGAAAGATTTTAAACTTGATTTTAGAGGGAAAAACCTAGGCGAATTGAAAATCTAGTGCTTGTAACTTGCAACTTTGTAATTATGATAATTAGGGACTTATGAATGTGATTAGTGATGGATTAAGGTGTAATTAGTTTTTACACATTGTAATTAGAAGGTTTAGGTCTTTGGTTTGAAGTTTAACATTGGTTTGAAGTGAAATTGGGAAGAAAACATAGTTGGATTAAGGTTTCTAATGATCTAGGGTTAAATCTTTGTTAAAGTCATTATTATTCCATTAGCTACAGATGTAAACTCAATTTATATCTTAGACATTGTGTTTTAAATTTTAAGTATCCAATGAGTTTCTACACTTGGTTTGATAGGTTATTCTAGGTAAAAATGTCTAAAGTGTGAAAATACCTATTTTAACCTAATTTATAAGTCATGCATTGAAATGTTGTACCTTGTGCATTCGGGTGATTGTACCTTGTATTAAGATAACTTTATAGCCTAAATGTAATTCTGTGAGTGTTGGTAGACTTGTCCTAAAAGACTATGTGTTGATTCTAAGTAGAATATGTAATATAGAAATTTTTAAGTCATTAAGCCTAATGACTTTGTACTTTGGGTAATTAGTGTTTATTTCCTCATGTAAGCTTATTATAGGTCTTATATATCATGTTTAACGCTTCTAAAGATTATACACACTTAGTTTTGTGATTTGTATAGGGTAATCATATCCTAGGTGTAATTAGGTCAAATTATAGTTCTATGCTTAAATAACTTGTACATTGTGCTTTAGTAATTTGTTGTTGGGAATAAAAATGACTAAGTCCCTAGCCACTGACAAGTAAAATTCTAGACGCTGACAAGAGATATTGTAGAGCTGACAAGAAGAATTTTAACCACTGAAAGATTGCATGAGCAAGTTTGATCAACACGTGTAGTTATATTAGGAAGATATGTTCAAATATTGTATTTTTCTATATTTATCTCTTCCTATAATAGTTGATCTTAGTTTTTTATTCAAGGATCCTTAACTTATAAAAGGAGACCTTAGGGTTTGTTTATTGTAATCACTTTCATACGTTGTTCACCGCTTGTTTATTAATCAAGTTGAAAGTTTGGTATATGTGCTTTGTTAGTTTGTTCTTTGCTCTAAGTATTATGTTAGCCTCAAAATACTGAGTCAAACAAGAATGTTCGGTCATAGGTTTATATTGTAACATTTAGTAAAATGTTGTAATAGTTAGTTAAAATAGTCGTGACATTACGGGCTTGATGGCTAGCTTAAAAGGCCTCTTTCAAGGTACTAAGCATTTATTCAAGCCCAGCCTAATCAAACTATAGCCCATTAAGCCACATGTAGGCTAGGCTATAAATACCCTTCCTAGCATGTTAGGAAGGGTGTTGGTTGTTTCATTTCTTAATCTAATCTTCCAAAAGTTTCACACACTTCTCTCTACTTTCTCTCACTACTTTCTCTCCCTAGAATTTATCTACTTCATTTTTTTTTTCTTTCTTCCTTGCTTAATCATCACAAATATAGGACAACAATTGGTATCAATCGCCATGGGGTAGATTTGTGATTGATTGTTGTGTTTTTGTTTGATTCGTATCATTTCATCTCTTTAACCTCTCTCGAATTCAATTTTTTTGTGTTTTCCGTGCTCTAAATCTTGATATACATCTCCTACATAGTTGTGGTAGGGATTTGGTTGCTTTTGGTTGGTTAAAATCACGGATTTCTTGTAAAAAATCTCATTTTTTACCTAAAGTTTCAGAACTGCACAATTATTCCGACAGAATTCCATCGGAAAGGGGTTTTACATTCCGACAGTTATTCCGACGGAATTCCATCGGAAAAGGGTTTATTATTCCGACAGTGATTCCGACAGGGGTTCCGACAGTTTTTATTCCGACAGTGATTTCGATAGTGATTCCGACAGCTCATATTCTGACAAACATTCCGACAGAGTATTCCGACAGCGATTCCGACAGAGTATTCCGACAGCTATTCCGACAAACATTCCGACAGAGTATTCCGACAGTTATTCCGACAGACATTCCGACAGAGTATTCCGATGGACATTCCCATAGCACATTCCGATGGACATTCCGATGCTATGTTTAGATAAATTTTGTTCGAGTATTTTTTAGACTTAGCCACTATCTAGAATAGTTTCGGAATATCGTTTACACGAAGATTAAAAAAAATAAAAAAATAAAAATAAATAAAAATAAAAAAGAGTTAAAATTTTCCCGTCAAGTAAATTCAAATTTTTTCCATACTAGCTTTAGGACATTTCTAGCTCGATTTCAAAATTTGGCCATTACAAAATTTTTTAGTCTACCATTTTATCGGACTGGGGAATTTATTGTCGGACAGAAGAAATATTGTAATTTTCGGAATTTAAACCACAACAATAATCACAACACATCTACTTAAGATCCTTGTTCACTCCAACATTTTAAAGCTTATCAAGATGGATTCTACTACAGAGTATCGTGTGACGAACAACAACATCATGGTGGCGGGAAATAAAGAGAGACCACCAATGCTTGTGACCGGTTAATATGCACAATGGCAATCACGATTCCTTCAATATCTTGACACTAAACCCAATGGTGATGTTCTTCGGTGATGCATCAAAGAAGGACCCTATACTCTCACTACCATAACCATTCCTGCAATTCCAGCAACCGACTCGACGATCGGTTATGATGAGCAAACTATTGAGGAAACATATGAGAACACTTCGAAAGAGAAACGTGCTTGGATTGATGCAGAGAAAGAAGCAATATATTTTATTCTCAGTGGGATTGGGGATGGTATTTATTCAACGGTTGATGCATGCTCTACTACAAAAGAAATGTGGTTTTCCATTGAACGCTTGCAACAAGGAGAATCACTTAACAAGCAAGATGTCAAAACTAACTTGTTCTGGAACTTTGGCAAGTTTACTTCATTGGATGGGGAATCAATTGATTCATACTACTCAAGGTTCTACAAGATGATGAATGACATGACAAGAAACAACTTTCAAGTCTCCACTATGCAAGTCAATGTGCAATTTCTACAGCAACTTCAACCAGAGTGGACACGGTTCGTAACTTTGGTGAAACAACAGAGTAAGTTAGACGAGGTCAACTATCACACGCTCTTTGACATTTTGAAACAATTTCAAAATGAGGTGAATGAACTTCGAGCTGAAAGGATAGCAAAGACTACTAATCCACTTGCTTTGGTGTCTACCACTCAACACGTCCAAGATCATCGCTCTCGTGCTCCAAAATCATACTCCACTACATCCTCATCACCAAGATACTCCACCACATCCTCTTCACCAAGATACTCTACTTCATCTAAGTATTCAGCTCCCACAAGATCATGAGACAAAGAACCAAGAGCACCATCACCATCACCTGAGCCATCATCTGAAGAGGACAGTAAGGAAGAACTAGCTCAGAAGGATAGGGATATGAAGCAACAAATTGCTTTCATTATGAAGACCTACAAGAAAATCTTCAAACCCACCAACAACAATCTTCGAACATCATCAAATACAAGGAATCAATATGTTGAGACTCCTCGAAGGTATGAAACACGTCAACGTGATGAAAGTCCTCCAAGGTATGATCGACGTAATCCAACACATGTTGAGGGTTCTGTACGGTATGATAGACAAACTGCTAAGTATGATGCTCAGAGGATTGCTACTGCTGCTGGGAATAGGGAAACTGTTGGTACTCAAGTGGTTCAGCAAAGTGGGATTCAGTGCTTTAATTGTCAAGGCTATAGGCATATGGGAAAGGAATGTAGGAAGCCGAAACGGGTTAGGTACTCTGGTTATCATAAGGAAAAGATGATGCTTTACAAGAAAATGGAAGCTGGGGTTAAATTGTCGGCTAAGGAAGGAGCCATGCTTGATGACACTGATGATGAAGCTTCCGATCAAGAACTTGAAGCACATTACTCGTACATGGCAAAGGTTGAAGAAGTTCTCAACGTCACTGAAGATGACAATGGTCCTATCTTTGGCACTGAGCCAATCGATAAGGTACACACTGAAGAGGAATATAATGTGTTTGGTAATACTCATGAGCATTTTGAGATACCCAGAGCCATTAATGACACATGTATGATGGAAACGGTTGATAGCAATACCACACCCGATTCATCAGACATGTGCAATAATGAGTATGAGGATGATCAACATGCAAATGAGTATGATGATGATGAGGAGCGTATTGCGCTTGCTAACTTAATTGCTTCTTTACAAAACGATGTCAAAGAAACAAGAAAAAGTCAAAAGCAATTAAAGAAGGCAAACGCTACGCTAACTTAAAATTTTGAAGAATGCAAAGCTGCTCTAATTAAATCTAGTGAGACCATTGATAGCTACAGAGATCAGCTTCTTCAAAAGACCAATGAAATTTAGGGGTACAAAGGGTGTTTAATTAACGTCAAAAAGGACGATTATCAACAGAAATATAACGAAACCCTTAAGCTTCTAGAACAAGACAAACGTAATTATAACACCTCTTTGAGTACTGAACATCACAAAACGTATCTTGCTACCACTAAAGTCAATAAGCTGACTCAAGTAAATGGTTTTCTTCAAGAGGATAAAACTAAACTTGTTAATGAAAAGAAAGCTGTGGTTGAAAAAATGAAAAAGGATTTCAAAACTAAACAAGCGAATGACATCGACAAAATGGTAGAACTTGAAACACAAATTGCTTTTTACAAGAAAATTGTTTACAAAACTAATCAATCAATTCAAACCATGAGAATGTTGGCACCTCGTTCGTTTTTCAAGGATAGACCTAGTTTTTCAAATCCTAAGTACCTTGAGCAAGCTCAATATGAGAATCAACACTTATATCTTGATGAGTCCTAATGGACCGATCTTGATTGCCTTGTCGTTAGGCCCGATAGTGAAGAGACAAACGATGTGGAAGAAGAGAGTAGAATAAAAGTTAATAAAGAATTCGTTAAACCATATAATTATGCTTATGAAAACAGTCTTTATGGTCTTTTCAAACCTCAAACACAAAAAACTCGTGAGCAAATATTTTTCGAATGTGAACAAAAAAGAATTAAATGGAGACAAGCTTTTGCCACTAAGAAAACTAATGTTTCAAAATTTATTGACTACTTACCATTTAAAGCTTCTGTAAGCAAGAGTAAGCAAGCACTTAGTATTCTTAAGAGTAACATTGAAAATTTCAAAAAGTTTGTTGATGATGACTGGAAAAACGCGAACTTTCGAAAGGAGACAAAGAAATTCCTCACGATATAACTGTGCTTGAGAAAAGTATTTTAATTCCGCTTGCGGAAAGAACGCAAAAACATATTTTGGAATTTGAAACATTAATTAAGCAAGAAATGTTTGATGATTTGAAATATGTGGAATCTCTTGAACAAGAAGTGAACGACCATCAACCTGAAAGAGACGAGTTTTCTACAACATATGATCTACTCTGACATGAATGTCTCTCAAAAGATATTATGTGTGTTTATGTTACATCTTGTGCTGATATTGATGAATATTCTGATGTTGCATGCAAATATCTTGATCAAGTTAAAGAATGTGAACGTCTTGAAACTGAGCTTTCGAATAAAGTTGACCAAAAAGAGTTTTCGTTACTTCAACATAGATATGATTATCTTCAAAAACATTGTCACTCACTTGAACTTGCTTTGCAAAAGAAAGTTGGCAGCTTTTCAAATGATACACCTTTGGAAGTAAAATTATCCGAGTCATGTCGATTACTAAACGAAAAATGTCTTGATATTTCGGATTTGAAAGATCAGTTACAAGAAAAAGACATAGCAATAGCAGAGTTGAAGAAACTTGTTGCTAAGATGGGTGGGAAAGTTGTGGAACCTAGCGTTAAGAAACCTGTTGTTAGACAATCCAATGCCTCTAAAGTGAATAGATCCTCCATCTTGGGAAAACCATCTGCTTTCTCAAATTCTTCATTTGCAAAACCTGTGTTTGCCCCCAAGATGGATGGAAACGAAAGGTTACCACATACTCAACCCATAAGGAATACTGTAGCACCAAGCGTTAAGCACAATAATGTGATTAAACCAGGGATGTATAGAATGACCACTAAACCCACAAACAAAGTCAGTCAATCACCTCAGACTTCTAGAAACACTAATACTCGTGTGTCTTCTACTACAGGAGTAGTCTCCACTACTAGTGTTAAAAGGCCTCAGATTAAGAGCACTCAAGTGAATGATAAGGTCTGGAAACACAAGAGTCAAGGGAAGATGAAGGAAGTAGAAGAACACCCTAGGAATTTGAATGTTTTTAAGAATAAAAAGTCTGTAATCGCGTGTAATGACGATTTGAATGATTTGAACGATTTGAATACTTTGAATGTTAAAATTTGTTTATGTTAAATGTGGAAAATGTGCTAATGCTAATCATTCTATGTGTGCTATGAATAATGTCAAAGGCGTAGATACTAGAACTAAGAAGGAAGTTGCGATGTCTATTAGTGCTAGTAAACCCAAACGCAAAGTGAACCATTCTGGTGCAACCCCCACTAAGAAAAGTAATGCATCAGACTCCACCACTAAGAACCCTAGAAGCAGAATTAGAGAATTATATGAGTCTGCTAGCAAGTCTTGGAAATGGTGGTTTGCTAATCAATGTCCTCCAGGATATAAATGGACGCCTAAAGTTAGGACAGAAAATGTGACAACGAATGTTAGTTTGCCTTTAAATGTTGCTAAGGACACTAATGATTCTACAATCACAACTACTGTGGTATCCAATTTGGAAAATGCTCCATCGTGTTCTAACTCTTCTGCAGGTGATATAAATAATTCTCTTCATACTGGACTCCAGATGCACGAAGCACATGACGGGGAATCTCAAGCTTCTAATTAACTTCGTGGAGAAGTTCCTGGGTACGGTACGATTTGGAAATGATCAATTTGCACCAATCCTAGGATATGGAGATTTGGTTCAGGGGAATATCACGATCAAAAGGGTATACTACGTCGAAGGGCTCAATCAAAATCTTTTCTCGGTTGGTCAATTCTGTGATGCAGATTTGGAGGTTGCTTTCAGAAAGAAGACATGTTTTGTTCGTTATTATGATGGGAATGACTTACTTACCGGTACACGGGGTAATGATCTCTACACTATTTCACTTCAAGACACAACTTCATCAACTCTAATTTGCTTCATGGCTAAAGCTTCAACGACTCAGGCATGGTTATGGCATCAACATTTATCTCATCTTAATTTTGATACCATCAACTTGCTTTCCAAGAAAGATATTGTGAGGGGCCTTCCAAGCTTGAAATTCATCAAAGATCATCTTTGTTCTTCTTGTGAGCTTTGTAAATCTAAACGAAGTAGCTTCAAAACAAAGACTACACCAAGCTCTAAAGGACGGTTAGATCTTCTCTATATAGATTTGTGTGGTTCCATGCGTGTTCAAAGTATCAATGGGAAGAAATATGTTATGGTAATTGTCGATGATTACTCAAGGTACACATGGACTCACTTCTTGAGGTCCAAGGATGAAACACCCGAAGTTCTCATCAGCTTCCTTAAACTGATACAACGTGGTCTTCAAGCTCAAGTAAAAGTGGTTCGTACTGACAGAGGCACAAAATTTTTGAATTCAACTCTGAGAAACTATTTTGAAGCTGAAGGAATTGAACATGAAACATCTATTGCCCGAACACCCGAACAAAATGGCGTTGTTGAAAGACGATACCGTACATTAGTTGAGGCTGCTCGAACATTATTATATGCTTCAAAACTTCCACTATACTTTTGGGCCGAAGCCGTGTCAACCGCATGCTACACACAAAACCGATCCTTAATTATCCCAAGACACGAAAACACACCATATCATATAATCCATGATCGAAAACCTTCACTCAAACACCTTCATGTTTTTGGATGTACTTGTTACAGAATTCGAGATGGTGAAAATTTGGATAAAATGAAAGAGAAAGGTGATGCATGTATTCTAATGAGATATGCAACTTAGTCTAAAGGATATAGAGTTTACAACAAGAGAACAAAACTGATAGTCGAGACTATTCATATCAGATTTGATGAATTACAAGAAATGGCACTTGAACAAAACAGTTTAAGTCCCGATCCACAACGACAAACGACTTCCGTTCACAACCGCATGGAACTAGGAACTCAAGACCACAACAATGAACCGTCAAGTTCAACGCTGGTTCAAGGAAATGTTCCAAGAGTAGATATGACAGTCAACACGACACTTGAAGAGTTGGAAATGTTATATGGACCAATGTATGATGAATATTACACGGGGGAGAAACATGTTGTATCGAAGTATTCCGCTGTCACTCATGATAAGAATGATGATACCGATCATCGTCAACAAAAGGATACAAATTTATCTACTTCAACACGGGTTGTTGCAGATTTATCTCCTCAAAATATCATATCAAAAACCGCTCCTACAACATCCACAACTACTGTCATTGCTCCAGAGAACACAAATCAAGCAGACAATGCATTATCTGACGAAGACGAATTTATCAACCCATTCGGTACACCGGTACACGAAACTGGAGAGTCTTCTACTCGCCATGTTGATCCATCAGATATGCATACGTTCTATCAACGACATCCTTCAACACATCAATAGACTCGAGATCATCCTTTGGTTCAAGTTATTGGAAACCCTTCACAGCCCGTTCGTACAAGACGACAACTTAACACCGATGGAGATGTTTGTATGTTCGTACTCACTGTGAGTACAGCTGAACCAACAAATATCAAAGAAGCATTGGCAGATCACGCTTGGATTGAGTCGATGAAGGATGAACTTCAACAATTTGAAAGACTTAAAGTCTGGGAACTTGTTGACAGACGATACGATGTAATACCATTAAATCTTCGATGGATCTGGAAAAACAAGATGGATGAAGAGAACACGATCATCAAGAATAAATCTAGGCTAGTGGCTAAAGGGTATGGCCAGAAAGAGGGTATTGATTTTGAAGAATCGTTTGCACCAGTAGCTCGTTTCGAAGCGGTCAGGATTTTCTTTGCTTATGCTGCACATAAGGGATTCACTGTTTATCAAATGGACGTAAAGACGGTGTTTCTTAACGGTCATTTGAAGGAAGAAGTCTATGTCACACAGCCGGAAGGATTCGTCAATCCTCATTATCTTGACAAGGTGTATCGTCTCCACAAAGCACTTTATGGACTCAAGCAAGCTCCAAGGGCGTGGTACGACGAGCTCTCGAAATTTCTGGTCTCCAAAGGTTTCTCAGAAGGTTCCATTGATCTAACTTTATTTACTTATAAATATGGGGATGACATTTTGCTTGTGCAAATTCATGTTGATGACATTATTTTCGGGTCTACAAACCCAAAACTTTCAAAATGGTTTGAAAAAGTAATGCACATCAAATTTGAAATGTCTATGATGGGCGAACTAAAATTCTTTCTAGGAATTCAAGTTCACCAATCCCCAAGTGGTATCTTCATTAACCAAGCTAAGTATTGTCAAGAGATAATCAAAAAGCATGGTATGACCTCATGTGACCCCGTTGGGACACCATTATCAACCACATCCCTAGATGCTGATTTGGAGGGTGATGCCATAGATCAAACGAAATATCATTCCATGATCGGCTCCCTCATGTACTTAACAGCAAGCCGACCAGATATATCACATGCTACGTGTTATTGTGCATGATATCAAGCACGACCCACTGAAAAGCACCTCAAGGAGGTTAAACGGATCTTTCGGTACCTTAACAATACTGTAACACCCCCAAATTTATACAATTCAATACAACGGAAGACTCGTTGGTGTTACGGGATAGCACATTACTCGCATCATAGACGACGCTTAAAAATCGCTTCGTTTAATAATAAAGCATTTCCATTCATAAATATAAAATTTACATAGGTCCCTAGTCATTTTATTTCATACAAGTTTTACAAAGAATTTGAATGGAAATAGTTAATTAAGTGCGGGCCATGAGTTCTTGTCGTCTTCCCGAGAATTACCTTCAAGTACCTGAGATAAAACATGTTAAAAGAAAAGGTCAGCGAAAACGCCAAGTGAATTCATAGAGTTTAGTGAAATCCATCAATATAACATCGGTATAAAATTATTACCGAAAATCATTTTGTACAAATCTTTGTTATAGGCCATAAAATAGCCAAAGTCATTTTATACAAATCCTTATAAAAAATCATAATATAGGCATTTGCCTTCAAAATCATTATACGAGCCAATGTCGTAAAAACATCATACAATACGTCTTATGACGTTGTATAAAGTTAAATAAAAACCGTTATATGAATATGGTTATGTAAAACCAAAACACGAACATAAAATCAATAATAAGACCCTGTATTGCTAGTCAGGCAATATATCATAATTCAATGCATAAAGCAGTATTTTCGTTATTTGGATTATTCTAAGCCGCATGACATTGTTACCTTACTATCACAACAACGGGTAGCTGACCCGATACTCAATTTGCCCATCTAAGTTAGCGTGTCGTCACAATAATCACTCTATGGAAATCTTCTCATACATAATTTCGCTTACCAATCAATGTGGCACGTCGGGGATCAACCGTCAAGGCGCGAACTGGGGTGATCGTCCCCAAATAGTACTATTATATGCATAAGCGTCTACCAAATCCCGGTAGTTCACAAATCATGCTAATGAGAATTTTAGTGACATAACCTAACTTTAATAATCCATTTTATCTCATTATCGGGTCATATAATCATTCATCGGGTCATACAATCATTCGGGTACAAATCAATAAACAAACAATCGGGACAAATGGTGTCCTATTTTATCAAAACTAACATGTTATCTCCCTCGCGGGTTTATAAAACATTTCATAAAAACATTTAAAAGAGTTCGAGGCTATGAACTCACGTGGATGTGGGAAGGCGGGTTATCGGCAATTCGGATGTACGGTACGTGCTTCAATTACGGAAACCTAGACAAATAATACTCGTATTAGACTCTTGTCCAATGACTTTATCAAAATAATAATTATGTATACATACGATGATTTTATATATATGATGATGATCAAGTGGGTTTATACATATTTACTCATTCATTATAGTGTTTATGTGTTGGAAAATTTCAAGACTAGTTACACTAGTTTAACTTGTTTACATTTTAAATCCCAATGGGCCTATTACAAGTCCAATACTATTCATTAGCCCAATTATACTTTTATTATCAGTGTTATACTTTATATGTTGGGCCCAAATGGGTTAAGCCCAATAAATAAGTTTATAAGTGTTTTACCAAATTAGTCGGGTTTATTGTCCATGAAGGCTACTTTGGCCCGTTAATGTCTATATGTTGTAAAGCTCGGGTTTTATCGGTTTTTACTTGTTTTATATATGTTTATATATCAGTATGTGAGTTTATAAAAGTTTACATTAGACGGGTCCAACCGTCTAAGTTTTATTTAACAAAAACGTTAATCTTTCGGTACTAGCCGAAAAGACGTAAAATCATGTTTATAGTTGTATAACTTGGAAAATATTTTATACTTGTAATTTATAAAAATGTCTTATTTTATATCATAATATATGAAATTCTTATTTATAATTACTATTAATTGTTAGTGGGTTTTCATGTGTATATATTTTATAAATATATAAGTGAGTGCTTATTTTATATAAGTTTTTATTATACAAATCTGATTTTAAATTTCATGTTCACCAAAACAGCCATATCTAGAGTTCTATATGGAGATAGAAGCCCAAATTTTTATGGCATAAATTACATGATATGTGCTCCATTTAACTCCTCTATGGCTACTGTTGAATCAGCCTCTAAGTATTTTATAAAAATCGTCCAAAACAGTCTATGCAGATTTGTACTCTAATATTGTTTTGATCATATCTCACTCATCCTAATGATTCCATTGCATGGCCAACTCACCACATGTGTAAAAATCATATACCTTACTGTTTTTTAATAATCTATGCCATTTTAATAGTTTATCATAAGTTTCTTCACTGTTTTATACAGCCTAGTCCTTACATCATGATTTTAACACTTTTTCATGTAGATTCTTATCTTTTTAATCAAATCTGTCAACACCAAATCCCCACATAATGTTTTTAATCATCATATATTCATCATATACATATACAATAGGAAAGAAAATACATGATTACATAATCAAAATAACAAGAAGGATGGGAAGAATAATCCTTATACCACCATAGTGATGAAAAGATGAGGTTAATGAACAAAGCTTGGATTTTGATGGCAAAACTTGTGATAGATCAACACCAATCTTCATGGCCACCAATACTTGTAAACTTCATGTAGAAATCAGCCCTTGAACATCACCAAATCTTCTCCGTGGATGTTAAAATCACCACCAATCAATAGAGCTTGAAGAGGTTTCCATCATATGTGTGTATAACACCAAATATTGTGGTTGAAAATTGATCAAAGGGGTGTTTTGGGGTGATCTTGGGACAAAATAGAGAGAGAGGAGAGGAGAGAGTGAGAGTGTTTAGGTGGTATTGCATGAGTTGCAAATGATAAATGGTTTAGGATAGATGGTTTTGTAAAGTTGTAGCTTAAATGTTAAGCTTGTATGACAAGTGTAAATAACTTGTTAAAAATTTGACACCAAGTTGGTGTGGTGTAACTTTGTGGCCGTCCCATGTGTGGGGGTGGGGCAAAACTTGTTTTGTCTCATCCCCAATTATTTACGGGTACTCCTCGATTCTAGTTTCCTTGATTTGCGTGCCCACGGGTCGTTTTACGAAAAACGTTTCTATAAATTATGAATCAACGACACAAAACGAATCTAATAAAAATTGTCTCATAAAAAACGGAGTTCAAAAACGTAAATACGTAATCCTAAGATTTCCGGTTTAGTCGTAAAGGACGTTAAATTATAATCGTAAGTCCTAATCTCTTCTCGTAAATTTGTGAGTTTATGAACCAACTCAAAATTAAAATCCCAAAATAATATTCACGGATAAATTTATTTTCTAAAATGTCGGACTGTCACCAAAACGGTGTAGGTAAACGTAAGCACGTAACGTAGAATCCTCCGGTTTAGACGTAGTCGATGCTACTTCAAGACGTAAATCCAAATTTCTTCCCAAAAATAAGTGAGTTCATAATGTAACATTAAAATAATGTTTTTAAATAATACTTGAGAATAAAATATCAACCATAAATTGACGGATTGTCACAAATACCATTCACATGGGACTATGGTATCCGAGGGAAACCGGTTTCTTTCTAACGGCCTATTCTGATTCTGATCATGCAGGGTGTCTTGATACACGTAAAAGTACTTCTGGTGGTGCACAATTTCTAGGTCAAGATAAGCTTTTGGGATGGTCTTCCAAGAAGCAGGATTGCACATCATTGTCATCAGCCGAAGCGGAGTATGGGTCTCTATCTACGGGTTTGCTCAAGTTCTTTGGATGAGAACACAACTCATGGATTATGGCTTCTACTTTGATAAAGTACCTATGTACTGTGACTCAAAGTCTGCCATAGCCATTTCCTGCAATCCGGTACAACATTCCCGCACGAAGCACATTGATGTCAGATATCACTTCATTAAGGAACAAGTTGAAAGGGGTATCGTTGAAATATACTTTTTTGGAACTGATTACCAATTAGCTGACTTGTTTACAAAAGCTCTTTCGAAAGAGAGGTGTGCGTATCTAGTTAGGCAAATGGTATGAGATGTTTGACTCCAGCAGAACTGGAGATTCTAGCAAAGAAGCCTGCTTGATTCATCTATGATTGTAGGATAAAACACGACTCTTGTTTAGGAAAACAAAAGAACGTATATGAGCGGTAAGTATCGAGTGATGATTTTAGGAAAAATCAAACACTAATGACCCAATCACTTAAAAAGAGAGAAAGTTCGTTTCCCAAGGAGGTATATGTGTGTGTTTTAACTTGTATTTATTTGAGATTAATATTGAGAAAAATGGGGATGAAAAGATGAAAAGGCGGTTACGTTAAAATTAAACTACGACGAAAAAGACGTAAACGTAAAGTCGTGAAAAGACTACCATAATTAAAAATTTAACTAAAACCAAAAACAAAATAAATAAAAGATTAAAAAGAAGTCAATAATAATATAAATAAAGACAAAAATCCAACAAAGATATTTTAAAACCTTTTATTAATTAAATATTTAATTTTAAATGCTAATTAAAGCCCTAAAATTAAATATAACTAATTCAAATGTCTAAAATATGATTTTATTGAATAATTACTTAACTTATATTATTAGAAGACTAAAAAGTAATTTTCTAAAAATTAAAAGCTATTAAAACTATTTTTAAAACTCTAAAAATGATTTAAAATGATTAAAACCTAATTAAACTTAAAATAATTATAAAAATAAATCTAAAAGCTATAAAAATATTCTAAAAATGGAAATAGTCCTAATTAATGATAAAGAACCTAAGAAAAATGAAAAAGAAAGAAAAATAAAACTTTGATTTTTTTTATAATAAAATAATATTAAAATAATGCTAAAAATAAAAAGTTTCTAAAATTAATTCTAAAAAATTTCTAAAATCTTAAAATATTCTAACTAAGAGAAAACACAAATTAAAGTTCCTAAACCCTTTTTAATAATTTTATAAAAATGTTTAAAGTTTATAAAAAACCTTAAAATAATATAAAATTAAAAATTAAAGTTTATAAAACCAAAACTAGATGTAAACCTCAAAATATTATTTTAAAAGCTAAAAATTATTTTTCCTAAAAATTAAAAATCTTTTTTCTATTTTTTAATGATTTTATAAAAAACGTATAATAAATAAATTCTAGAAAATAATCTAATAAAAGGAAAAATATAAAAATTAGCTAGAAAAGTCACAAATCTAATAAAGGTCCTAGGAAAAATAAGCCAAACCGAATTTGCTTAACAAATAAGCTTAAAACAAACGAATAAGCTACGGCTTATATTAATAAGCTAGAAACCAAAACGTATTAAATAACTTTTGAAAACAAACCCTAACGTAAAAAGCTTATCTAGATTAGCGGTAGGACACTTAACCCTCCTACGAGAGGTCTGGTGTTCGAGTCCTGCTACGGGTAAGTTTTTGCTTTTATTTTCTTTTTTTATTTTTTTCTTTTTCAAACCAATCTATGACCTTGTTAACCTTACAATCCAATCCAATATCACTTTTTAGCCAAGGATTAATCTAGTTTGAAGATCAAAACGTGACAGATTTCATTTTTGAACACTTAGCAGATTTTTCCTTGTGTTTTGCTTGAGGATTTAGCCAAGAGGGGCCTGGCTTGGCTTTTTTGTGGATGATTATTGGAACAAAAGGCACCCTTGTGCTTATTGAAGCACAAGGAGTCAACAAAATGGCAATTATCAATCACTTAGCACACACAAATTTCTCAAATGATGCACACAAGGCAAAGCAAGTTGCTGATACAAAGATGAGCAGGTCTGGGGACTTATGAGCTAGACAGATTGCACAAACTTGAGTTTCAATGGTCCAAATCATGCATACAAACTCACAATCCAGCAAACAAATGAACTATAATCCTAATAAGCACTAACACTTAACAGAATTACAAGATTAGGCATAATCTTTCATGAAAAATAAGCAGCAAAATGGTTATGCAGATTTAGCTATGCTATTCCTTTTAAAACACATAATCTTGCTTCCAATCTTGCACCAAATGATATCCTAACTAGCAGACAACTTATCTCAAACCTATCCAATAGTTCTAACACGTTTTTAAATCACACACCAAGAATTTTACCCTGCTTAAACCTGTTTCCAAACACCCTTTTAAATCTTGAAAACCAACTTTTAACAAATCAAAGCCTCCTAAACTTATTCAAACTGGTTCTCATAGCATTTAACATGTATAAGCACACAATAGAACACAAAATCAACAACTTAACACACTTATATCAGCAAATCAAACAAGATCAAATGAAACTACACTTTCTGAGATTTTTCAAAGAGAAAAAAGAGAATACCTTAGGGCTTTACATCCAAAGCCCTAGTGGATGTAAATCCACCTCCCTACCAACTGGGGTTGGTGCTGATCCTTTAACAGCAACAACTTCCACCTGTTTAAGACAAATCAAAGGAAACAAAATAATACAAGCAATTATATAATCTGTTTCCTTTTTCTTCTTACTTAAACCTTTCCAAAAACTCTTAAACTTTCTTAAAACGTTTTAATAACACTTTAATCACCAATTACTTGAACTCTCTTAACATCCAAAACCTGAAACAGATTATACCAAATAATCTCAATTTCAGAAACTTTTAAATAACTTTGAAAATCAAAGTTACTTAACCAAATAGAAAATGGAACTCAGAATCAAGCTTTGACACAATACACAACTTTTAAAAACAATAAAAAGGAATTACTCTTGATTAAATCAAATACCAAACTTTTATTTTCTTAAAAAGGAATTACAAGTGAAAGCTTGAAAACTGGAACAAAGGGTCATCACAGGTTGATGCCTCTATTTATACTACTCAAATGAACAATCTAGAATCTTAAAATCAAAACCCTAATCACTAGAAAATCCCAAATATGCCCTTGACGTTTTTGAGTGATGAGTTGTCCAAATTTGATCCTGGGCGTTCCTTTTGGCGTTGTGAGTAAGCAAATAAACTCCACTGTTGATTTGGGACACGTCACAGTACTTGGGGATCAAGGTGTAAGCTGATTGGTGGAATGAGGAATTGGGGGTGGGGTCTACAGTGAGTGGGTTGAGGGTTTTAGGTGTGGGAAAGGTTCCTGCGTGTGTGAATCACACGTGGGCAAGGTTAATTGAGTTTTACCCAAGTTTAAGTTAAGTAAAAATCTGGGTGGGGTGAAAGTGAATAGTAACTCCTTTAGATCCGATTTTGGGGGAAGAAATGTGTTAGGCGCGTTTTTCAGTTTGAATGTTTCCACTTGACAACTTAAGTCCTTGTCTTTTGGAAATTTTGGCATTTAAAGGTTTCCAGCCCTAAAACGTGTTCTCCCTTGCAAATAACTTTCACCCTTTTACATTTTTGGCACAATCTTTTGACAAAAAGTTATCAAGGAGTATTTTTGACACTTTGGGATAATTCAAGGGCTGTTCTTGGACTATATTGATCTTCAAAGGTCTTCTTTGCTTCTTAATCTTCATGAGGGACCATAATTGACAAATTGATTTTGTTGAGGGACCAATCTTGTCATTTCTTCAAAGTTGAAGGACCTTTTTGCAATTTTGATAAACTTAAGGGACCAAACTTGTAATTATCAATATACAAGGGTTTTAAGTGTCATTTCTTCATTAATGGAGGATCAATCTTGTTTGTCTTCAAGTCTTCAAGGTATTTTGTTGAAAATTCCATGATTAGGGCCCGGTTCTTTGTACGGCTTCGTTTCTCGTGTTCGTTTTTCCTTGATTCTTGTGATCTTTTGTCTTTTTCACGATATCCATACCTAAAATACACAAGTAAACAAACACAAGCATATATATAGTATTTTATGACATTTTTATGCATTTAAAGCCCGAAAAGAACGATGAGATCATGTATAAATGCCATCTCATCACTCCCCCATACTAAGCCATTGCCGTGCCCTCACGCAATGCTAGAATAAAGTATCTAAGCATCACCAAAATTCAATTTTATTAACCTTTATTGAAGAGTAAAAGACTTGCAACAAACTACGAGAATGTGTAAAGACATAATGTATGATTTTCATCACCAAAAGGTGACTTTTAGGGTCAAAGAATAGAAACAAGTTAATGTCCCTTAGAGTAAACTTCTTCATCTTTGATTGTCATACATTCCATGCTAAGTGCAAAAACAAGATCATTGTTGGTACAAGTCACAATGCTAACACTACTCATACGTTCAAATTGTGTAATACTTTTTCTCCCCGCAATCCTAGTTATTATAAAAGGAAATGGTTTACTAGCATTTTTTATCTATTTGTCATGGATCACAAGTGATTCATATTGACTTATTTGAGTAGTTATTAGTCCGAAAGCAAAGTAGCACGATTTGATCAATAGTTAGCCGAAGGACAAAATCTTTTAAAACGGCTTCTCGTGTATCTCCTTAAGTTCATATCTTGGCATAACTCGTTTCACGATTTGAGACCTTTCTCGGACCGATATTTGGCATGTACTTCATACTTCAAATCTTGGGAAGACGTTCTTGAAATTATGGTCTTCTCTTCATATTTTGGAATTTCTTCACTTGACGTTTTTGAGAGATTCTTCATATAGGACCACGACTTCATCATTTTTCTTCAATCTTTACTTTGGATTTTGATATACAACGATCCGCCTCCTTTTCGGACTTGGATATATTTATCCTCATACCTTGTTAGGGTCTTTTTGGATAGACTTTCTCCATTCTTTAGGGGAGTAATAGCTTCTCGTCGTGTGTCTCGATCCTTCATATTGATTTAGGAATAATGATACTTCACATCATCTTTGGATCTTTAGCAAAAATAGAGCTCCTCATGCCTTGTTAGGGCCTTTTTGGATGATCGCCAATCTTCGCGTCCCGCTTCAATAAGTTATGCCTTGGCTATGAACTCTATTCAACCCCGAGCAACTTTTAAACGATCTTGCGCTAGAGGCTAAGTAACCTTTCAAATCGTACGACCTTACTTATTGCAATTATGTTTTATTCCTAATGCATTGATCTTATGGGAAGAAAAAGCCACAATTAAAAACATATGAGTTTTTGAAAGAACACTTTCATGTTCTACGTTTAGCATGATCACTTGTCTAACTCTATCATTTCTCGTTCTTCACTATATAAAGACCTCTAATTAAAGAGACTCGTGAATACTTAGCCATGCAAGTCAAAATTAAGCCAAATTTGGATTAGCTTTCATTAAGACTATATCAAATCAAAGTTTTGGGTTTTCAAGCCACCTATAGGATCTTGCACTTTCTTGGACTTTTTCAAGTTTAGAGAATGCGTTTTAAAGTTCCCTTGATAAGTGACTTTCTAGAATCAATTATAGGAACTTGCGAAAAGTTCTTGTTCTTAACCCGAATGAATTAAGACTTTCGCGTTTTAAAGCTCCCTATATAAAAGTCTAGCAAAACTTGAATTGAGCGGGTTAAGGAATGTAAATGGCTCCAAATGCCCATCAAGTCAAAAATTAACTCTTATTCTTCCCAACGGAAAATATACATTCGTGTCTTAAAAACACTTATGAAAACTAAGAAAAATTTTAAAATTTGGCCATTTTTAGCCTTATTAGCTAAACAAAACATTGAAAGTTGGAAAACGTGAGGGCGTAGCAAAGCAAGTACCTATTCAACCCCCCATACTAAAAGTAAACATTGTCCTCAATGTTTCGAGTCTAAAGGTGGAGCACCCCCATACTAGAGACGAAGAGTCGAATGCTTAGGATCTAGCATGGAAAGGGTGATCAACAATATATCTAAAGCCGTTTATTAAGTATGCTAAAAGATAATTGTTAGAACAATAAAGGATATGCCATGGAATCGTGAAAAACTTCTTCAAACGAACGATGGAGGCTCACGTAAACGAATACGAGAGTCTTCAATCGTAGATGATGATGATGATCTAGATAACACAATCACAAACAATCACGAGACAACGAGTTGAAAGGGTACAAGTCCCCTTATTAGTGAATATAAAAGATAAGCATGGGATTTCCCCCACGAGGCACCTCGTTTTTGATTACCGAGTCATGAGCTCGACTCGATCCCCTTAAAATGTGAACATTTAGGGATATTCATGGTGTGGTCAATTTTTAGTGGGGCTTACATGATAAACAAGGCCCAAAAAGCAACCGGTATAAAGGACTAAGTCCTTAGATGATGCAAAATACCGGGGTCGAAAATGGCATTCTCGTTTTCATTGGAAAAACAAATTAACGCCACTTCAACACGTGTCATAAACTCAAAGAGTTTGAAGAAAAGAGATGAGAAGTAGAAGGGTGGGACAAGTGGTAAGACAAACTTTTGAGCTACTCGAGGTAGACTCGCACCAAGCAAATAGAAAGATTTTCCATTTATTGCATCGATGGAAGACCGAGATTTCCCTTTACATGAAATTCCGGGATCGAATATCTCGTCCTCGGTGGACAAGGATGGGGGAACATAAGGGGCTTCCCCCATACTAGAACCACACAAAACATCGTCAAAAGGAGTAGACGGGTTTGTAGCACTCAAATCACGTGGTGATGACGGAGTTAGATTTGTAGAAAAATCAATTAAATCACATTTAAGATCTTTTCCTTTGTTATCTTTTAAACTCTCCTTATGAAAACCCTTTTTGATTATGTCGAAAATATTCGGTGTTTCTAAGACGATGTTAGTCACACTAAAAATTCTCACATTTTGAAAACGTTTTGGTTTAGGTGGTGGCAAGTTCTCAAAACGTTTATCGACGAAGAAAACCTCCCCATCGGGGCCAACATATTCATCATCCGAAAGATCTTTCGTAGAAACCGGCAACTTATCAATACTTTTCAAAAATGAATGTTCGAGGTGAGGCGAAGAATTTTTCGATTCAAGTATTGATGGTTTCTTCTTTGTAGGCTTTACACTCATAACCTCCACCGGCGGAGGAAATGGTAAATTGTTTTTGGCGACATTCCCTAAAACTCTTGGTGAAAATTCTTTGCAAATGACATTGGTCGAGTCACCATGGTTTAAAGTTGCAATAGAATAGACATGAGAAAGATTGGAGTTTTGTGTTGCATTGATGACAAGTTCTTCCTCATTGAAACGAAGGGTGATTTTTCGAGCATGAACATCGATAAGTGCTCTTGATGTATCCAAAAATGAACGACCCAAAATGAGAGGAACTTTTCGATCGATGGGAATGTCTACAACGATAAAGTCAACGGGATAGTAAAACTTTCCGACTTTAACAAAAACGTCCTCGGCTACTCCACATGCCATGATCGTAGAATGATCGGCCATCTCGATAGACATGTTCGAAGGAGTAAGAGCCGGAAGCGAAAGCGATTTGAAAATCTCGAGAGGCATCAAATTAATACTAGCGCCAAGATCGGCCAAGGCGTAGCATTCCTCTATATCTTGAATAGCACACGGAATCAAAAATTTACCGGGATCACCGACTTTTTGTGGTATGCGGCTTAGAAAAACCGATGAACAACTAGACGATTGTTGTAACTTCTCTTTGTTGTTAAGCATACTTTTGAAGTTTGCGGCGAATCGAGGCATCATGATTAAAGCATCGGCAAAACTTATGTTAAAATGCAAATCACGAAACATTTTCATAAATAGCTCAAATTGATAATTGTTCCGTTCTTGTGCCTTCTCTTTGTTTCGTCTCGAAGGGTAAGGTAAAGGTGGTGTGGGTTGGTCATTAGGCAACGGCCTTGGAAACTCGGGTTCCACAATTGGTATTGGTTCAACCGTAGGTGTGGTTTGAGCGGTACTTCGTGGGATTGTAATATGCTCCTTTTCGACCATCACCTCGGGTTCTTTCTCGATTTCCTTCTCCTTAGAAGTACTTGGACGAGAGATTGGTTCCTTGAAAGTTTTACCACTTCGTGTAGCAACAACCTTCAATTCTCCCCTCGGGTTGTTAATGGTATCACTAGGAAGACCACCCGAAGAAGAGGGCTTACACATGATAGCTTCAAACATCTTAGCCATTCGGTCCTCAAATTTTGATTGCCTAGCATCCGCTTTCAATAACTCTTGCTTAATCTCATGTTGTCCTAATTCCATCTTTTGTTGGTTTTGTTGAAGACGTTGGACATTTCCTTCCATTTTGTTTGCATGAGTTTTAAGTTCATTAGCAAGTTCATTCTTAAGCTCGTTTTTCAACTCGGATCTTAAGCTAATCATCTCACGTTGCATATTGTCAAATTTAGCATCATTTGCTTTTGCATAGTCTAAGAATTCTCCTTGCAAATTTTTCGTGTGAGCATTTTGAAAACCTTGTGTAGTGTTTTGAAAATCACGGTTTTGGTTTTGATTAGAGATTTGTCCATTCCCACTTTGATAATTCCCTTTGTTGTAATTGCGTGTGTTGCCTTGGTAATTACCTTGGTTGTTGTTTCGATAATTGTTAACATTTTGATTTGGTGGAGCTTGATTTTGGCGGGAACCTTGGCCGTTTTGGTTGTAAGTTCCCGTTGCTACATAAGCACTCGAAGTGTTACCATCCGCGGTAATGCACTCGGAAAGATCATGAGCTCCCCCACAAGATAAACAACTTTTAGCAACCGCTTTAACCGAAGCGGAATTGGAAGCTTCTTGAGCCTTCCAATGGGACATTAGATTAGCAAATCTATCAAAAAACCGATTTTCCTCATTAGCTTCATCATGTAAGGCGTTAATGCTACGAGACGATTGTGATGAAGATGACGAACCCATATTGGCAACACTCGGTGTGTTATGAGGGCTATAAACCTTAGATCGATTTTCAATGATTTGTAAAGCCTCATTTGTCGTCTTGCACAAAAAATTACCACCCGCGGCGGCATTCAAATAATCTCGTTCATGATCATTAAGCCCATTATAAAAGGTATCAATTTGATGCAATTCCGAAAAATCATGGTGAGGACATTCATGTAACATCTCTTTAAAGCGTTCCCATGCCATTGAAAAACTTTCATTGTTACGTTGCACAAATCGTGAAATCTCATTTTTTAAGTGTGTTGTTTTAGATGGTGGAAAAAACTTGTTCACAAACTTAGAAACGAGATCGGCCCATGTCAAAATCGAATTTGGCGGTTCTTTCTCGAGCCAAATTTTTGCGGGTCCATCCAACGAGTATGGAAACAACATCATCTTAACGGCGTTATGTGGAACATCTTTGAATTTGCTAGTAGCGGTGAGACGGTTGAAATTCCTAATGTGGTAATGCGGGTTGTCTTTCTCGTGACCTCTAAACTTGTTTGCTTGCAACATCGACATTAAACCCGTCTTAATCTCGAAATTCTCCGCAAGGATGGCGGGAATCACAATGGCCTCTCCAAAACCCTCGGTGGGTGCTTGTAGCAACTCCATCATAGTACGATTAGCCATGACGACTTCTTGTTCTACAATAGGTTCAACAATTGGAGGTTCTTCAATAATCAACGATCCTTGATTTGCTTGCTTTTGAAGACGTTTACGAGCTCGTTTTGCTTGATTACGAGTGATCATAAACTACACGAAGAATGGGAGGTGAGCAAAGAAGATTCTTTTTGGTTGTTTTGTGAATTTTCAATTTTTTTGTGTTTTTGATGATATTTAATTTTTTGGATTTTGGTGTATCTTCGTAGACAACAATCTACAAAATCTCTCCTCGAATCAAACTCTTGATTAAAGAAGCCTCAAAGGAATGAAAACGATCACGTGGAGTGAACGCCTTCGAATGACTTTAGAACTTTGGTGAAAACCAAATTGTTCACGAGGGTTTAATCACAAAGAAAACCAAGCAAATATAGTATACGTATTAATACTTTGGGCGGCAAAACCCTCGATTAGCCTTCAATCTTAAAATACTCACAAGCAAGCGGGGAAACGAGGCGGCGCGAAGCACTTAAGAGCCTTTTTCCTTAGGGTATATTTTATAATACCCGCCTTATACCCACCTTATAGTTTGTATTTTTCAAAATCGAGCTTCTCGAAAGTATTTATCTATTTTTGCCTTTTCTTTTTGTTTGAGATTCGAATACAATAATTAGGAGATCAAATCCCAATTAAGGTTGTGTTTTCACACTTTTGGAGATATTGTATTTTGATTGTGATACTTAATACAATATATTAATAATATTTGTACAAGAAAAACCAAGAAAACCGATAATACGTGTTAAGGGAGTTCCACTTAACACAAATACTTATTATGGATAATATCAAAAACAAAAGCTTCCAAATTAAAACACGACACACCTCCCCGGCAGCGGCGCCAAAATGATTGTAGGATAAAACACGACTCTTGTTTAGGAAAACAAAAGAACGTATATGAGCGGTAAGTATCGAGTGATGATTTTAGGAAAAATCAAACACTAATGACCCAATCACTTAAAAAGAGAGAAAGTTCGTTTCCCAAGGAGGTATATGTGTGTGTTTTAACTTGTATTTATTTGAGATTAATATTGAGAAAAATGGGGATGAAAAGATGAAAAGGCGGTTACGTTAAAATTAAACTACGACGAAAAAGATGTAAACGTAAAGTCGTGAAAAGACTACCATAATTAAAAATTTAACTAAAACCAAAAACAAAATAAATAAAAGATTAAAAAGAAGTCAATAATAATATAAATAAAGACAAAAATCCAACAAAGATATTTTAAAACCTTTTATTAATTAAATATTTAATTTTAAATGTTAATTAAAGCCCTAAAATTAAATATAACTAATTCAAATGTCTAAAATATGATTTTATTGAATAATTACTTAACTTATATTATTAGAAGACTAAAAAGTAATTTTATAAAAATTAAAAGCTATTAAAACTATTTTTAAAACTCTAAAAATGATTTAAAATGATTAAAACCTAATTAAACTTAAAATAATTATAAAAATAAATCTAAAAGCTATAAAAATATTCTAAAAATGGAAATAGTCCTAATTAATGATAAAGAACCTAAGAAAAATGAAAAAGAAAGAAAAATAAAACTTTGATTTTTTTTATAATAAAATAATATTAAAATAATGCTAAAAATAAAAAGTTTCTAAAATTAATTCTAAAAAATTTCTAAAATCTTAAAATATTCTAACTAAGAGAAAACACAAATTAAAGTTCCTAAACCCTTTTTAATAATTTTATAAAAATGTTTAAAGTTTATAAAAAACCTTAAAATAATATAAAATTAAAAATTAAAGTTTATAAAACCAAAACTAGATGTAAACCTCAAAATATTATTTTAAAAGCTAAAAATTATTTTTCCTAAAAATTAAAAATCTTTTTTCTATTTTTTAATGATTTTATAAAAAACGTATAATAAATAAATTCTAGAAAATAATCTAATAAAAGGAAAAATATAAAAATTAGCTAGAAAAGTCACAAATCTAATAAAGGTCCTAGGAAAAATAAGCCAAACCGAATTTGCTTAACAAATAAGCTTAAAACAAACGAATAAGCTACGACTTATATTAATAAGCTAGAAACCAAAACGTATTAAATAACTTTTGAAAACAAACCCTAACGTAAAAAGCTTTGATAATTGTAAAATTACACTTGTTTAGGAAAACAAGGCAATAATATAGGGTAAGCACGACGATTTAGGAAAACCGTGTGTAAATGACCCTTGAAAGTGA
This sequence comes from Glebionis coronaria, assembly GCA_025667525.1. NCBI lineage: Eukaryota > Viridiplantae > Streptophyta > Magnoliopsida > Asterales > Asteraceae > Glebionis > Glebionis coronaria. Next base: position 520,873,098 of record CM046882.1, read on the forward strand.
GTTCGTTCTCGAGGAGGCACGTGTGTTGTGTAATGAATGATTGATTTATGTTTTTGATTATTAATAAGAAGAAAAGAAGAGAAAATGACGAAGACGAAAAAATTAGAAAAATAAGGCAAAAACACTACTAGAAAGTTACGACGTAAAACGTAAAAAGCACAAAATTTAAAATTTTACCCTAAAAATTCCTAAAAATCACTAAAAATCCACAATAATATTCTAAGAGTTTACAAAAAATCCAAACTTGCCAAAACCTTTTAATTAATTTAATAATGACTTTTTAATGCTAATTAAAGCCCTAAAAATCACTTTTAAATATTAAAAAGCCCTAAACAAGATTTTATAGTTTGTAAACCTCAAAAATGACCTAATTAAGCTAAAAACTATTTTTAAAAATTTTAAAACCAAATTAAACTATTTTTAAACTCCTAAAAACTATTAAAAACTATTAAATCTTAAATTAATTCTAAAAATTAATTGAAAGGCCTAAAAGTTAAATGGAAAGAGTCCTAATTAATGATAAAGAACCTAGGAAAAATGAAAAAGAAATAAAAATAAAACTTTGAATTTTAATGAATAAAATAATATTAAAATATTCCAAAAAATGAAAAGTTCTCAAATAAATTCTAAAAAATTCTCAAAAATCCTAAATAATCTAACTAAGAAGAAAATGCAAATTAAAGTCCCTAAAACCTTTTAGTTAATTTTATATTAATTTTTAAAGTTGTCTAAAAACCCTAAAATTAAATAAAATTAAAAATTAACGTTTTTGAAAACTTTTTTATATGTAAACCTCAAAAATACAAATAAAAACCTAAAAACAATTTTTTTGTATTCTTTTATTACTGTTTAATATTTTTAATTGACTTTCTAAATTTAAAATTAAAAATAATCCTAGAAATTAATTAAATAATGTGAAAAATAAAACTTTTAGACAGAAAAATCTAAAAACCTAGTCAAAACCTAGGAAAAATGGAAAAAGTCCAAAAAGCTTAATAAATAAGCTGAAAATGAGCAAAAAAGCTACGGCTTATTAAACTAAGCTCAAATGAAAACGTACTTAAATACAATTCCAAACCAATCCTATCAGTCAAAGTCCCTAGGGCGCAGATGGTTAGCACGTTGGTTTGTGAGAGGAGTGGCGCAGGTTCGAGTCCTGGCCACGTCCTTTTTGATGTTTATATATTTTTTTTTAATTTTAAAAACTTGATTCCAATACTTAATTACTTACTAAAACACAAACAAAATACAATTTAGACCAAGATTAAGCTAAAATCAATGAAAAACGTGACCAGGTCTGGGTTAGTTTCTGAAGAACAAGTGACTTTGGTCACTTGTTAAGAGTATGACCAAGAGGGCTTGGCTGCTTTGTTTGTGGATGTTTTTTGGAACAAAAGGGCACCCCTACACTCTTTCTGAGTGTAGGGAGTCAAGCAAGTACAAAAACACACACCTAGCACACAAATACTCACAAAAACAAGCACACCATGGTATTTCAAGTTACTGATGTAAATTGCTAGGTCTGGGGACTTCCTTAGCTTCTTACTTGCACACTTATGACTTCCCAAGCCAAAAAATTTGCACACAGGCTCACAAACAGATGCACAAACAAACTCAAGCTCTAAATTACTCTAACTCCTAACAGATTACAAAAGTTTTGAGCAAATTATGAGCAGAAAACTTGGTGATGCAGTTTTGAGTTATACTTTTTCAATTAAAACACACTTGCTTGCTTCAAATCAAACTCACACTTATCTATGACTGATACAAAACTTAACACAACCCTATTCAATAATTCTAACAAGTTTTTAAATCATAATTCAAGATTTTAAACCTGCTAAATCATGAATCCAAACACCCCTTTAAGTTCTGTTTTCAAAAATTCTCAAACAAAAACACTTTAAAACTTAATCAAACTAGTTCATTTAGCATCTAGCATGCACATAACATCAAATGAACTTCATTCAAGCACATATAAACACATTTCATCCAAAATTCACCAAAATCACCACTTTCTGAAATTTTAAAAGGGAAAAATATTTTTTTACCTAAGAACCTTACATCCAAGGTCCTTTGTGGTTGCAATACCACCTCCTTACCAACTGGGGTTGGTGCTGAACTAAATCAACAAATAATCAATCCTGCAAAAGAAAAATCAAAGAGAAAAACAAGAAAATACCCAATAATCTGTTTTCACTTTTTTTTTTCTTTCTTAAAAACCTTACACAAACCTTCAATCCTTTCAAACACGTTTTAAAACACCCTAACTTCAAAAATTTACAATCCCTCAGTCCACTTTCACTTTCCAAGAGATTGGATTTTTGAAAGTTCAAACACTTTTTCAAAACCTTTTTGATACTTAAACCTCAAACAAATCTTTCACACTTTTTAAATTGGAACTCAGAACTTAGCATAAACACAACACACAAACTTTTTAAAAACATAAAAGGAATTACTCTTTATATCAAAAATACCAAACTTTATTTCTTAAAAAAGGAATTACAAGTGATTAGCTAAAATTCTGGAACAAGAGGGGTATGAACAGGCTCATCCCCTATTTATACAATAAGTAGAACATACTAGAATGCTTAAAACCCTAGTTCTGAAATGCCTAAAAGGCCCTTGAGTCCTTGACTGAAATTTAGTCAAATTCGTGCCATGTGATGATCCAGCTGGTGTTGGTGACATTTGAATGAATCTTGGACGTCTATTTGATCTTAGGGACCAAGGGGAGTATCTGGATGGTTGGTTTGGTCGGGCATTGGGTTTGGGTGAGTGAGACGTGAGCAGGGGAGGGGTCCACCTTCACATGGGGTTGTCCAGGGTCACGGTTTGGGTGTGGGATGTGATGAGGGTGTGTTAAATTTGTTATCTGGAAGGTTTGAACAAAAAACCCTTTGGTTTGAACTCAATTGGACCTGGTGATAATTAGGGTTTAAGTGGGATTAGAATGGGGTTTAATCTATTTTGGGTAAAAGGATTTTTAAATAAAGTGTTTGGGAGGGAAATTAAATGGGGTAAGTGGGGTTGACTTCTTTGACCACGTTTTATTAAATAAAACTGGGTTGGGTAATGGGTAATGGACTGGGTAGGGTCGGTTTGTGGGTGGGTGGTGGGTAAATGGGTGGGTAGGGCTGAGGTGTCACGTTGTGGTTGGTTGGGTTTGATTGGGTAAATGGCAGATTTGGTCCCCAAGGTCTCCATTTTCTTCTACTTTGTAATAAAACCCCAACAGCGCCTAGTTTTGCCTTGTCAACTTTTGACAACTTGTCAAAAGTGGCACAAACTCTTCCAAAAACTTTTCCAAGGGGTATTTAATGTATATTCATGATTTTTCAAGGACTGATCTTGTACAATCTTCAAACATTAAGGATCACACTTGTACATTTGAAGTTTTGAGGGTCAAATGTGACAAGTTATTCAAAGATGAGGGACTAATCTTGACAATCTTCAATTCTTCAAGGGTCTTTTTGCAAAATTCCAAACTTGGGCCCGGTTCATTGTGCGACTTCGTTTCCCGTGTTAGTTTTTGAATGATTCTTGTGATCTTTTGCCAATTCCTCAATATCCGTACCTAAAAATACACAAGTAACAAACACGAGCATATATTTGGTCCATTTTATGATATTTTATGCAATTTAAGGCCGATTTGGACGATGAGACCATGTATAAAAGCAGTCTCATCACTCCCCCATACTAAACCATTGCCGTGCCCTCACACAATGCTAGAATAAAGTATCAAAGCATCTCCAAAATTTAATTTTATTCACTTTTATTGAAATGATAAACTAGCTACACTACACTATTGCTACTACTTGTGTTTTAGACATAATGTATGATTTTCATCGCAAAATGGGACGTTTAGGTTCATAGAATAAGAACACGTGAATGCTTCGTTAGAAATAATTTCGTCGTCCTCGATTTTCACCTTAATTCCATGCCAGGCGTGCAACGAGATCATTGTCATTATAAGTTAGTAATGCTAACACTTCTCATATGCCCTAATCACGTACTTATTCCCCCATTATTCCTAAGTTGTATCTCTTATATTTTATTATGTCTTAATGATCACGAGGATGCATCATTGACTTATGCGATAATAGAGATTTAGGTCTAAAAATAGAGTCCTAACGGTGTAACCAAGACCATCAAATCAATAACCCCTCCTAATAGACAACGATGTCAAAAAATTAAGTTGACAAGAAGAATCGATAAACACGGTTTTATAACGGTTTTGAACATGAGACTTATTACCAAGACTTTTATACGCCCCCTAACGGAAGGACCTTATTATCTTTGGTTTACCTCCATCTTTTATTCAACTTCGCCATGAAGCTTTTATTATGACTTCGGTCTTGCCTTGCCTTTTATTATCCGCCTCATCGGTGGTTTTATTAGCCAAAGACGTATATCCTCACGCTAAAGCGAATTTTGGATCTTTAAAGCTTCGAAGATTAAGGCTTGATTCACTTTCAATTTTGCATAGATTTTAGGCCTTGTGGGGCTTCAAATTGTTTGCTTGATTTAGGTGAGCACTTGAAATCTTATTATTGGGTGAAGCTTTCGATTATTAGGGTGCCAATACTTCAAAACCGTGACGCTGGCGATACCTTAATGTCTTCCCAATTTAATTACACGGAAGCTACTAGAAAAGACTAGAAATCCAACAATCAAAACTAAACCGCTAAATCAATATTTATTAAGCAAAAAATATTTACATGCGAAGGGAGAATAAGCAAACAACGAGAACACATGAGTTTTTGAAAGAATACGAGTACTCTACGTTTAGCATAGTAACTTATAATTAACTCTATCATTTCTCGTCCTCATTTAAGAGACTTAGCCTAATGTGTAGTTAAGGAATCAAAGCTAAGTGCTCAACACGCACGGTCAAGTCAAAAATTAATCTTATTCTCGCCATCGGAAAATCTACATTCGTGTCTTTAAACACTTATAAAACATGAGAAAAATTTTAAAATTTGGCCATTTTTAGCCTTATTTTGCAAGAAAACGATAAACAAAACGATAAACTTTGGAAAGCGTGAAGGTTTGGCAAGGCAAGTATCTATTCACCCCCCATACTAAAGTTAAACATTGTCCTCAATGTTTCGAGTCTAGGGGTGCAAACACCCCCATACTAGAGACGTAGTCGAATGTCTAATCTAGCATGGAAAGGGTGTAACCATTAAGTAATAGCCTTTTATGAAGTGTGCTATAAACCTAAGGTTAGAACATAAAAGGATATATCATATGTGGATATTGGGAATGGCCTCCCAAGCAAACGATCGAGTGTTCCCATGAAACGAACACGAGAGGTTCCAATCGTGAAGATCATGATCTAAAAACCACAATTCACAAACAACCACGGAACAAAGGTTGGAAGGGCACAAATCCCCTCACATTACACTAATTAGAAAGCAATAATATGTACATGGATAAGCATGGGTCTCCCCCACGAGGCACCTTGTTTTTTATAACCGAGTCAAAAGCTCGACTCGAATCCCCATAAATGTGATCATTAGGGATAATCATGGTGTGGTCAATTTTTGGTGGGGCTTACATGATAAACAAGGCCCAAAAGCACGTGGAGTACTTTAAAAATCCGATAAACGTATACCGGGGTCAAAGATAGCGTCCTCGTTTTCGGATGAAAGACGAGACAACACAACTCCAACACAAATCCCAATGGGATAGAAGAAAATAGGAGAGAAGAAATAGAAGGGTGGGACAATGGGTAAGGCAAAACATTGAGCTACTCGAGGTAGACTCGCACCAATCAAATGAAAAGATTTTCCATTTATTGCATCGGTGGAAGACCGAGATTTCCCTATAAAAGCAATTCCAGGATCAAATATCTCGTCCTCGGTGGAGAAAGGGGAGGGAACATATGGGGCTTCCCCCACACTAAGTCCACACAAAGCATCGTCAAAAGGAGAAGACGAGCTTGTAGTACTCAATAAACGCGGTGATGACGGAGTTAGAATTGTAGAAAAATCTTTTAAATTAAATTCAAAATCTTTTCCTTTTTCATCTTTAACACTCTCCTTGTGAAAACCCGATTTAATTATGTCAAAAATATTTGGTGTATCTAAAACAATGTTAGTCACACTAAAAATTCTCACATTTTGAAAACGTTTTGGTTTAGGTGGTGGCAAGTTTTCAAATCTTTTGTCAACAAAGAAAACCTCCCCATCGGGATCAATGTATTCATCATCCGAAGATTCACTCGAGATTGGTATCAAAGGCTTAACACTCTTAACCTCCATCGGCGGAGGGGACGGAACTTCATTTTTCTCAACTCCTAAAACTCTATTGGAAATTCTTTTGCAAATGCTTTTGGTGGAATTGACATTGTACAAAGATGTGATCGAATAAACATGAGAAAGAGTGGAGTTTTGGGTTGCATTAATGACGAGTTCTTCCTCATTGAAACGAAGAGTGATTTTTCTTGCATGCACATCGATAAGTGCTCTCGAGGTATCCAAAAAAGATCGACCTAAAATTAACGGAACTTTAGGATCGATGGGAATATCAACAACAATGATCGTTAAGTCCATTGTAAAACGTGTCGATTTGGTGCAAATCGGAAAAACCGTGATGAGGACATTCATGCAACATCTCCTTAAACCTATTCCAAGCCGTAGAAAAACTTTCATTTGATTCTTGTGAAAATTTAGAAATTTCATTCTTCAAATGCGTAGTCTTAGAGGGCGGAAAAAATTGGTTCACGAACTTCGAAACGAGATCCTTCCACGTCAATATAGAATTGGGTGGCTCTTTCTCTAACCAAATTTTAGCGGGCCCCGCTAAGGAATACGGAAAAAGCATCATCTTAATCGAGTCATTCGAGACATCCTTGAATTTGCACGTGGCGGTAAGACGATTAAATTGGCGGATATGGTTGTGGGGATTGTCCTTCTCATCACCACGAAATTTGTTGTTTTGGATCATCGACAACAAACCCGTTTTCACCTCAAAATTCTCCGCAAGGATTGCGGGAATCACAATAGCTTCTCCATAACCCTCGGTGGGTACTTGAAGTAACTCCATCATAGTTCGATTCGCCATGGTTGGTTCTTTTCGTACAATGGGTTCGTCAATAGGAGACTCCTCACTAGAAAGAGTGAGTGATTTGTTTCTTCGTTTACGAGCACGTCTAGCTTGATTACGAGTGAGCATAAACGTCACGTACAACGTGGAGACGAGCAAAGAAGATTCTTTTTGGTATTTTGTGTTTTTTCAATTTTTTTGTGGTTTTTGATTGTATTAACTTTTTGGAAATTGGTGAATGTATTAAGTAGACAATGAGTCCACAAATCTCCTCACTAATCAAATCTCTTGATTAAAAAGGCCTCAAGGAATGAAAACGATCACGTGGAGTGAACGCCTTCGATGACTTTAGAACGATGGTGGAACACCAAATCGTTCAAGAGGGTTTAATCAAATGGAAACCAAGAAAATATATAAGATATGTAATAATACTTTGGGCGGCAAAACCCTCGATTCACTCTCAAAATCAAATACGCACAAGCAAGCGGAGGAAGCGAGGCGGCGCTAAGCACTTAAGAGCCTTTTTCCTTTAGGTTGTGAAATACAACCGCCTTATACCCACCTTATAGTTTGTATTATCAAGATTAAGCTTCACGAAAGTATTTATCTATTTTTGCCTTTTTCTTTGGTTTGAGATTCGAATACAATGATCGAGTGATGAAATCCCGAATCAAGGTTGTGATTGCTCACGTATTTGGAGTACTTGTGTATTTATTGTTCTACGTATACAATATAGTAATAGTATTCACACAAAAACCGAAAAAACGATAATACGTATTAATAGAGTGCTATTAATACAATTATATTTATGGCTAATATAGAAAACAACAATTTTCAATCAAAACACAACACGCCTCCCCGGCAGCGGCGCCATTTTGATAATTGTAAAATTACACTTGTTTAGGAAAACAAGGCAATAATATAGGGTAAGCACGACGATTTAGGAAAACCGTGTGTAAATGACCCTTGAAAGTGAGTTCGTTCTCGAGGAGGCACGTGTGTTGTGTAATGAATGATTGATTTATGTTTTTGATTATTAATAAGAAGAAAAGAAGAGAAAATGACGAAGACGAAAAAATTAGAAAAATAAGGCAAAAACACTACTAGAAAGTTACGACGTAAAACGTAAAAAGCACAAAATTTAAAATTTTACCCTAAAAATTCCTAAAAATCACTAAAAATCCACAATAATATTCTAAGAGTTTACAAAAAATCCAAACTTGCCAAAACCTTTTAATTAATTTAATAATGACTTTTTAATGCTAATTAAAGCCCTAAAAATCACTTTTAAATATTAAAAAGCCCTAAACAAGATTTTATAGTTTGTAAACCTCAAAAATGACCTAATTAAGCTAAAAACTATTTTTAAAAATTTTAAAACCAAATTAAACTATTTTTAAACTCCTAAAAACTATTAAAAACTATTAAATCTTAAATTAATTCTAAAAATTAATTGAAAGGCCTAAAAATTAAATGGAAAGAGTCCTAATTAATGATAAAGAACCTAGGAAAAATGAAAAAGAAATAAAAATAAAACTTTGAATTTTAATGAATAAAATAATATTAAAATATTCCAAAAAATGAAAAGTTCTCAAATAAATTCTAAAAAATTCTCAAAAATCCTAAATAATCTAACTAAGAAGAAAATGCAAATTAAAGTCCCTAAAACCTTTTAGTTAATTTTATATTAATTTTTAAAGTTGTCTAAAAACCCTAAAATTAAATAAAATTAAAAATTAAAGTTTTTGAAAACTTTTTTATATGTAAACCTCAAAAATACAAATAAAAACCTAAAAACTATTTTTTTGTATTTTTTTATTACTGTTTAATATTTTTAATTGACTTTCTAAATTTAAAATTAAAAATAATCCTAGAAATTAATTAAATAATGTGAAAAATAAAACTTTTAGACAGAAAAATCTAAAAACCTAGTCAAAACCTAGGAAAAAAGTCCAAAAAGCTTAATAAATAAGCTGAAAATGAGCAAAAAAGCTACGGCTTATTAAACTAAGCTCAAATGAAAACGTACTTAAATACAATTCCAAACCAATCCTATCAGTCAAAGTCCCTAGGGCGCAGATGGTTAGCACGTTGGTTTGTGAGAGGAGTGGCGCAGGTTCGAGTCCTGGCCACGTCCTTTTTGATGTTTATATATTTTTTTTTTTTAAATTTTAAAAACTTGATTCCAATACTTAATTACTTACTAAAACACAAACAAAATACAATTTAGACAAAGATTAAGCTAAAATCAATGAAAAACGTGACCAGGTCTGGGTTAGTTTCTGAAGAACAAGTGACTTTGGTCACTTGTTAAGAGTATGACCAAGAGGGCTTGGCTGCTTTGTTTGTGGATGTTTTTTGGAACAAAAGGGCACCCCTACACTCTTTCTGAGTGTAGGGAGTCAAGCAAGTACAAAAACACACACCTAGCACACAAATACTCACAAAAACAAGCACACCATGGTATTTCAAGTTACTGATGTAAATTGCTAGGTCTGGGGACTTCCTTAGCTTCTTACTTGCACACTTATGACTTCCCAAGCCAAAAATTTTGCACACAGGCTCACAAACAGATGCACAAACAAACTCAAGCTCTAAATTACTCTAACTCCTAACAGATTACAAAAGTTTTGAGCAAATTATGAGCAGAAAACTTGGTGATGCAGTTTTGAGTTATACTTTTTCAATTAAAACACACTTGCTTGCTTCAAATCAAACTCACACTTATCTATGACTGATACAAAACTTAACACAACCCTATTCAATAATTCTAACAAGTTTTTAAATCATAATTCAAGATTTTAAACCTGCTAAATCATGAATCCAAACACCCCTTTAAGTTATGTTTTCAAAAATTCTCAAACAAAAACACTTTAAAACTTAATCAAACTAGTTCATTTAGCATCTAGCATGCACATAACATCAAATGAACTTCATTCAAGCACATATAAACACATTTCATCCAAAATTCACCAAAATCACCACTTTCTGAAATTTTAAAAGGGAAAAATATTTTTTTACCTAAGAACCTTACATCCAAGGTCCTTTGTGGTTGCAATACCACCTCCTTACCAACTGGGGTTGGTGCTGAACTAAATCAACAAACAATCAATCCTGCAAAAGAAAAATCAAAGAGAAAAACAAGAAAATACCCAATAATCTGTTTTCACTTTTTTTTTCTTTCTTAAAAACCTTACACAAACCTTCAATCCTTTCAAACACGTTTTAAAACACCCTAACTTCAAAAATTTACAATCCCTCAGTCCACTTTCACTTTCCAAGAGATTGGATTTTTGAAAGTTCAAACACTTTTTCAAAACCTTTTTGATACTTAAACCTCAAACAAATCTTTCACACTTTTTAAATTGGAACTCAGAACTTAGCATAAACACAACACACAAACTTTTTAAAAACATAAAAGGAATTACTCTTTATATCAAAAATACCAAACTTTATTTCTTAAAAAAGGAATTACAAGTGATTAGCTAAAATTCTGGAACAAGAGGGGTATGAACAGGCTCATCCCCTATTTATACAATAAGTAGAACATACTAGAATGCTTAAAACCCTAGTTCTGAAATGACTAAAAGGCCCTTGAGTCCTTGACTGAAATTTAGTCAAATTCGTGCCATGTGATGATCCAGCTGGTGTTGGTGACATTTGAATGAATCTTGGACGTCTATTTGATCTTGGGGACCAAGGGGAGTATCTGGATGGTTGGTTTGGTCGGGCATTGGGTTTGGGTGAGTGAGACGTGAGCAGGGGAGGGGTCCACCTTCACATGGGGTTGTCCAGGGTCACGGTTTGGGTGTGGGATGTAATGAGGGTGTGTTAAATTTGTTATCTGGAAGGTTTGAACAAAAAACCCTTTGGTTTGAACTCAATTGGACCTGGTGATAATTAGGGTTTAAGTGGGATTAGAATGGGGTTTAATCTATTTTGGGTAAAAGGATTTTTAAATAAAGTGTTTGGGAGGGAAATTAAATGGGGTAAGTGGGGTTGACTTCTTTGACCACGTTTTATTAAATAAAACTGGGTTGGGTAATGGGTAATGGACTGGGTAGGGTCGGTTTGTGGGTGGGTGGTGGGTAAATGGGTGGGTAGGGCTGAGGTGTCACGTTGTGGTTGGTTGGGTTTGATTGGGTAAATGGCAGATTTGGTCCCCAAGGTCTCCATTTTCTTCTACTTTGTAATAAAACCCCAACAGCGCCTAGTTTTGCCTTGTCAACTTTTGACAACTTGTCAAAAGTGGCACAAACTCTTCCAAAAACTTTTCCAAGGGGTATTTAATGTATATTCATGATTTTTCAAGGACTGATCTTGTACAATCTTCAAACATTAAGGATCACACTTGTACATTTGAAGTTTTGAGGGTCAAATGTGACAAGTTCTTCAAAGATGAGGGACTAATCTTGACAATCTTCAATTCTTCAAGGGTCTTTTTGCAAAATTCCAAACTTGGGCCCGGTTCATTGTGCGACTTCGTTTCCCGTGTTCGTTTTTGAATGATTCTTGTGATCTTTTGCCAATTCCTCAATATCCGTACCTAAAAATACACAAGTAACAAACACGAGCATATATTTGGTCCATTTTATGATATTTTATGCAATTTAAGGCCGATTTGGACGATGAGACCATGTATAAAAGCAGTCTCATCACTCCCCCATACTAAACCATTGCCGTGCCCTCACGCAATGCTAGAATAAAGTATCAAAGCATCTCCAAAATTTAATTTTATTCACTTTTATTGAAATGATAAACTAGCTACACTACACTATTGCTACTACTTGTGTTTTAGACATAATGTATGATTTTTATCGCAAAATGGGACGTTTAGGTTCATAGAATAAGAACACGTGAATGCTTCGTTAGAAATAATTTCGTCGTCCTCGATTTTCACCTTAATTCCATGCCAAGCGTGCAACGAGATCATTGTCATTATAAGTTAGTAATGCTAACACTTCTCATATGCCCTAATCACGTACTTATTCCCCCATTATTCCTAAGTTGTATCTCTTATATTTTATTATGTCTTAATGATCACGAGGATGCATCATTGACTTATGCGATAATAGAGATTTAGGTCTAAAAATAGAGTCCTAACGGTGTAACCAAGACCATCAAATCAATAACCCCTCCTAATAGACAACGATGTCAAAAAATTAAGTTGACAAGAAGAATCGATAAACACGGTTTTATAACGGTTTTGAACATGAGACTTATTACCAAGACTTTTATACGCCCCCTAACGGAAGGACCTTATTATCTTTGGTTTACCTCCATCTTTTATTCAACTTCGCCATGAAGCTTTTATTATGACTTCGGTCTTGCCTTGCCTTTTATTATCCGCCTCATCGGTGGTTTTATTAGCCAAAGACGTATATCCTCACGCTAAAGCGAATTTTGGATCTTTAAAGCTTCGAAGATTAAGGCTTGATTCACTTTCAATTTTGCATAGATTTTAGGCCTTGTGGGGCTTCAAATTGTTTGCTTGATTTAGGTGAGCACTTGAAATCTTATTATTGGGTGAAGCTTTCGATTATTAGGGTGCCAATACTTCAAAACCGTGACGCTGGCGATACCTTAATGTCTTCCCAATTTAATTACACGGAAGCTACTAGAAAAGACTAGAAATCCAACAATCAAAACTAAACCGCTAAATCAATATTTATTAAGCAAAAAATATTTACATGCGAAGGGAGAATAAGCAAACAACGAGAACACATGAGTTTTTGAAAGAATACGAGTACTCTACGTTTAGCATAGTAACTTATAATTAACTCTATCATTTCTCGTCCTCATTTAAGAGACTTAGCCTAATGTGTAGTTAAGGAATCAAAGCTAAGTGCTCAACACGCACGGTCAAGTCAAAAATTAATCTTATTCTCGCCATCGGAAAATCTACATTCGTGTCTTTAAACACTTATAAAACATGAGAAAATTTTTAAAATTTGGCCATTTTTAGCCTTATTTTGCAAGAAAACGATAAACAAAACGATAAACTTTGGAAAGCGTGAAGGTTTGGCAAGGCAAGTATCTATTCACCCCCCATACTAAAGTTAAACATTGTCCTCAATGTTTCGAGTCTAGGGGTGCAAACACCCCCATACTAGAGACGTAGTCGAATGTCTAATCTAGCATGGAAAGGGTGTAACCATTAAGTAATAGCCGTTTATGAAGTGTGCTATAAACCTAAGGTTAGAACATAAAAGGATATATCATATGTGGATATTGGGAATGGCCTCCCAAGCAAACGATCGAGTGTTCCCATGAAACGAACACGAGAGGCTCCAATCGTGAAGATCATGATCTAAAAACCACAATTCACAAACAACCACGGAACAAAGGTTGGAAGGGCACAAATCCCCTCACATTACACTAATTAGAAAGCAATAATATGTACATGGATAAGCATGGGTCTCCCCCACGAGGCACCTTGTTTTTTATAACCGAGTCAAAAGCTCGACTCGAATCCCCATAAATGTGATCATTAGGGATAATCATGGTGTGGTCAATTTTTGGTGGGGCTTACATGATAAACAAGGCCCAAAAGCACGTGGAGTACTTTAAAAATCCGATAAACGTATACCGGGGTCAAAGATAGCGTCCTCGTTTTCGGATGAAAGACGAGACAACACAACTCCAACACAAATCCCAATGGGATAGAAGAAAATAGGAGAGAAGAAATAGAAGGGTGGGACAATGGGTAAGGCAAAACATTGAGCTACTCGAGGTAGACTCGCACCAATCAAATGAAAAGATTTTCCATTTATTGCATCGGTGGAAGACCGAGATTTCCCTATAAAAGCAATTCCAGGATCAAATATCTCGTCCTCGGTGGAGAAAGGGGAGGGAACATATGGGGCTTCCCCCACACTAAGTCCACACAAAGCATCGTCAAAAGGAGAAGACGAGCTTGTAGTACTCAATAAACGCGGTGATGACGGAGTTAGAATTGTAGAAAAATCTTTTAAATTAAATTCAAAATCTTTTCCTTTTTCATCTTTAACACTCTCCTTGTGAAAACCCGATTTAATTATGTCAAAAATATTTGGTGTATCTAAAACAATGTTAGTCACACTAAAAATTCTCACATTTTGAAAACGTTTTGGTTTAGGTGGTGGCAAGTTTTCAAATCTTTTGTCAACAAAGAAAACCTCCCCATCGGGATCAATGTATTCATCATCCGAAGATTCACTCGAGATTGGTATCAAAGGCTTAACACTCTTAACCTCCATCGGCGGAGGGGACGGAACTTCATTTTTCTCAACTCCTAAAACTCTATTGGAAATTCTTTTGCAAATGCTTTTGGTGGAATTGACATTGTACAAAGATGTGATCGAATAAACATGAGAAAGAGTGGAGTTTTGGGTTGCATTAATGACGAGTTCTTCCTCATTGAAATGAAGAGTGATTTTTCTTGCATGCACATCGATAAGTGCTCTCGAGGTATCCAAAAAAGATCGACCTAAAATTAACGGAACTTTAGGATCGATGGGAATATCAACAACAATGAAGTCCACGGGATAGTAGAATTTTCCAACTTTCACAAAGACGTCCTCGGCAACTCCACAAGCTAGAATCGTTGAATGATCGGCCATTTCGATTGACATTCTTGAAGGAGTGAGATTTGGAAGATTGAGCGATTTAAAAATCTCAAGAGGCATCAAATTAATACTAGCACCAAGATCGGCCAAGGCGTAGCATTCTTCCATGTCTTGGATAGCACATGGGATTAAAAACTTTCCAGGATCACCGACTTTTTGAGGTATGCGGCTTAGAAAAACCGAAGAACAACTAGACGATTTTTGCAATTTCTCTTTGTTATTCAACATACTTTTGAAGTTCGCGGCAAATCGAGGCATCATGACTAAGGCGTCGGCAAAACTTATATTAAAATGCAAGTCACGAAACATTTTCATAAAAAGTTCAAATTGGTAATTATTTCGTTCTTGTGCCTTTTCCTTGTCTCGTCTTGATGGGTAGGGTAAAGGTGGTGTGGGTTGGGGCAAATTAGGCATAGGCATCGGCCTTGGAATCTCGGGTTCCATTATGGGTATTGGTTCAACCGTAGGTGTGGTTTGAGCGGTACTTCGTGGGATTGTAATGTGCTCTTTTTCAACCACAACCTCGGGTTCTTTCTCTTTTTCCTTCTCCATAGAAGTACTTGGACGAGAAATGGGTTCTTTGAAAGTTTTACCACTACGAGTAGTAATAACCTTCAACTCTCCTTTCGGGTTTACGATGGTATCACTAGGAAGACCACCCGAAGAAGAGGGCTTACACATGATAGCTTCAAACATTTTAGCCATTCGGTCTTCAAACTTAGATTGCCTAGCATCCGCTTTCAACAATTCTTGCTTAATCTCATGTTGTCCTTGCTCCATTTTTTGTTGATTTTGTTGGAGTCGTGTGACATTTCCTTCCATTTTATTAGCATGAGTTTTAAGTTCATTAGCAAGTTCGGTTTTAAGCTCGTTTTTCAACTCGGATCTTAAGCTAATCATCTCACGTTGCATGTTGTCAAACTTAGCATCATTAGCCTTAGCATAATCTAAAAATTCTCCTTGCAAATTTTTAGTGTGAGCATTTTGAAAACCTTGAGTAGGAGTTTGAAAATCACGGTTTTGGTTTTGGTTTGAAATTTGCCCATTACCACTTTGGTAATTACCCTTGTTATAATTCCTTTGATTTCCTTGGTAATTTCCACCTTGATTGTTGTTTCGATAGTTATTAGCATTTTGATTTTGTGGAGCTTGATTTTGGCGGGAACCTTGACCGATTTGGTTATAAGTTCCCGTGGCTACATAAGCATTCGAAGTGTTACCATCCGCGGTAATGCACTCGGAAAAATCATGAGCTCCACCACATGAAATACAACTCTTAGCAACCGCTTTAACCGAAGCGGTGTTGGAAGCTTCTTGAGCCTTCCAATGGGACATAAGGTTTGCAAATCTATCGAAAAATCGGTTTTCTTCATTTGCTTCATCATGTAATGCATTGATACTACGAGATGATGATGACGAGCCCAATTTGGCAACACTCGGTGTGTGACGAGGGCTATAAACCTTAGACCTATTCTCGATTATGACCAAAGCTTCTTCAACCGTTTTACACAAAAAATTACCACCCGCGGCGGCATTTAAATAATCTCTTTCATGATCGTTAAGTCCATTGTAAAACGTGTCGATTTGGTGCAAATCGGAAAAACCGTGATGAGGACATTCATGCAACATCTCCTTAAACCTATTCCAAGCCGTAGAAAAACTTTCATTTGATTCTTGTGAAAATTTAGAAATTTCATTCTTCAAATGCGTAGTCTTAGAGGGCGGAAAAAATTGGTTCACGAACTTCGAAACGAGATCCTTCCACGTCAATATAGAATTGGGTGGCTCTTTCTCTAACCAAATTTTAGCGGGCCCCGCTAAGGAATACGGAAAAAGCATCATCTTAATCGAGTCATTCGAGACATCCTTGAATTTGCACGTGGCGGTAAGACGATTAAATTGGCGGATATGGTTGTGGGGATCGTCCTTCTCATCACCACGAAATTTGTTGTTTTGGATCATCGACAACAAACCCGTTTTCACCTCAAAATTCTCCGCAAGGATTGCGGGAATCACAATAGCTTCTCCATAACCCTCGGTGGGTGCTTGAAGTAACTCCATCATAGTTCGATTCGCCATGGTTGGTTCTTTTCGTACAATGGGTTCGTCAATAGGAGACTCCTCACTAGAAAGAGTGAGTGATTTGTTTCTTCGTTTACGAGCACGTCTAGCTTGATTACGAGTGAGCATAAACGTCACGTACAACGTGGAGACGAGCAAAGAAGATTCTTTTTGGTATTTTGTGTTTTTTCAATTTTTTTGTGGTTTTTGATTGTTTTAACTTTTTGGAAATTGGTGAATGTATTAAGTAGACAATGAGTCCACAAATCTCCTCACTAATCAAATCTCTTGATTAAAAAGGCCTCAAGGAATGAAAACGATCACGTGGAGTGAACGCCTTCGATGACTTTAGAACGATGGTGGAACACCAAATCGTTCAAGAGGGTTTAATCAAATGGAAACCAAGAAAATATATAAGATATGTAATAATACTTTGGGCGGCAAAACCCTCGATTCACTCTCAAAATCAAATACGCACAAGCAAGCGGAGGAAGCGAGGCGGCGCTAAGCACTTAAGAGCCTTTTTCCTTTAGGTTGTGAAATACAACCGCCTTATACCCACCTTATAGTTTGTATTATCAAGATTAAGCTTCACGAAAGTATTTATCTATTTTTGCCTTTTTCTTTGGTTTGAGATTCGAATACAATGATCGAGTGATGAAATCCCGAATCAAGGTTGTGATTGCTCACGTATTTGGAGTACTTGTGTATTTATTGTTCTACGTATACAATATAATAATAGTATTCACACAAAAACCAAAAAACGATAATACGTATTAATAGAGTGCTATTAATACAATTATATTTATGGCTAATATAGAAAACAACAATTTTCAATCAAAACACAACACGCCTCCCCGGCAGCGGCGCCATTTTGATAATTGTAAAATTACACTTGTTTAGGAAAACAAGGCAATAATATAGGGTAAGCACGACGATTTAGGAAAACCGTGTGTAAATGACCCTTGAAAGTGAGTTCGTTCTCGAGGAGGCACGTGTGTTGTGTAATGAATGATTGATTTATGTTTTTGATTATTAATAAGAAGAAAAGAAGAGAAAATGACGAAGACGAAAAAATTAGAAAAATAAGGCAAAAACACTACTAGAAAGTTACGATGTAAAACGTAAAAAGCACAAAATTTAAAATTTTACCCTAAAAATTCCTAAAAATCACTAAAAATCCACAATAATATTCTAAGAGTTTACAAAAAATCCAAACTTGCCAAAACCTTTTAATTAATTTAATAATGACTTTTTAATGCTAATTAAAGCCCTAAAAATCACTTTTAAATATTAAAAAGCCCTAAACAAGATTTTATAGTTTGTAAACCTCAAAAATGACCTAATTAAGCTAAAAACTATTTTTAAAAATTTTAAAACCAAATTAAACTATTTTTAAACTCCTAAAATCTATTAAAAACTATTAAATCTTAAATTAATTCTAAAAATTAATTGAAAGGCCTAAAAATTAAATGGAAAGAGTCCTAATTAATGATAAAGAACCTAGGAAAAATGAAAAAGAAATAAAAATAAAACTTTGAATTTTAATGAATAAAATAATATTAAAATATTCCAAAAAATGAAAAGTTCTCAAATAAATTCTAAAAAATTCTCAAAAATCCTAAATAATCTAACTAAGAAGAAAATGCAAATTAAAGTCCCTAAAACCTTTTAGTTAATTTTATATTAATTTTTAAAGTTGTCTAAAAACCCTAAAATTAAATAAAATTAAAAATTAAAGTTTTTGAAAACTTTTTTATATGTAAACCTCAAAAATACAAATAAAAACCTAAAAACTATTTTTTTGTATTTTTTTATTACTGTTTAATATTTTTAATTGACTTTCTAAATTTAAAATTAAAAATAATCCTAGAAATTAATTAAATAATGTGAAAAATAAAACTTTTAGACAGAAAAATCTAAAAACCTAGTCAAAACCTAGGAAAAATGGAAAAAGTCCAAAAAGCTTAATAAATAAGCTGAAAATGAGCAAAAAAGCTACGGCTTATTAAACTAAGCTCAAATGAAAACGTACTTAAATACAATTCCAAACCAATCCTATCAGTCAAAGTCCCTAGGGCGCAGATGGTTAGCACGTTGGTTTGTGAGAGGAGTGGCGCAGGTTCGAGTCCTGGCCACGTCCTTTTTGATGTTTATATATTTTTTTTTTAAAATTTTAAAAACTTGATTCCAATACTTAATTACTTACTAAAACACAAACAAAATACAATTTAGACCAAGATTAAGCTAAAATCAATGAAAAACGTGACCAGGTCTGGGTTAGTTTCTGAAGAACAAGTGACTTTGGTCACTTGTTAAGAGTATGACCAAGAGGGCTTGGCTGCTTTGTTTGTGGATGTTTTTTGGAACAAAAGGGCACCCCTACACTCTTTCTGAGTGTAGGGAGTCAAGCAAGTACAAAAACACACACCTAGCACACAAATACTCACAAAAACAAGCACACCATGGTATTTCAAGTTACTGATGTAAATTGCTAGGTCTGGGGACTTCCTTAGCTTCTTACTTGCACACTTATGACTTCCCAAGCCAAAAATTTTGCACACAGGCTCACAAACAGATGCACAAACAAACTCAAGCTCTAAATTACTCTAACTCCTAACAGATTACAAAAGTTTTGAGCAAATTATGAGCAGAAAACTTGGTGATGCAGTTTTGAGTTATACTTTTTCAATTAAAACACACTTGCTTGCTTCAAATCAAACTCACACTTATCTATGACTGATACAAAACTTAACACAACCCTATTCAATAATTCTAACAAGTTTTTAAATCATAATTCAAGATTTTAAACCTGCTAAATCATGAATCCAAACACCCCTTTAAGTTCTGTTTTCAAAAATTCTCAAACAAAAACACTTTAAAACTTAATCAAACTAGTTCATTTAGCATCTAGCATGCACATAACATCAAATGAACTTCATTCAAGCACATATAAACACATTTCATCCAAAATTCACCAAAATCACCACTTTCTGAAATTTTAAAAGGGAAAAATATTTTTTTACCTAAGAACCTTACATCCAAGGTCCTTTGTGGTTGCAATACCACCTCCTTACCAACTGGGGTTGGTGCTGAACTAAATCAACAAACAATCAATCCTGCAAAAGAAAAATCAAAGAGAAAAACAAGAAAATACCCAATAATCTGTTTTCACTTTTTTTTTTCTTTCTTAAAAACCTTACACAAACCTTCAATCCTTTCAAACACGTTTTAAAACACCCTAACTTCAAAAATTTACAATCCCTCAGTCCACTTTCACTTTCCAAGAGATTGGATTTTTGAAAGTTCAAACACTTTTTCAAAACCTTTTTGATACTTAAACCTCAAACAAATCTTTCACACTTTTTAAATTGGAACTCAGAACTTAGCATAAACACAACACACAAACTTTTTAAAAACATAAAAGGAATTACTCTTTATATCAAAAATACCAAACTTTATTTCTTAAAAAAGGAATTACAAGTGATTAGCTAAAATTCTGGAACAAGAGGGGTATGAACAGGCTCATCCCCTATTTATACAATAAGTAGAACATACTAGAATGCTTAAAACCCTAGTTCTGAAATGCCTAAAAGGCCCTTGAGTCCTTGACTGAAATTTAGTCAAATTCGTGCCATGTGATGATCCAGCTGGTGTTGGTGACATTTGAATGAATCTTGGACGTCTATTTGATCTTGGGGACCAAGGGGAGTATCTGGATGGTTGGTTTGGTCGGGCATTGGGTTTGGGTGAGTGAGACGTGAGCAGGGGAGGGGTCCACCTTCACATGGGGTTGTCCAGGGTCACGGTTTGGGTGTGGGATGTGATGAGGGTGTGTTAAATTTGTTATCTGGAAGGTTTGAACAAAAAACCCTTTGGTTTGAACTCAATTGGACCTGGTGATAATTAGGGTTTAAGTGGGATTAGAATGGGGTTTAATCTATTTTGGGTAAAAGGATTTTTAAATAAAGTGTTTGGTAGGGAAATTAAATGGGGTAAGTGGGGTTGACTTCTTTGACCACGTTTTATTAAATAAAACTGGGTTGGGTAATGGGTAATGGACTGGGTAGGGTCGGTTTGTGGGTGGGTGGTGGGTAAATGGGTGGGTAGGGCTGAGGTGTCACGTTGTGGTTGGTTGGGTTTGATTGGGTAAATGGCAGATTTGGTCCCCAAGGTCTCCATTTTCTTCTACTTTGTAATAAAACCCCAACAGCGCCTAGTTTTGCCTTGTCAACTTTTGACAACTTGTCAAAAGTGGCACAAACTCTTCCAAAAACTTTTCCAAGGGGTATTTAATGTATATTCATGATTTTTCAAGGACTGATCTTGTACAATCTTCAAACATTAAGGATCACACTTGTACATTTGAAGTTTTGAGGGTCAAATGTGACAAGTTCTTCAAAGATGAGGGACTAATCTTGACAATCTTCAATTCTTCAAGGGTCTTTTTGCAAAATTCCAAACTTGGGCCCGGTTCATTGTGCGACTTCGTTTCTCGTGTTCGTTTTTGAATGATTCTTGTGATCTTTTGCCAATTCCTCAATATCCGTACCTAAAAATACACAAGTAACAAACACGAGCATATATTTGGTCCATTTTATGATATTTTATGCAATTTAAGGCCGATTTGGACGATGAGACCATGTATAAAAGCAGTCTCATCAATCTATCAAACATCTACTTGTAAATATTAATGAAAAATCAAAATACAAAATTAAAAATCTTTGAAAATTCAAAAATATTCTTCTCGACATGTCTTTCAGTATCGATAATATGGACGTGCCTAGAAATGTCGCTCAATAACGACACGGGTGTGTGCATAAAGCTCGAATGAAAGTTGTAAATATTTTTAAAACATGTCATTTCTATCTTTTATAAAGGAAATTGTCTCTTTTGGACAATATTTCCAACAACGGGTAGAGCAAGCTATCTTGGGTTGAGCTAGTCACAAAACATTCAATGTTTTAAGCTCAACACAATGGCTTGTAATCACTTTCAGATTGCAACCCGGATCTATATTCACGGGAGAGTGTACGCTTTAGTGCTCTTACCCTCAGCAAAAGAAGTTAAATCTTCTTACACTTGAGTGGATTTTTCAAGACATTCAAAGTCTATGAACTCAAGTTTATGCTTTAGAAAAACCTCTTCGCCAAAAAGAAATAGAGTTTTTCGAAAAGCGTTGAACACAATTTTTTTCAAGAATTTTTCAATGATTATTCAAAATCTTTCAAAAATTGTGTGTTCAACAACTCCTATCCTCAAAAAGTGAAATGTGGATCACATCCTCACAATGACAATTCAATTGGATCAATTTTTGAGGGGGAGCGTTCCAAATTCATGCTAAGTTTGACACATTTTTCTCCCGAAAAGTTTCAAGACTAATTTTCAAAATATATTTTAATCAAATTTGGTATCTCTAATATCAAACGATCTTATATATTAGAGATAGGGGGAG
The DNA here is from genome assembly GCA_025667525.1 of Glebionis coronaria. Lineage (NCBI taxonomy): Eukaryota > Viridiplantae > Streptophyta > Magnoliopsida > Asterales > Asteraceae > Glebionis > Glebionis coronaria. Next base: position 520,895,271 of record CM046882.1, read on the forward strand.
AAAATGTGATTAAAATGTGATTTAAAGACTCAAGCACGTATGGTTACGATCAAATACCCACAACATCTTTAATTCAGGACGTTATTGGTGTCAAAAGGGTGGTCAGGTTTAAGTCCTATGATCCAACCAGAACCGGAGGGATCTTCCAAGGGACAATCCAATAGATTATTAGAAGCCTTAGGAAAGATGGAGTAGAAAGTGAACATAGCTGAATGCTGACTAAGTACTGATGCTAGCACTGGAACAAATACAACATGGTTTTAGTAATGATGTCTTGGTAAGCATTGAAGGGGTTGAAGAATGAAAAAGAAATGTAAGGATAAAGGGTGTAAACAAAGAAGCCCTCCATACAACTTGGGCAGAAACCGGGTCAACACATCATGAAGACAACACATCATGGACCCAGTGATGTAATGCACAACTCCTCCCCAGCTGACTCAAGCTTCTCTCAAAATAAGTTTGTTTTATTGTCACGGAGATCAACACGACTTCTATTGAATTTCTCATTCCGAGATAGTTGATATTGAATAGGTGGCATCTGCTCCAGCCTCCGATTACTAAAAGTGCACAAATTGAGCCTAGAGCCAAGAGATCAATCGAATCTCGTTAGGACACACGGATGACGATCAAGAGAGTCCTACGCTATATCCTTGCGATATTGCTAGAACACTCAGAGTGATACTATCTAGTATTCACAATGATGAGTGGAAATCCTTCCATTGTTAACATCAAACAGCACTGCGGTAGGTCATGTGTAAGATTCTATATGAATTGAACATATGTAAAACTGAAAAGCAACAGTGGTTTGATTCTGAATTGATTCAAACTCGTTTCAGGTTTCTACGCAATATCCTTATGGTCTTGCCAGAACATTCAGAGTTATATTCATAAATATTCACAGTAACGAATGGAAATCCTTCTAGCGTCAACCTCAAACAGCGCTACGGTAGGTGACTTGCGAGATTCTTTTGAATCAAGCTTGTGTCAACTGGAAAGTAACAATGGTAAGATTCTTAATGAATCAAACTTGTTCCAGGAATTTGAATTGACGACTTTAATCAAGTGGATATTTATCCAATTGATTCACTCTTTATGTTTGCAGTCTTGCTTTGAGACGATCGAGTAAAGAGAACGGCTAGTACAGCCGCGAAACCCTGTCAAGGAGATTCTTAATTGAATCTACCTATCACAGGTACGATATTTAATATCGTGTAACGGTCTTCACCGACCGGAGGTAAAATGCTACCGATTTAGGACGAATGTCAAAGCCATTCAGTCCGTGTCTAAGTTTTGTCTCGAGAAGGTGGCGTTACGGTGTACTCAGAAAAGTCAAAGACTCAAAACTACATACTCATGCCCAAAGACATTCAACAATCAAGAAAGCTAAAGACTTCCGAAACTCTGATGATCAAAATCTTCCTTATCAATTAATGTATAGGAATGACCTAACTTCAAAGGAGACTGTTAGCAAGCTTTCAAGATAGTGCAAAGTATGAGTATGTGGATAAAGACACAAGATCGCGAGATGGCAAAGACAAGTCAAGAATGATTTGAAGATCTCAAGATAAAAGACAAAGTCGAAAGACAATGACAAAGGCTCAAAGATCACAACATGAAGGAACAAGACTACTATTACACGTTCAAGACTCATTTATGACGAAATTCGTAATCTCCATTGATCTCCAAATATCGAAGAGGAATGACCTCACATTGGGGGAGATTGTTAGCCTCAAAATATTGAGTCAAACAAGAATGTTCGGTCATAGGTTTATATTGTAACATTTAGTAAAACGTTGTAATAGTTAGTTAAAATAGTCGTGACATTACGGGCTTGATGACTAGCTTAAAAGGCCTCTTTCAAGGTACTAAGCATTTATTCAAGCCCGGCCCAATCAAACTATAGCCCATTAAACCACATGTAGGCTAGGCTATAAATACCCTTCCTAGCATGTTAGGAAGGGTGTTGGTTGTTTCATTTCTTAATCTAATCTTCCAAAAGTTTCACACACTTCTCTCTACTTTCTCTCACTACTTTCTCTCTCTAGAATTCATCTACTTCTCTATTTTCTTTCTTTCTTCCTTGCTTAATCATCACAAATATGGGACACCATATTATATTCCGCATAGTACTTAGATTTTTGAATACATAAAGTTTCTCTACGTATTATACTTGATCTGATCTCGATAATACAAAGCTAATCGATCTAGGTTTGGGATCAACAAGTACTATTAGAGCTTGTTGAGGAACTTTGATCAAAAGAACAAAACCCTTAATTGCACAAAACCCTAATCACAACAATCACATTGTCAAGCACATCCGATAACTCATCAAACCCTACTCACCCAACAAGCAACATCAAACTCCCAATCCTAGACCCAGACAGCTTTGAATTATGGGAATTCCGAATGAGACAATATATTCAAGTTGACAACTATGTCCTCTAGGAGATCATTGAGTTTGGAAACTCCTATAATAAAGAACAAAAGATAGATGAGGCCAAAGCACAAGATTGAGAGAAGGTAAATCTAAGACTGAAAGTTCAAGTCCTCAAGATGGAAGAGCTACTTCTGCTGATGAAATCGCTGCTAGAAGGAATGACATGAAAGCAATTAGTTGTCTTCAATTGGCCCTTGACCAAAAGGAGCAATTCAAATTCAGAAGGTATGAGACTGCAAAAGACTTTGGGAAGCCATCAAAGCCACCTTTGGTGGTAATGAGGATACTATCAAGGAAAGGAAAAATACATTGGAAAGAGAGTTTACAACTTTCAAGGCTCTTCCAAATGAAAAGTTGAGTAAAGCCAGAAGTCGTCTACAAGATCTTACAAGCAAACTGGCATTCATGGGTTTGGAATTTGAAGATGAAGATGTCAATGCTGCTTTTCTTAGAGCTCTTGGTGAAGCTTGGCATGTACAAGCTAATTCTATTCTGTGTACAAAGAGTCACAAGAACACAACTCTTGATAACATCTACAATCAATTAAAGAACATTGAACCTGAAGTGTTGTTGAGACATGGAAATGCACCTGCTTCAAGCTCTGGAACATGAAATTTGTTTCCAACAGCCTCTGACAATGGAGCTTTTGTCAGTGGATTGAATTCTACAGCCACCGACACATCTTTCTTGGCATCTTCTAGTCTCAAACCAACTGGAATCGACTTGGACACTGTGTGTGCTTACATTGTTGCTTTACCCAATGGTTCCCAAGTCATATATGAGGACCTTGAGCAAATAAGTGATGATAATCTTGAAGAGATGGGCATCAAGTGGAACATGGCCCTTAGTAGCATAAGAGCCAACAAATTCTACAAGAAGTTTGGCAAGAAACTTACATTCAATAAGGGTGAGTCAGCTGGTTTTGGAAAATCCAAAGTTAAGTGTTTCAACTGCCATAAAATGGGCCACTTCAATAGGGAATGAAAATCTCCACTAAAAAATGATGGAGGAAAGGATACAAGTCGAACCATCAAGATAGAGGATGTTGATTCAAAGGTTGTGGAATCCATGCAGAGCATTGATGGAGTTGGATGGGATTGGAGCTTCATGGGAGATGAGATTGAGCAGAATCAAGCTTTGGTGGCTAAGGAAGAGGAGCATGTTCAGTTTGCTCTTATGGCAACATCTTCCTCATCTTCTTCATCTAGTAATGAGGTATACAATGATGCTTTTTGTAGTAAAGGGTGTAGGCAAAATACTGAAAATCTTAAAGCTGAGGTTAAAACCTTATCTCAAAATCTTTTAGATACTGAGGCCACATTAAGAAATTACAAAAGGGGTCTTGCACAATCTGATGGGGTGGTTGTTGAATATAGAAAAATGGAATTTGACCTTAAGGATAAAATTAAAGTTCTAAAATGAGACTTAAGACTTAGTAATAAGTTCAAAGCTAAATTAATAGAGTCTAAGACTGAGTTACAACTAAACTAGATGAGGTCATTAAGTCTAAGGAAAACATGGGCTTTAAAATTGAAAAGTTTGAAAAAGCTAGTGAAATTTTGGACAAATGTGTGAGTGAGCAACGCAATCCCAAAGACATGTCTAGGATTGGTATGCAAGATAAGGAGTATGTTGCTGTTCCACCTCATCTTGGTGATTTCTATGGGGTTTCTAGGAGAAAAGACTTATCTGGAACTGGTATACCAGAATTCCAAGAGAAGTTTTTTACTCCTCCACCATGTGCGATGAGTCCCATTGAGGAATATGCAAGGAAGAAGACTGATGTAGAACAATGATAGGCAGCTAGTCCTTTCCTCCTTGTTAAAGGATGGCTATTAAGTGAGGAATCTAATGAGCTTTATCCTATAGTTGTGACTAACCCTGTGGATGGTAAACCAGTTAACCTTAGCTCACCTTCTAAAAGCAAATCTAGTGTTAAGTATGCAGAGATGTATAGGAAACTTAGATCTCCTCAAACCCTCTTTAGGTATGCATACACCAATCGAGTTAGTGTTTTATTAATCTCATAGCAATCCTAAGTATGTTAAGAAGCTAAATCATACATAATAACAATTAGTAATCATGGTTCATGGGTTTAAACGATTTAAACATGCATAACATACCGGAAAACACGTAAATTGCACACGTAGTTGTAATTAACGTTTTGCTATAACCTAAAAAGCATGCAAACTTATTTTTTCCAAGAAATTATGGGTCTAATAACATCTACTTAAAAAAAATTCAAAGTCTACAATTAAATCATAATCAACAAGTCAATAAAAAACCTTCTTTTTGCACATGTTTTAGGCGTTTTTATGTAATTACATGTCATAGATTTGTCTCTGATACCACTGTTGAAATTTAGCAACCTAATGTATCTAATATACATGCATCACGAGTAAACACAGCGGATAAGATCGATAATCTATGCACATAATATAATTAACATAAACATAAAGAAAACATACCTTTAGTATAAAAACGGATGATCAAGAACCCTAAATCACCAAAAACCAAACAAAACCCTAATTTATTATACCTAATCCGATTCACCATTAAGAAAAAATCAAATTAGATCTTCTATAAGATAGTCCATACGATACTTCAATCAATCACCTTCGATTGCTAGATCTTGATTAAGTTATACTTAATAAAAATCAAAACCTAAACCCTTTGTGTAGGTTTTGGCCGTCGACTTCTAGAGCAAGAGAGGGGAAAGATTTTTGGTTTAAAATTATGAAACAAGGAATCACATCCCATTGTTTATATACTAGAGGTTATGGCTAATGATGGTAAAGATCTAATCTTTGTCTCCAAGTAATTAACCTCTAGAATAAAAGTCTCTTCTTCCTTCCTTTTACTATATTTCGGCTGACCAAACAACCCTTGGTGTTTTTGGTTTGAATTTTTAAATTTCTATATACTTAGTTATGTAATTACAATAATTACCTTAAAGTATTAAGTCTTATTAATTAGTCCTTGTTAAACCTTTTAACTTATTAATTAATTACTGTTAAGTATTAACTCTTGGCCTACGCTCTTTTCTGAATCCCCTTCCTCGATCAATGTTCATTTCGAACCCCTGGTTCTTATCTCCTCAACCTACATACCTTGATCTGCTTTCCCCAAACTCTCCCTTTGGCAGTTTTGTTGTTCGAAATGCTTCTTCTTATTTGACAAAATCGCCTGCCCTTCTCATCAATTCTGTCACCGTCTTTGGCACTTTTTCGGAGAATCGACCGGACAATTCAAGACATTTGGCATTGCTTATGAAGTTAGAGATCCTCATAATTTTTAGGACATCAAGTATGTAACTTGTTTCGTCGGTCCGTATTTCCTTGAATGCCGCCAACATCTCATTAACCCTTCTGAACACTCGGGTGATTTTTTGTTGGGTCTTGAAATCACTTCTTCCTTATCGCAAACCTTTCTACAAACTATTCCCTCAAATCAGTCCAATCGTCTATTCTGCCTAAGGGTAGCCGATCAAACTATCATCTAGCTGAGTCATCCAATGTTTGTTGAAACATTTTGCACCAAGACAAACAATAGAAAAGAAAGCTATACAAACGAATTAGATCAACACCAAGATCACCAGGAATCTAATTGGATGGATTGGGGCTAGCCAGAGCAGGTATCCACACCAGTTAAGGCTGGAGGGTTAAGATATTAACTGACCCCATTTGTACCCACCTCAATTGCAACGATAATCAAGGTAAGCTCAACCTACATATCATAAGAACCAGCAAAACAACCAAGAACCAATTAAGGCAAGAAAGTCCCAAAATCAACTAATTTCACCAAAAATAAAATTAATCACCACAACCAACGACTCTTCTCACGGCCGTCACGAATCAACCACCAGAAAGCCAAAGAACCATAAGAATCACAAAAACCCTAAATTTTTCAAAACTCTAATATTGAAAAACACGATTTCAGAGAACAAGTCTCTAATACCATGTAAACAATATTAAGACAATGAACAAAATCCTTCAGATTCACTCAACCAACTACCCCTTAGTGCTTATTATGATTAAAATCTGTACAATACAATCAAGTTCACAAACATGTGCTTGATAACAAAGATAATTCCCACTAGGTGGATCTTATCACTCACATACAAAACACTCAAACACTCAAAACAGTAAGAACCCGAAATCAATCAAAATGATTGATATGAATACAGACCAAGAAGAGATCAATCGTAACTGAATGATTAATCTGCTAACAACCTAATAAAACTAGAGAGATAAAGTAGTATGTGTGCAATTGTTGATATTAGAAACATATCATGAGTAATCCTTGTGGATCTATGAGTGTGAGTATCATCATTCTAAGGTTTCATATTTTCATGCTTAGCCTTAGTAGACTTCAGCAAGTGTGTTTAGAAAGCTCGTGTATTATGTCCTTGAAATAATTCAAGACTCCCACTTGCTTCAAGCAAGCATGGGACTCCCACTCGCTTCTTGTAAAGTTAGACTTATTCTCAAAGAACTCAGCTCATCTAGCAAGAACTCATTTGTTCTAGGCGTGGGATTATATAGGAGTGGAACCCCATTGGTTTTTTAGGCCTCATACAAAATACACTAAGTAGCACTTAGATGTTTGTTAATATAATCTTCAAGATTTCTAACAAAATTCATACTCTAATTAAGACTATATGGGATTCGTCCCATCTTATTATTATAATAATAATATCTTAATTTACCTTCTATTTTGGAGTCATATTTAGTATATTCTAAATGCACTCAATATCTTAACCTTGATAACATTTAGGAGTAATAAGTTAATTTCATTAATAACCAAATATATTAACTTATATATTTTGGTTCTTATTAGACATACATGGTATTTCAACAAGATCAAAATCATGAGATAATCTCATAATTGATTTGATGAACTTAAACTTCATGGATTTATCTATTATATCAATTTAAGTTCAAAACTTTCTAGCATCAATAGTGTCATTAAGCCAATTGCATGCACTTAATCATAAGTCTTTCATCCAATCAACACTTAAAGTTTATGTCTAAACTAGTAGACATATTATCCAATTCTTATTATTTGCTATTAGTTATTGACTAATTCAATGACTACCTGTACATGTCTTAATCAACAAGACATTATAAGCTAGTAAATCTTACTTTAAGTTCCAAGTCTCTCCACAAATAAAAGACTTAATGTTCATGTCTTAATCAATAAGACATAATTATTAAACAAAAGTAAAACGAGTATCATTCATGATCTCAATAGTAACTTTCAGGGTAATCACAAACTTACCATGTTTATCATTTTCATTATTTCAAGTCCAATAAGAAATAAAGTGAGCAACTTATTTCTCCCACTGAAATTGACAACATTTCATGTATGCCATTTCGTATAAAATGTATTACTCCTATTTTTTTTACAACATTTGAAGTGTTTCACTACTAGTGAAGTTAAGTGACATTTTATGTTTCCATGTATTGGATATCCACACATTAGCTAGTGTGAGTCACATTGACTAGTAACAATTACTTAGATATTCAAAGAAGTGTTTTAAGTTCTATATATGTATACCTATAATGGAATTTCCATATATACATATATGATTTATTAACTTGAAAATTTGGCATGCAATTTCCCTCCTTGTAGTAGCACTCCTACATTATACCTTGCAGGTATGTAGCATCTTTTACTTGGTAAAACAAACAACTAAAGACAACCGATTCTCTAGGTTTTGCTTTTACCATTTGTGTGGTGATATTTCTTTGTAATCAAACTAGTAAATATGTCTTGATCATATCAAGATATTTACCTTTGCTAGCTAAAGTCACAAGTTCTCTAGTTATTCAACAAGATATGAAATTTAACTTACCATTTAGGTATTTCATATGTTTGATTCGAATTAGGGATAATCCAATCATTTCTTTTATAGCTTTTCCACATGTAAAAAGTATAGGAACGGACCTTAAAATTTTCCTATGGAAAACAAACACTGTTTGTCATTATCAAGTAACGACCAAACCATGCTATTGGTTTATGTTGCATTTATACATTTAAAAGAACTTGCAAAGTTCAATCATTAGTATTTTCAATAATAATAACTCTCTTATGAAATTAACTACCCATGTTTATGGACTTCAAACAATTAATTTCATCAAGAGAATAAGATCTAACTTGAACTTATTCAATCAATGCAGTTGATCTACTAGAGATGAAATAATTCAAAAGGTAATCATTGAATGATAATTTACACCGGTGCAACTCTTAGCCATGATGAGGTCATGACTACAATATCTAGCATAAACGTAGTCACGCCATGTTTTCCTCATCTCGTACTACGTGCAAAAGGTCTGACCAAACATACACGATGTATGTCGTCCAATATTAGTCTGTGGATTTATAACCTTCGGCTTTGACCCTTGGTTATTATGGCGCCTCATCTTGGTTAAACCTTAATACTGTCTTTGATGACATAACCAAGACAAGTGACTAATACATTGGTTAGTAAATAACTTACTTAAGTGGGTAATAAGAAAATTTTGAAAAACAATGACAAAATTTGTATAAAAGAAAACATGTAAAACTTTCTTTTATAATGAGTTTCTAAAACAATGAATTTTTCATATTTTTAAACTTTCCTTAAATAAAACATATGCCTCGGTTTTATGAATTCACCGATAATCTAAAACCGAGATACCTATTATTTTAAAAACCGTTGTACAAGTTTCATAAACGTGCCAAAGGTTTGTTTCATCGGGTTTTCCTCACACCTCTTACGAGTACCAGTGGAAAAATCAATGGAACCTTGCTATGGTCACATTTGTCTCAATGGAATCTTGGAAGACACAGAACAAGGACTCAGAGAAGTTGGTCAGCGCAAAGCGAGTTAAGCACCTCCTTCTGTAGGAACGCACAGCGAACCGCCTATACCTTTTTGGTGTAGTCTAACTAAAACATTGTAGAAATCAAATAGATATTTGTTTTTTATATAGTTCTTAGAGTAAATAAAATATTAGGTCAAAAGACTTAATATTTACTTACCTTGGTTAATCCAATTTAATTCTTCAATATCTTTTTGCATTTATTTAAATTAAACTATTTAAAGCAATAAATCAAAACAAATGAACAAGAATATATGGAAGACTAAAATATCAAGAATATTAACTATATAAAAAAAAGCTATTTACCAATTAAATAACAAGATTTAGGAACTAAATATGGAAAATCTTCTAAATCTAATTTTAAGATTATATTATTATTCTGTGTTGCAATAGAGAAATCAACCATAAGAAGTTTTTTCAACTTCCGACTAAAACTAAAAATTTGTACAGAATCGAGTTTTTAGTGTCCTAAATAGAATCGGAGTCTGTCGGTATACATATTATTTTATAAAATTATTTTCTGTTCGGGTGTCAAGAATCGCAACCCTAAAACAATTTTATAAAACCCTCTTTAGGTATGCATACACCAATCCAATTACTGTTTTCTCAATTTCAAAGCAATCATAAGTATGTTAAGCAACTAAATCATGCATCATTACAATTAGTAATCATGGTTCATGGATTTAAACGATTTAAACATGCATAACATATCGGAAAACACATAAATTGCACACGTAGTTGTAATTAACGTTTTGAAATAACCTAAAAAGCATGCAAAAATATTTTTTCCAGAAAATTATGGGTCTTATAACATCTAATTAAATTTTTTAAAGATTTACAATTATATCATAATCAACAATTCAACAAAAAATTATTTTTGCACATGTTTTAGGTGTTTTTTTTATAATTACATGGCATAGATTTGTCTCTAATACCACTATTGAAATTTAGCAACCTAATGTATCTAATATACATGCATCAAGAGTAAACACAACGGATATGATCGATAATCTATGCATATAATGTAATTAACTAAATATAAAGAAAACATACCTTTAGACCAAGAACGGATGATCAAGAACCCTAAATCACCAAAAATCAAATGAAACCCTAATTTATTATACCCAATCCGATTCACCATTAACCAAAGATCAAATTAGATCTTCTCTAAGATAGTCCATACGACACTTCAATCAACCACCTTCGATTCTAGATCTGGATTAAGTTATACTTAATAAAAATCAAACCCTAAACCCTTTGTGTGGGTTTTGGCCGTCGACTTCTAGAGCAAGAGAGGGGAGAGATTTTTGGTTTAAAGTTATAAAACAATGAATCACATCCCATTGTTTATATACTAGAGGTTATGGCTAATTATGGTAAAGATCTAATCTTTGTCTCCAAGTAATTAACCTTCTAGAATAAAAATCTCTTATTCCTTCCTTTTACTATATTTTGGTTGACCAAACACCCCTTGGTGTTTTTGGTTTGACTTTTTGAATTTCTATATACTTAGTTAGGTAATTACAATAATTACCTTAAATTATTAAGTCTTATTAAATAACCCTTGTTAAACCTTTTAACTTATTAATTAATTATCGTTAAGTATTAACTTTTATCAAATTAATATACTAATAAATATAGCCATATTTATTATATATCTTTAATAAAAGATGATTTCGATGTCTAAGTGTGTGACCCCTTAGGCCCACGTACTTCCGGCCATATGAAATACTATCTATGACTTACACACATCCCAACACCTTCTCACCATGGTAATCACAGTACTTGTGAATATTATGCTTGCTCAAGGGAGCAACTAGGGGAGGGCATGGCGGAAGCTTCAGTTGTAGTTCTTGGGCCAATATATCCTTAGGATATTTGGTAAACGTCTTCAGACCCAAACGTGGAGCATCCATACCTTCGAAACTCTGCTATCCGTTTCTCTTGACGGGGAGGGACATAAGGAGTTTAGGACTCTCTTGGCCTACGCTCTTTTCGAAATCCCTTTCCTCGAACAAAGTTCCTTTCGAACCCCTGGTTCCTATCTCCTCGACCTCCATACCTTGATCTGCTTTCCCCAAACTCTCCCTTCAACAGTTCTGTTGTTCGAAATGCTTCTTCCTATTTGACAAAAAACGTCTTCCCTTCTCATCAATTCTGTCACCGTCTTGGGCACTTTTTCGAAGAATCGACCGGACAATTCAAGACATTTGGTATTGCTTATGAAGTTAGAGATCCTCATAATTTTCGGGACATCAAGTATGTAACTTGTTCTGTCGGTCCGTATTTCTTTGTATGCCGCCAACGTCTCATTAACCCTTCAAACCACTCGGGTGATTTTTTATTGGGTCTCGAAAACACTTCTTCTTTATCGCAAACCTTTCTACAAACTATTTCCTCAAATCAGTCCAATTGTCTATACTGCCCGGGGATAGCCGATCAAACTATCATCTAGCTGAGTCATTCAATGTTTGTTGAAACATTTTGCACCACACTAGCATGGGCTATTCGCCACTATTAGCCGCTCCTAAAAACATACTGATGTGATCATCCTGATCAGTGGAGCCATCATATAACTACAGACTAGCCGGAAGCAAATGCATCAGAGAGGAGTTCTATGATCCTCCGGGTGAAAGGAGATCGAAGGACCTCTCTGAAGGGCTTTTGGAGTTCTTCCTCCTTACCTAACATCTTTTCCTTTCCATTTTCCTTCTTATTTTTCTCCTCCTCCGCCTCTTTCTCCTTTCTCTCCTGATCCTCGACTTATTCATCGAACAACAATAAGATCAATGCGATGGGTTTCTTGACTTCTCGTTATGCTCATTGATGAGTGACTAGAGTGAGGTTATGTGTTCATGATTTAGTCTTGCAAGCTTGAGTGTTCTTTGTGTTGTTCCCCTCCGGATTTCGAAGGACTCGACGGAGTTATGGGCTCTAGGGTAGGACATGCCATTCGAACTCTCGATAATTTGAATTAGGGTCCCACGAAATGCGCCAAAATGTTACAAAAATTTCCTGATAAGCCTTCTAGACTTGAACGGTTGGTCTTTGGACACTTGTCAAAAGAACAACACACGTTAGCCTCGCCCAGGGTGTTACCCCAGGACCAAGCTCCGGTGTGAGTGTAAGGGTATGTTCCGAGGATAAAAGTATAAATGTATTTAATGTTAGTACTAGTGTGTGTTATTAATTACGTCAGAATAAATGCATAGATGTATCTATACTACTTTATAAAGCATTTGAGACTTTCTTGAAATAGCAAGGCTGAAAATTCAGACTTTTTACCTACTAAATAAAGCAAGTTGTTGATATTTTCATCAATATTATATATATAACTTTTTCTAACAACTTTTTGTAACAAACTTTTATAACAATCTTTTAAAATAACTTTTTTTTCTTTTAAATTGAAAAATCTTTTTATTCATTTATTATTTTTATAATCTAATTTCACTATATTTTTTAGAATTTTGTGCTTTTTAATTCGATATCCATTTTGATATATTTTTATTAACTTTTAGTCATTTTCAATTTTAGTAGGTTTCTTAATTCAATTTTTTATAACTTTACAATGAGTAAGAGAATAATATTTGTAAGTCTCAGAATTCGTTATTAAGTACTCCCCGCTGCATTACGCGGGTACCGTTTTAGTTTATATACTTGCATTGTTGATCTCCTCCTGTCAAAGAGCATCTGGTTAACCTTTGGATAATAGCATAAGTGTAGACCCACACACCTAGGTATTAAGTCGTTTAGACCATCTTTACTCATGAACTACTCCAACCGATTGGAAGATAAATTGTACACAAACTATACTATTATATAAGAAAGTACAGATTGGGTTCATGATTACAAAGTCACCTCATGAACTAGATTGACAACCTACGACCCAACTGTGTCATAAAATATTATTTATTTATTCATGATTGTCCTTCAACCGGTCACACAAGTTCATTGATAAATATAGTCTTAAGGAGTCCAAACCATCCGAACAAACATATTTTGTCCGGATATGTGTGTGTCGTGCGAACTGTCCAAACACACACGAACAAATTGTTTCAGCATCATCCACCGCATCATCTAAATATTCACGTTTAGTAGGATGATTAATCTTTTGACCTAGTAGCACAACATTGATGACCAGAACGAGTCATTTTGAAAGTACCGATAGTATAAAAAGAGAAACTTTTTACATGGATTTTATTGAATTTAAAAAAGGTTGACATGAGAGTTTTCATAATGAATGGTAAATAGATATCATTTTTCACTTTAATACTACTTGACGAGTACCCACGCATAGCGGCGGAATTTCTAACGGTAAATAATTAACGATACATGATATTATGGTAAGTTTCTTGTGTATCTCCCGATAACGTCATTTTAAGTTGCATTAGTCAATTTCGAGTGCAAAGATAAACATTTTATCTAATAATGTCGTGTATAGCGGCGAGAGCGTAAAGTTTTCGACAAAAGCATCCAAAGCTCATAACTACCTCAAGTAATACAATTGTTATTTCCATGTCAAAATTTAAATTCAAAATCAGGTAAGACTTTAGTTAGCTCAGTTATATGCTAACACTTCAACCATTATTCCAAACAATTACATGTGCATAACATGTATAGGTGCTAATTTACATTTATATTTACATACATGCCTAACTTCAAGTTTCATTTGTGTCAACTTTAAAGTAGCCATACATACGTGGATGCCCAAAGTCAACTTTTTAGCAATCTGTTAGAATTACCTGATGATGGTTTGTGATTTCTTTCAAACTTCTCTAGAAATAAGAAGATAGTTCAACGTTATATACTTAGTACAACATATTAGCAAGAAAACCCAGAACCAGGATAAAGGTTCGTATACCACTGAATCAAGATATTTTGTTTCGGTAGCCATATCAAGAAGAGACTAACCTTGAAGCATCGAGTATCACCTCAAACGTCCAAATGAACAAAGTATAACAACCAAATGTCACAATTCTGAGCATGAGACTATCAAGCTTACTTATAAATAACATTATAATTTGCGAGTATCATCGAGGATATAAAAAGGATACAAGCATATAACAGAATAAATTCAAAAGGTAATCACCACATCCGGACCCTATCATTAGTGTACCTCACAAAAACATTGAACTTTCAATTTTTGAGGTATTAGTCAAGTGTTTTAATATATCTATAACTAATAACCATGTTTTAAAGGTTTTTCTTTTTAGATCTATAAATTTTATATGTGGGTATAAGTTCTTATGATTTTTTGTGTTTTTTTGTTATAGTACATCTCTAGCACCACATGCAGCCGTTGACGTTGCTCTTTTGCTTAAAAAACTTGACGGCGCGCAGACATGCCACAACTCACCACAGCTGGGCCTCACCAAAAATGAACATAACCACCACTGAATATCACCACCACAACAACCGAAAGTTTTATCAAGTTTTAATGTATTCTTTTACCTTTTTTAATAGATCTAAAATTATTTATTTAGTTTTGAAGCTTATCATTTGTACATTTATTATTTTTGTTTGCAGATCTGTCTTTTTTCGTTCTTTGTTATTGCTATCACCTACCATCAATTTCGCCACTAACTCGCCAGAAAAAATATTTACCGCCATTTGCACGTCAGAAACAAGCAGCTGAGATTGAGAAAGTTGTTGTCGTTTTGCGTATGCTCTATTTTTAAAGTTGTTAATATTTGTTTCTTTTAAAATTATTGTTTAAACTTTGTTATACGCTAAATTGTGTAAATTTGTAATATTGCCGATATTTGTTGTTATACAATGAAAGGGCATTATAACACAGACCCACACTTGACCAAGTAACCTTTTTTTATTGGCAATGTGATGGTATGTAACATTTTTATATTTTTGAAAATCTACAATCTTTGAAAATTGTAATTTTGTTTGAAATTTTTAAAAGTATAAAAGTAGTATTTCTTTTGAATAAATATAAAAGTAGTAGTATTTAGTAGACGTAATATTTATGGTATTCTATTTATTTTGAAAGTGTAAAATTTATGAAATATGATGTATTTTATATTTTGAAAAGTTTTGAAAATTTTATACTTTGAATCATGTTTTATGTTCAAAACATTTTCGAATTTTTGATGTTTTTGAAAATATTAAAAATATAAAATATTTTGAAAATTAAGAAATTTGAAATCTTTTAGAGTTAGAAATATTTCGCAAATTTTGAAGTTTGAATTTATTTTGAAACTTTTTTATCGGTGGATGTGTTTGACTCATAAAGTGGTGCGGGTTTTAATGTAAAAGACATTGTATAACTTTGACTTTAAGCACGAGGGTTTTAATGCAGTTAAAATAATGCAATTAAAATATGAGAAGTGGCGCGAGTTTTAATGCAATTCAAATATGAGAAGTAGAATAAAACTTAAATTTTGGACACCATGTTTTTTTTGGCTCTTAGGCTGGTGGGAGTGGGGATGAAGCCACGAGCTGCATGGCCTAAGCCACGCGCAGCCCCCATCCCCCCCTTAATACCCGCGCGCGAGTTGTGTTCTGCAAACTAAAAAACCATGCCAAACTCACCTGGGTGAGTTTTAAACAAATGGGGCCCACTTAAATTTTATACCGTTAGTTTTCTTTTAAAAAAAAACTTTTTCAAATACCCCTTTTTACTTATAAATACCTAACAAAAACTCTTATTTTTCAAACACACATTCAAATTCCATACACATTTCACACATTCTCCCCAAATCACTAAAAAAATGGAAAATATCGACGATTACGAGTTATTTTTTTCCACTGAAAATTCGGTAGTCGCAACGAAACGCAAGTGGGCTTTTTTTAAAAAATCGTTGCATTTTATTAAAAGACGACATATTGCTAATCGAGTACCCAGAAACGTCATAACTCGAGACCGAATAGGTGCTCATAATCGGTTAGTTGCGTCTTTTTTTTCGGCGAACCCAAGATACGATGCGAAAGAGTTCAAAAATGTTTTTCGAATGGGTCGCCCCCTTTTCAACTGGATAGTTAGTGAAGTGACTCACCATTCTGCATACTTTCGTAATAATGTTGATTGTAGTGGAAAAGAAGGTATTTCGCCGTTGTTAAAGTGCACATCGGCGATTCGTCAATTGGCATACGGCGTCGTTCCTGGTTTTCTAGATGAGTATTTGCAAATGAGCGTAAGAACTTCTCGAGAATCACTTGATCATTTCTGTAGTGCTGTTATGGAAATATTTGGGCCTGAGTATTTGAGAAAACCCATGTATACTGATGTTCAGAAACTTTATGCGCATCATGAAGCAAAGCACGGGTTTCCAGGGATGATAGAAAGTCTTGATTGTACAGACTGGGAGTGGTTCGGTTGTCCAGTTGCCTTTAAAGGGCAATATGTTAGACGAGATCATGGACCGAATCCATTCATTTTACTTGAAGTTGTTGCGTCGCAGGACCTGTGGATATGTCATGCATTTTTTTGGTGTTTCTGGGTCGAACAATGACATCAACGTTTTATATCAGTCCCCTTTATTTAATGATTTGAAAACCGGACGAGCACCTGAGATGGAGTTTGTGGCTAACGGTGTACACTATCCATGGGGATACTATCTTACGGACGGAATATATCCGGAATTGGCAACACTTGTTAAAACAATTCCCGAACCATCATCCAATGACCATAAGAGGATTTTATATAAGCAGAAACAAGAATCCGCAAGAAAAGATATTGAAAGAGATTTTGGTGTTTTGAAGAAAAAATAGGCCATATTAGCCAATCCTGCACGACCTTTACGGAAAGAAAGAATCATGAATATGATGTACACATGCATCATATTACATTATATGGTTCGAAAGTTCAAAAAAAAGCAATATCTCCTAAATGGTTCCCAGAAGAACAACTTCAACCGGATGATGTGTTTCAAACCCAAGAACACATGCTAAGAGTTATGCGGCATATCAGCTCCGCGCAAGAACATCACAATCTTCGAGCAGATTTGGTCGAGCATTTGTATGCCAATGGTTAATTTATTAAGTTTTTTTTTAAATTTATGTTTTTTTTAAATGTTGTTTTTAAATTTATTATGTATTGTCTTTTAATTTCGTACTGTGTTTTAATTTTCTATGTACTCGTGTTTTAATAAAATGTATGAATAAAAAATATTTAATGAAAAATGGGGTGATGTGGAGTGAGTTTGGGTGAGTGCCATTACCTCCTGTGGTGAGTTTGGGTGAGTTTTAGTGAGTTTGGTAAAAAGTTGACGTGGCGCTAAGGTGGAGGTGATTGGGTTTCACCCCACTCCCACTAGTCTTAAAGTGGCGCAGGTTTGATGCAATTGAACTATGAGAATTAAAAAATGCACTACCTTTTATATGAAGAGATGAAAATATATATATATATATATATATATATATATATATATATATATATATATATATATATATATATTCATCTCTTCATATAAAAGGTACATCCACTTAAAATAAGAAGGATAAGAAGAAACTATAACCGCATATTCGAGATACATCCACTTAAATTAGATGCATCTTTATAATCTTAGATGCATTATAATTCATTATAACGTGTTGTATAGCTTTTAATTAGA
Organism: Glebionis coronaria; assembly: GCA_025667525.1. Lineage (NCBI taxonomy): Eukaryota > Viridiplantae > Streptophyta > Magnoliopsida > Asterales > Asteraceae > Glebionis > Glebionis coronaria. The sequence goes on from CM046882.1 coordinate 520,913,138, forward strand.
TGCATATACGTATATTAGATGCATTTTATAATTTATCTATATTTTTGTTCTTCTGCACGTGCCAAAATCATGAAAATCAGTTTACACCATCTACACATCAAATTAACTTCCGAAACTCAATATGGTGCATCTACATGAATATAAATGCATCTAATACAAGTCGTTGCGTCTCAAATATGTGGTTTTAGTTTCTTCTCACCACTTCTTATTTTAAGTTTCTTCTTACTGGATCCTTACTCTATATATATATATACGGAGTACTTCAAAAGTTCAAATAGCTTGACAACTATTGTTTAGAGGTTTTTGTAGTGTAACAATTTTGAAACAATAGATATTAAAAGTATATCACATATTTCCAGATGCAATATTTTATTTCAGTGACTACAACAGCTAAACCGGCAACTGCAGCAACGGATTCCAAAGAAGAAGGTGGCAAACAGTAGATCTACAAAAAAAAAATCAAAAAGGTTATAACAACTCATACTAATAATAAAACATACCTCTAATTAATATTATATATTTTGTGCGACAACAGACACTTCTTCCGGCAAGTCAGCGGCAGCAAGTAGTCGAAAAGTGACGGCGCGAAGCGGATGTAACAAAAAATCACCAAAAAGTTTTATAAATATTCAGATCTATATATAAAATCAACTTATCTATAAAAGACATCCTTCAAACTTGATTAACAGTTAAAAGATCTACTAAAAAAACTCAAAATACCTTAAACCTTGAAAAGTCATCTTAGTGGGTATTGGTATTAGTGGTCGTGGTTCTATGGTTGTTTGAATCTCGCTAGAGGTGTGGATTTTGACGAAGGGTTGTTATTTGGTGGTGGTTGTTTAGTACAACGATGTATGAATATGATGATGTCGGGTTCTGTGGTGGTGTCGGTTAGATTTGTGGTGGTAGGGATGGTTGTATTTAGGGTATGTGTGGAAATGTGGAGAGGATTTGGTTGAGAAGGTTGCATTGTGTGTGTAGTGTGTGTGTTTTTTTAGTAAGATAGCGTTTTTGTTTTCTTGTTATCTAGTTGTTATTTATACTCTGTGCGTTTTTTAATCATTCAACATTTTAAGCATAAAGATATACTCTTTATAAGATAGTAAAGATATACTATTTTTACTTGAACTATTGCCAAGTTAACATGTTATTATTTTCATTGATGCTATTGAATCTTTATGTTTATTAATGTTAATCTTGTTTTGTGGTCTTTTTATTTTAATATGACATTATGGAGTTTGATTAATATACATCATGGCCTATCATGCTGTAGTTAATGTATTGGTTTGCAGGTAGACAATAATAAGTAACAAAACATGCATGTTCTTCAAGTATCGCCGCCATCTTCCTCGATGGTTGTCATGGAAATAAAAAATATTAGAAGCAATATAAAAAAGAGTAAAAAATAAAATGAAATAAAACCTTATAGAAAATAACACACGCATTTAAGAAAAGAAGACAAGTGTAGAGAGGTGCCTTTATAATATTTGTAGCCGTAGCAAAATTTGTGGATCTAGCTACTAATTAGTAATGTAGGATTTAAAATTAGATATTTGACTTTATGATATTGTCTTTGTTCCTTGACATCTTTTTGTAACTTAAACACCATTTTTATCTCAAGCATTGCTTGATACTCAGTAATACAATGTCTTCACCCAATTACGACCATCTTGCTCACTTAAAAATCCCCCTTAAAGATGTACTATCCGCCACCGACAACTTCGCTGAAAAAAACCTCATAGAAGAAGCCGATATCGGGAATGTTTACACGGGAGAGCTCTTGTGGTCCGCTGAGCTGATTAAAATCGATGCTCGAAGGTTAAATAATAAAGAAAGGGACGACGAGTTTGAACATCAGTTTTGGATGGAGATTTCCATGCTCTCTAGTCTCAACCATAAGAATGTGGTTTCTCTTGTAGGGTTTTGTGACGAGAACGATGAGAAGATCATCGTTCTCAAGCGTGAGATCAGAGGAAGTCTTGAAAACTATCTAAGTGACTCCAAGTTGTTGACATGGGTGCGAAGATTGGAGATATGTGTGGGTCTAGCTGATGCATTGAGTTACATTCATTATGACGAGCCACGTGATTTTAGCATTATACATCGAAACATCGACAGCTTAACAGTTCTATTAAATGATAACTGGGAGCCCAAGTTATCTGAATTTAGGCTTTCCATCAAGATTAAAGCATCTCAAAGGCACCTTTCTTTCGATACTAGTAAAGTTTCAAACAGGCTGGGGTATACTGACCCAACGTATTTAGAGACCAAAAGTGCACACCACAAGTCTGATATGTACTCCTTTGGGCTAGTAATGTTTGAACTACTGTGTGGTAGGAAAGCAGTCCTCGACGACGACCAAGATAATAAGTACCTGGCTTCGGTGGCCGTTGCTCATTATAGGGAGAAAAAACTCAATGAAATAATTGATTTGGAGGAGAAAAAACTCAATGAAATAATTGATTTGGATCTATTGAGACAAATGGATCTCCAATCATTCAATCTTTTCGCAGAAATAGCATATGAATGCTTGAATGAAGAACGATTGGAACGCCCAAATATTGATGAGATCGTTACGAGACTTGAGAAAGCGTTGGAACTTCAACTGGAACATCATAATGCTGTAAGACGGCTTTTCTCTTCCATCTTTTCTATTATCATAAGTACAACTAGATATTTAATTTGTTTGAGTATACACACCTTCGCCACAATCAGTTTGTACCTTAGCTAGACCCCATAAGTCTGATATGCATAAATGATATAGCCCTTTGATATCATGTCTTCCATTGCTAAACTTCACCTTATGTGACTTCCCGGTTTCCCATTGTGATTAAAGAGGCCATGCTTGCTAAACCTCACCTTATGTGACTTCCCGGTTTCCCATTGTGATTAAAGAGGCCATGCTTGCTAAACCTCACCTTATGTGACTTCCCGGTTTCCCATTGTGATTAAAGAGGCCATGCTTGCTAAACCTCACCTTATGTGACTTCCCGGTTTCCCATTTGTGACTAAAGAGGCCATGCTGGTTAAGTTCTCTAATCCCTCTTTCACTTATTTTGCATGCAAACATTGCTTTTGGCATAGGTAAATCCCATCATTTAAGATGAACTGAGACACCCAATTTTTTGGCAAAACAATGTAAAATGAAATTACTACATAGAAAAATGTATTCAAAAGAAAACAGTAAGGACATACTTGGCGTGATTTTTTAGCCTAAAATAGCCAGATTGAGTTTGGACCCAAGGAAAACAAAACTCAGCAATTGCCTTCATTTTTTATCAAATAAAAACTTTGGCTGAGGAAAGAGTTGAAAACGCGATGTCCTTAATAGCATTAGTGCACTTTAACCAGTTGCACTTAACCTGGAAATTTGATAAGTTATGCAAAACAAAATATAAAAGCTAACATTAGTGCGAATTTTACCGTTTTATAAATTACAAATATTAATCCATGGTTGTTGTGGATACCAAATGTTAAAAAAAGCCGTTAATTATGTAAAAATAAATAATGGACCTGCAATATTTCTAGATCTACTATATATATACAAGGATTAGTTCAAGAAAAGAGCATGGTCAGTGGAAGCCGCACGCCTATATATACATAAATACCCGTTACCAACAACTTTTGTAATTATATTCGTAACTCATGGTTTTTGTTGACAAACAGGTTATGTCTTTGCGCATCAACGACCTTGCTCACTTAAAGATCTCCCTTGAAAGTATACTATCTGCCACCGACAACTTCGCTGACAAAAATGTTGTCCTCAGAGGTGGATATGAAAAGAGATACAAGGGGCAGCTCTCGTGGTTCCATGAGTTGATTGAAATCACTGCTCGAAGGTATAATAAGGATGGATATGAAATGTTTTGGACTGAGGTGTCGATGCTTTCTAGCCTCAAGCACCAAAATCTGGTTTCATTACTTGGCTTTTGTGATGAAAATGGTGAAAAGATCATCATAACTAGGTGTGAGATGAAGGGAAGTCTCAGCAACTATCTAAGTGATGCTACTCTGTTGACATGGGTGCAAAGACTGAGGATATCTGTTGGTCTTGCGCATGCGTTGAACTACATTCATTATGATAAGCCACGCGATTTTAGCGTAATACATCGAGACTTCAGCAGCTCCACAGTTTTATTAAGTGATAACTTTGAGCCCAAGTTATCTAGCTTTGAAAAGTCAGTGAAAATTGAAGCATCTCAAAGGCACTGTTCTTTTCATACTAGTAGAGTTTGGCTGAGGAAGGGGTATACAGACCCAACATATGTAAAGACTAAAAGTTTGAACCACAAAACTGATATGTACTCATTTGGGATAGTATTGTTTGAGCTACTGTGTGGTAGGAAATCAATAATCGGCAACGACACTAACAAGTATTTGGCTACAACAGCCATTCTCCTGTACAAAGAGAAAAGACTAAACGAAATAGTCGATTGGGATCTATGGAAACAAATTGACTCGCAATCATTTGACGTTTTCGCAGAGATAGCATATGAGTGCTTGAATGATGAACTATCGCAACGCCTAAATATAGAAGAGATTGTCCCAAGACTAGAGAGGGCGTTGAAACTTCAACTGGAAAATCAAAATGCTGTAAGTCAGTTCTTTCTCTTCCATTTATCTATCATAATAGCTAATCTATCGTTCAAAAAAAATTAAAAATTAGCTAATCTATATTTGTTTGAGTATATGCACCTTCACTAAATCTGTTTGCAGTTTAGTTGACCCATATATATGCACCTTCATCAATCTCGATGTGTCATTCCGTTACGTATTATACCTGCATTACATGAGATACTGTAATATCAGATTCTGCAACAATGTAAAAGAGATTAATACTTGACTGAATATACAACACAAAACATTACGTTTAATTCAAAGTCTGTTTATTCCTTTTTGTAACTCACGTTTTTTACTTGATTTTTGTACAGATAATGTCTTCGCTTAAGAAGGATCTTGTTCATCGAAAAATCCCCCTTGAAATTATTCAATCCGCCACCAACAACTTCGATAAAGAAAATATCATGGGCGAATGTGAAATTGGAATTCGTTACACGGGGCAGATCTTGTGGTCCGGTGAGTTGATTAATATCATTGCTTGGAGGTGGTTAAATAAAGAAAGGGATGGAGTAGAACAACAGTTTTGGAGGGAGATTTCATTGCTTTCTAGTCTCAATCATATAAATGTGGTTTCTCATGTTGGGTTTTGTGATGAGAATGGTGAGATAATCATCGTTAACAAGCGTCAGATGAGAGGAAGTCTCAGCAACTATCTGAGCGACATGATGTTGTTGACATGGGCGCGACGATTGGAGATATCTGTCGGTGTTGCGTATGCATTGAGCTACATTCATTACGACGAGCCGCGTGACTTTAGCGTAATACACCGGAATATCGACAGTAACACGATCATATTAACTGATGATTGGGAACCCAAGCTATCTAATTTTGAATGTTCCATGAAGATTAAAGCATCTGAAAGGCACAATTCTTTCCATACTAATGACGTTCAGTATGTGAATGGGTGTGGAGACCCAACATATTTGGAAACTAAAACTGTGAACCACAAATCAGACATGTATTCTTTTGGGATATTATTGTTTGAACTATTGTGTGGTAGGAACTCAGTAAATGATGATCAAGATAATAAGTATTTGGGTCCGGTTGCCATTTTCCATTATGAAAAGAAAATACTAGATGATATGATTGATCCGGTTCTATGGGAACAAATGGATCCGCAATCATTCAACATTTTCTCAGAAACAGCGTATGACTGCTTAAATGAAGAACGATCAAAACGACCGAATATAAATGAGATAGTCCCACGACTTGAAAAGGCTTTGGAACTTCACTTGGCATGTAAAAATACTGTAAGACGATATTTTCAATCTCTTTCATCTTTCTATCATAATAACTATTCTATTTTATTTATTTCTGTGTTTATGATGTTATAGGAACACTCATTAGGATTTTGTTTCAAGGTATAAAAATATGTTGGGCAGAGAAAATAAACATAAAATATTGGATTCGTGCTAAATAATAAGGGTCGTATATATTATATAAAGGTGAAAATTATCAAATAGCAACCGAGTTTGCACACTTGGTAACCTCACTGAAGTGTTTCACACGGCAAATTTACACACTTGGTAACGTTGTTTTGTTCGGTACATACAGGGATCAGTGACCTTTGTATCAACAGACGTTAAATCTCATATCAGCAAGAAACCAGTATCTTCCCCGAAAGATCTTTCTCACTTAAGACTCAGCTATGAAGATATAGAATCTGCAACAAAATATTTTGCAGACGGTTTTATCATCACAGAATCTGAGGATGTAGTTTATCACTCAGGCCGTCTCTTCCATTCTGGACAGTACATCGATATTATTGCAAAGACTTTATTATACGAAGATGCAAAAGAGGAGAGCAAAAAGTTTTGGACGGAGATTTTGATGCTTTCTAGTCTCAGACACAAGAATCTAGTGTCTATGGTTGGGTATCATGATGATGGGACCAATAAGTTGATCGTATACAAGAAGGAGGCTAACGAAAATCTGAAAAAATATCTAAGTGACCAGACTCTCACATGGATGCAAAGGTTGAAGGTATGCTTTGGTGTTGCGAAGGCATTAAGTTATATCCATTATGATGCTGGGCGTGATTTTAGTGTCATACATTGCAACATCAGGAGCTCGAATATTTTACTAGATGACAAATGGGAACCCAGGTTATCTGGTTTTGAACTTTCGTTGAAAAATACAGTAGCTCGAAGGCACCGTCTTCTTCTTACCCGTGATGTTGTTAAGAATGTATACCTGGACCCAAAACATGAAAAGACTGGTGGGTTGACCCACAAGTCAGATGTGTATTCGTTGGGTGTTGTATTATTCGAAGTCTTGTGCCAAAGGAGTGCAGTAGATAAAGATGAAGATGAAGATAAAGGCGAACATGGAGATACAGATGAAAACAAAGATGAGTTGGGAGAAGGGTTATTATCTCAACTGGCTAAATCAAATTTGGAGGATATGATCGATACATATTTAAAAAAACAGATGGACACGGAATCATTTACGATCTTCTCAGAAACAGCATATCACTGCATAAAAGAGGAAAGAGCTGATCGTCCATATATCGACCAGGTTGTCAAAAGACTTGAGAAAGCTTTGGAACTTCAGTGGAAACATGAGAATCCAGTTAAACGTACATCATTCACTCAGTTTCAGGTACGTAACCAATTCACTTTAACTTTTCATTTAAGGCCGATTATCCTAATTAACAAATCAGTTTCGCCAATTGTTATAGTCTGGTGTAACCATCACCTACAAGAATCGGGTCAATTGGCGAGGACAAAATTAGTCCACCTCGCCAAAAAGCTTTACCGTTCCACTTAATCTGAAAATGGAAAAAAGTTACAAATAAGGGTGGCAATTCTAGACATGACACATAAAACGGCCCGAAACCGGCATGAATTAAATGGGTTTGAGTTAGGGACAGACGAAGTTAAAGATTAAAACTTCTTCAATAAAAGTATAAAAGCATTATTGACCGTTTTATAAATATTAGCTGATTATGAAAACTTATCTTCTCTTAAGATCACTCCATTCCTTCCTAGCATTAATGTGGCGTTGTACAATTTTGTAATTTTGCAGGGTGAGAACGTGGAACACTTGAAGATTGAACTAGATGATATAAAGGTGGCTACCAACAATTTTGATGACGCATATAGCATCGGATCTGGTGGATTCGGTAAAGTATACAAAGCAGTTCTTGAATACTTCGATAGCAGTAATTTCTCGTCGGCAAATGAGGTGGATAGACACGGTTTACCCAGAAAAAGAAGCACGGTAGCCATAAAGCGCATTAACAATCAAGCAGGAGAACAAGGGTTCATTGCAGAAATTGAAACTCTAACTAGTTGTAAGCATGAGAATATAATCTCTCTTCTTGGTTTTTGTTATGAAGATAACGGTGCAATGATCCTGGTTTATGAGCATGCTTCTAGAGGAAGTCTTGAAAGCTACTTGGGAACCAGTGATAAAATGACTAATCTTAATTGGGTGCGACGTCTAAATATTTGTCTTGATATTGCACATGGTTTGAATTACATTCACAACAACACAGATCATGGCAAACGAAAGATGATACACCGTGATATCAAGAGCGATAATATTCTACTGGCAGATAATTGGAAGGCAAAGATTGCGGATTTTGGGCTCTCTAAATTACACCCAGCAGATCAAGTGGCCAGCACTATCTATACCGATATGATTGCAGGTACATATATGTATTTGGATCCAGAATATCAGAAGACTGGTAGATTAAATAAGAAATCCGACATTTACTCGTTTGGAGTAGTGTTGCTTGAGATCTTGACTGGGAAGTTGGCCTATGATTCTGTATACACCAATGTGAATGAGAAAGGAATTGCACCCATTGCAAGAGATCATTTTGAAAAGGGAACAATAATGAAAATTGTTGATCACAAGATAAAGGAGGAGACCGATGAGCATGTCTTTTCTTTAAGTAAAGGACCCAATAAAGAGTCTTTGGACATCTTTTTAGAAATCGCCTTTCGATGTGTGGCAGAAACGCAAGTGCAACGTCCAACGATAGAAGTTGTCATTAAAGAACTCAAAAAAGCGTTAAAGTGTCAGGTAAGTCAAAATGAATTTTTTTTATAGCAGTTTATTTTATACTTGTTAAATCAACTTACTGACCAAATGATTCACAGGAGAACCATAAGGACAACCTTAAATTGTCACTTGAAGACGTAAAGTTAGCCACACAAGACTTCAGTCAAGACAATATCATTGGACATGGAGATTTTGGGAATGTTTACAGAGGAGTAGTTACTCACGCTCATGGACATAATATCATTGCGGCAAAGCGGTTGGATAGGAAGTCTGTTGCAAAAGATGCTGAATTTATGACAGAGCTGGAAATCCTTATGGAGTATAAACATGAAAATGTCATTGTTCTTGTAGGCTACTGTGATGAAGAGAATGAAAAAGTTATTGTATATGAATATGCATCCAGAGGTAGTCTTGATAAGTACTTGAGCGATGATAGTCTTACTTGGGAGATGCGGCTTAAAATATGTATCGATATTGCAATTGGGTTGGAGTTTCTTCATGGAACTATTTCAAGTCCAGAATTAGTAATACATAGGGACATCAGCAGCAACAACATTCTAGTATTTGATGATTGGAAAGCAAAAATTACCGGTTTTGGGCTTTCCTTAGTATGCCCAACAAATCAGAATGTAGACTATGTCATAGACAATGTTACAGGCACAATTGGTTATCGTGACCCACTACACTCGAAAACAGGCTTCTTAACTAAAGAGTCTGATATATTCTCACTGGGTGCGATTTTATTTGATATATTGTGTGGGAAACTATCATCCGAAAAGCTAGATGATGAGTATCTTTATTTACCCTTTCTGGCTAAAAACCACTATCATGTAGGAAAACTTGATAAGTTAGTGTTCGAGGGTATCAAAGAACAAATAGTGCCACAGTCGTATATTACCTTTACAAGGATTGCCCTTCAGTGCTTACATCACAAGAGAGAAAAACGACCAACAGCCAATGAAGTGGTCGTACAACTCAAAAAATCATTGGAATTTCAGGTAACTTTTGATATTTTTTCAAAATTGGCTAACTTTTGATTCATATATATCTAAATAAACTATGATAAACCATAACAATAAACTGTATAAAATGTGAGTTTATTTATTGGTTAATGTAAATACAGGAGGATTATGAAAACTGGGAACCCAAATTGCCTAAAGACTATAAAGAAATAATTCAGATGTCAAAGTGCCGTGAAATCTATTCCTCCATCAAGAAAGAGGATCTTTACAACATTTTTTCGAAGGGAATCCTCCTCCAACAAGACAATGTGGTAATTAGTTCATTTTCATATATTAGTTGAAAAATAGTTTAAAACTAAATCACACATGCATTTAATTTACTAATCACAACTTCAAGTCTAAACTGTTTTTCTGTAGTTGTTGTCATTTGATGGTGATGGAGAAAGAAATGAAATGGTGTCGGCGACATTGTTTGCCTACAACAATAGTTGTCTACATGAGTGGAAATCTCTTCCAGAATCAAGGTAATTAGTTTATGGCATACCTATATGTATTTTGGTGTATATATTATACAATCAGGATACTTGCCAAGACATGCACTTTTCCCGCTCATCAAAAGGACTCGAAGTAACTGTGTATTCGTGACAAAAATAAAAAGTTCTTTTTATATATAATTGGTTATGGCTGTTTTCTTTATGAGCGGGAAAGTAGGGATACTTGTCAACTTTATGTGTTTATGAGGCTCAACTATGAAGATGGTAGAATTTGAAAGAATTTGAATATAAGGTCTTAGCGTTTTCTCGATAGATTCTGATAATGTAACTATGTAAGATTGTATTTTATTTGGATGTAACAATATTATTAGTCATTTATATATTCTTACTGATACAGGACGCTTTCATTTTGAACTTAAGCTCCCCAAAAAGTAACTTATGTCATAGATTGGGTCAAAAGAATCAAAAGTAAAAGTGTATGGGGAACAAAGGCTAAGACTGACTGAGTCTTGAATATTTATAACATGTGCAGGTTCGGGACAGTGGTGGAGATGTTAGATATTTCCAATTTGAACATCGAAATTAAGATAGATGCTCAGTTTTTATCTCCAAATGTTGTTTATGGGGTCTTTTTAATCTTCAAACTTCGCGATTCAAGAAAATTTTCTAGTAAACCGGTGTGTGTTAACCTAAAGTATAGAAAGGGACTCGAAAGTCTGCGTGCATATTTCGCAACATGGAGAGACAAGGACTGGATGATGATTGAGTTATACAGATTCTTGAATCAGAATGTAGATGTCGTTTTTGATTTTCTACTTGAGAGCTTTTCATTGTACTATTGTGGAGAAAGTGCAGTTTATGTTGAAGGCATTGAATTTCGAGCAATTGACACAGTAAGTCGGAAAAGATGCATTGGATTAATTCTATATACTTTTGTTTAAATTGTAAAAAGAGGATATGGATGCATGGCTACAAAAAAAATTCATGTCCGTAGTTGCATATTCTAACATGATCTGTATACAGGTGAAACATGAAGAAATCAGAAAATTTAATGAAGAAGTCCAACAAGTCTCGAAATCAAACTTCAATTTAGATCAGGTGCAACAGTTGGCAACCAACTTCGAAGATATATTTAGGATACATAGCAACTATGACGAGTTTTTCTGGTTGGGTGAAGTAAACGGAAAGAAACTTCTTGTGCTTTCGGCCAAGGCAGCTCTATACAAATTTACTGATGTGGATCTTTTTACTTCAAAACCATCAACCCAGTCCAGGTTTGCTTTATACTTGAACTTGTTTCCTAACTATAAAGTCAAAAACGTCTCACAAGAGAAACTATGTTTGATAAACTGTTTTTCTAATTGTACATTCAACACGTCTCACGAAACTATATTTGATTATTCAAGGTCCAAATCTTCTGTGTTGTATAGTAAAATACTAAAGATAAGTGAATATATGGGTGACACACACATATTCTGTTCATGAATCTGCTATTATATGTCTTGAAGTCTTTTTTTTTAATTGTGTTTCTATGAAATATGTAATCATACGGAGTATTATTTTACATGCAGATTTCAAGAGGTGTTTGAGCTTTTGCCGCAGCAAGTATTTTATGTTAAGTGCATGATTAAAAGTCAAATGTTGTCACCAGATACGGAATACGTGTGTTACCTTGTATTCAAGCTTTCGGAAGAACATCGGGGGCTGCATAATCCGGTTAGAGTAAGGGATTTACTCCACCAAGAAAATAATGTGGCTGAATTTTTTTATTTTGTTACCCCAAGCTCATTAAATATATATGATATTACTCGGGTTCCAAAACAAAGGGAAGACGGATGGATGGAGATCCAACTGTGGAAATTTAACTCGGCTCATGAATTCAAGGATGACTCCCTTTTTATTGACATGAAATTTACAAGTCATGAAGGACATATGTCCGGCCTCATTGTATGTGGCCTTGAGTTCCGACCAAAATGACCATGTTTTTTGGATATAGAGATGATATTCAATGGCAAAGAGAAACTAACAGAATGCTACAAGATGAAGCCCAAAACCTGCACATTCAGCCTAAAAAAAGGACGAGAAGGCGACAGAATTATGAAACTGTTAGATCACTAGGGTTTAGACTCGATTAGTCTAGGAGAAGCTTTACTTTGAGGATCTGTTCTCAATCCAAAGACGAAACATTAAGAGAAAGAAAGATGTAATCGTAGTTAGCTTAAATTAAGGCTTATTGCCTCGTACTGTTTTTCTATAACATCGTACATCATCAATGTTCATACATGATTTGGTTTTCTTCATGTAGTTCCAGGTTGTAACCTGGTTATAACTAGAGTACAACCTGATTATAACTAGAGTGGAACTTCGTAAGAAGAAGATAACACACACACACCAGCACATGATATTAACAGATAAGAAAGCAAACGAGCACAAGTAAATACCTACTACCCGCTGTTACTTGTTGGTCAACATAATTTGTATCTTTTGAAGGGAAATCTAATAAATAGCCAACATTGCACGGTGTTTGTTTGCTTGCTACTGATTAGTCAATGTGGCTCTCACAGACAAGTAGAGCCTTTTGTTGGCGAGAGCATCTCCGAAGATTGTGCTTAGTTTGGTAATTATTGATAGTATTTGTTATTCATAGAAAGAGTATTGATTGTGATTATCTTTTCCATGTATAGTTCCGGATTCCTTGGGATTTCGGTTGTATTGTTTCCTCTATATATGTATCTCCTTGTATTGCTTTGATATATACGAAAAAACCATTCAATCAAATTCTCTGTTTGACATGGTGTCAGAGCAAGGTTCCTAAAAATCTCTAAAATCCTTACTACATTCCTTACTCGAATTCTCGAAGATCATGACGGACAAAGAAGCTCCACCATCCTTTCAAGAAACCCGCTATGTTGTTCAGGATGCCCCATTCCTAACCGGGATCATTCTGGATGATATGAATTATCAGTTGTGGTCACAACTGATGGAGATGCGAATTGGAGCCCGAAACAAACTCGGATTTCTCAACGGAAACACCAAGAAGCCTGAATCTGGAGATAAGCAAATCGAAAATTGGTTGACCGAAAACAACCGCGTGAAAAGCTGGCTTATTGACTCCATGAGTCCGACCTTGATCCCAAGATTCATTCGTCTGAAACCGGTGAAAGAAATATGGGATGCGGTGGCCAAGATGTTCTATGATGGAACGGATGAAACGCAATTGTTTCAAATTGAATAGGAGATCGTTCATTACTCGTCAGAATGGAAGAACCCTTGCATCGTATTACAACGAATTAATTGGTATTTTTCAGGAAATTGACACTAGATTGATGGTTCACGAAGATGACGTGAGGAACGTGGTGTCACTCAACAAAATCCTTGGACGACTCCGTGTGCATATTTTTCTAGCGGGATTAGATCCTGAGTTTAATCAGGCCCGTGGAGAGATACTGCACAAAGATCCGCCTTTGGATCTTGAAGCCTGCTATGCCTTCGTACGAAAAGATCAAACCCAACGATCTACCATGGAGGAACCGAAGAATGAGCCCGACAGCATTGTTAACTTAGCCACCAGAAATCGGATCTCAAAAGGCAAGAACAGTGGCAACAAACTTGTGTGCACTCACTGTGGAGAAGAAGGGCATTCAAAACAACGATGCTATGAGATCGTGGGTTACCCGGAGTGGTGGGACTTCACCAAGATACCAAGAATAAAGGTGGGACAAGCCTCAACAACCACAACAAAAACTGAAGACAATCCCATAGCAGCTCAGACCGAGTCCTCCAATGATTACGGTATGTCTAATACAAGCCACTCGTTAAATAGTGAATGGATTATAGACACAGGTGCAACAGACCACATGACCAATGATCCCTCCAAGCTATTAACCATAACTCGAACTACAAAACAAAAAATAAAAACTGCAAATGGAGGCTTGGCCCTGGTTACATGTGAAGGTGCTGCCCAAGTTTCATCATCGATGAACCTTGATACAGTTTTAGTGGTTCCGTCACTTTCATCAAATTTATTATCTATTAGCCAGATTATTGACCAACTACATTGCTATGTAACTTTTTGGCCAAACAAATGTATGTTTCAGGACATAGCAATGAATCGGATGATTGGCTCTGGTATTAGAAAAGGGAAGTTGTACTATCTTGAAGAAGAAAGACAAGCAGAAGCAAATTATGTTGAAGGGAAGAAATCTCTTTTGTGGTTATGGCATCGTAGATTAGGCCATTTATCTTTCGGTTATTTGAAGAAATTGAAACCCGAACTATTTTGAATAAGAATAATGTTGAATTTAATTGTGATGTGTGTGAATTGGCTAAAAGTCATCGAATCTCTTATCTTCCAAGTGATAAAAAAGTTGTTGTACCGTTAATGAAAGTTCACTCAGATGTTTGGCGGCCATCACGAATTCCCACTCCAAGTGGCTATCGATATTTTGTCACATTTATTGATGAATGTACTCGTATGGTTTGGGTGTCTTTACTTAAACACAAGAATGAGGTGTTTCATGCTTTTCAAGGACTGTACAAGTTGGTTAAGACTCAATATAAGAGCGAGATTAACATTGTTCAATCCGATAATGGAGGAGAGTATGTTAATTAAGAGATGAAACGTTTTTGTGAAGAAAAGTCTATTAAACACCAAACTTCATGTGATAATACACCCCAACAGAATGGTCTTGCAGAAAGGCGAAATAAACAAATTTTAGAGATTGTTCGTGCATCTCTTTTTGATATGGAAGTACCAAGGCTATGTTGGGGTGAGGCAGTACGAACAGCAGCGTATGTGATGAATCGAACCCCATCCAGAGTGATTGATTTTCAAACTCCAATGCAACTTTTACATGACATCATAGACCTTCCAACGGGGATGAATCTTGAACCAAAAATATTTGGATGCACGGCTTTCGTATACCAGGATAATGGAAAGCTTGAACCACGAGCTGTGAGATGTATGTTTTTAGGGTATGCCGAGTTTAAAAAGGATATCGGTGTTATGACCCTAAAGAAAAGAAGATGTACATCACACGCGATGTCAAGTTTCATGAAAATGTCTCATTTTTTGATCCTGGTGTTTTCCCTCAGGGGGAGAGAACAACTAATCAAGAGGGAATACAGCTGGTCAAAACAACGAGTCATGTGAGTTTTTTAAGACCATGGGTACGACAATAATGATGGTAATGGAGATGGGTGTGATGATGACGGTGCGGGTGAAGATGGTGACGGTGGTAGAAGAGATTTCGAAGCAGGGGGAGCTAATCCCGTACCAGAGCCAATCCCGATTCCGACTCCACTTCCGATTCCACAAGAAGGTACATCATCTAACAATATTCCTTCTATGTCTTCTGAAATTAATGATGAACAGGTAACCCCGAGGTACCCCGTGAGAAAAAATAGGGGAGTTCCAAAGAAACAATATCAACTGGAGTTGAATTCAAAATCAAAATATCCGATCAATCATTATGTATCCACAGATAAGCTGGGAAGCTTGAAAAAACCATGGTGGAGGAACTATCTACTGTGGCCATACCGAATAATGTACAAGAAGCACTTGAAGACCCAAGATGGAGGAAGGCTATTGAAGAAGAAATGGATACCTTAAAGACGAACTGGACTTGGGATGAGGTAGCTCTTCCCCCAAGAAAAAAACTGTCGGTTGCAGATGGGTATTTACTGTAAAACTGGACTCATCCGGGAAGATTGACAGATTTAAAGCCAGGCTGGTCGCGAAGGGTACACACAGAAATATGGTATAGACTATGGAGATACTTTTGCTCCGGTAGCAAAAATCAATACTATTCGTGTTCTTGTCTCCATAGCCGCGAATAAAGAATGGCCTTTACGACAGTATGATGTAAAGAACGCTTTTTGAATGGAAATCTAGAAGAAGAAGTGTATATGGATCCTCCACCAGGAATGAACTTTGGTAGTAAAGTGTGCAAACTGAATAAGGCTCTGTATGGCCTAAAACAATCTCGTAGAGCGTGGTTCAGGAGATTCTTGAAGTTTATGAAGAGTATTGGTTACAAACAGAGTGCTGCTGACCACACGTTATTTGTCAAGAACAATAAAGGAAAAATCACAGCTCTTATTGTTTATGTTGATGACATGGTAATGACAGGCGATGATAAAGATGAAATGAATAAATTAAAAGATGTGTTGGGTGCTGAGTTCGAGTTGAAAGACCTAGGAAATCTGAAATATTTCCTAGGTATCGAGGTGGCTAGATCCAGTCGAGGCATTACCATGTGTGAGCGTAAATATACTCTTGATTTTCTCGCAGAGACATGAATGTTAGAGTGTCAACCAGTTAATACTCCTATTGAACAGAACCATGGGCTGACTATTCTCTCCAACAAGACTCCGACAAACAACGAACGGTACCAGAGACTTGTTGGGAAGCTTATTTATCTCATACCCGGCCAGATATTGCATATGCTGTGAGTGTGGTGAGTCGGTTCATGCACGCACCAAATGAAGATCACATGAAAGCTGTAACGAGGATCCTACGCTACCTTAAATCATCTCCTGGAAAGGGATTATTTTTCGCGAAAAATGGAAACCTTGGAGTAGAAGGTTATACTGATGCTGACTGGGCTGGAGATAAGTCGGATGGAAAATCAACATCAGGGTACTTCACATTTGTTGGAGGAAACTTGGTGACTTGGAGGAGCAAGAAACAAAAACTAGTAGCACTTTCTAGTGCTGAATCAGAATTTTGTGGAATGGTGCATGGTGTCTGTGAGCTCTTGTGGATCCAGAGAATTATGCAAGATCTGAGTTTTGAAGTTATGGAATCGATGAAGCTTCATTGTGATAATCAGGCAGCAGTTAAGATTGTAAATAACCCAGTCCTTCATGATCGAACTAAGCACGTGGAGGTAGATCGACATTTTATAAAGGATCACTTGGAGAAAGGGACAATTAAATTACCATATGTTGCATCGAAGGATCGGCTGGCGGATATGTTAACTAAAGCTGTGTGTACAGAAGTGTTTCAGTGCTCTCTTGACAAGCTGAAAATGATCAACATCCATTCGTCATCTTGAGGGGGAGTGTTTGCGAGAGCATCTCCGAAGATTGTGCTTAGTTTGGTAATTATTGATAGTATTTGTTATTCATAGAAAGAGTATTGATTGTGATTATCTTTTCCATGTATAGTTCCGGATTCCTTGGGATTTCGGTTGTATTGTTTCCTCTATATATGTATCTCCTTGTATCGTTTTGATATATACGAAAAAAAACCATTCAATCAAATTCTCTGTTTGACACCTTTAATATTGTGGAAACTTTCTTAATGAAATAGTTCCCATGATATTGTGTTTACATTTGTTAGCATATCTGCAAGTTATAAGGCTATTATAGTGCAATGTAGGTGAACCAAATTGGGACAATGACTGAAACAATTGAAGTAATGAAAATGGCAAAGGATGCACAATGGGGTGTCATAATATCACAAAGAAGTGGGGAAACTGATGATTCTTTCATTGCTGGACTTTTGGTTGGTCTTGCCACGGGTCAGATAAAAGAAGGCGCACCTTGTCGTGGAGAGCGGTTGGCCAAAAACTTTCCCCAGCTACTATTTTTTTGGTATTGGGATATGAAGTAAACTAGTTCCCTCTTCCTGTCCAAGTATAAGTAAAACAGTTTCCATTTGTTATATCTAGAAATGGCAATCCTTGACCATTTACGTGTGAACAGCCTGATGTGAGGCGTATTCTAGTTTTCCTTGACATGGTGTCGATAATGTCGAATAGGCCTCACAAATTAATTACAGTTTGAATTAGATTTTGATACCTTCAAAATCCAATTTTTGTTTGGTTTTTTAGTTTATTCTATCCAATAGATCATTTGAATTGTTTTTTAGAACGGCTAATACACACACACTCTAGTCAAAAATTTTGTATGTTCACAACATGACTCGAACCCTCACTTTAAAAGATCATTTGCTTATTCTGCTAGTTGATTGTTCTTATTTGCTTAATTAACTTACTTGTGTTTTACTTAATGTTCTTGCTTTAAAATTATCCCGCTCTTGCTTTAAAGTTCATATTTGCACACAAATTTTGCTAAGACTAAGCTAAAAGGGTATTTAGGGGTAGGCTGGAAACCTAGGACCTGTAGACATTTGAGGGTTAGGGCTTGCAGAGCATGTGTTTTAGGTTAGTTTAGGTTTGAATCTTGCTTAAAATTCAGTCTTTTAGTGTAAAAATCAAAATTCAAGTTCGTTATTAATTTATAGTCAAGAGTAACTAGTAGGTAGTATTTGATTTGATTAGCTAGTATTTGCTGCATATTTGGTGTTTTGCTTGTGATGTCAGAGGTATTTATACCTCTGATAATTCTTGTGGGATAAAAGTAACTTAAGAAGATTTACGCATAATTCCAGCTTATAAGCTTAAGTTTTTATCTTAATGGGCTTTCAAAAGCCCATTAAGATAGCTTATAGCTTATTTGAGGGTGTTAAGTGCTTATTCAGCTTTTGGGCTAGTTGAGAAAGTTGCTTAAAATAAAGTAGACCTTTTACTTCTCCGTTTTTTATAAAATTTTCTTATTGGGCCAAAAGCCCAATAAAGTTTAGGTTGTTTTTACTTTTGGCCCATTCGGAGGCCCATTTAGCATTTTTAGTTAATTTAAACTTCATTTTTGATTTAATAAGGTTAAAACAAATTAGCTTTGAAATTTTTAAAATTTGTGAGTTTTTTATTATTTTAATATTATTTTTTTTTCAATTTACGTGATCGTTTAATTCGACTTAGTTTTTAATCGTCGTAATGTATAATCGTCTCCTTTATTTTAACCCTTCTTTTGGTAAAAAATTTAGTAATCCAAAAACGTGTTAATTGGCCTAACCTTCTCCTCGTACACAACAAAATCGTGATTTTAATTGGTTTCGCGCAAGGCTGTCAAGATCGCGAGTTTACACGTAAGATCATACGATCTTACGTTTCCACCTGATAGAATCGTGTAAGATCGGTGTAGGATCGCATCAGAGGTAGGATCGTAAGATCGGTGTAGGATCGCACGTAAGATCGTAAGATCGCGTGTCGATACGAGTTTACCAAATTACCAAGTTACTAACTTACTCACTTACATACTTACTAACCCATTACTTTTTAGGCTCAAAAAAGATAAATACGAGTCTGTTGATCTCAGTAACAAGTATTGACGTTTAATTTCCTTATTTTTTAATCAGTAAACATAATTATTTGCTTTCTTTAAATCCAAATTACATTAAACAAATTAAGGTTCTTCTCATGTTCATGTTGCCTAAAGCAAAAACTTTTTTACAGGTAATTTTTTATTACCCTTTTCATAGTTTTAACTGTTAACCTTTAAGTATTAATTTAGATACCTTGCTCATAGTGATACTAGTAATTTACTTTGTTTTGAGACGTATATACGCATGTTATGTAATCATGAATGTGACGACTAAGACTTGACTTTTTTGTGCTTTACTTTACTTTGGTATTCTAAATTTGAACTTGACATTTTCAAACGGATATTATATAGATTTATCTTTCTTGATGAGTAAAAATAAAAAACGTTTGACTCATTTATAAATTGCTTGCATAACATGATAAATTGGTAGGATCTTACGATCTCGATCCGATCTTACGATCTCGATCTTGCAAAGATAAAAACGATCTCAGGTGGGATCGCGATCTTGACAGCCTTGGTTTCGCGATTTTTTTTACTCGTGAATGCGTTTATACCCCCTAATTCTACACTTATCAATCGTGCTTTATTTTAAAAACCATTTGTTTTGAAAATACGAGCTATATGGCTCTGATGCCAATTTTGGAAACGTAGAGGGGGGTTGAATACGCTTTTAAAATCTTCTGTATCAAATGTCGATCAATAGGGACACAGTATGAGAAGTGTTGTATATAGCCAAGGACTATATTATAAATCAAGTAGCACACTGAGTGATCACAATATACACAAGCAATGATTAGATGCAAGTATAAAGATATAGTAGTAAGGAAAAAAGAAATGCAAACCGACACAATGATTTATAGTGGTTCGGCTACAAGGACACTTTTTTTGCCCTACATCCACACCCTGGGTCACCTACTTGAGAGTTCGATTCACTAATCAACAACCTCCTTTATACCAGTGGAGAAACCGTTACACGTCGCTTACAATAGTTACCCACACCTAAGTTAGGATGTCATGTTCTTTCACACGGGTACAACAAGTCCCTTCTACATCGATTACACTTTATCCGATACTAAGCTAAACATCGGGTCCTTGCATAATGGATAGGACCAACACCCTTTTACATCGCCTATAATATTTTACGACACCTAAGCTAGGATGTCGTGTTCTTTCACATGGGTACAACAACTCCCTTCACACTATGTATTTTGAGGACTAAAATACTAACTACACTATTACACAAGTAGTAGATGTATAGATGCAACAATGGTGGATGTATAGGTGACACTTAATACGTCCACACAGTTAACCAATGAAGGATCAAAGCTTGGAGAGGTTTCTTGATAATGATCTTCAAGAGTTAGAGATCTGAGAAGAGAGATCTTAGACATGGTGCCAAGATGAAGCTTGATCTCGGATGTCTTGCATACAACTTAAGTGATCTCCATATCTACAAAGAGAAACACTAAGAGAAAAACAAGTATAGATCTAAGATCTACATGTTAGAGAGAAGAAGTGAGCGAGAGAAGATCAGATATATAGAGAGATAAAGAGAATATGTAAAAAAGGGGTGAGGTCTAATCTTGGAGAATGATTGGTATTTATAGGCACCAAGCTCACCAGTGCACGAACCCCGCAGACCCAAATCAAAAAGGGTCCGTCCATTTACGAAAAGGGTCCGTGGGAGCTGACTTTTGTGAGACCCCCAGAATCAGGCAAGGAAACAACTAGGCAACAAGGGGGTTCCACGTCATGATACAAGAAACAATGAAATATTGTTGACACAAAGTTGACGTAATAAAAACATATACATTGCAACATAAAATATTAGAGTATTAAACATAGGTCCTAGAGTTTTATAAGCGGAAAATATATTATTTCATCATGATTTATAACATATGGTTGCTAAAAAGATAGAATAAACTTCTGACAGTTTTTACTAAAACCATTCTTTTAAAAACATCACAGAAATCTCCAAGCTGCGATAATATCCTTCGGCTCCCATCCAAGTAAAGCTAAGTAATAATACCTGAGATTAAACATGTAAAATCGTCAACATAAAGTTGAGTGATATTCATAGGTTTAGCAGTAAAGGTGTGGAACACAAGCATTCATTTGTAAAACAAGTAATATGGAAAATGGTTATATACGTCAACCATAGTCCGAAACCATTATTATTGTTGTTCAGTTCATGAACCGAAGCTTAACTCAATGTAAGTTTCTATAGGGAGTATTCAGTCTAAATACTCAAGTATAAACAAATATTAGTGCGTCAAGGTAATCGGGACGGGGATAGTCAATTTCGATGGATCCACCCACAACATTCGCGCTTAGCAACACAAGTAAATTAACGGTTCATGATCAGGAGAGGAAACTTAAGGCTATAGACTAAAAGCAACTAATAATAATGAAAGTCTGGAAAGCATACAAGTTATGGATAACATACAAGTTCTGGATAGCATACATTTTTAAATGGTTGTGTTCCACCATGTAAAATCTCACCCCGCGTTTAGAAATCATGTATAAGTAAAAGGGGCTATGAACTCACCTTATCCACGAGGTAAGTAAATCATTGTACTCAGAAGCTGAGTAGAAAAAGTAGTAGCATGACGATCACCAACGATATAGATGCCCGAGAAACACGAAAACCGCAACCTATCAAAATAAGGCGCGCGTTAAAACTCGAACTCAAATATCGATATATACCAAGTATAATATGACTTTAAATATTTTCAAAGTATTCATATTTCAAAACTAGTGACACGAACCAATGAATCCATACTATCCCATTTAATCAATACTACTCGTTTAAACACTTGTATACTTGGAATCGACCCGTCATAAGATGCCAAGTCAACGCAAGTCAAACTATCCCGTTACTTTACTCGGACCAGTAGCTAAGTCATTTATATAATGACTAAACACTTGAGTAAGTCACCATGTACAGCGAATACTCATACTCACGCCACACGAGCATTGAACTATGTGTCCAAAATACAAATCAGCAAGTACACTCCGAATGTACACACCGATCTACCCTATCTAGACTTGTCCGATTTCGATGAAACTTGGTGTCAAAGTCACTTATAACCTGCATAAGACCCTGCCAAAATTTGAGCCAAAGTTCTCACTTTAAAACCCATCAGCTCGACACTTTACTCGACTCTAAAATTTGGGACAGAATGTGTACTTGTTTTATAAAACCGTTTATACCACTTTAAAAGTATTATCTTGACATTCCACCTTTTGAACTCACTGCTAGACTCATCATATAAGGTTTATAAACTTTAAAAACCAGTAGTATCCACTATCTAACCATGCCTAAAGTCCCCGAGAGTTGACCCAAAATCAGCCACAATTTCGGATTGTGCCGATTTGCGTCTCCTGGTACACGGATATTAAAACTAGCATAACTTTTGATCCGTAATGAGTTAAAAGGTCTATCTTATACCAAAACGAGCGTCTCGTAAAACTCTACAACAAAATCAAATAATCTCAGCCTATCTCCAATCTTAAACCTACGAAAAACATCCCTTAACCCACTGATGTAATATACACTTTTAGAAATCATATCAAATCAATTTTCCAACCAAATCTAATCATTCTCATACCTCTAAAATCACCCTACTATCATACCCTTCAACCAAACAAACTCCTAAACACTTGCAAGTTAAATTTAACAAAATCAAAGATAAAAAATATAACCTTTTTATGATCAAAACATCAAGATCATAGCATAAACAACACATGCAAGATGATCAAGACCATAACAACCATAAAAATCATAAAAAGCCTTGAAACTAGATGCATGTATATGATTTTGGTATTAAAAGAACCACCACAAAATTTTAGGAGGTGGTCTTAATTTAGTTCTAGCTAGATCATTATCAAAATCAAAAATTTTGGGTGTTTTTAAGGGTGTTTAGGGTGGCGGAAATAAAGAGGAGAGGGGAGGGAGAGAAAAATGTTTTGTGTGTGTGTGTTTTTATGAGATGAAAATGAGGTGAAATGGCGGATTTTTGTTTATATAGTAAGGTTAGAGTAGATATTGCAATTGTTGAATAGTTTTGGGCCTAAAAGCAATTTAATAGTTTAAAATGGTATAAAATGTCTATTAGTAAATCTTGAAAATATTTACGGGCTCGGATTTCGTAAAAATATTTTTCAAAAGTTAAAATGCATCATAAATATGATAATTGGGTTTTCCGACACGACTTAACACGTAATTAAAACGAAATCATCGAAAATATTAATTATCGAAACAATCGATAATAAAATGTAAAATTATGGGCATCTGTCGGTATCGCGATCACTAGGAATTCTCGCTGTTCATTGATTTTGAGTAAACTCGTTGTAAAACGCACGTGGGTGATTTTAAATCAAAGACTTTGATTTAAATAAATATGAAAAAATAAAATAAAATTTTTATAATTCCATATAAAGTATTGTCAATGATTAGAAAATACTTAAAAAGTATAATTTATTAAAAATTATCATGATCTCAGGATTTACAGATAAAGTATTCAAGAAAATGAAATACGTTGGAAAATTCAGAAACACGAATAAAAGAAGAAAATAATGCTGGAAAAGTACGGGTTCTTACATTCTTCCCCCCTAATGGAACTCTGGTCCCTAAACTGTAGAAGATGCAAACAAGAGGAGGTACAAAGTGTAGAACAAATTCATTGCTTCTCAGGTAATTTCTGCATCACGGCGAACCTTAACAATTAGAATTCACTATGCTTCAGCTGCTTAACTCTTTTTCGGACAACTTTTCAAACTTGAATTAGAATAATGACCTTTCAATACGGAGAATTATCGAGAGATAGAATGAACACAATAATCGCTTAAACGGACAAAGTGTGCTAAAATGAATCAGGATTGTAATCAACAAAGATTTTTCAAATCGCGCAACTTGTAAAACATGACAATCTGAAAATGTAATAATCTAATTACAAGAGAAATAGAAGGGAAAAAATGAATTACAAGGTTTAGTGATTTAAAAATCAAACTCTATATATTTAGTGATTAAACAGTTGCTAAATCTTTTTCTTGATCGGATTACAAAGTAAAAAGTAGAATAGTTCAAAATAGTTATCTTGATCGGCTAAAGAACTTTTGGATGACTGTATGAATTTACTGGCTAAAGGTTCAAGTTTATCGCTACCATTAGAGAAAATCAGATTTTCCAAGTTATTTAGAATCATTGTTAAAAATTATAAATTAATTTAATAATTTCATTAGGTTGACAGTGAATTACGATATAATCAAATACTTTAAAAGATATAGCTTGACATCCTTTTTAAATACTAGTTATAAATTTACCAAAGAAGATGTATAGATCCGGTATTTAACTTGAAACAAATATTTTGGTAATTTAAACATTTGATAAAATGTATAAAACGTTTCTTAAAAATTTATAATAATTTTTAGAAATCCAAGAAGGTGATTAAGGTATCAAATGATAAACACGTAACATTTCCTGGTTTTCAACAGGTGACAAGACAGCAACGAATATGAAACATATAAAGGTCAACAATTTGTATGTGATCCATAACACAAGGGAATAAAACGAAAGTCATATCAATTCTTAACAAACGTGATAGAATAGACGCGTCGATGATTAATATAATAAGAAACAAAGGATTATAGCAAGTCATCACTTCTTGAGTGCAGTGTCACCAACAACGGCTTATTAAGTTCTCGGTGGTTGATACACGATCGAAAGAGAAAAGCCACACAATAAATTTTCGAATCACAGAAAATTCTTAAGAAGTCACTTGAGTGTAATTCCAGTAAGATGAACAACATTACCAATGAGAGGTGAAATCAATACGTGGTTCACACGAATGAATTTCAAGACGATAAAGTCTAACAGACATCATGGCAAATACACGTAATCATTGTTCACGTCCAATAATAAATCATTATCCGCGTCCAGAGACGTTTCGAAGGTCTACCAAAATAGATAAAGAAGGTTGATCACTGTAGAAGCATAACAACGTTGAATTTCAAGTTTGGTATTAATGGTAAGAAATTAGACAAGGGGTAACGAGAATTATATCACGAAGGAAGATGAGGTAACAGGTAAAACAAAGATCGTTGAGTAAGGAAATCTGTGCTTGAGGCATGTACTTTGTTCAAGAAAAGATAAGGGTTCATAGGTGTATGTCGCGAACTCGGCTACTCGCATAAGATGTAAAAGTTTTCAAAACTTTCATTTTATCTAAATTTTTAAGGAACATGATTAAAAAGTTGATTCTTGGTCAAATATTTAAGGCGACTACTATTGGACCTTGCATGGCTCCTTCTATTAAGCATAGGTGATCAGGTCATGCATAATTTAGGACTAGCAATGCGATGCTCGGCTTCGTCAAACCAGTACTACATATCATATGATTTAAAATATGCATATAATGCCATTTGTAAAAGCAGGAATCAAAACAAATTATGAAACTCTTCGCCAGTAAGTTACTGGCTAGATATTTAAATCATCAATTTTAATGTTACAAGATTTCTTTACAAGACCAATCGTTGAACAATTTGTGAAAACACATTGTAAAATTAATATAAATTAATTTTATAAGATAGTATTCAAGTATTTAAAGAAGCCCACGTGAAACATTTTGTAAAATGATTCGCAAACAATACCTGTTTGGGTTTATATGGTAACTTGTAAAATAGCGAGTGGGTTACATGAGGGTAATAAAGAGTAGTTGATAAGAAAATCTGCAAAATGGTTACAAGGTGATAAGGTTTCAAAAAGTTTAGCCGGAATCGCCATGAGACACGTGTCAAGATTATAACGAACGATATGAAAGCAAGATCTTCAAACCTCGTCCCAAAATAGTGGTATGATAGAAGCAAAGAAAGACAACTTAGAATGACAATTAAGTCATCTATAAAGGAAGGATAGAGAAATCCATATGTGTGCACATCGTAATTTATTTGACATGAATATACTTTTAAGAAAATAGAATGTCAGTCCCAAATAGTAAAACTACTCCGAAAAGTTTCTATTTTAGGAGGGTTTAGAAATCTAACACGTAAATAGGGACTGATGACGTATAGTCCCCAACCGGGTCATGAACCCGGCCCACGGGTACTACCCGCATCCGGCCCATCACGAATGGGGTGGATTAATAGCATTTGATCTTATGGGCTTGAATGAACAGTGGCTGCATAAGATGTGTGCGGCCCACGGCCCGGTACGGCCTGTCCAGGGTTAGACAGAATCACAATCTTATTAGGATTGGGATTTTCCTCAAAGTATAGGATATGCACTCACCATAATTAGAAGATAACAATCAAGCAAATTATGGAACTTATCCTTTGCTTGGGGCCGAAGTGTCAGTGACAGCCCATTAGGGTTTCACTGCCTATATAAGGAACCCCCAAGGGTTCCACAAAGGTATTACATTCTCTATACTCTCAACCTACAATCGATTATCTAACCCTAAACCGATTACTTACTCTCACGCCGGAGTCTAATCGTGGGATACGTTCCCACGGTAAGCTTAACGCGTGTTGTTTTAGTGTGCTGGATCTCAACAATACATTCACTTAGTGCAAGAGCTGGAGCCCAGCCTACCCGAATTAAGCCTAATTCGGGTCAAGCAAGGATCATCGAACTTTTGTATCAACAAGTTGGCGGCATCCGTGGGACCCATACACTAAAACTAAACTCAATCTTAATCTCAGTCTCTCCCAATGACGAAGGGACACCTTCAAGGAAACCCAAGGAACACGAATCCTGGGAACCAGAAGTCCGCGGGTGATGGGATATTCATCTCCTTCCAGCCCTCTGGTGGCCAAGCAGGAGGACCAAAATCGAAACACTCTTCAGTCTCTTGGTGGGGAAGGCACGTCCGATAATACCCATCACCAACTATCACCCTGGATAATCCCGATCCGGGAGCTGCGCCAAAGGCCCCTACCAAGGAGCCGCAGAGGCCACCAGTGGTCGAGGCAGAATTGGAAGTTGGTTTACTCGATGACGAGGATCTCGAGCGTGTTCTCACGTAGAACTTTGACAGAATCGTCCCGGACATCTCGTCAAGACTAAACCTAGGAACGAACCTCCAATCCAAGCTTAACATTGGAAGTCCCGCGCCTGGGACTTCCCCCCAAACTCGGAAGAGGAGAAGGAGGGTGCGCACCCAGGAACAACCTCCCCTTGAGGAAACCCCTCAACCTCGGAACGTATTCGAGCGCATAGGGGATCGTATCATGCAGGAATTACAACAAGCCCATGAGGATGGGGATAGGTCCGACGGCTCCACTGGATGCCCGGTGTTGGAAACTCCCGTGAACAATCGCCGCACTAGTGTATGGGATAGGGTGAACTCTGGTGGGAAGAAAGCTCCTAACTCTTCTCACAGAAGTGGTCATCATAGCCAACCAAGAGGTGGGGCACCGCCTCCCCCTCATGACCCTTCGAGGTCTGATTTGGATGACCATCCTCCCAGACGTCGCTGACCTAGGTATTCTCCCCCACCACCATCGGACGATGAAGGATACTACGATGATCCCTACTATCGTGATGAAGAGTAGGAATATCTTTACCTCCCATGGTGCGATGACAGAGAGGACGCCTTCACTCTTCGCATACGGAACTACTCTGAGGAAAAGAAGCGTCGTATGCTGGCGTGTGTTAAAACCTATGATGGGTTTGGTGATCCGGACGATCACCTAAAAATATTTGATACACAGGCGAAAATTGAACGATGGTCGATGCCTATATGGTGCCAGATGTTTAATTCGGGCTTGATTGGCAATGCCCGTGATTGGTTTGAAAAGCTCCCTCACCGAAGTATTGATAGCTTCGGCGAGCTACGCACCGCATTCAAAAACAATTATACTCAGCGAAAGAAGTATAATAGGTTTCCGATCTCGTTAGCAACCGTCAAGCAAATGTCCGGAGAGTCTACGGAAGACTTTACGGAGCGTTTCAATGACGAGTGCACGCGCACAAAAACGTTCCCAGAGCTCCTAAAAATTTCTGATTACATGCATGCCATAACTGACAAGAAGTTAATTAGGCGTCTCAATGACAAACGACCGGAGAGGTACGACGAACTCATGGAAAGGGTCAGAAACTTTGTAGAAGGTGAGACCGCGGTAGCTGCGGCGTACCCTACAAAGGGGAATCATAACTATCGATCGAACGACCAGCCCAAGAGGCAAGCAGGTGGTCAAGAGCACCCACGGCAATGGGAGGAACTCGGATTACAAGAGCCAGAATAAAGGAGGGCGGTCGGATGATAAATTCACCCCTCTAAAGATGACTTATCGAGATATCTTGTTGACGGAAGGGGAAAACTTCCCAAGGCCTCCCCCAATGACAACTCCAGTTGACCGTCGTCAAGGAAATCGCTTATGTGAATTCCACAATGACAAGGGTCACGGCACGGAAGAGTGCATCCAACTCAAGAAGCACATAGAGTCGCTGATTAAATCAGGCAAACTCAAACACCTGGTCAAGGATTGGAAGGATGGGAAGGATAACAAAAAGTATGACAAGAAGGACTCCCAAAAGGACAAGCCTTCAACCATATATATGATCCAATCATGGCAACACCGCACAAAGCAGAAAGTTAGTCAAAAACTTTCACGCGGCAGAGAGATCTCGTTCCCTCCTATCACGGCGAGCAACGTGGCCGATGCGCCTCTCACGATTGAGGTAAGCATTGGAACCCACAACGTTCGTCGTATGTATGTGGACGGAGGATCATCGGTGGAAGTACTCTACGAACATTGCTTCATACAGCTACGACCAGAGATCAAAAGCCATTTAGTGTCGGCCACGTCGCCGCTCATTGACTTTAGTAGAGACACTATCTGGCCAATAGGACAACTACGCCTACTGGTAACCATTGGAGATAAAGAGCATTCCACCACGGCGTGGATGAATTTCATGATGATACGTTCACACTCTCCGTACAATGGTATTATTGGAAGATCATGCATCCTAGCCATACGGGTAGTCCCGTCCACGGCACACGGCATGCTTAAGTTTCCGGTTGAAGGAAGGATTGTCACTATTTACAATTTGATCGCATCGGCATCCGAGTGCCACGTCGTGACAACACCAGTTCACCTAGTTCCCATAAAGGAAGGATCACCACCTCCTAATTGGAAGGTGGTAATCTACCCCGACTACCCAGAACAAGAGGTAGCCATAGGGGGAACGCTATCGGAAAAAGGAAAGAAGGCCATGTGCTCTCTCCTAAAGGAAAACCTTGATATATTCGCATGGTAGCCAAAACATATGACGGGCGTACCGCGTTCGATAGCAAAACATAAGCTTAAAATCCGCCCGGGATATCCCCCTGTTAAGCAAAAGAAACGTGGTCAAGCACCAGAACGCAGCCAGGTAATAGTGGATGAGGTACGGAAGCTGGTGGACGCGGGAATTATGCGTGAGGTCTATTACCGTGAGTGGTTATCTAATCCTGTCATGGTCAAGAAGCATGACAGAAGTTGGTGCATGTGTGTGGACTTCACATACTTGAACAAAGCTTGTCCACAAGACTGCTATCCGTTACCAGAAATCGATTGGAAGGTGGAATCCTTATGCGGATACCCTTTTAAGTGTTTTTTAGACGCATACAAAGGATACCATCAGATGATGGCGGAGGAAGACGAGGAGAAGACGGCGTTCCACACTAGTCAGGGCGTGTATTGTTACACAAAGATGTCGTTCGGACTAAAGAACGCCGGCACGACATATCAACGACTTGTTGATAAAGCCTTCGACTCGCAGATAGGCCGTAACCTTGAAGTATATGTTGACAACTTGGTGATCAAGAGCCATACGGAGGAAGAGCTCCTCCGTGATATCAAGGAAACCTTCGACACATTAAGGAATATCAACATGAAACTGAATCCAAAAAAGTGCACGTTTGGAGCAACCGAAGGAATGTTCCTTGGGTATATGATTAATCCAAACGGCATCAAACCTTGTCCGGAGAAGACGGACGCCGTGATACGGCTACCATCCCCTCGGACACTGAAGGAGGTACAATCACTCAATGGAAAGCTAGCCGGGCTTAATAGGTTCTTATCAAAGTCCGCGGAGAAGTCACTTCCTTTATTTAAAACACTCAAGAAGTGCTTGAAGTAAGGAGACTTTCGCTAGACAAAAGAGACAGAGGAAGCCTTCGGGCAGCTCAAACAACATCTCGCGGCTCTTCCCATGCTAGTTGCACCCCGACCTAAGGAGGAGCTAATTATGTATATGTCCGCTACGTACGGAGCAATCAGCGCAGTCCTTATGACTGACCGGGATTCAGTCCAGACTCTGGTTTACTTCATAAGCTAAGCGTTGCAAGGGCCGGAGTTGAATTATTCATCAATGGAGAAGTTGGTTTTGTCATTGGTTTATGATGAGACTGCTTTTATACATAGTCTCATCGTCCAAATCGGGCTTAAAATGCGCTAAATATCATCAAAATACCCAAATATATGCTTGTGTTTGTTGCTTGTGTATTTTAGGTATGGATATTGAGAAAATGACAAAAGATCACAAGAATCATGCAAAAACGAACACGGGAAACGAAGCCGCACGATGAACCAAGCCCTAATGAAGAATTTTCCAAAGAAAACCCTTGAAGATTTGAAGAATTATGAAGATTGGTCCTCCAAGTTTGAAGAATTGACACTTTATACCCTTGTATCTTCATAATTACAAGTTTGGTCCCTAAAGTTTGTCAAAATTACAAAAAGGACCCTTAACTTTGAAGAATTGGCAAATTTAGTCCCTCAACAAAACTAAATTGTCAATAATGGTCCTCCAAGAAGACAACAAACAAGTCAAAGCCTTAAAGAATGAAGACATGTCAAAAACAGCCCTTGAATATTGAAGACTTTACATGTTTAGTCCTTGTTTCAAGCTTATAAAGTTTTTGTGCCAAAATTGCCAAATGATGAAACTTGTTTACAAAGGGAAATGAAGTTTGTGCCATTTTATACAACATGAAGAAACAAAGGAAGTAGGGGGACCTATTCTGCCAAACATCTAAACCACTCCCAGCCAATCATGTTTCCACCTCACCCCAACCCACCAATCACCAATCACCACCTCATCATCCCACACACGTCACCATCCACTCACTACTTAAATAATAGATTATTTAATAATCTATTTTTAAACTTAAGTTTTGGAGGTAAACGGGTACTATTCACATCATCAATCCTAAACACCCCTTAATCCCCAGCTCAAGAACACATAAACCCTAATCTCCCATTTCATCAAATCAAAGGGTTTTACCCTTAAACTCTCCAGAATCATAATTAATCTTACCCTAATCATTTCCCAACCCCAAAAACCTTCACCACTTCACCCATGTGAGCAGTAGGGACCTCCCCTGCTGCGTCACTTTCATTCCCAACCTCAAAACCGACAAGATGAATGGTTATGATGCAACTACTTGTCCCCCACTCCAAATAAACGTCCAAGATCAACAAAGGCAGCTGGCAACTACACATGTATCCACCTTGACCAAGATTTCAGTCAAAACCAAGGGGCATTCCTGGAATTTCCCCCATTAGGGTTTAGGGTTTTGATTTATTGTATTATTTTATTCCAGGCTTCTAGTTAGTTCTATAGAGTAGTATATAATGAGACGTATGTGTCTCATTATGCTTGTTCCTGAATTTTTTTCCTTAGATCACAAGCTTGTAAATCCCATTTGATTAATGAATGAAATTGGTTAAGTGTTGTTGATGAAAAGATTCCAGGATCCTCATTTACATTTCTGTTGTTTAGATTGTG
Organism: Glebionis coronaria; assembly: GCA_025667525.1. NCBI lineage: Eukaryota > Viridiplantae > Streptophyta > Magnoliopsida > Asterales > Asteraceae > Glebionis > Glebionis coronaria. The sequence goes on from CM046882.1 coordinate 520,945,171, forward strand.
TTCCAAGTTTTATTTTTTTTAAGTTCTTTTTAAAATTCAGTTTGTTTGAAGGTTTCTGAAAATTTTGATTTGGTTTGGTCAAAACCTTGTTCAAGGTTTGTTTTTCCAGGTTTTTAAAGTTGTTGTGTAAGTGTTTTAAAGGAAGTATAAGGAAGTTTTGTGAAAAGGTTTTTAAAAGAGAAAGAAAAATCAGATTTTACTTGAATATTGTGCTTGATCTCTATTTTCTCTTAGCAGATTTGACTTGAAACTTGTTGTCCAAGGTTCAGCTCAGGCCCCAGCCTGAAGGAGGTGGCTAAGCTGCCACTAAGGGACCTGGATGTAGGTCCCTTAAGGTAAAAGTCTTATTCCCTTTTTATTTTTCAGTCAATTGGTGATTTTTGCATGAATTTTGTACAACTTGTTTGTTATTGAAGTTATATTATTTGGATAAGCTCATTTGTGTTTATTGATGCATATTAGAAGTTTTTAACCAGTTTGGATAGGATTTAGATAGCATTGCTTTGAAAAATTTGCATATTCAGTTTTTAAGGGGTGTTTGGATTTGCATATTTATCTGATCTTCTTTGAAAATTTGAGTGTTAAATCTTGTTATAATCTCTCATCTGCTTGTCTTTAGGTTATAGGTTGGTTTATTTTTCAGTTTGGGTAGGTTTTAAATACATTTGTGTGCTTAAACTTTGGAAATATAGTCTAAAATCTAGTAACTGTTCTTGTGCCTGATTTTTGGTGAAATTTTGCCATCAATGTTGATAATCTGTTAGGTCTTAAGTCATTTAAGGGGTTGCTGTTGTTCATTTGTTACTTGATTAGATTGAATGTAAATTTGTGTGCACTGAATCTCATTTTTCATGCCATTTGAACCAACATAATATTCATCAGATAGCATATTCATATCAGCAACATTCTTTGTGCATTTTGTATGGATTTTGTGAAGTGATCTTGCTTGATTTGTGTTTATTTTGACTCCTTATACTCCAAAGAGTATAAGGGTGCCCCTTGTATCCAATCAAACATCCACAAATCACAAGACCAAGTCCTCTTGGTCAATTTTCACAAGTGAATATAAACACTTGTGTGTTCATCAGAAACACACTTGTTTCTGGGCACGTTTTCATTAATTCTCAAGCTTAATCTTGTCACATTTGGATTTGAGTTATGTTTTAGTGAGTAAAAAGGTTACTGGATTTGAGTTTTTAAAAGTAAAAAAAAAATAGCAAAAACTCACCTGGCCTGGGCTCGAACACGCGACCTCCCGTTTGGAGGAGTAACGTGTTTACCAGTGATCCGGATGGTTTTTTACGTTATAGTCTCATTTCATTATATATTTAAGGGGTGTTGGTTTTATAGCTTATTTGATTAGCAGCTTTTAAATAAGCTTTTTCTAGCTTATTTCTTTTAGGTGAGTTCACTGTTTAGCATTTTTCCTAGGATTATATTAGGGTTTTTGACTTTTCTGAGCAAAAAGTATAATTTTCCCATTATTAATTAATTTATTAGGATTATTTTAAGTTTTAATTTTAAAAAGTCATTAAAAATAGAAAAAGGTAATTTAAAAATCTGAAAAAATAGTTTTTAGGTTTTGAATCACATTTTTGAGGTTGACAGCTTTTTAAGTTTTCAATTTAGCTTATTTTTGATTTTATAGGATTTTAGGGTTTTTATCCAACTTTAAAATTTAATATAAACTATTAAATAGGTTTCAGCAAATTTGGATTACATTTTTGTTTTAGTTACATTATTTAGGATTTTTGGTAATTTTTTAGAATTATTTAGTGAACTTTGAATTTTTTTGATTATTTTAATATTATTTTATTATTAAAAATTGAAGTTTTATTTTTTTTAGTTTTTACATTTTTCCTAGGTTAAGGACACTTAATTAGGAGTTTTGTCACTTTCCAAATATTTTTAAAAATAGTTTTTAGCTTAATTAGGATATTTTTGAGGTTTACAAACTATTAGATCTTGTTTAAGGCTTTTTAATAATTAAAAGTGATTTTTAGGGCTTTAATTAGCATTAAAAAGTCATTATTAAATTAATTAAAAGGTTTTAGCAAGTTTGGATTTTTTGTAAACTCTTAGAATATTATTGGGGATTTTTAGTAATTTTTAGGAATTTTTAGGTTAAAATTTTAATTTTGGCACTATTTACGATTTTACGTGTTCGCTTTTTTCATCGTAGTCTAATTCGTCTTTGTAACCGTCTTTCTCTTCTAATCCCATTTCTTTCTCAATCATATAATCACAAATCAATATCAATTCAACACACAACGCACTAGCCTCCTCGAGAACGAACTCACTTTTAGGGTCTTACACACACGGTTTTCCTAAATCGTCGTGCTCACTTGCCCTATTTTTACGCTCTTTTTCCTAAAAGACGTAATTTTACAACTAACATTTTGGCGCCGCTGCCGGGGAGGCGTGTTGTGTTTTGGTTGAACAATTGTTGTTTTTATATAGCCATAAAAGTAATTGTATTAGTAGCACTCTACTAATACGTATTATCGGTTTTTCTTTTTTGTGAATACTATTACTATATTGTATACGTAGAACAATAAATTTACAAGTACTCCAAATACGTGAGAAATCACAACCTTGACTTGGGAGGTCATTACCCAATCATTGTATTCGAATCTCAAACCAAAGAAAAAGGCAAAAATAGATAAATACTTTCGTGAAGCTCGATTTTGAGAAATACAAACTATAAGGTGGGAATAAGGCGGTTGTATTTCACGACCTAAAGGAAAAAGGCTCTTAAGTGCTTCGCGCCGCCTCGTTTCCTCCGCTTGCTTGTGCGTATTTTGATTTTGAAAGCTAATCGAGGGTTTTGCCGCCCAAAGTATTATTACATATCATATATATTTTCTTGGTTTCTATTGATTAAACCCTCTTGAACGATTTGGTGTTCCACCATCGTTCTAAAGTCATCGAAGGCGTTCACTTCACGTGATCGTTTTCATTCCTTGAGGCTTCTTTAATCGAGAGATTTGATTAAGGAGGAGATTTGTAGATTTGTGTCTACTAATACATTCCAAAAATCCAAAAAAAGTAAAAACAATCAAAAAGTAAAAACACCAAAAAGAATCTTCTTTGATCGCCTTCTCGTTGTACGTGACGTTTATGCAAACTCGCTCTAAAGCAAGACGTGCTCGTAAACGAAGAAACAAATTAATCACTTCTTCTAGTGAGGAGTCTCCTATTGACGAACCCATTGTAGTGAAAGAAGCACCCATGGCTAATCGAACTATGATGGAGTTGCTTCAAGCACCCACCGAGGGTTATGGAGAAGCGATTGTGATTCCCGCTATCCTTGCGGAGAATTTTGAGGTTAAGACGGGTTTGTTGTCCATGATTCAAAACAACAAGTTTCGAGGTGACGAAAACGACAACCCTCATAACCACATTCGCCAATTTAATCGTCTCACCGCCACTTGCAAGTTTAAGGACGTCTCTAACGACTCGATTAAGATGATGCTTTTTCCGTATTCCTTAGCGGGGCCCGCAAAAATTTGGTTAGAGAAAGAACCACCCAATTCTATATTGACGTGGAAGGATCTCGTTTCTAAATTCGTGAACCAATTTTTTCCGCCCTCTAAGACTACGCACTTGAAAAACGAGATTTCAAAGTTTTCACAAGAGTATAATGAGAGTTTTTCAACGGCTTGGAATAGGTTTAAGGAAATGTTGCACGAATGTCCTCATCATGGTTTTTCCGACTTGCATCAAATTGACACGTTTTACAATGGCTTGAACGATCATGAGCGTGATTATCTTAATGCCGTCGCGGGTGGTAATTTTTTGTGTAAGACGGTCGAGGAAGCATTGTTAATCATTGAGAATAGGTCTAAGGTCTATAGTCCTCGTAACACGTCGAGTGTTCGTAAGACTTCGTCTTCGCCTTCATTGTCACACACCGTTGATGCTTGCCAAATCGAGGCTAATTTGGAGAACAAAATTTTTGATAAGTTGAAAGGATTGTTAATTGAGTTTAAAGTTGGTGAACAACCCGCTCCCGCTACGATTAAAGCGGTTGAGGTTTCTTGTATGTATTGTGGTGGAGCTCACGATTATTCCGAGTGCATTACCAACGGTGGTAACACTTCGAGTGCCTTCGCGGCCGCGGGAACTTATAACCAAAACGGTCAAGTTCCTCGCACTAATCAATTGACTCCACCGGGTTTTCCACCAAATCAAAATGCTAACAATTATCGAAACAATCAAGTTGGTTACCAAAGCAATCAAAGGAACAATTTCAAGGGTAATAACAACTATGGGAATCAAGGAACTAGTAGCCAATTGCAAAATCAAAATCAAAACCGTAATTTTCAAAACACAAGTCAAGGTCTTCAAAATGTTTACACTAAAGAACTTCCAATGGACTTTTTAAATTACGCCACGGCAAATGATAAGATTTTGGAAAACATACAAGAGCAATTGGCTAGTCAAGCTAGGGACACGGCTAAAAACACTAAGGAGTTGGCTAACTTTGTGAAAGAAAATCTTAACATGAGAAATGAGTTGAAAAATGATTTTGCTAATCAAATTAGAGGTCAAAACAATAAGATTGAACAAAGTCATGCTAGGCTTGAACAAAGAATTGACCAAAAATCCGCTAGTCAAGATTTGAAGTTTAATAGTCAAGATGCTAAGCTTAATGCAATTTTAGAAGCCGTTATGGGAAACAAAGCCTCTACTTCGAGTGGTCTACCTAGTAACACCGTTTCAAACCCGAAGGGAGAGATGAAAGTGATTACCACACGTAGTGGTAAGACACTTAAAGAACCGACTCCTCAACCAATTACTCCAACGGTGGAGGAAATCGAGGAAGAACCCGAGGTGGTGGTCGAAAAGGAGCATATTTCAAGCCCACAAAGTACCGCTCATGCCACACCTACGGTCGACCCTTTACCAACATTGGAACCCGAGATTCCAAAGGCTATGCCTATGCCCCAACCCACACCACCCTTGCCTTACCCATCGAGACTTAGGAAGGAGAAACGACAAGAGCGCGACAACTACCAATTTGAGCTTTTTATGAAAATGTTTCGTGAGTTGCACCTTAATGTGAGTTTCGCCGATGCTTTGGTCATGATGCCTCGATTTGCCGCTAACTTTAAGAGTATGTTGAACAACAAGGAGAAATTGCACCAAATGTCTAGTTGTTCGTCGGTTTATCTTAATCGCATACCTCAAAAAGTCGGTGATCCCGGTAAATTTTTGATCCCTTGTGCAATTCAAGATATGGAAGAATGCTATGCCTTGGCCGATCTTGGTGCTAGCATTAACTTGATGCCACTTGCAATCTTCAAGTCGCTCAATCTTCCTAATCTTACTCCTTCACGAATGTCTATTGAGTTGGCCGACCATTCCACGATTCTCGCATGTGGTTTGGCGGAAGACGTTTTTGTGAAAGTGGGGAAGTTCTACTATCCCGTAGACTTTATCGTTGTTGATATCCCCACGGATCCTCAAGTTCCTCTTATTTTAGGTCGTTCGTTTTTAGATACGTCTATGGCTTTAATTGATGTGCATGCTAGAAAGATCACCTTACGTTTCAACGACGAGGAACTTGTTATAAACGCAACTCAAAATTCTCAACTTTCTCATGTTTATTCTGTTGCTACCATAAACCTCGTTGATATGATCGACGTGGTTTGCGAGGAATTTTCACAAGAAGTTTTAGGGTTTGGTGATGAAGAAACTAGTGGCAATCCCACTATGTTAGATCCAATTCTTGATAATTCGACACCAACCTTCACTCCTTTTGAAGGTGGTGGTTTTACGTTGGAAGAATGTAATGTTCCACGTACGTGTGACGAAGACCTCGACAACGATGAGGACTTCTCGATTATCAAGGATTTTCTTAACGATTTCCCATTTCCTCCACCCGAGGAGGTTATGAGTATCGAGCCCAAATCTTCACTTGAGGAACCACCTATCCTCGAGTTGAAAGATTTACCTCCTCACCTCAAATATGTCTATTTGGAGGAGGACGACAAGTTGCCGGTTATTATTGCGAAGGATCTTTCGAATGATGAAAAAACCGCACTTGTCGATGTTCTTAAGGACCACAAAGGGGCGATTGCGTGGAAGTTATCCGACATTAAGGGAATAGATCCCAAGTTTTGTACCCACAAAATCTTAATGGAGGAGGATTTCAAGCCCACAATCCAAAGTCAAAGGAGGGTGAACCCTAAAATTCACGACGTCATCAAAAAGGAGGTCCTTAAACTCCTTGACGCGGGAATGATTTACCCTATTTCCGATAGCCCTTGGGTGAGTCCTATTCATTGTGTCCCTAAAAAGGGAGGGATGACCGTTGTGCCAAACGATGCCAACGAGTTGATTCCCACTAGACTCGTGACCGGATGGAGAGTGTGCATTGACTATCGAAAGTTGAACGAAGCCACTCGAAAAGACCATTTCCCCTTGCCCTTCATGGACCAAATGTTGGAGCGTCTTGCGGGAAACGATTTCTATTGCTTTTTAGATGGTTTTTCCGGTTACTTCCAAATTCCCATCGACCCTGGTGATCAAGAAAAAACTACGTTTACGTGTCCATATGGAACGTTTTCCTATCGTAGAATGCCATTCGGACTTTGTAATGCACCGGGAACTTTTCAACGATGCATGATGGCTATTTTTCATGATATGATCGAGAAGACGATGGAAGTCTTCATGGATGACTTTTCCGTGTTTGGTGATTCTTTCACTTCGTGTTTGTCGAACCTTGAGAGAATGTTGAAACGTTGTGAGGAAACCAACCTTGTGCTCAATTGGGAAAAATGTCATTTTATGGTTAAGAGTGGAATCGTCTTAGGGCACAAGGTCTCGAAAGCGGGGATTGAGGTAGATCAAGCTAAGGTAGACGTCATCGCCAAATTACCTCATCCCAAAACCGTCAAGGGAGTTAGGAGTTTCCTAGGCCACGCGGGCTTTTATCGTCGATTCATCAAGGACTTTTCGAAGATTTCTCGACCTATTACACATCTTCTTGAAAAAGAGGCACGTTTTGTCTTTGACGAAGATTGTGTACGAGCCTTTGAAATCCTTAAGAGGAAACTTACCGAAGCTCCCATTCTTGTTGCTCCCAATTGAAACCTCCCCTTCGAACTTATGTGTGATGCTAGTGATTACGCCATAGGGGCCGTTTTGGGGCAACGTCATGATAAGCACTTCTTGCCTATTCACTATGCTAGCAAGACGATGACCGAGGCTCAACTTAAATACACTACAACGGAAAAGGAGTTCCTTGCCGTGGTGTATGCATTTGAGAAATTCCGACCTTATCTCGTCTTGACGAAATGCATAGTGTATACGGACCATTCGGCTATTAAGTATCTCATGGCGAAGCAAGATGCTAAGCCTAGATTACTTCGTTGGATTCTCCTCCTTCAAGAATTTGATCACACCATCGTTGACAAAAAAGGAGCCGAGAATCTAGCGGCCGATCATCTCTCTCGTTTGGAAGATCCTCACCAAAGTGTTTACGAGCCCAAGGAAATCACCGAAACATTTCCGCTCGAGACACTTGGTGTAGTGAATTCTAAGCTTGATTCTTCCACCCCATGGTTTGCGGATTTTGCAAATTACCATGCGGGTAACTTCATCATTAAGGGTATGACGACTCAAGAAAAACGAAAATTCTTTCGTGACGTCAAGTTCTACTTTTGGAACGACCCTTACTTGTTTCGAACTTGTGCGGATCAAATCATCCGACGTTGTGTATTTGGCACCGAAGCTTCTAACATCCTTAGAGCTTGCCATGAGGGACCCACGGGTGGTCACCACGGTGCTAATATCACGGCTAAGAAGGTGTTTGATGTCGGCTTCTTTTGGCCTACTATTTACCGAGATGCACAAGATCTTGTGAAGTCGTGTGATGCATGCCAACGACAAGGAAAAGCCTCACAAAAAGATGAAATGCCACAAAATATCATTCAAGTGTGTGAGATCTTTGACGTTTGGGGTATAGACTTTATGGGGCCGTTCCCATCATCTCGTGGTAATAAGTACATTCTCGTTGCGGTTGACTACCTTTCTAAGTGGGTGGAGGCCAAGGCCTTGCCCACCAATGATGCTCGTGTGGTAGTCAAGTTTTTGAAGCAATTGTTTTCTCGGTTTGGAACCCCTCGTGCTATCATAAGCGATTGTGGAACCCATTTTTGTAACGACCAATTTGAAAGGGTTCTAAGGAAATATGGGGTTACACATCGTCTTTCTACGGCTTATCACCCACAAACGAGTGGGCAAGTCGAGGTTTCAAACCGAGCTTTGAAAAGGATCTTGGAGAGATCCGTTGGGGAAAACCGACAATCATGGCCGGATAAGTTGGACGATGCTTTATGGGCCTTTAGGACCGCTCATAAGACGCCCATTGGGTGCACTCCCTATAAGCTTGTGTATGGAAAGAATTGTCATTTGCCTATCGAGTTAGAACACAAGGCTTATTGGGCCCTAAAGCATTGTAATGATGATATGGAGACCGCGGGAAAACACCGGAAAATGCAATTAAATGAATTGGATGAATTGAGGGATATTGCTTATGAAAATTCATTGATTTATAAAGAGAAAACTAAAAAGTTGCATGATTCTAAAATTAAAAACCGGGTTTTTAACATTGGGGATCAAGTTTTGCTTTTTAATTCAAGATTGAAAATCTTTTCCGGTAAATTGAAATCCCGTTGGTCCGGTCCATTCACCGTGACTCAAGTGTTTCCGTATGGGACCATCGAGCTAGCTCAAGATGATGGTCCTATGTACATATTATCGCTTTCTAATGTAGCTTATGTGTGAGGATTTGTGCCCTTCCAACCTTTGTTCCGTGGTTGTTTGTGCATTGTGGTTTTTAGATCATGATCTTCACGATTGGAGCCTCTCGTGTTCGTTTTATGGGAGCACTCGATCGTTTGCTTTGGAGAAATTTCTCAATATCCATGATATATCCTTTTGATGTTCTAACCTTAGGTTATTAACACACTTCATAAACGGCTATTAATTTATTGGTTACACCCTTTCCATGCTAGATTAGGCATTCGACTACGTCTCTAGTATGGGGGTGTTTGCACCCCTAGACTCGAAACATTGAGGACAATGTTTAACTTTAGTATGGGGGAGGGTGAATAGACACTTGCCTTGCCAAACCTTCACGCTTTCCAAAGTTCATCTTTTTGTTTATCGTTTTTGTTGCAAAATAAGGCTAAAAATGGCCAAATTTTAAAATTTTTCTCATGTTTTATAAGTGTTTGAAGACACGAATGTAGGTTTTCCGATGGCGAGAATAAGAGTAATTTTTGACTCGACCGTGCGTATTGAGCTCTTAGCTTTGATTCCTTAACTACACATTAGGCTAAGTCTCTTAAATGAGGACGAGAAATGATAGAGTTAATTATAAGTTACTATGCTAAACGTAGAGTACTCGTATTCTTTCGAAAACTCATGTGTTCTCGTTGTTTGCTTATTCTCCCTTCGCTTGTAAATATTTTTTGCTTAATAAATATTGACTTAGCGGTTTAGTTAGGATTGTTGGGTTTCTAGTCTTTTCTAGTAGCTTCCGTGTAATTAAATTGGGAAGACATTAAGGTATCGCCAGCGTCACGGTTTTTGAAGTATTGGCACCCGAATAATCGAAAGCTTCACCCAATAATAAGATTTCAAGTGCTCACCTAAATCTAGAAAACAATTTGAAGCCCACAAGGCCTAAAATCTATGCAAAATTGAAAGTGAATCAAGCCTTAATCTTCGAAGATTTAAAGATCCAAAATTCGCTTTAGCGTGAGGATATACGTCTTTGGCTAATAAAACCACCGATGAGGCGGATAATAAAAGGCAAGGCAAGACCGAAGTCATAATAAAAGCTTCATGGCGAAGTTGAATAAAAGATGGAGGTAAACCAAAGATAATAAGGCCCTTCCGTTAGGGGGCGTATAAAAGTCTTGGTAATAAGTCTCATGTTCAAAACCGTTATAAAACCGTGTTTATCGATTCTTCTTGTCAACTTAATTTTTTAACATCGTTGTCTATTGGGAGGGGTTATTGATTTGATGGTCTTAGTTACACCGTTAGGACTCTATTTTTAGACCTAAATCTCTATTATCGCATAAGTCAAATAATGTATCCTCGTGAAACATTTAAGACATCATAAAATATAAGAGATACAACTTAGGAATAATGGGAGGATAAGTACGTGATTGGGGCATATGAGTAGTGTTAGCATTACTAACTTATAATGACAATGATCTCGTTGCACGCTTGGCATGGAATTGGAGTGAAAATCGAGGACGATGAAATTATTTCTAACGAAGCATTCACGTGTTCTTATTCTATGAACCTAAACGTCCCATTTTGCGATGAAAATCATACATTATGTCTAAAACGCAAGTAGTAGTAGCAATAGTGGTAGTATAGCTAGTTTATCATTTCAATAAAGTGAATAAAAATGAATTTTGGAGGTGCTATGATACTTTATTCTAGCATTGCGTGAGGGCACGGCAATGGTTTAGTATGGGGGAGTGATGAGACTGCTTTTATACATAGTCTCATCGTCCAAATCGGGCTTAAAATGCATTAAATATCATCAAAATACCCAAATATATGCTTGTGTTTGTTGCTTGTGTATTTTAGGTACGGATATTGAGAAAATGACAAAAGATCACAAGAATCATGCAAAAACGAACACGGGAAACGAAGCCGCACGATGAACCAAGCCCTAATGAAGAATTTTCCAAAGAAAACCCTTGAAGATTTGAAGAATTATGAAGATTGGTCCTCCAAGTTTGAAGAATTGACACTTTATACCCTTGTATCTTCATAATTACAAGTTTGGTCCCTAAAGTTTGTCAAAATTACAAAAAGGACCCTTAACTTTGAAGAATTGGCAAATTTAGTCCCTCAACAAAACTAAATTGTCAATAATGGTCCTCCAAGAAGACAATAAACAAGTCAATTCCTTAAAGAATGAAGACATGTCAAAAACAGCCCTTGAATATTGAAGAATTTACATGTTTAGTCCTTGTTTCAAGCTTATAAAGTTTTTGTGCCAAAATTGCAAAATGATGAAACTTGTTTACAAAGGGAAATGAAGTTTGTGCCATTTTATACAACATGAAGAAACAAAGGAAGTAGGGGGACCTATTCTGCCAAACATCTAAACCACTCCCAACCAATCATGTTTCCACCTCACCCCAACCCACCAATCACCAATCACCACCTCATCATCCCACACACGTCACCATCCACTCACTACTTAAATAACAGATTATTTAATAATCTATTTTTAAACTTAAGTTTTGGAGGTAAACGGGTACTATTCACATCATCCATCCTAAACACCCCTTAATCCCCAGCTCAAGAACACATAAACCCTAATCTCCCATTTCATCAAATCAAAGGGTTTTACCCTTAAACTCTCCAGAATCATAATTAATCTTACCCTAATCATTTCCCAACCCCAAAAACCTTCACCACTTCACCCATGTGAGCAGTAGGGACCTCCCCTGCTGCGTCACTTTCATTCCCAACCTCAAAAACGACAAGATGAATGGTTAAGATGCAACTACTTGTCCCCCACTCCAAATAAACGTCCAAGATCAACAAAGGCAGCTGGCAACTTCACATGTATCCACCTTGACCAAGATTTCAGTCAAAACCAAGGGGCATTCCTAGAATTTCCCCCATTAGGGTTTAGGGTTTTGATTTATTGTATTATTTTATTCCAGGCTTCTAGTTAGTTCTATAGAGTAGTATATAATGAGACGTATGTGTCTCATTATGCTTGTTCCTGAATTGTTTTCCTTAGATCACAAGCTTGTAAATCCCATTTGATTAATGAATGAAATTGGTTAAGTGTTGTTGATGAAAAGATTCTAGGATCCTCATTTACATTTCTGTTGTTTAGATTATGTTCCAAGTTTTATGTTTTTTTAAGTTCTTTTTAAAATTCAGTTTGTTTGAAGGTTTCTGAAAATTTTGATTTGGTTTGGTCAAAACCTTGTTCAAGGTTTGTTTTTCCAGGTTTTTAAAGTTGTTGTGTAAGTGTTTTAAAGGAAGTATAAGGAAGTTTTGTGAAAAGGTTTTTAAAAGAGAAAGAAAAATCAGATTTTACTTGAATATTGTGCTTGATCTCTATTTTCTCTTAGCAGATTTGACTTGAAACTTGTTGTCCAAGGTTCAGCTCAGGCCCCAGCCTGAAGGAGGTGGCTAAGCTTCCACTAAGGGACCTGGATGTAGGTCCCTTAAGGTAAAAGTCTTATTCCCTTTTTATTTTTCAGTCAATTGGTGATTTTTGCATGAATTTTGTGCAACTTGTTAGTTATTGAAGTTATATTATTTGGATAAGCTCATTTGTGTTTATTGATGCATGTTAGAAGTTTTTAACCAGTTTGGATAGGATTTAGATCGCATTGCTTTGAAAAATTTGCATATTCAGTTTTTAAGGGGTGTTTGGATTTGCATATTTATCTGATCTTCTTTGAAAATTTGAGTGTTAAATCTTGTTATAATCTCTCATCTGCTTGTCTTTAGGTTATAGGTTGGTTTATTTTTCAGTTTGGGTAGGTTTTAAATACATTTGTGTGCTTAAACTTTGGAAATATAGTCTAAAATCTAGTAACTGTTCTTGTGCCTGATTTTTGGTGAAATTTTACCATCAATGTTGATAATTTGTTAGGTCTTAAGTCATTTAAAGGGTTGTTGTTGTTCATTTGTTACTTGATTAGATTGAATGTAAATTTGTATGCACTGAATCTCATTTTTCATGCCATTTGAACCAGCATAATATTCATCAGATAGCATATTTATATCAGCAACATTCTTTGTGCATTTTGTGTGGATTTTGTGAAGTGATCTTGCTTGATTTGTGTTTATTTTGACTCCTTATACTCCAAAGAGTATAAGGGTGCCCCTTGTATCCAATCAAACATCCACAAATCACAAGACCAAGTCCTCTTGGTCAATTTTCACAAGTGAATATAAACACTTGTGTGTTCATCAGAAAAACACTTGTTTCTGGGCACGTTTTCATTAATTCTCAAGCTTAATCTTGTCACATTTGGATTTGAGTTATGTTTTAGTGAGTAAAAAGGTTACTGGATTTGAGTTTTTAAAAGTAAAAAAAAAATAGCAAAAACTCACCTGGCCTGGGCTCGAACACGCGACCTCCCGTTTGGAGGAGTAAAGTGTTTACCAGTGATCCGGATGGTTTTTTATGTTATAGTCTCATTTCATTATATATTTAAGGGGTGTTGGTTTTATAGCTTATTTGATTAGCAGCTTTTAAATAAGCTTTTTCTAGCTTATTTCTTTTAGGTTTTCACTGTTTAGCATTTTTCCTAGGATTATATTAGGGTTTTTGACTTTTCTGAGTAAAAAGTATAATTTTCCCATTATTAATTAATTTATTAGGATTATTTTAAGTTTTAATTTTAAAAAGTCATTAAAAATAGAAAAAGGTAATTTAAAAATCTGAAAAAATAGTTTTTAGGTTTTGAATTACATTTTTGAGGTTTACAGCTTTTTAAGTTTTCAATTTAGCTTATTTTTTATTTTATAGGATTTTAGGGTTTTTATCCAACTTTAAAATTTAATATAAAATATTAAATAGGTTTCAGCAAATTTGGATTAAATTTTTGTTTTAGTTACATTATTTAGGATTTTTGGTAATTTTTTAGAATTATTTAGTGAACTTTGAATTTTTTTGATTATTTTAATATTATTTTATTATTAAAAATTGAAGTTTTATTTTTTTTAGTTTTTACATTTTTCCTAGGTTAAGGACACTTAATTAGGAGTTTTGTCACTTTCCAACTATTTTTAGGACTTTTCAATTAATTTCTAGAATTAATTTAAGATTTAATAGATTTTAATAGTTTTTAAGTGTTTAAAAATAGTTTAATTTGGTTTTAAAATTTTTAAAAATAGTTTTTAGCTTAATTAGGATATTTTTGAGGTTTAAAAACTATTAGATCTTGTGTAAGGCTTTTTAATAATTAAAAGTGATTTTTAGGGCTTTAATTAGCATTAAAAAGTCATTATTGAATTAATTAAAAGGTTTTAGCAAGTTTGGATTTTTTGTAAACTCTTAGAATATTATTGGGGATTTTTAGTAATTTTTAGGAATTTTTAGGTTAAAATTTTAATTTTGGCACTATTTACGATTTTACGTGTTCGCCTTTTTCGTCGTAGTCTAATTCGTCTTTGTAACCGTCTTTCTCTTCTAATCCCATTTCTTTCTCAATCATATAATCACAAATCAATATCAATTCAACACACAACACACTAGCCTCCTCGAGAACGAACTCACTTTTAGGGTCTTACACACACGGTTTTCCTAAATCGTCGTGCTCACTTGCCCTATTTTTACGCTCTTTTTCCTAAAAGACGTAATTTTACAACTATCAGTTTACGCCGCGAAAAGGCTGCGCCGGTACTTCCAGGCGCACCCAATTGTGGTTATCACTGATCAACCAATAAAACAGATCATCTCTAAACCGCACATAGCCGGTAGATTGCAGAAGTAGAGCGTCCTACTAGGAGAACATAACATCTCTTATAGACCAAGGACAGCCGTCAAGGGTCAAATTTTGGCAGATTTCCTAACTGAGAAACCTGAGGAGGGCGAGCCAATGGTGCAAAAAGAAGAAATTCCAACGGAACCATGGGTTTTGTTTACTGATGGATCTTCTTGCACGGACGGATCAGGAGCCGGCCTCATACTCACGAATCCGGAAGGAATGGAATTTACCTACGCCTTGCGCTTTGAGTTCACAGCCACGAATAATGAGGCAGAATATGAAGCATTGATTGCGGTTTTGGAAAGTTCTCCATCAAGCAAGTACCAAGAAGCAAGAACAAGAAGGCGGATGCTCTTAGCAAGATCGCGTCTACAAGCTTTGCCCATCTATCCAAACATGTGTTGGTTGAAATACTCAAGGATAAGTCCATTACAGGAGGAGAGATAGCGACCATAATTTATGAAGAGGGGCCTACATGGATAACCTCGATCAAGAACTACCTAGCTGATGAGACCCTTCCTGAGGAAGAAAAGGCGGCTCGACGTGTCAAAAGGAAGTCGCAACATTTCGAACTCCGAGATGGTGTTCTATATAAGCGTTCCTTCCTACAGCCGTGGCTGCGATGCGTCGGGCCGCGCCAGGCTAGCTATGTGATTAGTGAGATACATGAAGGGTCGTGCGGCATGCACACAGGCCCAGATCAGTAGTGGCACGAGCTCTACGCACAGGGTACTTGGCGAACTATGCATCAGGACGCGCGAGACATGATTCTTAAATGCAGCGATTGCCAAGTACACATGCCAGTACCGCGACATCCACAACAAGAACTAACACCCATCACATCCCCATGGACATTCTACAAGTGGGGGATTGATATCGCAGACCCTTTTCCTGTTGTCGCAGGGGGCGTTAAGTTCTTGATTGTAGCTATGGACTTTTTCACTCGCTGGATAGAAGCTAAGACGGTCAAAACGATTACGAGCAAACAGGTAAAAAAGTTTGTTTGGGAAAATATTGTGTTCCGCTTTGGTTTGCCTAGCGATATCATCTCGGATAACGGAAAGCAGTTCGCGGATAATCCATTCAAGGATTGGTGCGCGGCGTTGAGCTTCAAACGGCGTTTCGCATCAGTTAAGCACCCACAGACTAATGGTCTCGTGGAGCGGGCAAATAGAAGCCTAGGTGAAGGTATAAAAGCACACTTAGATGAAAGAAGCGCCAAGTGGGTAGATGAACTGCCGCATGTCCTATAGGCACACAGGACAATGATCAAAACAGCTAATGGGGACACCACATTCGCGCTAGCCTATGGAACCGAGGCTATTATCCCAACAGAAATTGGGATGCCAACAATCCGTACGGCGGAGGTTAATGTCGTCACAAACGATGAGCAACTCCGGGTCAATCTAGACTTGTTAGAGGAGAAACGAGAGATAGCAGCCATCAATGAGGCTAAGTCTAAGGCACGTATGAAAACTTATTACGATTCTAAAGTCAAGGGTGTTTCCTTTCGACCGGGGGATTTTGTCTATCGTGCTAACGAGGCAAGTCGCGCAGAGAACACGGGAAAACTTGGTCCAAAGTGGGAAGGGCCGTATGAGGTCACGGAAGCTTTAGGGCTAGGTCCGTACAAGTTGCGTGATATGGATGGCCGTGACTTGGATCGTACATGGAATATTTGCAACCTTAAAAGATGCTATCTCTGAAGGGCTACGGCCTCCGCATGGACACTTTGATGTGGTCAGCTTCAATGAAGATCAATGTATTTTTTGTTTTCATGCTTTCTAGGTTCTATTTGTTTTAGGATTTTAATTCTGTCAAAAATCGTAACCGTTCTAATAAAATGCCGTGGTGCCTAGCTAGCTCCACGGTCTGTTCTTGTGCAAATTATTGTCTTACGTTTTTAGAATTATTTGTTATTTTCTAGTATGATATTACTTGTTCATATGCATTCATTCAACAGTATATGTACTATTCGCTCCCAGGCGGGGTAAGAGGATTAAGTGAACCTAATAATTCAACTTGTGGCATAAGAGGGATGCAACCCTAGTGACGAGGATCATGTATCCTTACTAGACACCTTATTTACAAGACGTTGTAATAAGTTTCCACATGCCGTACTTGCATAGTGTCGGACATGATAAAGACACACGGTGTACGTCTAGTAAATTATAGACTTAGTTTTATTCTTAATCAGTCGTGACACGTCAGGCAAACAGATACACGATATCTAAGGAATATAAGCAAGTTTCAATATAAACAAACAAAATTTACGTGATCACCACGGACACATACATATCATATTTTTAGTGTTCAAGTAAGTGTTACACAACAGAGCCGTGGACATCAACGGACGAATATTCATTTAAAATACAAATGTTCAAAAGCTACAGCCACTAAAGTACGCCTTACATAGGGGGAGGAACTTGCCTATCTCGTTCTTCTCTTCGGCCAGCCAAGAAGAGAATGCTTCACCATGGACTTCTTTCTTGTTTTGGGACCGGGCCGCGTTCATCTCCAACGTTTCACCCAACGTATGTTCACCAATCACGATCCTTGTGACGTCCTCATAAATAGGTAGGGTGAGCTGGCTGGGGGGAGGCACAAGATGGGCTCGGGGGTATTCCTCTCCCTGTGAGCACGCGCCCAGACGTAGTTTATCCATGATTTCCTCTCCCTGTGAGCTCGGCCAGGAAAGGGTATTCCAAATCCCGCATAGCGGCCATGGACGCATTCATCTTCTCTGCTGCCCCGGGGTTGAAGTAAGCATGCTTGGTGAAGTTCTCTTTCCTGCTTATTAGCTCGCCGACCATGACCATACCTTCGTGTCGGCCACGGTCAATGTCGTCCGACACGAGGTCAGCAAACTGCTGCACAAATTGGGGAGCCTCCATCTGTAACACCCCCAAATTTCGGGTCAAAGCAGCGGAAGGGTCATTGGGTGTTACTATCATGGTTCAACCTCAATATCATAGAAACGCCTCAAAATGAGTCGTTTTGTTAAAACATACATTCATCTAACATTTTAAAGATAAAACAATTCACACACGGTCCCAAATAGTTTCAAGGTTTACACAACCAACCATACGATAAAAGTTTCTTTGAATGAACATAATTTATAAAAGCGGGCCACAACATTTTAATTTAGCAAGCTGCATGAAACCGCCTTCCCTGAGTGCCTTCTTCATGGACCTGAGATAAAACATGCTATAAAGTCAACAAAAATGTTGAATGAATCTATAGAGTTTAAATTAAATAAATGAACACAAGTATTCTGAATAAACCTTCAGTGGTTGACAATCATGTGGATCAGACATAATTATCGTTGTTATTTCATAAGTCTCGTGAAATTGAACGTTAATATATATTATTTCAGCCCAACACACCTAGCCAAGTGCGTATATTTCTCTTATACAATTGCATCCGATGTTTCATTACTGGTGCATCACAACACCACGCGATAGCTAGTCGCGACCGGACTGGGTGTCACCCCGATAGATCTATCCATAGTATTAGCGTTCCTTTCGATTAACAATTCACGATTCATGGGTCTTTTCAGGCTAAACAAACTTTTATAACAACTTTCATCTAAGCATACAATCGGGTCCTTTGTGTTCAATTTTTAAAAGAAAGAGGGTTTACCACAACTTCTCGTTGTACCCTTCATTTATCAATAAATGTTTTTCCAATAATAAGGGTTTCCACAACTTCTCGTCGTACCCCTTTTATCTTAATAAAACAAGCATGTTATACCCCTCGCGGGTTTTATAAAACAAGTAAACATGTTAAAGCGAGGCTATAGACTCACCTTGGTACGATAGTAGAAATGTGACGATTGCCGACGATTTGTGATGCCCGTTAAACACGAAGACCGCAACCTACCAATTAAGGCGCGTTCGTTAATAAACAACTCAAGTATAAATAATACTTAAATAATACGAAAGTCAATTTCAAATGACCATGAAAATCCCGAAAAATAACAAAAATATAAGTGTACTACTATACTCTTTTGTTCAACACTTATTCATTTAAAAACTTACACCCTTGACATTGACCCGTCATAAGACGCCAAGTCAAAAAAAGTCAAACCTTCATTTTACTTCCCTCGGACCATTAGCTAAGTCATTTATATAATGACTTAACACTTGAGTAAGTCACCATGTCCAATAGTGAATACTCAACTCACGCCATACAAGTATTGGACTACGTGTCCAAAATACCAATCAGCATGTACACTCCAAATGTACACACCAATCTAACCTATCTAGACTTGTCCGATTTCGACGAAACTTGGTGACAAACTCACACCTAATATGAATAAGACTCAGTTTAAATTTCATTCAAAAATATTACTTCTAAGACCTTCTGCCCGACACACCTTCGTGTTACAAAAACCGGACAGTTTTACGCCTTTGACTTGTAAAACCATTTCGACTTATCTAAACAATTCCGTTTGCAAAACCGACACTCGGGTTTGAAAATAGACTCATGACCTGAGGTATATCAACTTACAACAGTCCTTGATCATTTTTAAAACTCATTTTATACTCCCCGAGATTCGATCCAAATATCGACAACAATTTTCGGATTGTACCGATACCCGTCTCCCGGTACACAAATACTAAAAGTAGCATAACTTTTCGCTCGTAATGAGTTAGAAGCTCTACTTTAGCTCAAATCGAAGCTAACGAAATTCTCTACGACCCTATCATATTAGTTTACCAAGTTTATCGCAGTAACAATTTCAAAAATGGCCTTAAAGTTACTGCCTAAAATAGACCATCTAAAAATCATACCAAAACACATTTTCAACCCATTCCAACAATTCCTATGGTCCTAATATGATCCTAATATCATACTAACACATCTAACTAACCCATAACACCCTCAAATTTAATCTCACAAAAATTAAATAATTAAAAATCTTACATGCAACAACAACCCACTATGAATATAATAATATTAACACATTTATCACCATAAAAATGGATCAAACATGATGTTCATCATCAAAAATTGAAAATAAAAATTGAGTGAATGCATGTGGGAAAAATTTATACCAATAGAAAGATCTTTGAATTTCCAAGATGGGTCTTGTATTAGTTTTGCTTGATTCAAAGTAGAAATCAAAATATTTTGATGGATTGGGGGCTAGGGGTGGACGGCCAAAACACAAGAACAAGAGAGAGAGATTTTTTTTTTGTTTAAACTGAATTTTTAAATGAAATGGGTTAGTGGAAAAACCTCATATAGTGGGGTGAGGGTAGATTTTATCATTTATGCATTCTTTTGGTCCAAAAATGCAAGTAAGTAGTTTACAAGGTAGAAAATGTAAATTGTAAATTTTAAAAATATTTACGGGGCTCGGGTTTCGTAAAAATACTTTTCGAAAGTTAAAACGCTTCAAAATATAATAACAAAGCTTCGACACGACTTAAAACGTAATTAAATCGAAAACGTCGAAAATATACAATATCGAGACAATCGATAATGAAACGTAAATTTTTGGGCATCCGTCGGTATCGCGATCACTAATTGTTATCGTCATTCGTTAAAACGTAAAATACGAGAAATAAAGATTAAATATAAGAAAAATCATTTCCATGATTATTTGAGATTATAATATCGATACCTAACATATTCCTTGTCGGTTTTCATCTAATCGACATTCTTACGCTAGTTTCAAGTCATAACCTTCTCGGTTAGTCGATAAATTAAAATTCTCATTAAAGTAAACACGTAATACGTAATAGTCGAGATTAAAATAACGACCTGAAATTGACGGGTTGTCACATCATCCCCACCAAATTAGGATCTTCGCCCTCGAAGATCAACTTGCGTTCTTGCCCGATCGCTTGTTGAAATCAAAGAGATGAGGGTAACTCTTCCACATTTGGTCTTCTCGTTCCCAAGTAAACTCCGGTCCTCTTCGAGAGTTCCATCGAACTTTGACAATAGGTATTCGGCTTTGCTTCAGTTGCTTGACCTCGCGATCCATGATCTCGACTGGTTCTTCGATAAAGTGCAGCGTTTTATCAACCTTAACCTCGTCTAACGGTATAATGAGTTCTTCATCGGATAAACACTTCTTCAGATTCGACACGTGAAAAGTGTTATGAATCCCATACAGCTCTTGTGGTAGTTCAAGTTGGTATGCCACGGGTCCTACTCTAGATGAAATCTTGAATGGTCCGATATAACGAGGACTCAACTTCCCACGTTTTCCAAATCGTACAACACCTTTCCATGGTGATACCTTTAGCATAACCTTATCTCCCACGTTAAACTCCAATGGTTTTCTTCTCACATCCGCATAACTCTTCTGTCGGCTTCGAGCAGACAACAACCTATTCTTGATTTGCACAATCATATCCGTCGTCTCTCTAATAAAATCTGGTCCAGTGAGTTGGGCATCACCAACCTCACTCCAGCTAACGGGTGATCTACATCTTCTCCCATAAAGTGCTTCAAAAGGTGCAGCTTTAATATTCGCGTGATAACTGTTATTGTACGAGAATTCGGCCAAATGTAAGTGCTTATCCCAGCTACTTCCAAAGTCTATCACACAAGCACGTAGCATATCCTCTAAAGTTTGGATTGTTCTTTCGCTTTGCCCATCAGTTTGCGGATGATAGGCTGTGCTCATATCCAAATTGGTTCCTAACGACTTTTGAAGTGATCTCCAAAATCCAGAAGCAAAACGACTATCTCTATCGGAAATGATTGAAATAGGAACACCATGCTTGCACACGATTTCCCTCAGATAAATATCGGCGAGTTTCTCCAAACCGAACCTCTCGTTGATTGGAATAAAATGAGCGGATTTAGTTAAACGATCGACAATAACCCAAATTGCATCGAACCCAGACGGTGTCCTTGGGAGTTTTGTGATGAAGTCCATCGTAATTCGCTCCCATTTCCAGACTGGAATTTCAGGTTGGACAAGTAATCCTGACGGCTTCTGATATTCGGCTTTCACTTTTGCACATGTTAAGCATTTCGCGACGTATGTTGCAATATCAGCTTTCATATTCGGCCACCAGTATAACTTTTTCAAGTCTTGGTACATTTTGTCCGATCCAGGATGAATAGAATACTTGGACTTATGCGATTCTAACATAATCAAGTCTCTCAGTCCACCATATAATGGTAACCAGATTCGACCTCTCAAACATTTGATACCATCGGCTCGCGTCTCAAATGTTTCACCGTCTCCTCTAAATCTTTCGGCTGCAATATTTTCCTTCTTGCACGCTTCGATTTGTGCGTTTCGAATCTGCTCAGGTAAGTTATTATGAATTGTCACCACCAAAGCACGCACTCGAATCGGTTTCTCTCTTTCCTTTCGACTTAACGCGTCAGCTACCACGTTCGCCTTTCCTGGATGATAACGAATTTCGCAGTCGTAATCACTCAAGAGTTCAACCCATCGACGTTGCCTCATATTCAGCTCATTTTGATCCAATATGTATTGTAGGCTTTTATGGTCAGTGAATACTGTACACTTCGTACCATACAGATAATGTCTCCAAAGTCGCAGAGCAAAAACCACAGCGCCCAATTCCAAGTCATGGGTAGTGTAGTTCTCCTCATTCTTCCTTAATTGTCTAGAGGCATATGCGATCACCTTTTCACGTTGCATGAGAACAGCACCGTATCCTCGAAGAGATGCATCGCAATAAACAGCAAAGTCGTCACTTCCTTCAGGTAACGATAGAATCGGCGCACTACAAAGTTTCATCTTCAGGGTTTGGAAAGCTTCTTCTTCATCATCGCCCCACACATACGGTTTATTCTTCTGAGTCAGCTTAGTTAATGGTTTCGATATCAAAGAGAATCCTTCAATAAACCTTCGGTAATAACCAGCCAAACCTAGAAATTGTCGTACTTCAGTTGGAGTAGTCGGAGCACTCCAATTCTTGATGGCTTCGATCTTTTCAGGATCAACATGTACTCCACTTTTATCAATCACGTGTCCGAGAAATTGTACAGAGTTAAGCCAAAAATCACACTTTGAGAACTTAGCGTACAGCTTTTCGTTCTTCAACAAGTTCAAGATAATCTTTAAGTGTTCGGCATGCTCTTCATTGCTCTTGGAGTAGATTAGAATATCATCTATGAAAACGATCACGAATTTATCAAGATACGGCTTACAAATGCGATTCATTAAGTCCATGAATACAGCAGGTGCATTAGTCAAACCAAAAGGCATAACCAGAAACTCATAATGACCATAACGAGTTCTAAATGCCGTAATAGGAATATCTTCCTCACGTATGCGAAGTTGATGGTAACCAGAACGAAGATCAATCTTGGAGAAAACACGAGAACCTTGAAGTTGATCGAATAAATCATCAATTCTTGGAAGCGGATAACGATTATTGATCGTTAGCTTATTCAACTCTCGGTAATCAATACACATACGAAACGAACCATCTTTCTTCTTAACGAATAAGACAGGGGCTCCCCAAGGTGACGAACTCGGTCGTATAAAACCCTTATCAGATAGCTCTTGCAATTGCACAGATAACTCCTTCAGCTCGGATGGGGCTAAACGATATGGCGCACGAGCCACGGGTGCAGCACCAGGAATTAGGTCAATTTGGAATTCTACTTGCCTTGGAGGAGGAAGTCCAGGTAAATCTTCCGGAAACACTTCAGGAAAGTCACGAATAACAGGTACATCTTCAGCACGTTTCTCCTTCGATTCCTTCTCCACTACTTTAGCTAGGAATAACTCACAACCTCTTTCGATATACTTACGAGCCTTAATGCATGAAAAGATTTTTAGTCGTGAATTACGTTGATCACCTTCGATAACCATGGTCTTGTCATCTAAGGGAATCCTAACTTTCTTTTCTCCACACAAGATAGACGCGTTATACTTGGATAACCAATCCATTCCGATAATAATATCAAAACTTCCCAATTCGACAATCATCAAGTCTATCTTAAAAATACGGTTCAAGAGATTAAGAGAACATCCTAGGAGCGCACGATTGGTACTCACTAATTTACCATCAGCTAGTTCTACCTCATAACTTGCGTCTAATTCGACCGGGTTGATATCAATTAAGGTACTAAAACTTGTAGACACAAAGCTTTTGTCCGCACCAGAATCAAATAAAGCTGTAGCATAACGGTTGTTCAGTAAAAACGTACCAGTGATAACTTTCGGGTTTTGCTTCGCTTCGGCTTCTCCCAACTGATAAGCTTTTCCTTGGTTATCTCCACCACGTGCATTCTTCGGAGGTTGAGGGCATTGGTTCCTCATGTGACCTTTACCTTGGCAGTTATAACACGTCACTCCCTTCTTTCCTGGTCCCCAACAGTCTTCAGTCTTGTGACCTAACTTGTTGCACTTTCCACACTTAGCACATTCACCAGTATGAGACTTCTTGCAGCGTTGACATCTGGTTCCCTTATCAGCAGTTGCAGCTTCAGTCATCGCATTAGCATTGCCCCTCCTTCGGTTTTGATTCCTACTGTGAGATTGACGGTTATCACCACGATCATCACTATCATTTTCAGCTCTTCTCTTGTTACCTTCAGAAACACCATCAGCCTTGTCTTGGATGATTTGACCCATTAGTTGGTAGGCCATACGAACAGCTTCATCAATATTGGCAGGTTTAGATGAGGTCACATCCCCACGGATGTTGGTAGGTAAGCCTCGAATATACTGCTCTACCTTCAAGTATTCAGGGTTAACTTTGTTTGGACAAAGTAGAGCAAGTTCATGGAACCTGTTTGTGTATCCATCGATGTCAGTACCCTTCAGTCTTAGCTGATATAGTTCCTGTTCTAACCTCTGAATAACACTCCTTGGACAGAATTCCTCAGTCATCCACCTTCTTACTTCAACCCAAGGTGTAGCATAAGCAGCATCCATACCCATTGATGCCATTCTTCCATTCCACCAGGTTAATGCTCGCCCTTGTAGAGTAGCAGAGGCAAACATCACTTTGTCTCCTTCCTCACTTCCACTAAATCGAAACACGGATTCCAATTTCTCAAACCATTGCATTAACCCAACAGCACCTTCAGTACCCTTAAAAGTTGGAGGTTTGCATTTCATGAACGAGGTATAATTGCACTTCTTGTTTTCAGGAATCACTGGTCTATCAGCATCACCAGTTCCAGCACCAGCATTGCCAGCTCCCGTATTACCAGCTCCAGTATTATCAGCTCCAGTAGCGCCAGCTCCAGTAGCGCCAGCTCCAGTATTGCCAGCTCCAGTAGCGCCAGTTCCAGTGTCGCCAGCTCCACCAGATCCACCAGCTCCACCGGATCCACCAGCTCTACCAGATCCGCCAGATCCTCCAGCTCCATTATTCAAATTTGCCATAAATGTATTCATAGATATCTGAAATTGATCAGCTACTATAGCACGTAACTGAGTCTCAGTCAACTGTTTTGGCGGCATGATCCTGTTACACAATTCACATCAAAATGAGTATTCATTCAACGCTTGTGATAACAAAACATGAATAACACAAAATAAGAATAGATAGATGAAAAGAAACAAGAATGGATGATAGAACGAAGGATAGAATTTAGACAAGGAACGAAGATTCACGAGGAATGAGTCAAAAGACAGGGATTTCTATTGTGACAATCAGCGTCGTTTGTAAATCACGTATTAGTATTATAATAATCAAATAATAAACATTTATAAATAAATGTAATTTCATTATGCTTTAAGCATAATTAATAATTAAATATGTATAACATATATATACTTTTCTTATTCTCGTCCATTGGCAACTCGGAGGTTTCGCTTGCAGATGTTATAGTCAAAAGATTTCAAAATTTTATTTTTGGAAAATCTTTTCGTTCTCTATAACTTGAGCTCTGATGCCAATCTGTAACACCCCCAAATTTCGGGTCAAAGCAGCGGAAGGGTCATTGGGTGTTACTATCATGGTTCAACCTCAATATCATAGAAAACGCCTCAAAATGAGTCGTTTTGTTAAAACATACATTCATCCAACATTTTAAAGATAAAACAATTCACACACGGTCCCAAATAGTTTCAAGGTTTACACAACCAACCATACGATAAAAGTTTCTTTGAATGAACATAATTTATAAAAGCGGGCCACAACATTTTAATTTAGCAAGCTGCATGAAACCGCCTTCCCTGAGTGCCTTCTTCATGGACCTGAGATAAAACATGCTATAAAGTCAACAAAAATATTGAATGAATCTATAGAGTTTAAATTAAATAAATGAACACAAGTATTCTGAATAAACCTTCGTGGTTGACAATCATGTGGATCAGACATAATTATCGTTGTTATTTCATAAGTCTCGTGAAATTGAACGTTAACATATATTATTTCAGCCCAACACACCTAGCCAAGTGCGTATATTTCTCTTATACAATTGCATCCGATGTTTCATTACTGGTGCATCACAACACCACACGATAGCTAGTCGCGACCGGACTGGGTGTCACCCCGATAGATCTATCCATAGTATTAGCGTTCCTTTCGATTAACAATTCACGATTCATGGGTCTTTTCAGGCTAAACAAACTTTTATAACAACTTTCATCTAAGCATACAATCGGGTCCTTTGTGTTCAATTTTTAAAAGAAAGAGGGTTTACCACAACTTCTCGTTGTACCCTTCATTTATCAATAAATGTTTTTCTAATAATAAGGGTTTCCACAACTTCTCGTCGTACCCCTTTTATCTTAATAAAACAAGCATGTTATCCCCCACGCGGGTTTTATAAAACAAGTAAACATGTTAAAGCGAGGCTATAGACTCACCTTGGTACGATAGTAGAAATGTGACGATTACCGACGATTTGTGATGCCCGTTAAACACGAAGACCGCAACCTACCAATTAAGGCGCGTTCGTTAATAAACGACTCAAGTATAAATAATACTTAAATAATACGAAAGTCAATTTCAAATGACCATGAAAATCCTGAAAAATAACAAAAATATAAGTGTACTACTATACCCTTTTGTTCAACACTTATTCATTTTAAAACTTACACCCTTGACATTGACCCGTCATAAGACGCCAAGTCAACGCAAGTCAAACCTTCATTTTACTTCCCTCGGACCAGTAGCTAAGTCATTTATATAATGACTTAACACTTGAGTAAGTCACCATGTCCAATAGTGAATACTCAACTCCCGCCATACAAGTATTGGACTACGTGTCCAAAATACCAATCAGCATGTACACTCCAAATGTACACACCAATCTAACCTATCTAGACTTGTCCGATTTCGACGAAACTTGGTGACAAACTCACACCTAATATGAATAAGACTCGGTATAAATTTCATTCAAAAATATTACTTCTAAGACCTTCTGCCCGACACACCTTCGTGTTATAAAAACCGGACAGTTTTACGCCTTTGACTTGTAAAACCATTTCGACTTATCTAAACAATTCCGTTTGCAAAACCGAAACTCGAGTTTGAAAATAGACTCATGACCTGAGGTATATCAACTTACAACAGTCCTTGATCATTTTTAAAACTCATTTTATAGTCCCCGAGATTCGATCCAAATATCGACAACAATTTTCGGATTGTGCCGATACCCGTCTCCCGGTACACAAATACTAAAAGTAGCATAACTTTTCGCTCGTAATGAGTTAGAAGCTCTACTTTAGCTCAAATCGAAGCTAACGAAATTCTCTACGACCCTATATTATTAGTTTACCATGTTTATTACAGTAACAATTTCAAAAATGGCCTTAAAGTTACTGCCTAAAATAGACCATCTAAAAATCATACCAAAACACATTTTCAACCCATTCCAACAATTCCTATGATCCTAATATGATCCTAATATCATACTAACACATCTAACTAACCCATAACACCCTCAAATTTAATCTCACAAAAATTAAATAATTAAAAATCTTACATGCAACAACAACCCACTATGAATATAATAATATTAACACATTCATCACCATAAAAATGGATCAAACATGATGTTCATCATCAAAAATTGAAAATAAAAATTGAGTGAATGCATGTGGGAAAAATTTATACCAATAGAAAGATCTTTGAATTTCCAAGATGGGTCTTGTCTTAGTTTTGCTTGATTCAAGGTAGAAATCAAAATATTTTGATGGATTGGGGGCTAGGGGTTGACGGTCAAAACACAAGAACAAGAGAGAGAGATTTTTTTTTGTTTAAAATGAATTTTTAAATGAAATGAGTTAGTGGAAAAACCTTATATAGTGGGTGAGGGTAGATTTTGTCATTTATGCATTCTTTTGGTCCAAAAATGCAAGTAAGTAGTTTACAAGGTAGAAAATGTAAATTGTAAATTTTAAAAATATTTACGGGGCTCGGGTTTCGTAAAAATACTTTTCGAAAGTTAAAACGCTTCAAAATATAATAACAAAGCTTCGACACGACTTAAAATGCAATTAAATCGAAAACGTCGAAAATATACAATATCGAGACAATCGATAATGAAACGTAAATTTTTGGGCATCCGTCGGTATCGCGATCACTAATAGTTATCGTCATTCGTTAAAACGTAAAATACGAGAAATAAAGATTAAATATAAGAAAAATCATTTCCATGATTATTTGAGATTATAATATCGATACCTAACATATTCCTTGTCGGTTTTCATCTAATCGACATTCTTACGCTAGTTTTAAGTCATAACCTTCTCGTTAGTCGATAAATTAAAATTCTCATTAAAGTAAACACGTAATACGTAATAGTCGAGATTAAAATAACGACCCGAAATTGACGGGTTGTCACACCATCACTTTCATCACAGCCAGACGCGTCCAATGACCCACCATCCACCTACGACCAGCAATGGCCGTAAGCAGTTGGGGGCACATCACCTCATCACGATCCGTGACGAGGGCGTCCAGCTCAGCGTCCTTCTGGGCAGAAGTCTCAATCATTCTCTCCAGCGCTGCTCTCACCTCAGCAAGTTCATCCTCAAAGTCTCCTCGCCCTTGACCAACATCCGTACCTCCTCTGACTCCTGTAAGAGGACGGATGTTTGGTCAGCGGAGGTCTTCGCGAACGCTTCGGTTGTGGCCACCTATGGATGTTATGCCAAGGTTAGAACAAATCATGCATAATATGGACGCGGGCATAAAATCACATATCTTATGGACAAATACTTAGTTTTTTAAGCCTCCTGTTGGGCTTCGAGCTCGGCAACACGCTTATCATGAGTAGTGGCGTGCGCAGCCTGTTCCTTCATGGTCGCTTCCGCTGCAGCGAGTTGGGTATGAAGGGTTGCAATCATAGACTCATTCTTCACAATCATCTTCTCCCTGTGGCCATTCTTCCTCTTTAAAGACTCGACATGATCAAGGGCGGCCTCGAACCTCACCCGCATTGATGTGCCCATGGCCATCTAATGCACAAGGTCCCCATTGTATTAGTACACTAAGTCATGATGACTTAGTTCATTGATATCTCTCACGAGGCCGGGGAGAATACAATGGTCGAGGTAGTCCCGGCACTCTCTAGCGTCCCTCATCCTATCCGTCGTGGATGTGTTCCACTCAGGGTTAAAGCGTGGGGAGGGGTCGGACATAGGAACTTCCTGCGAGGCCGTTGGGTACATTCTTCGAAGGTCGAGCCAGATCTGGGTGCCGAGGCTCGCGGGACAGGTTCCTTCCTCGTCTCTAAGACTGGCACGACATCAGCTTGGTTATCCCTGCGACAACATCATCAATCACATAAGTATCGCTACAAGGCACGCACCTTTTACTAAAAAAAATGTCACAACCATAGAGGCGAGTTAACAAATTTCCAAGAGGCAAAATAACACTTCACCTACAATTAGGGAAGTACCGGCGAATTAACAGTTTTTGGGAAAAGAAATTCTGCCAAAAAAATTTTGCCTTAAGCGAAGTAACATCAAATAGCAAAACTGTTAATTCACCGACTCAATGAGTCTTGACCAGGACAACCTTCAAACAAACTCGTAACCAATAAAAATCATTAATCCACATATATAAACTCAAAATGAAATCCGACCTTGTCTAGCTCCGGAGGAAGACTTATATGTTTGTCTTCTCCAGCTCTGATGTGGTAGGAGGAACCTGTGTGGTCGGCTTAACAGCTTGGGGTTGCACGTTCTGGGCCATATGGGCATCTTGTGCCATTCCTGGGGCCTGGTTGGTGCTCTCACCAGATTGGTAGAGGGGTTGGTCTTCACGCAGTCTCTTGACTGGAGCATTATGCTCTCCCACTACGGCCTCGGTAGCCTTTCTTGCCCTCTTGATCTTTCTTCTGGTGAGTCTCTGGATGGGATGTTCTTCTTCTTCCTCCTCCTCAGAGCCTGGTTGCACTTCCTCCTCATCATCATCGCCCATCATTCGGGCCAGGCTGGAGGTGGTTTTCTTGATATTATCACCCTGCTCCTCATCATGCGCACGAGTGGCGGTCTTAGGCCGTGAGGAGGGCCCAGCATCAGTATCTAACAGCATCGTGTCCCCGTCCTCATTATCAAAATCTATGGGGGGACTTCAGGATGGTTGTGTCTTCCTCGTCAGAATAAGGGTCGAGTACGGCTGCCAAGGCGACGGTTACGTCCCTGGTCTGTTCAAGCAACGGAAGCTCGTTTTCCCGTCTTGGGCGCATTCCCTCCAGAATGGTCTTAGGATATCCTTGACGTAGGACTCCAAAGAAGTTCATCTCTGCAAAACAAATGGTATGTTAGTTACGGATTCAACACTTACATATTTTTGAAGATGTATATGCTACACCTACCCTGGCCTCGGCTTCTCCAGAATACAGGATATCTATTTGACGGACCAAAATAATTATTGCTAATGCCTAAGAGACAAAGGAATGATTCGGGTAAACCTCTGTGAAAGCCCGTCTTGTTTCTATCTATTTCTTGAGCGTGCTGGGCATTTTATGTACTGGCATGAGGGAGGAAGTCGTGGCGTATTTTGTGTTTATATACAAAGTCGGCCGGCCACACTACATCGTCAATGAAAAAGTAGTGGTCGTACCAGTTTTTTAGTGAGTCAATTGCTTTGTTATGACACACGGGGCTGTTCGGAGATCGTTTCTTAAAGGAAAGCCAGCCATTCACTAGGTTTGGAAGGTAGAACACCCTAAACAACTCTACGGTTGGGGGGATGTTTCGGGCACGACATAAGATTTCGAATTGGCTTATCTTGCACGCGCCTATGCAGTGTAATTGGGTGATATGTACATCATAGTATCCTAATAAATCTATGAGGAACATAGTGAAAGGGATGCGGTAGTTAGCCGCATCAAAAAGACGAGTGTACAGACCTATCTTCCCCTAGGGGCTTCAGTTATAAGCTCCCCGGCACCGGGAAGAGAGGGGTGAAGGCTGCTAGGAATGTAATAATTAGAGCAAAACTCTCCCAGTTTTACTTCCGTTATCACATTCAACACGGATCTGATGGTAGGATTGTTCCGATGGGCCATAATTTATTAAGAAATGACGAAAGGCGTGGTGTTCTAACCTGTGTGGGGGAAGATCCGTGCGAAAGGAAGTGATGATTGTGAGGAAAGCGTTAATGGCGGAAAAAAGCAAAAGACTGTGTGTAACACACAGCCGTATGGGCAGCCTATTTATAGGATTGCCTCGATAACGCTGGTTCATTGGATTAGTGCCACGTGTCTTCCACTAACCTAAATCGTGTGGTTATGGAGAGAAGTGGCAAGTGAACAGTCAGGTGGGACCCACGGGTCAGTTCTGACTCAGAACATTGCGTCGCTCGATGTACTGATTGTTGCACTTTGTAAGTCAACATGTCAGATGAACAGTGCAATATGTCGGGATATGCGGTCATACATATGACCATATTTAATGTTTCATTTATTTTGTCTCGATCGACACGTGCGGTTGGGGTACCATTTATTAATGCATAGGAATACATTTCTTTCCCAGGTTGTCACGTGCGGCCGAGATATGGTTTTCAAATTCAACATTTTAAAATGTTCTTTTCTTGGTACGACCAAGGGGCATTTTTAGTCTAGATATTACGCCTACGGCTGTAACAACTAGACTTGGGGGGACATGATGACGTATAGTCCCCAACCGGGTCATGAACCCGGCCCACGGGTACTACCCGCATTCGGCCCATCACGAATGGGTTGGATTAATATCATTTGAGCTTATGGGCTAGAATGAACAGTGGCCGCATAAGATGTGTGTTGCCCACGGCCGGTCCAGGGTTAGACAGAATCACAATCTTATTAGGATTGGGATTTTCCTCAAAGTATAGGATATGCACTCACCAACACCATAATTTGAAGATAACAATCAAGTTAATTATGGCACTTATCCTTTGCTTGGGGCCGAAGTGTCAGTGACTGCCCATTAGGGTTTCACTGCCTATATAAGGAACCCCCAAGGGTTCCACAAAGTTATCACATTCTCTATACTCTCAACCTACAGTCGATTATCTAACCCTAAACCGATTACTTACTCTCACGCCGGAGTCTAATCGTGGGATACGTTCCCATAGTAAGCTTAACGCGTGTTGTTTTAGTGTGCAGAATGTCAGCAAGACATTCACTTGGTGCAAGAGTCGGAGCTCAGCCTACCCGAATTAAGCCTAATTCAGGTCAAGCAAGGATCATCCAACTTTTGTATCAACAGGGACGCATAGAAATATACTCATTTTTTAAAACATATAGTTCATCATTGGTTTATCAAATCACTTGGTTTCAAAGGTTCAAGATTTATGTTTGTATGACCTAACTCAAAGTTTCTATTTTAACGTTTTCAAACGCAGTCAATGTTTTTAGTTGTGATATATCATTAGTTAGAGTTTTACGAGTTCAAACGAACTCAAAAACACTTCAACCCATATTTTAAATTCTATCAGTTTTGACCTTTATAGTCAACTTTGACTTTCGGGTTTGACTTTTGGGTTTGACTAGACAAATTAACTCGCTAAATGATATTTTTAAGATTCGAAGTCTAATGCAATTCGATGTAAAACGATGTTTTGAACAACTTTCTAGTTTTACTCGAGACTTGAAACGGATCAAAAATGGACGAAAATGCCCTTACATTAAATCTGTCAACAACATGACATTTTAGAAATATGCAGAAATAAATTCTTGAACTTTATAGTTTCAAATGAGCGTAACTGG
Organism: Glebionis coronaria; assembly: GCA_025667525.1. Classification (NCBI taxonomy): domain Eukaryota; kingdom Viridiplantae; phylum Streptophyta; class Magnoliopsida; order Asterales; family Asteraceae; genus Glebionis; species Glebionis coronaria. The sequence continues at coordinate 520,977,798 of CM046882.1, forward strand.
CTCGTTTTTAAAATTTACTGGTAAAATATTATGTCCTAAACGAACATCTCAACAGGTAAAAATATATTTTTATGTCTAAAGTGACAAAAAATATTTTCTCGACACTGTTAAATTTCCTGTAAAGTTTCTGTACAAAGTATATTTTTTGACAAAACTTAAAATTAAATCCAAATTTCATAATAACTCAGAATTAATGTACACACAAGACTTGTGGATTCCATAAAGACGAAAAGGAAGAGATTGTATAATTTAATCATGTAAAGAAAAACATAGAATAGAAATTGTTCAAGAATGCTAATAATAAGCTAAGGAATCAAAAACGGCGCATGACATCCATGTCTTCGATTTCAAGATGCAATGCGGGAAGGTCTCTTGGCAGTGTGATTTTCCAATAATCACAAGACATACCGAGAAAGAATTAGAACATTAACAAGTCGCACTCCTAAGGCGAGGAGGTTTAACGAAAGGAGAGGGTACAGGTTTATAGAAGTAGAATCGTATTCCAAATAAACACCACATTATATAATATGATATGAATTACAAGATGACGGTGGTGTTTCCAAGGTACAACGAACGTTGTAATTCGAAGTCGAAACGTAGAATGGTCAATAAAGCAATATTTAATCGACCTACAGGTGTCACGTAAAATGATGGCGTAAAGGTCAATCAAGGTTACGAACGATGCTGTTTGCTGATATTCTATCTATTTGTGAACTCATGATATTATTCAACACGGATTTCAAGGAATGCTTCGAGATGTGTGACTCGCACGATGTCCTTTAGTCTTTTTCGCAGACACATTGAACTACACAATGGTCGATAGACTATTTTTTTTCAAGACATCCAATCACAAATGATCGGAAAGAAATCTGTATATCTAAATGGATATTTTAAAGAGGTTAAACAATGAAGGTAACACGCACGGTAGTAAAATGAAAATCATAAGTTTCATCGAAAGCAACACTTATTTAATCCCGAACAATGATATCACGAGAATACACATAACATGTAACTCTGAGCCGAGAAAAACAGCCGCTTCAAAATGAACGCGTATATGAGGTCAGTCGTATCACGCATAAACAAGATAGCAATAGTACTCAGAAAAATGAGTACGAAAAGTCGGCAGCATAAGCGCTCTGAATACAAGTATGTAATGTCAGAACAATATGAAGTCATTGCAACAAGAACAAAAATTCAAGAAATAAAGTACGGGCAGATGTAATCACAGTAATATCCAATGATAATTTATGAAACACAAAGGCTTTGAAAAGACATAGTAATTATCGTCATTAGGGTAATGTAATATTTCAACATGTAATCAAGAGATGAAATACTATAACGATAATTAAAAGTAAATAATAAGGATTGGAGAGTTACCCGCACAGATATCGAACAACAATGGCAGATTCTGTGTTTGACACTTAGAAACAATAAATATTTGAACTTTCGGTAATAGACTAAGTTTTTGAAAACGACTCAGTTCCCTATAATCATCACTCTGATACCAATCTGTGAGACCCCCAGAATCAGGCAAGGAAACAACTAGGCAACAAGGGGGTTCCACGTCATGGTACAAGAAAAAATGAAATATTATTGACACAAAGTTGACGTAATAAAAACATATACATTACATCATAAAAGATCAGAGTATTAAACATAGGTCCCAGAGTTTTATAAGCGGAAAATCTATTATTTCATCATGATTTATAACATATGGTTGCCAAAAAGATAGAATTTACATCATAAAAGATCAGAGTATTAAACATAGGTCCCAGAGTTTTATAAGCGGAAAATCTATTATTTCATCATGATTTATAACATATGGTTGCCAAAAAGATAGAATAAACTTCTGACAGTTTTACTAAAAACTGTCTTTTAAAAACATCACAGAAATCTCCAAACTGCGATAATATCCTGCGGCTCCCATCCAAGCAAAGCTAAGTAATAATATCTGAGATTAAACACGTAAAATCGTCAACATAACGTTGAGTGATATTCATAGGTTTAGCAGTAAAGGTGTGGAACACAAGCATTCATTTGTAAAACAAGTAATATGGAAAATGCTTATATACGTAAACCATAGTACGAAACCATTATTAGTGTTGTTCAGTTCGTGAACCGAAGCTTAACTCAATGTAATTTCCTCTAGGGAGTATTCAGCCTAAATACTCAAGTATAAACAAATATTAGTGCGTCAAGGTAATCGGAACGGGGATAGTCAATCCCGATGGATCCACCCACAACATTCGCGCTTAGCAACACAAGTAAATTAATGGTTCATGATCAGGAGAGGAAACTTAAGGCTATAGACTAAAAGCAATAATAATAATGAAAGTCAAAGCATACAAGTTCTGGATAGCATAAAGTTTTAAATGGTTGTGTTCCACCATGTAAAATCTCACCCCGCGTTTAGAAACCATGTATAAGTAAAAGGGGCTATGAACTCACCTTAGCCACGAGGTAAGTAAATCATTGTACTCAGAAGCTGAGTAGAAAAAGAAGTAGCATGACGATCACCGACGATATGGATGCCCAGGAAACACGAAAATCGCAACCTATCAAAATAAGGGGCGCGTTAAGACTCGAACTCAAATATCGATATATACCAAGTATAATATGACTTTAAATATTTTCAAAGTATTCATATTTCAAAACCAGTGACACGAACCAATGAATCTATACTATCCCATTTAATCAATACTACTCGTTTAAACACTTGTATACTTGGAATTGACCCGTCATAAGACGTCAAGTCAACGCAAGTCAAACTATCCCGTTACCTTACTCGGACCAGTAGCTAAGTCATTTATATAATGACTAAACACTTGAGTAAGTCACCATGTCCAATAGTGAATACTCATACTCACGCCACACGAGCATTGAACTATGTGTCCAAAATACAAATCAGCAAGTACACTCCGAATGTACACACCGATCTACCCTATCTAGACTTGTCCGATTTAGATGAAACTTGGTGTAAAAGTCACTTATAACATGTATAAGACCCTGCCAAAATTTGAGCCAAAGTTCTCAATTTAAAACCCATCAGGTCGACACTTTACTTGACTCTAAAATTTGGGACATAATGTGTACTTGTTTTATAAAACCATTTATACCACTTTAAAAGTATTATCTTGACATTCCACCTTTTGAACTCACTACTAGACTCATCATATAAGGTTTATAAAATTTGAAAACCAGTAGTATCCACTATCTAACCATGCCTAAAGTCTCCGGGAGTCGACCCAAAATCAGCCATAATTTCGGATTGTGCCGATTTGCGTCTCCCGGTACACGAATACTAAAACTAGCATAACTTTTGATCCGTAATGAGTTAGAAGATCTATCTTAAACCAAAACGAGCGTCTCGTAAAACTCTACAACAAAATCAAATAATCTCATCCTATCTCCAATCTTAAACCCACGAAAAACAGCCCTTAACCCACTGATGTAATATATGTCACAAACGTGAATTTTGAATCTATTTAATTTACGTGAATGTGATAGTTCGGGTTAGAATTGTCTGTCTATTGATGTTCCTGGTAGTTTACGCGTATTTTGTGTACAAATTTAAAATTTTTATGAATGACAATCGTGAAGATTATTATTTGAATGACTATAATTAGTTTACATTACGCATAAGAATTTCAATTTTAGAAGTCGACATTTATTTACATCGACGTAACCTTATATAAGAAATTCGTTTCACTAAAACATATATTTCACTCAATACATTTACGTCATACTTAGAGATTTCTTACTTTATGTTGTTACAAATTGATTAAGACCACTCCTACTAGAAACCTTACTTTACATATATATATAAATTTAACTACAAACAAAAATACTAGAAAATTTACAAAATAAAAGAAAAATCAATCCTTGCCTTACTTGCACCTCAAAAATCCGGTCCCCCTTTTTCTTATACAAACCCACGTATCTTTTGCTTACAATCTTATTGTGAGACTTGTACTTCACCCACTCTTTTATTATTTTAGTACCTTGGTCCCCTCTCCTCCCCTTCAAACCGTCAGATAAACACTCATTCTCCCATAGTTTCCCAAACATTTCAAGCCTACAACTAACATATTAAGTTAGTCAACACAAGTACTACATCACCTTTTTCTTTTCTTATGTCCTAGACGATTTCGAAAAGAGGGATTACTCTTCCCAAACTTAATACGAGTCCCCATGCTAATCCATTTGGTTAGCTTTAGTTACCATCAAACCAAAAGCTCAACTAAACCCTAACTAGAGCAACCTCAACCCTAAACTCATTTTGGGCCCTATAAATACTAGTCCACTCTCACTTGAACACAAACACTCAAAATAAAAGCTGACCAAGAAAAAAACACCAAGCCTATTTGGTAATAAGTCACGGCTGAGGAAAAACAACAAGGATCTCGGGTTTGCTTTGGTCGTAAGCTAGAAGAGAACTTGGTGGATCGTGTACACTAGTTTTGGGTTAAGGGTCATTAGTCCTTGAGCATCTCCACCACCATTACTAAGGACCTTTTGTAAGTCATAAAACCTTACTCATGTCTAATATTGGTTGATACTATACTTGCTCAAAACTTTGAAACCAAGAACTTACACTAACAAAACAAACTAGTCACGGGTTATTAACAAACTAGACTAATGAGTTATGGACTAAATAGGTTATTTTATGAACAAGTGTGAACCTACATATAGTAAACTAATATGATTGTATGAAAACAACCATGAAGAAAACCCAAGGAACTTGTCAAACATGTTATGTGATTGCGTGTGTAAACCTTCTGTGTGATAACAGTAGATAGAAACAAACCCTAGAACACCAAGAAAGGGAATATGGGCATGGGTTGTGAATGTATGATTTTATGTAGTCCTTTACTTGTGCATGCATGATTTTATGTGTGTATCATATGCGTGTTTGCTAAGAAGCTGAAGCATGCTTTTCTTGTCTAGTAATTATGTGCGTTTCTCCATGTGTTATGTGCCTACTTTCTATTAATCAGATTTACGATAGTGGAAAACAAGACATGACTTTTTTTCTTTACATCTATAATATCACCCTCTTTTTGAAACTTGGTCCGTGTGGTGGGGTGTGGACTTGACCGTAAGACAGAAATGTATCCAGGAGAAAATAAACTATCTTTTCCAAATAAGTCTTGGAGCTCTTTTGTGTTACGTGTTTGTGTGTCAAGGAACCAGGAACCAAAACAAGCAACTATAAAGTACCAAAATATAAGCATGAATACTACTTTAAGACAATACCTCTTTCCTGTTTAAACATAGGTGCTTGTGACGTGTGTGTGTGTGTGTGTGTGTGCGAATATGTACTGCCCAAAATAAGCATGAACTTATGTATGATTTAAGTGAACTTGTTTAGATATGATCTTATGGTTACTTATAGATATATGCATGAAAACACTAATACTATCCCCTGTCAACTTGAGCTATATATGTTGTGAGTATAGGATGTGTTCATGTATAATTATGTATGTGTGTATGTGTGTATAAGTGTGTAAATAGTTGAAGTATATGTGTGTGTGTGCCGTAAACGTACACCACATCAACAAAGAGCATAAATCAAATGAATAACTGTGTTGTTATATGTGTGTTATTATGATACATGAATCACTTGTGTGGGTGCGTATCATCAGTTATAAAATAGAGAAAAGGAAGTGCGCTAGTACAAGGCCCGTTCACTTATAATCTTGGAATGTGTTGGGTGTAAATGCAAATTCCACAAACATTTCCTAATGACATTATGTATGTGCGTGTTTCTTTGTTAGTAGCAAAGTCCATAAACTTGTTTTTCCTATCATGTGAAAGAAGCTAGGACCCATTTGTATGAAACCAAAAAGCTATGTGATATATGCATGTATGTATGTGTGTATGGTGTATGAGGACCACTGTCCTTGCATCCTTGCGTGTAGCAGGCATAGTAGTTGACAAAAGCAAACAAAACCATTTCCCCTCTTTTGTTATGTTGATCTCGTGTAGACAATGAACAAGGAACCCAAAAGCATTTTTGGTGTTTACTAAATGAGTAGAAAATAATAATACAAAAGATGTGAGGGTGTGAACACAAGTCTAGTACCTTTCTTTTATTTCCATGTGGTTACAATACTTTCAACATAACAAAAATTCAACCCATAGGGCTCTTGCGCCTAGTTTTAACAAGCTAAATGACCATGCCCCGAAAAATATGAAAATACCATATTAAACTTGACGCGGCCTAGTTTCCAAAACAATTTTCCGTTTGTCTTAATGTTGAGTAACGAAGCCGCAATTAAATTCCAAATTTGGTTGTTTGACACTTGTATGAAATTGAACTTTACTTGTTTATTTTGTTTTGCGAGTGAACCACTTTGTCTAATTATTTATCGCACTTAGAGACTATATTAAATGTGATATTTATCAAATATCGAAGACCTCGCGGCCTAGTTTTTGTAATGAGAACCCTTTTATTTTTTGAACAATTATTTAATGAAATATCTAGACCCAAAGTTGACCCCGTGACTAAAATGGTTGAACATGAAAAATGTATAAAAATATCTTTATAAATCAAGAGCAAGTATAAATTATCAACCAAGTGCATTATACGTTATTATTTCTTGCAGTTAGCCTAAGTACGAATATTTTACTTAGGTTACGAGTAGATCGTTTGTGCACCGTTTTGCGTGCCTTGATTTTCTGTGCTATCTTTATTGATCATATTCACTACTTCATCGAGGTGAGTTTCATAGACCCACTTTTAATTGTTTTAACTCTTTTGGGGTGAGAACATTGCTTGTTTTAAACGGATGAACATAAGTGCTGAAACTTGATACGTTTGCCTACATGATGTCTAAGTAGCGATATCCCTAGATGCTTTAGCCCACTATCGTGAACCGTTAATTACTTTGTGTAAGCGCGAATGTTATGGATAGATCTATTGGGATTGACCTCCCTATCTAATGTTGGTTGTGTGACCAAATTAGATACACTTACATTTGAGTCGTTACGAATGCTTTGGGATAGGCATTTGTTCGGGCTCTCATTAAATCTTGTTTGTTGGTTAACGCTTTAGTGTCATGAGCTTAGACGTAGGAATACAAACGTATACTATTTTGATTATAACCTTGTTTGGTTACATGCCGATTGCCTCATAAATTCTTATGGTTCATCACACTATTTAAACTTAAACCTATGAACTCACCAACCTTTGTGTTGACGCTTTAGCAATGTTTTTCTCAGGTATCAAGACGGAGGAGTGACGTGGTTATGCATGGGAGATTTTTAATAAAAATGGGTGTGACTAGTGTATGGATATTAGTTCAATGTTAAAGTCTTTTGAAATAATGTTTTATTATGATCCTGTGTAATTCACTTCCGAACAAGTTTTATGCTTTTAATTAAATTAAAATGGCTTTTAAATAGTCGTTCTTTGTATCTATGTCTTGTGATAGTCATGACCGTCGCACCCCATTGCGTTGCCTTAATCTGATAAACTGGGGGTGTGACAGATTGGTATCAGAGACTGTAGTTATAGAGAACTAGGTTATTTTACAAAATGATTTTTATAAACGTGAGTCAAAAATTTAATTTTGGGAAAAATAATTCTAGACTATAACTAACTCAAAAAAAAATCTCCAAGAACCACTTCACTCCGCGTCTTTAATAAAAGTAAGTTGTGACTTGAATTATTCCATGTGATTTGCCATGTTAGTTTAAACTTGATTGCTACGTGTTATTAGCATTAAGTATTTTCTGCCTTGTATGGATGATCCTTAGGTAAGATGTATTTATAGGAGTGTGTACTAAGACGATTTCTCTTATGTTTTGAAGTAAAATATATAGCATCCTTGTTTGGATTGTTGTGCTACTAAAATGGTTTGTGCCATGTTTAAATCGAACTAAGATGGTTTGTGCCATGTTTAAATCGAATAAAGATGGTTTATGCCATGATTATTTGGAGTAAAACATACACATACTTATGCTATTACGTATTTTGTTAAAACTGTCCACTGGACTACTATGAACTATTTAAACACTTGTGTGTTTCTATGTTACCCTATATCGATATACGTTGAATTAAAAATATACGCCAAAACGGTACTTGGACGCGCTGAGATTTAGTAATGGTTGATGATAAGTCCTGAGTAAACCCAAAACCAAGACAAATCATCAAAAATGTTAAGGGGTATAACGATACTTAGCAAGGTCTCAAGACTGTTCTTGTTTGATTGGGTTGCGAGACTAAGTTAAGTGCCAGTCGTTATACAATTTAGGGTTTTTGATGAGCTTTCTTGAGGATGGGTAAAGCTCATGAATTTACATGTTACGTGATTAGTGTGATCGTTATGTTATAACAACTATGGTGAGTTTTAGGTGGGTTTAATCAATGTTAAATTGTGTGAGTAATATCTAAAGACGAGTAAATTCACCAATGATATTAAGAAGTTTAACGACTAATACTTGACTAGACCTCAAGGCTGTTCTTGTTTGATTGGGTTGCGAGGCTTAGTCAAGTGCCAGTTGTAACGCACCTTAAGATTTTTAATGAATTTCCTCGGGTATGGATAAGACTTACATGATCTGACAAGGTGATTACCTCATTAACGTTTGACTAGTATGGTAACTTAGTACCATTAGTTTGCATAGTGTGCAAACACTAAAATAATGAAAGTCGTCGTCTCTATACAACATACGATGATAAACACTCTATACAAAGTATTACTCCTGTAATACTCCACAAAGTACTATATCATACGGAACAAACATAAATTAGTATTAAAATAATATAAAAACCATCCGGAAATATGGCGACATGTAAGTCTAATGCACGTCAAAGAGAAATTTATGTTGGAGAAATTGTACAAAGACGGATCTAAAAGTTCTAGTTCATTGGTTTGCAACTAAGTTGCTATTATAAATTTACAAAGTATGATATTACAACTAATATTAAAGGGAAGAACTCAATTATATGAGGATTATGCCATATTTTAAATTAAAGAGATTATCACATGTCATAAAGCTTGAGAACCCTAGACGTGAATTGTGTTCACTTCTAAGAAATCCTAATTGCGCGTGTCGAACATAAAAGTCTACAGAATGATTATGAACAAACAGATAAAAACAAAATGAACAATTTTTATGATGAAATTCTTGTGATGGAATTGACAAGTTGATTGGATTAAACAAATTGAACAATTTTGAGATAAAAACAAATTGACCGAAGTGTCTGAGATGTAATAAAGCATGATCAAAGCTCTGGAAAATTTTGTGATAGAATTGAGTGACTGATGTGGATATTAAATAATTTATTTTTATGAAGATCAAGTGACTCGACATCCGTCGATGTCACCACCAACAAAAAAAACAATTGGGTTATGTAACGTACTTTAAAAACTTTATTTAATTGTTTCAGTTATTTTTAAAATTTATCTTTTATATCTTATGAAGCTTTTACTGAAGAAATTGTTTTTATCCTATAATATTTTTATATATGTCAGAGAAAAATTTATCAAATATTTTTTTTTAAGAAAGAGTTTTGTAAAATATTTTTGGAAAGCATTATAAAAAAAAGTTTACTATGAAGGAACCATCACCGAAAAGTTTATTAGTAAGAACACAAGAAATTTTGATAAAACGTTTTGGTAAAATCAGTAAAGGTATTACTGATAAAGATGACACGATTGATGACGAAATGTTTTAATGTAAACAATCATGCAAAGTTTTGGAAAATCTGGCGTGACGATCAACTTAACGTATTCAACACTGTGAATAATGTTGAAACGTTTTCAGTAAGGACTACCATGTAAAGTTTTGAAAAAAAAATCTATTTTTACGAACAACTTGATTTGGAGGACGAAAACTATTTATAAACTTGACGAGAACTAGTACAAATAAGTATGGAAATTATTTTGTTGATTGTTAAAAGTGAGCTATGATAACAAATAAAATGAACTATGGACTAATTTGTTGATTGTGAAAGTGAATAATGGTAACGAACGAAATGAACTATGGACTACCAATATATAAATTACAACCTCAAAGAATTAAATTATGATGAAAAGGAGGATGCAACTGTTGGTCCCGAGACGTACGTAGCCTGATCAACTACGTATGATCGTGGTCGAACGCGAGCATGCTCATAGTAGTCATCGTGAAAATGAAATATAATAGTATTAGTAGAATATATTCAAGTTTCCCTATTTGTCAAAAAATTTATCTACTATGAACGTCGAACATTTTTCTACTGTCTTAAGTAAGAACGTCTGTGCGATATGAGTAAACCTAGTACGAATATTTACTTACCCACTATCACATGCAAGAGCATGTATAAGACGAAAAATACTAAGAGCGGCAATTGTTCTTGACGAAAATAAAACTCAAATAGATTAGAGTCAGAAAAATCTAAAACAAATTTTAAATAATAATGAGAAGAGCGAAACGCTATTTGAGTAAAACTCAATTTAATGGTTTGAAGAACTCGTTGAAATTATAGACCATGAAATAAAACAACTTAGGCAAAGTCGTATACCGATCATGAAAGTGCATTAGAATGCATAAAGAGGACCCGAGTTTACATGGGAACGTGAAGACCAATTTAAATACCCTCATCTCTTTAATTAGATAAGTTTCATCGAAGTATAGCTTCGGGTCGAAGCTCAAATTTAAGGGATGTCGGATGTCACAAACGTGAATTTTGAATCTATTTAATTTACGTGAATGTGATAGTTCGGGTTAGACTTGTCTATCTATTGATGTTCCTGATAGTTTACGCGTATTTTGTGTACAAATTTAAAATTTTTATGAATGACAATCGTGAAGCTTATTATTTGAATGACTATAATTAGTTTACGTTACGCATAAGAATTTCAATTTTAGAAGTCGACATTTATTTACATCGACGTAACCTCATATAAGAAATTTGTTTCACTAAAACATATATTTCACTCAATACATTTACGTCATACTTAGAGATTTCTTACTTTAGGTTGTTACAAATTGATTAAGACCACTCCTACTAGAAACCTTACTTTACATATATATATATATATATATATATATAAATTTAACTACAAACAAAAATACTAGAAAATTTACAAAATAAAAGAAAAATCAACCCTTGCCTTACTTGCACCTCAAAAATCCGGTCCCCCTTTTTCTTATACAAACCCACGTATCTTTTGCTTACAATCTTATTGTGAGACTTGTACTTCACCCACTCTTTTATTATTTTAGTACCTTGGTCCCCTCTCCTCCCCTTCAAACCGTCAGATAAACACTCCTTCTCCCATAGTTTCCCAAACATTTCAAGCCTACAACTAACATATTAAGTTAGTCAACACAAGTACTACATCACCTTTTTCTTTTCTTATGTCCTAGACGATTTCGAAAGTAGGGATTACTCTTCCCAAACTTAATACAAGTCCCCATGCTAATCCATTTGGTTAGCTTTAGTTACCATCAAACCAAAAGCTCAACTAAGCCCGAACTAGAGCAACCTCAACCCTAAACTCATTTTGGGCCCTATAAATACTAGTCCACTCTCACTTGAACACAAACACTCAAAATAAAAGCTCACCAAGAAAAAACACCAAGCCTCTTTGGTAATAAGTCACGGCTGAGGAAAAACAACAAGGATCTCGGGTTTGCTTTGGTCGTAAATCTAGAAGAGAACTTGGTGGATCGTGTATACTAGTTTTGGGTTAAGGGTCATTAGTCCTTGAGCATCTCTACCACCTTTACTAAGGACCTTTTGTAAGTCATAAAACCTTACTCATGTCTAATATTGGTTGATACTATACTTGCTCAAAACTTTGAAACCAAGAAACTTACACTAACAAAACAAACTAGTCACGGGTTATTAACAAACTAGACGAATGAGCTATGGACTAAATAGGTTATTTTATGAACAAGTGTGAACCTACATATACTAAACTAATATGATTGTATGAAAACAACCATGAAGAAAACCCAAGGACCTTGATCAAACATGTTATTGTGATTGCGTGTGTAAACCTTCTGTGTGATAACAGTGGATAGAAACAAACCCTAGAACACCAAGAAAGGGAATATGGGCATGGGTTGTGAATGTATGATTTTATGTAGTCCTTTACTTGTGCATGCATGATTTTATGTGTGTATCCTATGCGTGTTTGCTAAGAAGCTGAAGCATGCTTTTCTTGTCTAGTAATTATGTGTGTTTCTCCATGTGTTATGTGCCTACTTTCTATTAATAAGATTTACGATAGTGGAAAACAAGACATGCCTTTTTTTCTTTACGTCTATAATATTACCCTCTTTCTGAAACTTGGTCCGTGTGGTGGGGTGTGGACCTGACCGTAAGACAGAAATGTAGCCAGGAGAAAATAAACTATCTTTTCCAAATAAGTCTTGGAGCTCTTTTGTGCTGCGTGTTTGTGTGTCAAGGAACCAGGAACCAAAACAAGCAGCTATAAAGTACCAAAATATAAGCATGAATACTACTTTAAGACAATACCTCTTTCCTGTTTAAACATAGGTGCTTGTGACGTGTGTGTGTGTGTGTGTGTGTGTGTGCGGATATGTACTGCCCAAAATAAGCATGAACTTATGTATGATTTATGTGAACTTGTTTAGATATGATCTTATGGTTACTTATAGATATATGCATGAAAAACACTAATATTATCCCCTGCCAACGTGAGCTATATATGTTGTGAGTATAGGATGTGTTCATGTATAATTATGTATGTGCGTATGTGTGTATGAGTGTGTAAATAGTTGAAGTATACTTGTGTGTGTGCCGTGAACGTACACCATCAGCAACAAAGAGCATAAATCAAATGAATAATTGTGTTGTTATATGTGTGTTATTATGATACATGAATCACTTGTGTGGGTGCGTGTCATCAGTTATAAAATAGATAAAAGGAAGTGCGCTAGTACAAGGCCCGTTCACTTATAATCTTGGAATGTGTTGAGTGTAAATGCAAAGTCCACAAACATTTCCTAATGACAGTATGTATGTGCGTGTTTCTTTGTTAGTAGCAAAGTCCATAAACTTGTTTTTCCTATCATGTGAAAGAAGCTAGGACCCATTTGTATGAAACCAAAAAGCTATGTGATATATGCATGTATGTATGTGTGTATGGTGTATGAGGACCACTGTCCTTGCATCCTTGCGTGTAGCAGGCATAGTAGTTGACAAAAGCAAACAAAACCATTTACCCTCTTTTGTTATGTTGATCTCGTGTAGACAATGAACAAGGAACCCAAAAGCATTTTTGGTGTTTACTAAATGAGTAGAAAATAATAATATAAAATATGTGAGGGTGTGAACACAAGTCTAGTACCTTTCTTTTATTTCCATGTGGTTACAATACTTTCAACATATCAAAAATTCAACCCATAGGGCTCACTTTGCGCCTAGTTTTTAACAAGTTAAATGACCATGCCCCGAAAAAATCTGAAAATACCATATTAAACTTGACGCGGCCTAGTTTCTAAAACAATTTTCCGTTTGTCTTAATGTTGAGTAACGAAGCACTTGTATGAAATTGAACTTTACTTGTTTATTTTGTTTTGCGAGTGAACCACTTTGTCTAATTATTTACCGCACTTAGAGACTATATTAAAATGTGATATTTATCAAATATCGAAGACCTCGCGGCCTAGTTTTTGTAATGAGAACCCTTTTATTTTTTGAACTATTATTTAATGAAATATCCAGACCCAAAGTTGACCCCGTGACTAAAATGGTTTCTTGTCCCTAATATATGATGATTCTAGCACACGAATTTATGAAAGAAAGGTAGATATGAGATGACTTTTAGAGAGAGAAAGTAGAGAGAAAATGGTTGGAGAAACTTGTGGAATGTTAGATTAGGAGAAAAATGAAATGACCAACACCCTTCCTAACATGCTAGGAAGGGTTTATATAGCCTTTGCTTACATGTAGCTTAATGGGATATATGATCATGGGTCGGGCTTTCCTTTGGCTTTGGTTACTTATTAATGAACCTTAGCTTAAAGTTAAAACCCGTAATAACACGACTAATATACTACCTATTACAACGTTCTAAAATACGATACATAATAAACATATGACCGAGCATTCTTGTTTGGCTCAATATTTTGAGGCTAACAATCTCCCCCAATGAGAGGTCATAAACCTTAGTCATTTAGGAAATTTGTAGAGATTACTAATCTCGCCATAAATGAGTCTTGAACGTGTAATAGTAGTCTTGTTCCTTCATGCTGTGATCTTTGAGTCTTTGTCGTTGTCTTTCGACTTTGTCTTTAAGCTTGAGATCTTCAAATCATCCTTGACTTGTCTTTGCCATCTTGAGATCTTGTGTCTTCATTCACATGCTCACACTATTAATTGTTGAATATGTCTTTAGGCATGAGTATGTGGTTTCTAAATCATTGACTTTGCTGAGTACACCGTGACGTCACCTTCTCGAGACAAAACATAGACACGGACAGAATGGCTTTGACATTCGTCCTAAATCGGTAGCGTCTTACCTCCGGTCGGTGAAGACCGTTATATGATATTAAATATCGTACCTGTGATCAGGTAGATTCAATTAAGAATCTCCTTGACAGGGTTTCGCGGCTGTACTAGCCGTTCTCTTTACTCGACCGTCTCAAAGCAAGACTACGAACATAAAGAATGAATCAATTGGATAAATATCCGCTTGATTAAAGTCGTCAATTCAAATTCCTGGAACAAGTTTGATTCATTAAGAATCTTACCATTGTTGCTTTCCAGTTGACACAAGCTTGATTCATAAGAATCTCGCAAGTTACCTACCGTAGCGCTGTTTGATGTTGACGCTAGAAGGATTTCCATTCGTCACTGTGAATATTAATAAATATCACTCTGAATGTTCTGGCAATACCATAAAGATATTGCGTAGAAACCTGAAACGAGTTTGAATCAATTAAGAATCAAACCACTGTTGCTTTTCAGTTTTACACATGTTCAATTCATAAAGAATCTTACATATGACCTACCGCAGTGCTGTTTGATGTTAACACTGGAAGGATTTCCACTCATCATTGTGAATACTAAGTAGTATCACTCTGAGTGTTCTAGCAATATCGTAAGGATATAGCGTAGGACTCTGTTGATCTTCATCCGTGTGTCCTAACGAGATTTTATTGATCTCTTGGCTCTAGACTCTATTTGTGCACTTTTAGTGGTCGGAGGCTGGAGCAGGTGCCACTTATTCAATATCAACCATCTCGAAGTGAGAAAGTCAATAGTAGTCATGTTGTTCTCCGTGACAATAAAACAAACTTCTTTTGAGAGAATCCTGAGTAGCTAGGAAAGGGTTGTGCATACATCACTGGGTCCATGATGAGTTTGTCTTCATGATGAGTTGACCCGGTTTCTGCCTAAGTTGTATGGAGGTCTTCTTTCTTTACACCCTTTATCCTTACATTTCTTTTTCATTCTTCAACCCCTTCAATGCTTACCAAGACATCATTACTAGCACCTTGTTGTGATTGTTCCAGTGCTAGCATCAGTACTTAGTCGGCATTCAGCTACGTTCACATTCTACTCCATCTTTCCTAAGGACTTCTAATAATCTATTGGATTGTCCCTGGGAAGATCCCTCTGGTTCTGGTTGGATCATAGGACTTAAACCTAACCACCCTTTTGACACCAATAACGTCGTGAATTAAAGATGTTGTGGGTATTTGATCGTAACCATGAAAACCACTTTAAATTCTAACAAAGTGTTTAAAAAAACATTTAACACCTTGCTAGTTTTGTCGTTTAAGAAATGCTCCCCCTTCACATTTGCATCGATAATCGAAAGTGTTTCGCACATGTAGGTAAGAGTTAAAGTGCTTGAGTCTTATATTAGATCACATTTTAATCACATTTTCTCCCCTATCTCTAATATATAAAATCTTTTGATATTAGAGATACCAAATTTGATTAAAATATATTTTGAAAAAAATAGTCTTGAAATCTCTGGGAGAAAGATGTGTTAATCTTTTGCATGAAGTTAAAATGCTCCCCCTCAAAAATTGATCCAATTGAATTGTCATTGTGAGGATATGATCCACATTTCGCTTTTTGAGGATGGGAGTTGTTGAACACACAATTTTTGAAAGATTTTGAATATCATTGAAAAATTCTTGAAAAAATTGTGTTCAACGCTTTTTTGAAAAATCAATTCTTTTTGTCGAAATGTTTTTCTAAAGCATAAACTTGAGTTCATAGACTTTGAATGTCTTGACGAATCCACTCAAGTGTAAGAAGATTTCTCTTCTTTTGCTGAGGGTAAGGGTACTAAATCGTACACTCCCCCGTGAATATCGATCCGGGTTGCAATCTAAAAGTGATTACAAGCCATTGTGTTGAGCTCAAAACGTTGAATGTTTTGTGACAAGCTAAACCCGTGATAGATTGCTCTACCCGTTGTTTGGAAATATTTGTCCAAAATAGACAATTTCCTTTATTAAAAGAAGAAATGACATGTTTTGAAAAATATTTACAACTTTCATTCGAGCTTTATGTACACACCCGTGTCGTTATTGAGCGACATTTCTAGGCACGTCCATATTATCGATACTGAAAGACATGTCGAGAAGAATATTTTTGGATTTTGAAAGATTTTTAATTTTGTGTTTTGCTTTTATGTGTTTTATATTTTTGTATTTTGCTTTTTCAAAGATATTTACAGGTTGATGTTTGATAGATAAATCAAGCAGGCACCTTTGCAAGAATCTCCAGGTCTGCTGGAGTCAAACATCTCATACCAATTTGCCTAACGAGGTACTCAAACCTATCTTTCGACAGAGCTTTCGTAAACAAGTCGGCTAATTGGTAATCCGTTCCAACAAAGTATAATTCAACGATACCTCTTTCAACTTGTTCCTTTATGAAGTGGTATCTGACATCGATGTGCTTCGTGTGGGAATGCTGTACCGGATTGCAGGAGATGGCTATGGCCGACTTTGAGTCACAGTACATAGGTACTTTGTCAAAGTGGAAGCCATAATCCGTGAGTTGTGTTCTCATCCAAAGAACTTGAGCACAACACGCAGATAGAGACACATACTCCGCTTCGACGGATGAAAGTGACGTGCAATATTGCTTCTTGGAAGACCATCCCACAAGCTTATCTTGACCTAGAAATTGTGCACCGCCAGAAGTACTTTTTCGTGTATCAAGACACCCTGCATGATCAGAATCTGAATAGGCCGTTAGAAAGAAACCAGTTTCCCTCGGATACCAGAGTCCCAAATGAATGGTATTCTTGAGGTACCGAAAGATCCGTTTAACCTCCTTGAGGTGCTTTTCAGTGGGTCGTGCTTGATAACGTGCACAATAACACGTAGCATGTGAAATATCAGGTCTGCTTGCTGTCAAGTACATGAGGGACCCGATCATGGAACGATATCTCGTTTGATCTATGGGTAATCCCTCCAAGTCAGCATCTAGCGATGTGGTTGATAATGGTGTCCCAACGGGGTCACATGAAGTCATACCATGCTTTTTGATTATCTCTTGACAATACTTAGCTTGGTTTATAAATATACCACTTGGGGATTGGTGAACTTGAATTCCTAGAAAGAATTTTAGTTCGCCCATCATTGACATTTCAAATTTGTTGTGCATTACTTTTTCAAACCATTTTGAAAGTTTTGGGTTTGTAGACCCGAAAATAATGTCATCAACATAAATTTGCACAAGCAAAATGTCATCCCCATATTTATAAGTGAACAAAGTTAGATTAATGGAACCTTTTGAGAAACCTTTGGATACCAGAAATTTCGAGAGCTCGTCGTACCACGCCCTTGGAGCTTGCTTGAGTCCATATAGTGCCTTGTGGAGACGATACACCTTGTCAGGATAATGAGGATTGACAAATCCTTCCGGCTGCATGACATAGACTTCTTCCTTCAAAGGACCGTTAAGAAACGCCGTCTTTACGTCCATTTGATAGACAGTGAATCCCTTATGTGCAGCATAAGCAAGGAAAATCCTGACCGCTTCCATGCGAGCAACTGGTGCAAATGATTCATCAAAATCAATTCCCTCTTTCTGGCCATACCCCTTAGCCACTAGCCTAGCTTTGTTCTTGATGATCATATTCTCTTCATCCATCTTGTTTTTCCAGATCCAACGAAGATTTAATGGAGTCACATCGTATGGTCTGTCAACAAGTTCCCAGACTTTAAGTCTTTCAAATTGTTGAAGTTCATCCGTCATCGATTCAATCCAAGCATGATCAGCCATGGCTTCTTTGATGTTTTTCGGTTCAGCTGTACTCACAACGAGTGCGAACATACAAACATCGCCATCAGTTTCTAGTTTTCGTCTTGTACGAACAGGCTGTGAAGGGTTTCCAATTACGTGAACCAAAGGATGATCTCGGGTCCAATGATGTGTTGAAGGATGTCGTTGATAAAACGTATGCATATTTGATGGATCAACATGGCGAGTAGAAGACTCTCCAGTTTCGTGTACCGGTGTACCGAATGGGTTGTGAAAATCGTCATCGTCAGATAATGCACCGTCTGCTTGATTTGTGTTCTCTGGAGCAATGACAGTAGTTGTGGATGTTGTAGGATCGATTGTTGAAGTGATATTCTGAGGAGGTATGATGTAGAAGTTTTTGTACCCTTTAGGAAAAGGATGACAAATAGTGGAAGTATTAAGTGTCGGTTTAGGAAAACCGAGCACTAATGACCAAGCAAATTCGTTTCCCAAGGAGGCTAGTGCGTTGTATTAAGAGTTGATTTATGTTTGTTTGTGATTATGAACAAGTAGGAAAGAAATTAGAAAGGAAAGAAAAGACGGTTACGATTACGAATTAAACTACGACGAAAAAGGCGAAAACGTAAAAACCGTAAAAACTACAAAATTAAAAATTTCAACCTAAAAATTAATTATAAGCTAAAACAAGTCTAAAATAATATAAATAAGGAATAAAATCCAATAAAAATATTTTTAAACCTTTTATTAATTAAATATTCAATTTTAAATGCTAATTAAAGCCCTAAAATTAAATATAATTAATCAAAATGTCCAAAATATGATTTTATTGAACAATAAACTTACTTATATTATCTAAAAACTAAAAAGTATTTTTTATAATTTTTAAATACTATTTTTCTATTTTTAAATTACTAAAAACTATTTTTAAACCAAAATAATTATAAAAAATAATTATATAATGCAAAAAATAATCTACCAATTTTAAAAAATCCTATTTTACTCTAATGAACAGTAGAAAAATGAAAAAGCTTGAAAAATATTAAATTTTCCACTAAATGACAAAACTAGTTTAATTAAAACCCTAATTAACTTAAATTAATTCTAAAAATTAATAAAAAGATGAACAGTAAAATCTTTTTATATCAAAAACCTTAAAATATTATTCTAAGTCTAGGAAAATTGATTAAATGGAAAAATATTACTTTTTGGCACTAAAAGACAAAAACAGAAACTTTAAAGTTAATTTAAAATAGCTAATTAATCTAAAAATTACTAAATGAACAGTAAATAAAAATTTAATTATACTGAAAAATTAAGAATAAAATAAGAAAAATATTGGAAAAAGAATTAAACCCTAAAATCTAAATTTCACCACTAAAGACAAAAAAGTGAGATTGTGATAGTGACCTTTTTCTAGTTTCTGTCTTTTTGTGTAGCAGTGGCTACAAACAAACTAGCAGGGGGAAGTTAGTTCCCACTGCTAGTGTAAATAAGCTGACAACATTATGAAAAGCTTAGGAAAGCTTTGTGATGGCTTTTTAATGGATAACAAGGCACCCCTACACTCAGTGGAGTGTAGGGAGTCTATGCAAACAAGAAAAAACACAACCCCAATACAAAAATCTCACACAAATTGCCAATTAAAGTGACTGATATGCTTGGTAAGTTACTGATGAACAGTACTGATCTACAAGGCACAAAAACGGATTTTAATGGGCCACAATTATCACATAAGCATACCAAATTACTATTAAGCTATCAGTAACCCTAGATTATACCAAACCCTAATCAGTCTACCAAGATTCAGATCAAAATTCACCTAAAACAAGCCCTACTGATGAACTTTCTGATTTTAGCTATTTTTTTACCAAGATATGAGCATACAAGTGCTTTAAAAGCCTACCAAACAAAAAAATAACTAACACCAACTACTGATAATCACATATAAGACATATGTAAACAGGATTTAACCAACAAATTGCATCCAATTTCAGATTATACCCTAGTCCCAAACACCCCTTTAAAACTGAAATCCAACTTTTTTCAAACCAAATCAATACAAAACTTTACCAAACTGGAATGAAGGACTTAAATCATGCATATAACATCTAAAGTAAGCAAATACAAGCATTTAAACAAACTCTTAACAACTTAACATGAAAATTCATACAAAGCATAAAAAATCAGAAAAATGAGAATTAAAAATAGCAAACAAGGACTACCTTGTTGGGCTTACTTCCAAGCCCAACAGTGGCTGATAAGCCACCTCCTACAAGCCCGGGCTTGTGCTGAGCCTTGTGGGATTTGGATTGGTTTGAACACAATGGCAAGAAAATGGTGAGAAATAACCTTAGCTTTTTCTTGTTTCCTGCACACCACAAACAACAAGAAGAGAAAGAACAAGCTATAAGTGATTCAATAAGCTTGTTTCAAGAAGCTTACTGAATGGCTTATAGCAGTAAGCTAAAAAGATGATGAATAAGATTTTTGTAAAATCTTGGAGAACCAAAATTGAAAACCTTGTGAAACTTTAGGAACCAAACAAAGAATTTAAACAAATCAACTCAAGGGGTTAAACCTGTCTTATCAAGGCAGATTCAACTCAATCTTGAACTTGGATCCAAGCTTTTCAGAAAGAACAAGTTTCTGAAAATCTTGGATATAAGTGAAATTCTTAAAACAAAACTTGAAAATTTAAAAGTGAATTTAGGAAAAACAGACTTTAAAACTTAAAGATACTGGAAAGTAAATTGGATCACAGTCTTATGCAGGAAAAAACTTTTTTCATTCATTCATAAAAGAAAATTTCATAAAACTGGAACAAGAAAGGGGTGCCACAAGTTGGACCTCCTTTTATAGCTAGCTAAAGATCATTCTAGAAAGATAAAAATAATGTAAACCCTAGCAAACGGATTTCCAATCATGCCCTTTGAAAATTCAAACTTTCTTGGTCAAAGATGCCTCATGTGAAGATGTAAGGATAGCCAGCTGTGTTGTGATGATCCTGGACGCTCATTTGGTCCTTGGGGACAAAGAAAAACGTTTTGGGACGTTTGATAGCTGTAGGATTCCCTTTTTGCCAAATATGGAGGAGCAGGGGACACGTGTGGGGCCCTGTTTGATGAAGGTGATGGTTTGTTTGCTGGTGGGTTGTGATTAACTTGTCATTAATCAACAATCTGGAAATAATTAGCACTTTCCCCTTTGATTTGAGAGAGATAGAGATTTAGGGTTTATGATGATGAGGGGATTAGCAGGTAACGTTTGATTTAGATTAGGGATGGGTTTGGTTTAAAAAATGTGTTTACCCCCAATACTTAACAACTGATTTAAAATCAGTTATTTAAAATGATAGTGGGGAATGACGTGTAGGAAGGGTGTATTTTGATTGGGTGATGGGAGAGTGGTGGTGAGGTGGCAGGTTGTGATAGGCTGGGGAGGGTTTAGTGATTAGGCAAAAACAGTCCCCCAAGTTCCTTCTCGTTTCCACTTTGTAAATAATAGTTATCAGCTCCCTTTTTACCTTTGACAACTTTGGAGCACTTGTCAAAAATGGCACAATGTATTTAGCAAACTTATAACAAGGACCAAATGCGTTCTTTTAGCATTCTTTAAGGACCATTCATGCACATGTCTTCAAATATCAAGGAAATATCTTGCACAAATGAATAGTGGAGGGTCATTTGTGACAAGTCTTCATAAGTTGAGGGACCAAAGTTGCCAATTCTTCAAAGTTAAGGGTCCTTTTTGTACTTTTGACAAACTTTAGGGACCAAACTTGTAATTATGAAGATACAAGGGTATAAAGTGTCAATTCTTCAAACTTGGAGGACCAATCTTCAATATTCTTCAATTCTTCTAGGATTTTCTTTGGAAAATTCCTCACTAGGGCTTGGTTCATCGTGCGGCTTCGTTTCCCGTGTTCGTTTTTGCATGATTCTTGTGATCTTTTGTCATTTTCTCAATATCCGTACCTAAAATACACAAGCAACAAACACAAGCATATATTTGGGTATTTTGATGATATTTAATGCATTTTAAGTTCAAAAAGAACGATGAGACCATGTATAAAAGCAGTCTCATCACTCCCCCATACTAAACCATTGTCGTGCCCTCACGCAATGCTAGAATAAAGTATCGTAGCATCTCCAAAATTCATTTTTATTCACTTTATTGGAATGATAAACTAGCTACACTACTACTATTACTACTACTTGCGTTTTAGACATAATGTATGATTTTCATCGCAAAATGGGACGTTTAGGTTCATAGAATAAGAACACGTGAATGCTTCGTTAGAAATAATTTCATCGTCCTCGATTTTCACTCCAATTCCATGCTAAGCGTGCAACGAGATCATTGTCATTATAAGTTAGTAATGCTAACACTACTCATATGCCCTAATCACGTACTTATCCTCCCATTATTCCTAAGTTGTATCTCTTATATTTTATTTTGTCTTGAATGTTTCACGAGGATACATTGTTTGACTTATGCGATAATAGAGATTTAGGTCTAAAAATAGAGTCCTAACGGTGTAACTAAGACCATCAAATCAATAACCCCTCCTAATAGACGACGATGTTAAAAAATTAAGTTGACAAGAAGAATCGATAAACACGGTTTTATAACGGTTTTGAACATGAGACTTATTACCAAGACTTTTATACGCCCCTTAACGGAAGGACCTTATTATCTTTGGTTTACCTCCATCTTTTATTCAACTTCGCCATGAAGCTTTTATTATGACTTCGGTCTTGCCTTGCCTTTTATTATCCGCCTCATCGGTGGTTTTATTAGCCAAAGACGTATATCCTCACGCTAAAGCGAATTTTGGATCTTTAAAGCTTCGAAGATTAAGGCTTGATTCACTTTCAATTTTTGCATAGATTTTAGGCCTTGTGGGGCTTCAAATTGTTTGCTTGATTTAGGTGAGCACTTGAAATCTTATTATTGGGTGAAGCTTTCGATTATTCGGGTGCCAATACTTCAAAACCGTGACGCTGGCGATACCTTAATGTCTTCCCAATTTAATTACACGGAAGCTACTAGAAAAGACTAGAAACCCAACAATCCTAACTAAACCGCTAAGTCAATATTTATTAAGCAAAAAAAATATTTACATGCGAAGGGAGAATAAGCAAACAACGAGAACACATGAGTTTTTGAAAGAATACGAGTACTCTACGTTTAGCATAGTAACTTATAATTAACTCTATCATTTCTCGTCCTCATTTAAGAGACTTAGCCTAATGTGTAGTTAAGGAATCAAAGCTAAGTGCTCAACACGCACGGTCGAGTCAAAAATTACTCTTATTCTCGCCATCGGAAAACCTACATTCGTGTCTTCAAACACTTATAAAACATGAGAAAAATTTTAAAATTTGGCCATTTTTAGCCTTATTTTGTAATAAAACGATAAGCAAAACGATAAACTTTGGAAAGCGTGAAGGTTTGGCAAGGCAAGTATCTATTCACCCCCCATACTAAAGTTAAACATTGTCCTCAATGTTTCGAGTCTAGGGGTGCAAACACCCCCATACTAGAGACGTAGTCGAATGCCTAATCTAGCATGGAAAGGGTGTAACCATTAAATTTAAAGCCGTTTATGAAGTGTGCTAAAAACCTATGGTTAGAACATCAAAAGGATATATCATGGATATTGAGAAATGTCTCCAAAAGCAAACGATCGAGTGCTCCCATAAAACGAACACGAGAGGCTCCAATCGTGAAGATCATGATCTAAAAACCACATATCACAAACAACCACGGAACAAAGGTTGGAAGGGCACGAATCCCCACACGTAAGCTACATTAGACTAAGAAAGCGATAATATGTACATAGGATAAGCATGGGACTCCCCCACGAGGCTCCTCGTTTTTGATTACCGAGTCATGAGCTCGACTCAATCCCCTCAATACTAATTATCATTGGGGAAGGTGACTTGGTCGAGGTAGTTCAAGGATGGAACTTCCCCGCCAAAGTAGTGCTTCAACCTATGTCCATTCACCTTAAAGTTAGGACCATCATCTTGAGCTAGCTCGATGGTCCCATACGGAAACACTTGCGTTACGGTGAATGGACCGGACCAACGGGATTTCAATTTACCGGAAAATATTTTCAATCTTGAATTAAAAAGTAAAACTTGATCCCCAATGTTAAAAACCCGGTTTTTAATTTTAGAATCATGCAACTTTTTAGTTTTCTCTTTATAAATCAATGAATTTTCATAAGCAATATCCCTTAATTCATCCAATTCATTTAATTGCATTTTCCGGTGTTTTCCCGCGGTCTCCATGTCATCATTACAATGCTTTAGGGCCCAATAAGCCTTGTGTTCTAACTCGATAGGCAAATGACAATTCTTTCCATACACAAGCTTATAGGGAGTGCACCCAATGGGCGTCTTATGAGCGGTCCTAAAGGCCCATAAAGCATCGTCTAACTTATCTGACCAAGATTGTCGGTTTTCCCCCACGGATCTCTCCAAGATCCTCTTCAATGCTCGGTTTGAAACCTCGACTTGCCCACTCGTTTGTGGGTGATAAGCCGTAGAAAGACGATGTGTAACCCCATATTTCCTTAGAACCCTTTCAAATTGGTCATTACAAAAATGGGTTCCACGATCGCTTATGATAGCACGAGGGGTTCCAAACCTAGCAAACAAACTTTTCAAGAACTTAACTACCACACGAGCATCATTAGTGGGCAAGGCCTTCGCCTCCACCCACTTAGAAAGGTAGTCAACCGCAACGAGAATGTACTTATTACCACGAGATGATGGGAACGGCCCCATAAAGTCTATGCCCCAAACGTCAAAGATCGCACATACTTGAATGATATTTTGTGGCATTTCATCTTTTTGTGAGGCTTTTCCTTGTCGTTGGCATGAATCACAAGACTTCACAAGATCTTGTGCATCTCGGTAAATAGTAGGCCAAAAGAAGCCGGCATCAAACACCTTTTTAGCCGTGAGATTAGCACCGTGGTGACCACCCGTGGGTCCCTCATGGCAAGCTCTAAGGATGTTAGAAGCTTCGGTGCCAAATACACAACGGCGGATGATTTGATCCGCACAAGTTCGAAACAAGTAAGGGTCGTTCCAAAAATAGAACTTGACATCACGAAAGAATTTTCGTTTTTCTTGAGTTGTCATACCCTTAATGATGAAGTTACCCGCATGGTAATTTGCAAAATCCGCAAACCATGGGGTAGAAGAATCAAGTTTGGAATTCACTACACCAAGTGTCTCGAGCGGAAATGTTTCGGTGATTTCCTTGGGCTCGTAAACACTTTGGTGAGGATCTTCCAAACGAGAGAGATGATCGGCCGCTAGATTCTCGGCTCCTTTTTTGTCAACAATGGTGTGATCAAATTCTTGAAGGAGGAGAATCCAACGAAGTAATCTCGGCTTAGCATCTTGCTTTGCCATGAGATACTTGATAGCCGAATGGTCCGTATACACTATGCATTTCGTCAAGACGAGATAAGGTCGGAATTTCTCAAATGCATACACCACGGCAAGGAACTCCTTTTCCGTTGTAGTGTATTTAAGTTGAGCCTCGGTCATCGTCTTGCTAGCATAGTGAATAGGCAAGAAGTGCTTATCATGACGTTGCCCCAAAACGGCCCCAATAGCGTAATCACTTGCATCACACATAAGTTCAAAGGGGAGGTTCCAATTTGGAGCAACAAGAATGGGAGCTTCGGTAAGTTTCCTCTTAAGGATCTCAAAGGCTCGTACACAATCTTCGTCAAAGACAAAACGTGCCTCTTTTTCAAGGAGATGTGTAATGGGTCGAGAAATCTTCGAGAAATCCTTGATGAATCGTCGATAAAAGCCCGCGTGGCCTAGGAAACTCCTAACTCCCTTGACGGTTTTGGGATGAGGTAATTTGGCGATGACGTCTACCTTAGCTTGATCTACCTCAATCCCCGCTTTCGAGACCTTGTGCCCTAAGACGATTTCACTTTTAACCATAAAATGACACTTTTCCCAATTGAGCACAAGGTTGGTTTCCTCACAACGTTTTAACATTCTCTCAAGGTTCGACAAACACGAAGTAAAGGAATCACCAAACACGGAAAAGTCATCCATGAAGACTTCCATCGTCTTCTCGATCATATCATGAAAAATAGCCATCATGCATCGTTGAAAAGTTCCCGGTGCATTGCAAAGTCCGAATGGCATTCTACGATAAGCAAACGTTCCATATGGACATGTAAACGTAGTTTTTTCTTGATCACGAGGATCGATGGGAATTTGGAAGTAACCGGAAAAACCATCTAAAAAGCAATAGAAATCGTTTCCCGTAAGACGCTCCAACATTTGGTCCATGAAGGGCAAGGGAAAATGGTCTTTTCGAGTGGCTTCATTCAACTTACGATAGTCAATGCACACTCTCCATCCGGTCACGAGTCTAGTGGGAATCAACTCGTTGGCATCGTTTGGCACAACGGTCATCCCTCCCTTTTTAGGGACACAATGAATAGGACTCACCCAAGGGCTATCGGAAATAGGGTAAATCATTCCCGCGTCAAGGAGTTTAAGGACCTCTTTTTTGATGACGTCGTGAATTTTGGGGTTCACCCTCCTTTGACTTGGATTGTTGGCTTGAAATCCTCCTCCATTAAGATTTTGTGTGTACAAAATTTGGGATCGATTCCCTTAATGTCGGATAACTTCCATGCAATCGCCCCTTTGTGGTCCTTAAGAACATCGACAAGTGCGGTTTTTTCATCATTCGAAAGTTCCTTTGCAATAATAACCGGCAACTTGTCGTCCTCCTCCAAATAGACATATTCGAGGTGAGGAGGTAAATCTTTCAACTCGAGAATAGGTGGTTCCTCAAGTGAAGATTTGGGCTCGATGCTCATAACCTCCTCGGGTGGAGGAAATGGGAAATCGTTGAGAAAATCCTTGATAATCGAGAAGTCCTCATAATTGTCGAGGTCTTCGTCACAAGTACGTGGAACATCGAATTCTTCCAACGTAAAACCACCACCTTCGAAAGGAGTGAAGGTTTGTGTCGAATTATCAAGAATTGGATCTAACATAGTGGGATTGCCACTAGTTTCTTCATCACCAAACCCTAAAACTTCTTGTGAAAATTCCTCGCAAACCACGTCGATCATATCAACGAGGTTTATGGTAGCGACGGAATAAACATGAGAAAGTTGAGAATTTTGAGTTGCGTTTATAACAAGTTCTTCGTCGTTGAAACGTAAGGTGATCTTTCTAGCATGCACATCAATCAAAGCCATAGACGTATCTAAAAACGAACGACCTAAAATAAGAGGAACTTGAGGATCCGTGGGGATGTCAACAACAATAAAGTCTACGGGATAGTAGAACTTCCCCACTTTCACAAAAACGTCTTCCGCCAAACCACATGCAAGAATCGTGGAATGGTCGGCCAACTCAATAGACATTCGTGAAGGAGTAAGATTAGGAAGATTGAGCGACTTGTAGATTGCAAGTGGCATCAAGTTAATGCTAGCACCAAGATCGGCCAAGGCATAGCATTCTTCCATATCTTGAATTGCACAAGGGATCAAAAATTTACCGGGATCACCGACTTTTTGAGGTATGCGATTAAGATAAACCGACGAACAACTAGACTTTTGGTGTAATTTCTCCTTGTTGTTCAACATACTCTTAAAGTTAGCGGCAAATCGAGGCATCATGACCAAAGCATCGGCGAAACTCACATTAAAGTGCAAATCACGAAACATTTTCATAAAAAGCTCAAATTGGTAGTTGTCGCGCTCTTGTCTTTTCTCCTTCCTAAGTCTCGATGGGTAAGGCAAGGGTGGTGTGGGTTGGGGCATAGGCATAGCCTTTGGAATCTCGGGTTCCAATATGGGTGATGGGTCAACCGTAGGCGTGGCATGAGCGGTACTTTGTGGGATTGAAATATGCTCCTTTTCGACCACCACCTCGGGTTCTTCCTCAATTTCCTCCACCGTTGGAGTAATTGGTTGAGGAGTCGGTTCTTTAAGTGTCTTACCACTACGTGTGGTAATCACTATCATCTCTCCCTTCGGGTTTGAAACGGTGTTACTAGGTAAACTACCCGAAGTAGAGGCTTTGTTTCCCATTACGGCTTCTAAAATTGCATTAAGCTTAGCATCAAAATTATTAAACTTCACATCTTGAATAGCGGCTTTTTGGTCAATTATTTGTTCAAGCCTAGCATGACTTTGCTCTATCTTGTTGTTTTGACCTCGAATTTGGTTAGCAAAATCATTTTTCAATTCATTTCTCATGGCTAGGTTTTCCTTAATAAAATTAGCTAACTCCTTTGCGTTCTTAGCCGTGTCCTTAGCTTGATTAGCCATTTGTTCTTGAATGTTTTCCAAAATCTTATCATTTGAAGTAGCGTAATTCAAAAAGTCTATTGGAAGTTCTTTATTATTTTGAAGACCTTGACTTGCATTTTGAAAATTACGGTTTTGATTTTGATTTTGCAATTGGCTACTACTACTCCCTTGATTCCCATAGTTGTTATTACCCTTATAATTATTCCTTTGATTGCTTTGGTAACCAACTTGATTGTTTCGATAATTGTTAGCATTTTGATTTGGTGAAAAACCGGGTGGAGTCAATTGATTAGTGAGAGGAACTTGACCGTTTTGGTTATAAGTTCCCGCGGCCGCGAAGGCACTCGAAGTGTTACCACCGTTGGTAATGCACTCAGAATAATCGTGAGCTCCACCACAATACATACAAGAAACCTCAACCGCTTTAATCGTAGCGGGAGCGGGTTGTTCACCAACTTTAAACTCAACTAACAAGCCTTTCACTATATCAAAAATTTTGTTCTCCAAATTAGCCTCGACTTGGCAAGCATCAACGGTGTGTGACAAACTAGGTGAAGATGAAGACGAAGCCTTACGAACACTCGACGTGCTACGAGGACTATACACCTTAGACCTATTCTCAATAATTAACAATGCTTCCTCGACCGTTTTACACAAAAAATTACCACCCGCGGCGGCATTAAGATAATCACGCTCATGATCGTTCAATCCATTGTAAAACGTGTCTATTTGATGCAAGTCGGAAAAACCATGATGAGGACATTCGTGCAACATTTCCTTAAACCTATTCCAAGCCGTTGAAAAACTCTCATTATACTCTTGTGAAAACTTTGAAATCTCGTTTTTCAAGTGCGTAGTCTTAGAGGGCGGAAAAAATTGGTTCACGAACTTTGAAACGAGATCCTTCCACGTCAATATAGAATTGGGTGGCTCTTTCTCTAACCAAATTTTTGCGGGCCCCGCTAAGGAAAAAGCATCATCTTAATCGAGTCGTTTGAAACATCCTTAAACTTGCACGTGGCGGTGAGACGATTAAATTGGCGAATGTGGTTATGCGGGTTGTCCTTTTCGTCCCCTCGAAACTTGTTGTTTTGAATCATGGACAACAAACCCGTCTTAACCTCAAAATTCTCCGCAAGGATAGCGGGAATCACAATCGCTTCTCCATAACCCTCGGTGGGTGCTTGAAGCAACTCCATCATAGTTCGATTAGCCATGGGTGCTTCTTTCACTACAATGGGTTCGTCAATAGGAGAGTCCTCACTAGTAGGAGTGAGTGATTTGTTTCTTCGTTTACGAGCACGTCTAGCTTTAGAGCGAGTTTGCATAAACGTCACGTACAACGAGAAGGCGAGCAAAGAAGATTCTTTTTGGTGTTTTTACTTTTTCAATTTTTTTGTGATTTTTGATTGTTTTTAACTTTTTTTTTGGATTTTTGGAATGTATTAGTAGACACAAAATCTACAAATCTCCTCCTTAATCAAATCTCTTGATTAAAGAAGCCTCAAGGAATGAAAACGATCACGTGAAGTGAACGCCTTCGATGACTTTAGAACGATGGTGGAACACCAAATCGTTCAAGAGGGTTTAATCAAATGAAACCAAGAAAATATATATGATACTTAGTAATACTTTGGGCGGCAAAACCCTCGATTCACTCTCAAAATCAAATACGCACAAGCAAGCGGAGGAAACGAGGCGGCGCGAAGCACTTAAGAGCCTTTTTCCTTTAGGTCGTGAAATACAACCGCCTTATACCCACCTTATAGTTTGTATTATCAAAATCAAGCTTCACGAAAGTATTTATCTATTTTTGCCTTTTTCTTTGGTTTGAGATTCGAATACAATGATCGAGTGATGAAATCCCGAGTCAAGGTTGTGATTGCTCACGTATTTGGAGTACTTGTAAATTTATTGTTCTACGTATACAATATAGTAATAATATTCACACAAAAATCGAAAAACGATAATACGTATTAATAGAGTGCTATTAATACAAATACTATTATGGCTAATATAAAAAAACAACAATGGTTCAACCAAAACACAACACGCCTCCCCGGCAGCGGCGCCAAAATGATGTAGAAATTTTTGTACCCTTTAGGAAAAGGATGACAAATAGTGGAAGTATTAAGTGTCGGTTTAGGAAAACCGAGCACTAATGACCAAGCAAATTCGTTTCCCAAGGAGGCTAGTGCGTTGTGTTAAGAGTTGATTTATGTTTGTTTGTGATTATGAACAAGTAGGAAAGAAATTAGATACGATGAAAAAGGCGAAAACGTAAAAACCGTAAAAACTACAAAATTAAAAATTTCAACCTAAAAATTAATTATAAGCTAAAACAAGTCTAAAATAATATAAATAAGGAATAAAATCCAATAAAATATTTTTAAACCTTTTATTAATTAAATATTCAATTTTAAATGCTAATTAAAGCCCTAAAATTAAATATAATTAATCAAAATGTCCAAAATATGATTTTATTGAACAAATAACTTACTTATATTATCTAAAAACTAAAAAGTATTTTTTATAATTTTTAAATACTATTTTTCTATTTTTAAATTACTAAAAACTATTTTTAAACCAAAATAATTATAAAAATAATTATATAATGCAAAAAATAATCTACCAATTTTAAAAATCCTATTTTACTCTAATGAACAGTAGAAAAATGAAAAAGCTTGAAAAATATTAAATTTTCCACTAAATGACAAAACTAGTTTAATTAAAACCCTAATTAACTTAAATTAATTCTAAAAATTAATAAAAAGATGAACAGTAAAATCTTTTTATACCAAAAACCTTAAAATATTATTCTAAGTCTAGGAAAATTGATTAAATGGAAAAATATTACTTTTTGGCACTAAAAGACAAAAACAGAAACTTTAAAGTTAATTTAAAATAGCTAATTAATCTAAAAATTACTAAATGAACAGTAAATAAAAATTTAATTATACTTAAAAATTAAGAATAAAATAAGAAAAATATTGGAAAAAGAATTAAACCCTAAAATCTAAATTTCACCACTAAAGACAAAAAAGTGAGATTGTGATAGTGACCTTTTTCTAGTTTCTGTCTTTTTGTGTAGCAGTGGCTACAAACAAACTAGCAGGGGGAAGTTAGTTCCCACTGCTAGTGTAAATAATCTGACAACATTATGAAAAGCTTAGGAAAGCTTTGTGATGGCTTTTTAATGGATAACAAGGCACCCCTACACTCAGTGGAGTGTAGGGAGTCTATGCAAACAAGAAAAAACACAACCCCAATACAAAAATCTCACACAAATTGCCAATTAAAGTGACTGATATGCTTGGTAAGTTACTGATGAACAGTACTGATCTACAAGGCACAAAAACGGATTTTAATGGGCCACAATTATCACATAAGCATACCAAATTACTATTAAGCTATCAGTAACCCTAGATTTTACCAAACCCTAATCAGTCTACCAAGATTCAGATCAAAATTCACCTAAAACAAGCCCTACTGATGAACTTTCTAATTTTAGCTATTTTTTTACCAAGATATGAGCATACAAGTGCTTTAAAAGCCTACCAAACAAAAAAATAACTAACACCAACTACTGATAATCACATATAAGACATATGTAAACAGGATTTAACCAACAAATTGCATCCAATTTCAGATTATACCCTAGTCCCAAACACCCCTTTAAAACTGAAATCCAACTTTTTTCAAACCAAATCAATACAAAACTTTACCAAACTGGAATGAAGGACTTAAATCATGCATATAACATCTAAAGTAAGCAAATACAAGCATTTAAACAAACTCTTAACAACTTAACATGAAAATTCATACAAAGCATAAAAAATCAGAAAAATAAGAATTAAAAATAGCAAACAAGGACTACCTTGTTGGGCTTACTTCCAAGCCTAACAGTGGCTGATAAGCCACCTCCTACAAGCCCGGGCTTGTGCTGAGCCTTGTGGGATTTGGATTGGTTTGAACACAATGGCAAGAAAATGGTGAGAAATAACCTTAGCTTTTTCTTGTTTCCTGCACACCACAAACAACAAGAAGAGAAAGAACAAGCTATAAGTGATTCAATAAGCTTGTTTCAAGAAGCTTACTGAATGGCTTATAGCAGTAAGCTAAAAAGATGATGAATAAGATTTTTGTAAAATCTTGGAGAACCAAAATTGAAAACCTTGTGAAACTTTAGGAACCAAACAAAGAATTTAAACAAATCAACTCAAGGGGTTAAACCTGTCTTATCAAGGCAGATTCAACTCAATCTTGAACTTGGATCCAAGCTTTTCAGAAAGAACAAGTTTCTGAAAATCTTGGATATAAGTGAAATTCTTAAAACAAAACTTGAAAATTTAAAAGTGAATTCAGGAAAAACAGACTTTAAAACTTAAAGATACTGGAAAGTAAATTGGATCACAGTCTTATGCAGGAAAAAACTTTTTTCATTCATTCATAAAAGAAAATTTCATAAAACTGGAACAAGAAAGGGGTGCCACAAGTTGGACCTCCTTTTATAGCTAGCTAAAGATCATTCTAGAAAGATAAAAATAATGTAAACCCTAGCAAACGGATTTCCAATCATGCCCTTTGAAAATTCAAACTTTCTTGGTCAAAGATGCCTCATGTGAAGATGTAAGGATAGCCAGCTGTGTTGTGATGATCCTGGACGCTCATTTGGTCCTTGGGGACAAAGAAAAACGTTTTGGGACGTTTGATAGCTGTAGGATTCCCTTTTTGCCAAATATGGAGGAGCAGGGGACACGTGTGGGGCCCTGTTTGATGAAGGTGATGGTTTGTTTGCTGGTGGGTTGTGATTAACTTGTCATTAATCAACAATCTGGAAATAATTAGCACTTTCCCCTTTGATTTGAGAGAGATAGAGATTTAGGGTTTATGATGATGAGGGGATTAGCAGGTAACGTTTGATTTAGATTAGGGATGGGTTTGGTTTAAAAAATGTGTTTACCCCCAATACTTAACAACTGATTTAAAATCAGTTATTTAAAATGATAGTGGGGAATGACGTGTAGGAAGGGTGTATTTTGATTGGGTGATGGGAGAGTGGTGGTGAGGTGGCAGGTTGTGATAGGCTGGGGAGGGTTTAGTGATTAGGCAAAAACAGTCCCCCAAGTTCCTTCTCGTTTCCACTTTGTAAATAATAGTTATCAGCTCCCTTTTTACCTTTGACAACTTTGGAGCACTTGTCAAAAATGGCACAATGTATTTAGCAAACTTATAACAAGGACCAAATGTGTTCTTTTAGCATTCTTTAAGGACCATTCATGCACATGTCTTCAAATATCAAGGAAATATCTTGCACAAATGAATAGTGGAGGGTCATTTGTGACAAGTCTTCATAAGTTGAGGGACCAAAGTTGCCAATTCTTCAAAGTTAAGGGTCCTTTTTGTAATTTTGACAAACTTTAGGGACCAAACTTGTAATTATGAAGATACAAGGGTATAAAGTGTCAATTCTTCAAACTTGGAGGACCAATCTTCAATATTCTTCAATTCTTCTAGGATTTTCTTTGGAAAATTCCTCACTAGGGCTTGGTTCATCGTGCGGCTTCGTTTCCCGTGTTCGTTTTTGCATGATTCTTGTGATCTTTTGTCATTTTCTCAATATCCGTACCTAAAATACACAAGAAACAAACACAAGCATATATTTGGGTATTTTGATGATATTTAATGCATTTTAAGTTCAAAAAGAACGATGAGACCATGTATAAAAACAGTAAAGGTAAATCTGCAACAACCCGTGTTGAAGTAGATGAAGTTGTATCCTTTTGTTGATGATGATCGGTATCATCATTCGTATCATGAGTGACAGCGGAAGACTTCGATGCAACTTGTTTCTCCCCTGTGAAATATTCATCATACATTGGTCCATATAACATTTCCAAAGCTTCAAGTGTCGTGTCCACTGTCATATCTGCTCTAGGAACATGTTCAGGAACCAGCTTTCAACTTGACGGTTCATTGCTGTTGTCTTGAGTTCCGAGTTCCGTGCGGTTGTGAACGGAGGTCGTTTGTCGATGTGGATCGGGACTTAAACTGCTTTGTTCAAGTGCCATTTCTTGTAATTCATCGAATCTGATATGAATAGTCTCGACTATCAATTTTGTTCTCTTGTTGTATACTCTGTATCCCTTAGACTGAGTTGTATATCCCACTAAAATGCATGCATCACCTTTCTCTTTCATTTTGTCCAGATTTTCACCATCTCGAATAATGTAACACGTACATCCAAAAACATGAAGGTGTTTGAGTGAAGGTTTGTGATCATTAATTATGTGATATGGTGTCTTTTCGTGTCTTGGGATAACTAAGGAGCGGTTTTGTGTGTAGCATGCGGTTGACACGGCTTCGGCCCAAAAGTATAGTGGAAGTTTTGAAGCGGATAATAATGTTCGAGCAGCCTCAACTAAAGTACGGTTTCGTCTTTCAACAACGCCGTTTTGTTCGGGTGTTCGAGCAATATATGTTTCATGTTCAATTCCTTCGGCTTCAAAATAATTTCTCAGTTTTGAATTCAAAAATTATGTACCTCTGTCAGTACGAACCACTTTAACTTGATCTTGAAGACCATGTTGTATCACTTTAAGGAAGCTGATGAGAACATCGGGTGTTTCATCCTTGGATCTCAAGAAGTGAGTCCATGTGTACCTTGAGTAGTCATCGACAATTACCATAACGTATTTCTTCCCATTGATACTTTGAACACGCATGGGACCACACAAATCTATATGAGGAAGATCTAACCGTCCTTTAGAGCTTGGTGTAGTCTTTGTCTTGAAACTACTCCGTTTAGCTTTACAAAGCTCACAAGAAGAACAAAGATGATCTTTGATGAATTTCAAGTTAGGAAGGCCTCGCACAATATCTTTCTTGGAAAGCAAGTTGATGGTGTCGAAGTTAAGATGAGATAAACGTTGATGCCATAACCAAGCTTGAGTCGTTGAAGCTTTAGCCATGAAACAGATTGGAGTTGAAGATGTGGAGTCTTGTAGTGAAATAGTGTAGAGATCAGTACCCCGTGTTCCGGTAAGTAAGTCATTCCCATCATAATCACGAACAAAACATGTCTTCTTTCTAAAAGCAACCTCCAAATCCGCATCACAGAATTGAC
Organism: Glebionis coronaria; assembly: GCA_025667525.1. Classification (NCBI taxonomy): domain Eukaryota; kingdom Viridiplantae; phylum Streptophyta; class Magnoliopsida; order Asterales; family Asteraceae; genus Glebionis; species Glebionis coronaria. The sequence goes on from CM046882.1 coordinate 521,013,453, forward strand.
CAACCGAGAAAAGATTATGATTGAGCCCTTCGACGTAGTAAACCCTTTTGATAGTGATATTCCCCTGAACCAAGTCTCCATATCCTAGGATCGGTGCAAACTGATCATTTTCGAATCGGACCGTACCCAGGAACTTCTCCACGAAGTTAATTAGAAGCTTGAGATTCCCCGTCATGTGCTTCGTGCATCCGGAGTCCATTATGAAGAGAATTATTTCGATCACCTGCAGAAGAATTAGAACACGATGGAGCATTTGCTAAATTGGATTCCATGTTAGTTGTGATTTCCGATTCATTAGTTTCCCTAGTTTCATCACTTAGAGGCACACTAACGCTCGTAGTCACATTTTCTGTCCTAACCTTAGGCATCCATTTATATCCTGGAGGACATTGATTAGCAAACCACCATTTCCAAGGCTTGCTAGCAGACTCATATAATTCCCTAATTCTGCTTCTAGGGTTCTTAGTGGTGGAGTCTGATGCAATACTTTTCTTAGGGGGGGTTGCACCAGAATGGTTCACTTTGCGTTTGGGTTTTCTAGCACTAATAGGCATCACAGTTTGCTTCTTAGTTCTAGTTTCTACGCCTTTGACATTATTCGAAACACACATAGCATGATTAGCATTAGCACACTTTCCACATTTCACACAAACAAACTTAACTTTCATAGCATTCAAAGTCGAATCATTCAAATCGTCATTACACGCGATTACAGACGTTTTATTCTTAGAAACATTGAAAATCCTAGGGTGGTCTTCTACTTCCTTCATCTTCCCTTGACTTTTGTTTTGCCAGACCTTTTCATTCATGCGAGTGCTCTTAAGCTGGGGCCGGCTAACACTAGCAGTGGGGACTACTCCTGTAGTAAAAGACACACGTCTATTAGTGTTTCTAGAAGTCTGAGGTGATTGACTTTCTTTGTTTTGTGTGGGTTTAGTGGCCAATCTATACATCCCTGGTTTAACCACATTTGGGTTCTTAATGCTTTGTGATCGAATATGTGTTTTGAGAGTGTTTAGTGGTAACCTATCCTTCCCATCCGTCTTGGGGGCAAACGCAGGTTTTACAAATGCAGAATTAGAGAAAACAGATGGTTTTCCCAAGACAGAGGGTCTAGTCACTTTTTGAGCATTGGGTTGTCTTACAACAGGTTTCTTAACACTAGGTTCCACAATCTTCCCACCCATCTTAGCAACGAGTTTCTACAACTCTGCTATCGCTCTGTCCCTATCTTGTAACTGAGCTTTCAACCCTTTAATTTCCAAATTTTGTTCGTTCATTTCTCGAAACGTTTGGGAAAGTTTTTCTTGCAATTTATTATCATGTGGAAAACTACAACGTCTTTTTGCAAAACAAGTTCAAGAGAATGACAATGTTTTTGAAGGAAATCAGTTTTGTGTTGAAGTAACTCAAAAGCCTTTTTATCAACATTTTCTTTATGTTTTGAAAGCTCAAGTTCAAGACGCTCACACTCTTTGATTTTATCAAGATATTTGCATGCAACATCAGAATATTCATCGATATCAGCACAAGATTGAAGAGTAACACACAAAATATCTTTGGAGAGACATTCTTCTAAGAGTAGATCATATTCGTTTGAAACTTCTAATTTGTCATTTTGAAGGTCATCAATTTCTTTTTCAAGAGACTCAACATATTTCAAATCATCAAACATTTCAGACTGAATTAAATTTTCAAACTCAAGAACATGTTCTTTTATTATCATCGTATTTGGTATTAAAAGTTCTTTCACAAGCACAGTTATGTCGTGAGGAATCTCGGTTTTCCACTTATCCTTTTGACGTTTCTCCCAATCGCTTGTAACAATTGATTGAACATTATTAACGTGGTGTTTAACAAAAACCAAGTATTTTTCTACTTTTGCTTTTAGAAGCATCTAGAGGCAAATAGTTAATATATTTAAAAACATTAGTTTTCCTCTTAGTGGCAAAGGCTTTTTTCCATTGAATTCTTTTTTGTTTGCATTCTAAAAATAATTCCTCAGGAGACTTCTGTTTTTGTGGAGTGAAAAGACCATAAAGACTGTTTTCATAAGCACAGTTATATGGTTTCACATAATCTCTTCACTATCGATGTTAGCTACTGGGCAGTCATTATCAGTCCATTCGGACTCACCAAGATATAAGTGAGGGTTCGCAGCTTGAGCTTGTTCGAGGTACTTGGGGGTGGCAAAGCTAGGTTGACCCTTGAAAAACGACCGAGGTGCTATCATTCTTACGGTTTGAATAGAGTCATGTGTATTATAAACAACTTTTTTCAAAAAATCGACTTGTTCTTCGAGATCCTTTACTTTTTCAGTATCTTTGCTTTGTCTATTTTTGAAATCTTGTTTTAATGTTTCAACCTCTTGTTTCTTCTCGTCAAGAATTTTAGCAGAATCGGTGGTGTTCATAGAAAGCCTCTGTTCAAGTTCATTAACTTTTGTAGTGGCAAGGTACGTTTTTTGACGTTCATCACTTAATAAAACATTAAATTGACGTTTTCTTTAGTTAACAAAGCAAGAGCTTCATTGTATTTATTTTCAAAATCGTCCTTTTTAACGCTGATGACACGACTTTTGTACCCCTCAAGCTCGTTGGTCTTTTGAAGAAGCTCAGCCCTATAACTATCAATAGTCTCATTAGATTTTATAAGAGCGGCTTTGCATTCTTCAAAGTTTTGAGTGAGCGCTGCGTTTTCCTTCTTTAACTGCTTTTGATTCTTTCTATTTTCATTGACATCTTTTTGTAAACTAGCAATTAAATTAGCAAGCGCGACACGCTCCTCGTCATCATACTCATTTGCATGTTGATCATCCTCAAACTCATTATTGCACATGTCTGATGAATCGGGTGTGGTATTGCTATCAACCGTTTCCATCATACACGTGTCAGTAATTGTTGTTGGTAGATCACTATGCTCATGTGTATCACTAAACACATTATATTCAGCATCATATTGTACCTTATCAATTAGCTCGGTATCAAAGATAGGACCATTGTCATCTTCAGTGACGTTAAGGACCTCATGAATCTTTGCCATGTATGAATAATGTGCCTCGAGTTCTTGGTCGGAGAGTTCATCATCTGTGTCGTCAAGCATTTCTCCTTCCTCAGCTGATAACATGATTCCAGCTTCCATTTTCTTGCACAACATCATCTTTTCCTTATGATAACCATAATCTTTAACCCTCTTTGGCTGCCTGCATTCCTTAGCCAAATGCCCAAAACCTCTGCAGTTAAAACACTGAATCCCACTTTGTTGCACAACTTGAGTCCCAACAGTTTCCCGATTTCCAACAACAGTAGCCACCCTCTGATTATCATACTTAGGTTGTCGATCATACTTTGGAGGACTCGCAACACGTCTTCGTGTGTCATACCTTGGAGGACTCTATGCATGGGTGTTCCTCGAGTTTGAAGATGTTCGAAGGTTGTTGTTGGTGGGTTTGTAGATTTTCTTATATTGCTTCATAACGAAAGCCATTTGTTGCTTGAATTCCCTATCCTTTTGAGCTATTTCTTCATCACTGTCTTCTTCGGATGATTGCTCAGGTGTGGGTGATTGTGCTCTTGCAACTTCTTTGCCTCAGGATCGTGTTGGAACATGTGACTTGGAGACAATGGATGATCGTGGTGATGATGATTGAGTAGAGTAGGTCTTTGAAGTACGGGAGTGATAATCTGGGTAATGTTGAGTGGTAGACACCAAAGCAAGTGGATTGGAAATCTTTGCAACTCGTTCAGCTCGAAGTTCATTTGCCTCATTTTGAAATTGTTTCAAGATGTCAAAGAGCTTGTGATATGAAACTTCGTCTAACTTTTGTTGTTGTTTCACCAAGGTGACAAACCGTGTCCACTCTAGTTGAAGTTGCTGTAGAAATTGGACATTGACTTGCATGGTGGAAACTTGCAAGTTGTTTCGGGTCATATCATTCATCATCTTGTAGAATCGGGAGTAATAAGAATCAATTGATTCCCCATCCTTTGATGTAAACTTGCCAAAGTTCCAAAACATCTTAGTTTTCACATCTTGTTTGTTAAGTGATTCACCTTGTTGCAATCTTTCAATGGCCGTCCACATTTCTTGAGCAGTAGGACATGCGTCAACCGTAGAGTAAATCTCATCTCCAATGCCACTGAGAATTAAGTAGATTGCTTCCTTCTTTGCATCAAACCACACACGGTTCTCTGGGGTGAGGTCGGTCCTCTTTTCATCACGTTCATATGCGGGTTGTGCGTCACTTGTGTCTGTGGCTGGTACTGCAGGAACTTGAATCCTTGAGAGTTTATAGGGTCCTTCCAAAATACATTGCCTTAAAGCATCACCGTTAGGTTTTGTGTCAAGGTAACGTATAAAACGGGATTGCCATTGATCATATCGACCCGACACAAGCATTGGTGGTCTTTCTTTGTTACCTGCCACCATTATGTTGTTGTTCGTCACACGATATTCGGCAGTAGAATCCATCTCAATATTCTCTGAAATGATGAATCGAATGTGGATCTTAAGTAGTTATGTTGTGATTGTTTGGTTGTTGAAATTCCGAAAATTGCGATTTTTTCTCAGCCCGACAATAAATTCCTCAGTCCGACAAAACGGTAGACCTAAAAAATTTGTAATCACCAAATTATTTTTTTTAATCTTCGTGTAAACTACATTCCGAAACTAGTCTAGATGGTGGCTAAATCTAAAAATACTCAAACAAAATTTAGCTAAACATGTCATCGGAATGTGCCATCGGAATGCCCATCGGAATGTTTCTTAGATCGGAATGTCCTTTAGATCGCAATGTGCACCTGTCGGAGTCCTTAGATCGGAATGTTCTGATCGGAATGTTCAGATCGGAATGTGTACTTGTCGGAATCCCAGATCGCAATGTATACTTGTCGGAATACCAGATCGCAATGTTCAGATCGGAATATGTTCAGATCGGAATGTTCAGATCGGAATGTTTAGATCGGAATGTGTCTAAAACAAATTTGGCAGAGTAACGACTCAAAATTCCCTTGAAACCGTCGAAATCCCAGATCGCAATGTATGATCGGAATGTCCAGATCGGAATAAGGTATCGGAATCCTTAGATCGCAAAGTAGAACCTAGTGGTTATTGCGATCTGACCTCAAAATACTTGTACTTTCCGATGGATACCTTTGCAAGAATTTCGGAAAGATGAAAAACAAGAAATTTTCAACTTTTGATCCAAAAAATTTGTGTTTTAAGCCAAAAACCAAGATACCCAAATCACTATGGCACGAATAAAGAACTTATACGACGTGAAGAACACTAAAAAAACATGAAAAATCTTGAATTCGTGGTAGAAAGAAGGATTAAAGCAAATAAATCAAATGAAAAACGCAACAACCAATCACAAAACTACCCCATGGCGATTGATACCAATTGTTGTCCCTAATATATGATGATTCTAGCACACGAATTTATGAAAGAAAGGTAGATATGAGATGAATTTTAGAGAGAGAAAGTAGTGAGAGAAAGTAGAGAGAAAATGGTTGGAGAAACTTGTGGAATGTTAGATTAGGAGAAAAATGAAATGACCAACACCCTTCCTAACATGCTAGGAAGGGTTTATATAGCCTTTGCTTACATGTAGCTTAATGGGCCATATGATCATGGGACGGGATTTCCTTTTGGGCTTTGGTTACTTATTAATGAACCTTAGCTTAAAGTTAAGCCCATAACACGACTAATATACTACCTATTACAACGTTCTAAAATACGATACATAATAAACATATGGCCGAGCATTCTTGTTTGGCTCAATATTTTGAGGTTAACATGGTTGAACATGAAAAATGTAAAAAAATATCTTTATAAATCAAGAGCAAGTATAAATTATCAACCAAGTGCATTATACGTTATTATTTCTTGCAGTTAGCCTAAGTACGAATATTTTACTTAGGTTACGAGTAGATCGTTTGTGCACCGTTTTGCGTGCCTTGATTTTCTGTGCTATCTTTATTGATCATATTCACTACTTCATCGAGGTGAGTTTCATAGCCCCACTTTTAATTCTTTTAACTATTTTGGGGTGAGAACATTGCTTGTTTTAAACGGATGAACATAAGTGCTGAAACTTGATACATTTGCCTACATGATGTCTAAGTAGCGATATCCCTAGATGTTTTAGCCCACTATCGTGAACCGTTAATTACTTTGTGTAAGCGCGAATGTTATGGATAGATCTATTGGGATTGACCTCCCTATCTAATGTTGGTTGTGTGACCAAATTAGATACACTTACATTTGAGTCGTTACGAATGCTTTGGGATAGGTATTTGCTCGGGCTCTCATTACATCTTGTTTGTTGGTTAACGCTTCGGTGTCATGAGCTTAGACGTAGGAATACAAACGTATACTATTTTGATTATAACCTTGTTTGGTTACATGCCGATTGACTCATAAAATCTTATGGTTCATCACACTATTTAAACTTAAACCTATGAACTCACCAACCTTTGTGTTGACGCTTTAGCAATATTTTTCTCAGGTATCAAGACGGAGGAGTGACGTGGTTATGCATGGGAGATTTTTAATAAAAATGGTCATGACTAGTGTATGGATATTAGTTCAATGTTAAAGTCTTTTGAAATAATGTTTTATTATGATCCTGTGTAATTCGCTTCCGAACAAGTTTTATGCTTTTAATTAAATTAAAACGGCTTTTAAATAGTCGTTCTTTGTATCTATGTCTTGTGATAGTTATGACCGTCGCACCCCATTGCGTTGCCTTACTCTGATAAATTAGGGGTGTGACAATATACACTTTTAGAAATCATATTAAATCAATTTTCCAACCAAATCTAATCATTCACATACCTCTAAAATCACCCTACTATCATACCCATCAACCAAACAAACTCCTAAACACTTGCATGTTAATTTAACAAAATCAAAGATAAAAAATATAACCTTTTTATTATCAAAACATCAAGATCATAGCATAAACAACACATGCAAGATGATCAAGACCATAACAACCATAAAAATCATAAAAGCCTTGAAACTTGATGCATGTATATGATTTTGGTATCAAAAGAACCACCACAAAATTTTAGGAGGTGGTCTTAATTTAGTTTTAGCTAGATCATTATTAAAATCAAAATTTTTGGGTGTTTAGGGGTGTTTAGGGTGGCGGAAATAAAGAGGAGAGGGGAGGGAGAGAAAAATGTTTTGTGTGTGTGTGTTTTTATGAGGTGAAGTGGTGGATTTTTGTTTATATAGTAAGGTTAGGGTAGATATTGCAATTGTTGAATAGTTTTGGGCCTAAAAGCAATTTAATAGTTTAAAAGGGTATAAAATGTCTATTAGTAAATCTTGAAAATATTTACGGGCTCGGGTTTCGTAAAGATACTTTTCAAAAGTTAAAATGCATCATAAATATGATAATAGGGTTTCCCGACACGACTTAACACGTAATTAAAACGAAATCGTCGAAAATATTAATTATCGAAACAATCGATAATAAAATGTAAAATTTTGGGCATCCATCGGTATCGCGATCACTAGGAATTCTCGTTGTTCATTAATTTTGAGTAAACTCGTTGTAAAACGCACGTGTGTGGTAAATCAAAAACTTTGATTTAAATAAATATGGAAAAATAAAATAAAATTTTTATAATTCCATATAAAGTATTATCAATGATCAGAAAATACTTAAAAAGTATAATTTATTAAAAATTATCATGATCTCAGGATTTACATATAAAGTATTCAAGAAAATAAAATACGTTGGAAAATTCAGAAACACGAATAAAAGAATAAAATAATGCTGGAAAAGTACGGTTTCTTACAACTTTGGTTTTTCCATAAATACCAAATCTCTTGTCGAAGATTACACTCAATGTCATCATTACACGTATAGTTGACTTTTTTATCAGGTATATGAGAGTGTATATTTGCCATTTTGTGTTTTATAAATTTCTACAAAATCATATAAGTGTAGAAAAATAGTTTTAGTAATGTTGAGACAAAATATGATTACTAGTAACTTGTGCATTTTACGTTATGTATCACAAGTTACATGTTTGTCATCAACAAAACAAACAAAGATGTATAGATTGAATATCGTAATCTTTGCACATACAGATAAGGTAAGGCATGACGCGGTAGTATAATGAAGCCTTAAACTTTAGCGTTTAAAATGCGACTTAAGATTATGGTATGGTGTTTTAAAACGCGACTTAAGATGTATATTTATAGATTTATCGATTTATATCATATATTTTATAATTATATGAGTTAAACATTACTAAATTCAAGGGAAAAAATTAAAAGTATTAGTAAATACAAGCCAAAATCATAAATATTGCAAACTCCTCTAAACTTAAAAAAAACTCGTCACGCCTTGCATCTTTTTCCGTCTTTTTACGTCTTATCTCACGTCACATCCAGAGCCAACGCCGATGTACATATTGTAACCTGAAGATCACGCCTCACGCCTTGACGTCGTAAATGCGCACCTTTTAAAATAGAGTAAATTAAGGGTAAAAACCATAAAATACCATCCTACTTATTGTTTTGTGCCGACTTTAAACACTTACTATTTTATCTCGTGACTTTACCCTTCTACTTTCAAAATCATTTCGAAGTTACCCATTTGGTAACTTGTTACCGGCAGCGTGGCACGGTAATATCCACGTCATTCTTTTTTTATGTTTAATAACGACACGTATGATTTCCAATATCTATTATTAACGTTGACTTGTTAAACAAAGACCCATTTTTACACACACACACTAAATAACTCGTTCCATTTCCTCTCATATCAAAATCATCCATCATCATAATCCAGTTTGTTGTTGATTTAGTTTCACTCATAAAGTAGACATGGCAAAAGGTAATCTATCCATCTCTGAATATCATAAAGTAGATTCTGGAAAAATTAGGGTTTTGGAAAAAGGGGGTTTTTTATTGCATAAACCCTAAATTGATTTGATTTTAGGTATGAAAACTCGTTATTATTCAATGTTAAACGATTGTATAACATTAATTGATAAAACCCCCTTTTTTCGAAACCCTAATTTTTTCAGAATATCTAATTAATTTGCATAAACCCTAAATTGATTTGATTTTAGGTATGAAAACTCGTTATTATTCAATGTTAAACGATTGCTTAACATTAATTGAAAAAACCCCTCTTCTTCGAAACCCTAATTTTTTCAGAATATCTAATTAATTTGCATAAACCCTAATTGATTTGATTTTAGGGATGAAAACTCGTTATTATTAACTGATAAACCTTTGTGTAACACTAATTGAAAAAACCCCTCTTTTTCGAAACCCTAATTTTTTCAGAATATCTAATTAATTTGCATAAACCCTAATTGATTAGATTTTAAGGATGAAAACTAGTTATTATTAACTGATAAACCTTTGTGTAACACTAATTGAAAAAACCCCTCTTTTCCGAAACCCTAATTTTAGTCTTATTACGTAATAATTGTGCATAAACCCTAATTACATTATGCTTTGCAGGTGAGTACAAAAAGAAGAAAAAAATTAGGAAGCCTGTCTTTACTGTATTTCTAAAATGGGATGGGATCTTCTATCCTCAGCCAATGAGGTATGTTGGGGGTGACATGAAAGAGGTAAATGATACCAATTTCGATGAAATGTCATATGACATTCTTAGGGAGATTATTAAAAGGTTACTTCCTAGTGCAATCTTTAGCAGGATTTATTATTGCCGAACAGATCAAGACTTACGCTTAGGCCTTAGGGAAATTAAATGTGATCAGGATATTCTAGATATGCTTACAGCTGGGTATGAAAATGGGAATGAGATAAATATGTATTTAGAACACTTTGATTATGATATTATTGAAATGCTTAAACTTGAACAAGAGCATGAAAACATAGGAGAGTCTAGTGATGAGTATGATTCCAGTGATGAAGAACTATTTTTTGACAATGTAGATTTTCAAACTGAGAATGATGACTCTGTTGTGATTAAGAACTTCAACACACAAGACCCATTCCATAATAAGCTTTGTACTTAAAGGGTTCTTTTTAGAGGTAGTGCTAATTTTAGGTTGCCTGAATTACATGAACAACCACAGGTAGACCCTGATGAAAGCAATATTGATTCATCGAATAAGATAAAAAAGGGTGTTGTTTATCCCGCATTTGACCCTGACATCCCATGGGATAAGATGGAGCCAATCCTAGGAATGAGATATGAGTCCCCTTGTCAGTTGAAGTTAGCCTTAGCAAACTATGGTGTTGCCCATGGTTATCAGCTCTGGTACATGAAGAGTGACTGGAAGGAGTTGCTTGTTTTTTGTGGAAGAAATGTTGAACAGGGTAGATGTGCAGGGAAAAAAGGTAACATAAATAGGGTTATGAAAAATAAGGTTAGGACAACTGGGTCTAAGGGAAAGGGAAAGGTTGTGGGTAAAAAACCAATCAAGTTAAAAAAGGTGAATGTGAAAAAGGTCACCACTTCTCCTGGTGAAGGTACATCAGCTGGATCACCTGGTAAATGGACAAAGAAAATGATTCAGTATGAAAAAAAGTAACTTGTCCATTTAGGTTATATGCATCTTGGATGCATACTGAGCATTCATTTCAAATCAAGTCATTGATTTTAGACCATAAATGTTGTAGAAATTACAACCTAGGATCTTTAGTCACATACAAGTGGATTGCACTTCATTATTGTAAAGAAATTGTTGAGGATCCATTTATGCCTTTGAGAAAAATGAAAGAAAACATCAGGCAGAAGTATATGATAGATGTAAGTATTGGTCAATGCCGTAGAGCCAAACAGTTAGCATTATTTGATCATGAGGGTGGCCTGATTGAGCATTATGGCAAGTTGTATCAATATAGGGATGCTATTATAGAATCTAACCCAGGGTCAAGTTGTCAGGTAGATGTCGATGTATCAGCAAATGGGAAAGAAACTTTCAAAAGAATATATATTTGTTTCAAAGGGGTCAAAGATGGGTGGTTAGCAGGCTGTAGAAAGGTGATCGGGTTGGATGGCTGTTTTTTAAAGCATACATGTAGGGGGAACTACTAACAGCAATGGGAAGGGATGGAAATAACCAAATGTACCCCATTGCATGGGCTGTAGTAAGGATTGAGAATCATGAAAATTGGGGTTGGTTTATTGGTCAACTGGTTAATGACTTAAATCTGAAAGATGGAGATGGAATAACAATCATATCTGATTCCCATAAGGTAACACATTTAATAATTTAAATGTCATTTTTGTTAATTCTGTTTATTTGTTCTTAATCAATACCTTTTGACATAGGGATTACTTGATGCTGTTCATGACTGGATACCGCAAGCAGAACACAGGAAATGCACAAGGCATCTTTATGCCAATTTTAAGAAGAAGTACAGCGGAATGCAGTACCAAAGACTTTTTTGGGCTGCAGCATCATGTACATTAGAACAGCAGTTTGATCAGATCATGGAACAGATAAGATTGTTAGACCAAGCAGCCTTTGATTATTTGGTTCAAAGGAATCCTAATTCTTGGTCAAGGGCTTTCTTTGAGATGGACCGGAGATGTGCTGCATTTGAGAACGGTATATCGGAAAGTTTTAACAGAGCAATCTTGGAACCAAGACATAAACCTATCATAACAATGCTAGAAGAGATTAGGTTATACATAATGCAAAGATTGGTTGCAATGAACAAGCTGGCTTCAAGTTTAGAAGACACTGTAACACCTAGTATAAGAAGAAGGTTAGAGGTACTCAAAGAAAAACAAAGGTAAATGCTCTTTATGCTTGTATATAATTCATTGTTTTTGTTAGTATTTGACCTCTGTTATTGCAGAGATTGGATTGTATATCAGAGTGGCTACCAAGAACTTGAAGTCAGAAGGTATGATGAGAGCTATGGAGTGAATTTACTTAACAAGGTATGTACCTGTAGGATGTGGGAGTTGAGTGGGGTTCCATGTGTGCATGTTGTAGCTGCAATCTTGCATGAAGGAACTGAAATAGATCTAGGAGTAAGCCACTGGTATAGTCAAGAGTTTTGGTATAATGCTTATCAATTCTCCATTAGACCCGTACCTGGGTCTAACATGTGGAGAAGGACTAACGACATTCCACCCTTACCTCCACTTTTAAGAAGGATGCCTGGTAGACCACAGAAAGAGAGAATAAGAGCCCCTGATGAAAACAATGGAAAACAAATTAGTAGGAGGGGTAGAACAATGACCTGCAAAAACTGTTGGAAACAGGGTCATAATAAGGCAACATGTCAAGAAGAACCCCAACCTAAACCTGTTGTAGAGAAGAAAAAACCAGGGAGAAAGCCTGTTGTGGTTGTTGGGCAACATGCATCTAGTAGAGGTGGTAGGGCTGGAAGAGGTCAAGGAGGTAGAATTGGGGGTTCTGGTATTAGGGGTTCTGGTATTGGGGGTTCTGGTATTGGGTTAGATGACACAGCTGAAGGTAGTGGTGGTAGGGGTGTTGGATCAGGTAGAAGAGGAGTTGGAAGAGGTGTTGGGAGAGGAGTTGGGAGAGGTGGTGGTAGGGGTGGGGGTTCTAGTATTGGGGGTTCTACTAATAGGGGTGGTTGGACTAGGAAACCATGTACAAAGGCTGGTTCAAGTAGGGGAGTCAAAACTTCTACATCAAATGGATGGTTAACTGCAGAACAGGTATACCCACTTAATTTCTTTAATTTTTATTTAATTTTGTATACATCTAATAATGCTAAACAAGAGAAAACATGTAATACAGGAATATGAATTAGAGCGTGATGAGGAGAATTTTAGAGAGTTTATGCATGAAGAATCACTGAGAGAGGCAAGGGAAAAAGCAGAACAAGAAAGGATTGATAAAGAAAGAAAGGAAGAGCAGGAGTGGGAAGATAGGCATGATTACTACAATCCAGCTGATTGGATACATGACATTGAACATTATTGTGCACACAATCACCAAAATGTTGAGATTTTATTCCCACACATGCAAGTCCCACATCCTACACAAGAATATGCTGTTAAAGGTGTTAGGGAAGATGCACCAACCATGATGGAAGCAAGAGTTGAAGCTGCTGTTGGTCAATCTGTTTTACCACACATTCATTCACAGCCTACACAACAATCTGTTGGTCAAACTGTAACAACTGCAGATATAGAAGATGCACCAACCATGATGGAAGCAAGTGTTGAAGCTGCTGTTGAAGATCAAGTGGTGGATGGAACTGATGCTAGAGGCAACGCTCCCATGTTGGTTGATCCAAAACCTGCACCAAAAAGGAAGAGGGGTAGGCCACCATCACATGTAGATGGAGTAAGGATTTATCACAAGAACCGTGGAGATCTGAAAGAATTTCAAAAATGAAGTTGAACAAACCATTTGTGTTTGACAAGAATGGTACTGGAAGTACTCCATATAAATCCTTTGATGTTTCTCCTTAACTTTCTAAACATTAATGTCTGTAATGAACTTTTAGGAACTTATAAGTGCTTAGCTTCTGGTAATGGGTCAAAAGGGTAGTCAAGTGAATCTGGGTATTGCAAGGTTTATGGGACTTGCAAATTTTGTTGTAATCTTTTTGTCTTGAACTATGTATTTGACTGCCATGATATATGGAAAAGCAGCACTTAAATATGTTTAGATTCCTTTTGTGTGTTGTTTAATCATACTTGATAAAAGCTCCAAAATCTTGCAGAAAACAAGACAAGATTGTGAGTTTGTTTATTGAACTTGTGCACAATGTCTCATACAACTTGTGGCAGACAACCAAACTTGTGCACAATGTCTCATACCACATGTGGCAGACAACCAAATTTGTGCACAATGTCTCATAACACTTGTTGCAGACAACCAATGAATAAATAGGGCAACAAACAGAACATTGAAGGCATGAATAATGGTTCAAAGCTGATACATACTTAAACAAAACATTCAGTACACAAAACCTAGTTCAAAGCTGATACATACTTAAACCCTGCACATTCAGAACACAAAACCTACTCCAAAGTTCATCATCAAGGGCTGATACATACTTAAACAACACAAATCCTACTAATATCTAATTCATAACATATAAAAACAACAATAAGGCCACCATGATCAAAGTTGTCTTCTTCCAAAACCTTGCATTCTTCTTACTCTTGATCAACTCATCTTGCACCACAACCAATTGTTCAAGGCTTCTTATCTCAGCATCAACTTCCTGTCTCTGTTGAGGATTCAGCTGGAAATGCATCTGATACAAAAGCCCTTTGTACCAAGTATTATCCAATTCAGTGTCATACCAATAGAACTCATTACACTTTCTCACACCACTTTTATGCAAGTTAGGTGTCATCCAATTCATTGTCATATATTATCATTCAATTAAAATTAATGCGTAATAAAATTAAATTAGGTGTCGTTAAATCAAACTTACGTATCTGTTGGGGCAAACTAAGAATCTTCTAGCAGGATTGGCGGGTTTCCATGAAGTGTACTCCATCAATGAAAGATTGCACGTACATTCAGAAGGGACGTTTTGTTCGTAATGCCAATTTGCCATTTTTTAGTTTTGATAGAAAAGAAAATAGGGTTTATTTTTAGATCTCCAGAAATTAGGGTTTATGTTTAGATCTCCATTTTTGATTTTGGATGGAAAACAATAAAGTGAAGGTCAAAGGGGACGGTGGGTAGTTAGGTTTAGTTATGTGGGTTTGGATCTTGGATATTGGATCGGGTCGTATGGAATAAATGATTTCTCTTACCATCCACGTAGATATATAAACTGAATTTATAATTTTTTTTTTAATTTATTAAATGACGTGTAAATGTTCCCGGTCATAGTGGTAATATTATTACAAAACAAACAAGTAGAAGGGTAAAGTCACGAGATAAAATAGTAAGTGTTTAAAGTCGGCACAAAACAATAAGTATGATGGTATTTTATGGCTTTTAACCGTAAATTAAAATGTTCGTCCTTGTGGTTGTTGAGAAAAGTGACATCGAACTGAAGCAAAACCCATGACTAAAATATGAAATGTAATAAAAAAAAATGACACATGGATTTAACGTGAAAAACTCTATACGGTAAAAAACACGGACAAGAAAAGATACTTTACTATGTAGAAATTAAGAGTTACACATTCTCTTTAATTATAAGGATAAACATAATTATATCTTGTACATAGAAGATACTAAACCAACTCTTTATACTTGTCACACACCAGAACTAGAAATATAGAAGATAATGAGATGGGATGAAGAAATAAGGGAGTGAAGCCTTTCTTTTATATGCAACCCTGTACACAGTTGACCTCATGCATGACAAATGTTATAACCAAGTTGTATGCAACTTGTAAAAATTCCCATGTGATACATTGTATCTTCATTTTATCAATCTTCCACTTTAAGATTCGATTGAAACCCAATCAATCTTCACACCATTATCTTTCTTTGCACTTCCATGTTGCTTACGATTCTGCTAGGCCGCATGAGGATCGTAACGATATAAACTTGTCTTTGAATGAAATATCAGATTCCTTGCAATATACAAGGCTCCCTGATCATCACAAAATAGAATAATTATCTCTTGTTTGTGCCTGAGCTCTTTCAACAACATCTTCAACCATATTGCTTCTTTGCTGGCTTGAGCAGCTCCAATATATTATGTGTCTGTTGTTGACATAGGCATATCAGTTTTGAAACCCAACTTACTATCTCCCTAGAAAGTGTAAACACATACCCGGTGACTGATTACTCCCGTCAATATCACTTGTCAAGATCACCTGTGTACAAGGGTAAGTATTTGGCCTGGCCCGGACCGGACCGACCAAGACCGGACCAGACCGAGGACCGAAATGGTCTAAAATCTCGGACTGAAATGGTTCGGTTCGGTCCGGGTCGGTCTTCGGAACGGTCCGGTCCTATTAGACATAATCGATGGGGTTTTGATAGGAACGAACCGGACTGAAGACTGAATTAGTCTAAAACCATGGACCGAGGACCGGATCAAAATTGTCCGCTCCGATCCAATTTTTCGGTCCGATCCAGGTCACCGATCCAAATGCTCAGCTCTACCTGTGTAATCTGAATCAACATAACATTTTGACAATAAACATAATGAATACTATTCGAGGTGTTTACTTTCCACTTAGTGGGTCTAAACCTTTTATCTTCTTAATTAAAAAAGCTATTAAAGCTAAGAGCATCCACTATAAGAGGTATAAACATAAGTCTAACAAACTTGAAAAGGTTTATATTTTATATTAGTCATATTGGAATTTCATTTTATACCTATGTGGTATGAAGAGGTCCTTAATCTTAGACCTCTTTATAATTTAATGCAAGTGTTTTATGAAACAACTATAAAACTTTAAAACATTTATATCATAATGAAGATTAGTTTATTAATCCAAAAAGTTCAAAAAATTATAATGTGGCATAAAAAATTTAATTTAAAAAGGCTTATAGTATTTTACCATAGTAAAGGCTCTAACATCTCTATTATAAAAAAACTAATTAAAAGGTTAAGTTAAATAATACTCCCCGGATATAGATAAACTCTAACCTTAAAATTACCTTTACCAAATTCTAAAATACAACCAGTTAAAAAATATATAAATACTGTACAAGTCATATCGATCAAAAGTATTGTGTGACACGTGCGGGCAGTATTGGAGCTTAGTCGACCAACTTCAAACTGAGCACAACTTCGTTTCCACCGGATCAAGGAAGGAGGTAACACCCACTCTCAACTGCTTATTTATTTATTTATTTGACCTGTTTGTTTTTCTTAGGCTTATTACCGATAAGCTAGGGATAATTGCTACTTTTAGGTAGATATATATTTTTACTTGCAATATAATAAGCTCGTTATTAAGTAACTAGTTAATGCCCCCAAACCCGAATGCAATGTACTACTTGGATACCCTTTAAGTAGTTTCCAGTAAGGTTTGGGTTTGATCCCAAGACCAAATTCCGGTGTGAGAGTGAGTATAGGTGTGAGGCAGGGCAAGTAAAAACTAATTTGGTCAGAACTCAAAGTTACCACACCTGTATCGGTATTGTTCTTGAAGTTATTGGTCAAAGTTGTTTGGTTAACGCTGTGTTTTGTATGTATTAGCGTGTTCGCGTTTTTCTGTCTATGTATTAGCGTGTTCCCGTTTTTCTGTAATACGGGTCAAAATTATTTAGTGTTGATGTTCTTAGATAGGTTAGTTGGCTTTGGGCCAACTAACGTATCTAACAGATGTTGGAACACCTTTTGACAACTGTGGTTTTACTGCACCTAGTACAATCTTGTTTGGTATGCGGTTATGAGTGTCTGTACTAATCTATTGCTAAACTACTAGCATCAACGTACGAAGCACATTGAGATTGATATACATTTTGTTCGGGATTTGGTGGCTGCTGGCCAGGTTCGCGTTCTTCATGTTCCTTCGCGATATCAGTATGCGGATATTTTCACTAAAGGATTGCCTTCGGCATTGTTTGAGGAGTTTTGTTCCAGTTTGAGTGTTCGGTGTCCTCCCGCTCCAACTGCCGGGAGTGTTAGCCCGTATTATTAGTTGTACATATGTAATGGGCTCAGGCCCAGTTCTAGAATAATCTTTGTTATCCTTCGTAAGGAGCGTATTATTGTTTAATGAAAGCATCGAATCATTACCCTACTTACAGGTTAGGATCCTTAATGGCATAGAGGGTCCTATTTAAAATCATTTTCATTTGTTTGTGAAATTGTTGCTTTAAAGAAACATGAATATACATAATGGCCCATTAAAATTTTGTTACCAAACTTTTTCGTGTTTGTCTGTTACGTTGGATTGAATTATTGCTATTTTTCTGTTGCCATAACAGGTCTTTCTCTGTAAAAGGATCTCAAGACATAAACTTGCACACTAAAGTAATCATTCTTAAACTTTATCAAATAATTGTATGGTTAAAATACCGAGGGCATATTACTTGTAAAATTTATTACTTCGGTTAACAATTTGTTCTACTGGTGTATGCAGTGATTTCGTCAGGCTTAAACCAACATAAAAGTGGAAATTACAGACTACTCGGAGATGTAGAGGATGGCCGGCTTGGATATTTTGACCAACCCCTCCCTTGTTGTGGCTTTGGAATAGGATGGTCATGGTAAGTCTATTACTGATGTTGAACTTGTGTCAATTTTACTGTATATGCGTTCCATGCTAGCTTATACTTTCATAACGGTAATTCTAAATGTTGGTGAATGTCTTTTGCAGTATGTTGTTTGGGTTCGTGTTCCCCTTGCTGTGGTATTATGCAACAATCTTGTACTTCAGGAACTACTATCAGAAGGATCCAAGGGAACGAACAGGACTTGCTGCCTGCGCAATAGCTGTATGTATCTGAAAAACCAATCTACGCGTGTCCTCTTTGAAATTTCTCACGTCACTTTCTGTTTTCAAATTACTACTTAGGGGGGTGTTTGGGGAAAGCTTATTTGAGCAGCCCAGCTTATTGTGTTTCCAAAATGCTATGAGCTGCTTCTAGTGTTTGGATTGGAAGAGCTTATCAGCTTATATAGAGGTTTTTAAAAAGGGGAAAAAGTGTGTTTTTAAATGTATAAGCCTTCAAACATAAGTTGTTAAGCTTACCCATACACTCCCTTAAAACAACTACTCTGTTTTAAACTCAAAATCTCACCCATCATACTATTTTAGTTAAAGTTATTGGCTGTTAAAGAAGCATGTTTGATTTTTAGGGAAGGGTCAACACTTTCTGGCCATAATATGCGGATATTCTGTCTAGTTCCTATTGATATTTCAGTAGGTAGGTAGTCGTAGTTCAACTATTCTGTGCCACAAATAAATAAATAAAATTTTGCATGATGATGATGGATGATCTAGTGCTGTGTTGGATGCTTATTTTATTAGAAAAACACGGATACATTAATAAACCTGAGGATGAGAGTTGGTCTTGTGTTTTAGAAGATACAAGTATACATTAGTAATATTAGTAATCAACAATAGTCTGATCGTCACAGATTGGGTAAGGAAACAGAATGACTTGAGTTTGAGTATAAAATTAACACACCCGCACCCTTAATTGCCATGCATTAGATGATTGGCATTACCTTGTCTCATTAACATACTAATTACGTGCAAGCATATGCAATTTGTTGGTAAGCTGATTCTTAGAAGCATGGAAAGTTCTCATTTATGACATTAAACATATAGAAAGGAACATGACAAACACTAGTTCATACCCATGAAACCATGATAAGATAATCATTATAGAACCATATGCCTTTGGCCTAGCCGTACCAAGGTAGTCCACACATTAAGAGCGTGTGTGTCCGAGGAACAAATGTGTGCAAGTATCTGCCTCTAGAATATAAAAATTTACAGAAATATAAGTCAAAATAGAATTGATTCAAATGGTTAGTTTTGGGGAACATTGCCGTTTTTAGGTTATTATCATCTTTCATTTTAGCTTGGTTTGTTATATCCTATTCTTGTCTTCCAAAGTTTAGGAGAATAGGTTCCTTACCCTTGTACATTTTTACGAGAGTTTGGTCCTATCATATTTTACTTTCTATGTCGAGCCAATTTGAAACCAATGCTGTAGAATGTAGGATGTCTTGATGGATCGCCTGTATTTTTCTCTCTACAAATTACAATTATAGTTTACTAGGTAGTAATCAACTAACCCAAGTCTGGTTTTGACTTTTGCAGGCCCTGATATTTACAGTTGCAGTGCTTATTGCATTACTCATCATTTTCATCTGATTTTGCATCGAAATGTAACATCAAGGATGTTGTAAATTATGAAGGTGAGCTATCGAATGATCGTTGTTCAAATATTAACTCACTGAAGACCATTAACCGTAGGTCAACAATGTAATCTGACGCACACACAAATCGTTTAGCATTACTGTTTTAATGGAACATTTTATATCGACGCTTTTATATATACTTGCACCTTATGTTGTATATGCCATGTCTGCAAACTTTGTGACCTGAACAGGGTGAGTCGGGTCATTAGATACATAGTCGAAAAACCAGATGATTGATATGTCTTGGTCAGTAGTTTTCTGCATTCCTGTTTATGAGAAATTAGTAGCTGTCCTCTGATATATATAAAAGGACAAGGATAAATGAAAAAAAGGAGACCACATCATGAACACAGCCTTGTCTTTTTGTGAGTAATATGTTGATATGGAGATCAACAAGATCCCAAATTGTTCATGCACTTGAGTACTTGACTAGACTCTTAGTACATGTTACAAACCAAACTACATTTGATTTTTTGCCAAACAACCTTGAAGCACATTAACAAAATTTTGAAAGTGAACCAATTGAAAGCTTGTACTTTGAACTTAGACATCTTCCTTGCTTGTTATAAGTATAGAACTGTTATTAAGTTTTCCGGCGGCTCGACCGCTCGACAAACCTTGAATGCCATTACTGAAATGGCAACAACAAACTTGTGCAGAATCTTTTTTCATAGATCATTCGTGTTTTGCATATTGCACCTTTTACAACCAGGGTAGTAGTACCGAGTGTGTTCCGGATCTTAAGGTTGCAGGTACAAACATTCCACTTGAATGTCATTGCACGACTCGACCCACTAACCGCTAACATTTGCAGTTTAAAAAAAAAAAGAAAAAAGAAAAGAAAAAGTCAGTGTAAAGTGTTGCACTTTTTCATATTTCACAAAGTTTTAGGAATTTCTATCGAGTCTCTTTATCAATCAAATATCATCTTTATCCACTAAAGTTAAAATAAAGAAAAGTTGGTCGCATCAATGTGTAGGCCGACCTTCACAAAAACTTCGTCACCCCCAACTTAATCTCTCTCATGACTTACAAAAGACTTTTTTCACACTAACGCGACATACACCCAAAAAAAATATAACCCACATATATACATAGAAAAGTAGTACGAGTAAGCTAAAATTTCTATTCATCGAGATATTCAAACTTAACTTTAGGTTGTTTTAACTTTTAAGCCGAACTTCAGCAAGCTAAAAATATCTTTACACGGGCTTGAGTTGCATATCGGAGATTTTTAAGTTCGAGCCTAATCCGAGCTTTAACCTTTATTACTATTATTAGTATTTATTTGTGTAAAAATCGAAATACATCAATGAAAGACTCAAAAAAAAAAATTAAAAAAAATTAATTACTTCAAAATGTATTATATTTGTCATTTTTTTATTATGTGTATTGAATTTTTTTTATTTTGAGTATTAAACTTTCAAATTTTGACATTTGTATGTATTTGTGAACATCTTTATTTTTTTTAAAATTTGAAAGATAAAATGGTCGTTTTACATAACAAAATAATGACAAAAATACACAAAAGTTTAATAGGCACAATAACAAAAAAAATTGATTTTGGAAGTACGAAATGAAAATTTAAATAGACTTAATGTACTTACATATATTATCTTTTTTTTTTCCTACATCTCTATTTATATTTATATATCTATAATGTCACAAAATATGGTCACAAAAAAACATTATATACCTGGATAAATATCATATATTTTTTTGTCATTTGTGAAGAAATTAACTAGAAGCTGTATAGAATTAGATGGAATGTGTGTTGTGTTGTAATTGAAAACAACTAGAGTGAAAGAAACGTTTAGTTGTTTTTATATGACTCAAGAATCACGATACGCGCTCATCGATCTGTCAATTTGCTAACAAACCTATCATCCAGTCTCTACACGCTACATAAAAAAATTTCTCATTATAGTCAACAATTCGATACCAAATTCCATGCATTTTTTATTTGTTACAACGCCATGTGCATGTATATAGTTCTCATTCACATGGCTCTAAATCAATAATATTATTTCTAGTTCTATAACTGTAAGTTTTCTAGAGACACAATGTTAATTAGGTCAAAAAGATGACATTTAAAAAAAAATCAAAAACCTTTAACAAAGTTTAGTTTAAGTGTGGCGAACTTATGGGTTTTCTGTGAACGGAAAACTTGTATGTTCGCCTCTGGTTTGGTTGTTTGTTTAGCTTTTGATATGTACATGTTCTTTAGGAAAGAAAGTTGCGTGAGATAAATTGATGATTAAATCACGAGAATCTTTATACAAAAATGTAAGATACTTTTACATGGTTTGATTGTATGAAACTCTGTCTTTATTACTTTATAGGGTAATATGTGTAGCATCATTACGTTAGTGATAAAAGTGTGAATGCGATGTACTTCTGGAAGATTTTTCTAATAACAACTGGAAGAGTTTTCTTAATCATGTTTATTTGAAAATATTACAGTACTATTTTCCATTATTCATATACTCGTGATTCCAAATGGGGGGAGAGGTTATTGATATTTTTCTTATACATGTATTTTTGTTTTTGTTTTTTTTTTTTTTTTTATAATTTTATATTTGTTACAAAATAAAGTTTGAATTTTTTTTACGTATTCAACAGATAAAAAATACGAAACAATAAACTGAGAACAAATACAAATAAATGGTACTTTTTTTTTTACTTTTATGATGAACCAAAAGAAGTACTAATAGTAGTACCTTCCAAAACACCATTAAATGACACGAGCATTATATTGCATCTCGTGTTAAGCCATTACCACCATATCAAGTGATCAAGGAAAACGCTAAATGATGGCAATAGACCAGTGGCGGAGCTACAAGCTTTATCTTTGGAGGGCCAACATGTAAACAAATTTATTTTATGAGTACTAAACTAGTAAATTCTTATACAATATACCAATGTTTTCAGACCCGGGTCGACCCGGCCGGGTCAACCGGTTGAACCGGTTCCGGTTGAAAAAACGGGTCATATTGACCCGGGTTTCATATTTTCGAAACCCGGCTTGACCCGGCGGGTTTGGGGTGACCGGGTCAACCCAATTCTCAAGACCCGATTGGGTTTCGAATTTTTCGGGTTTTTTTAATTTTTTTATTTTATTTTACGTATTTGCGACGAAATTTTATTTTTACATATTATTTTGGTTGGTAAACAATTTATATTTTTAATATACGTAAGTTTTTGTAGTTTTTATAAGTATAATTTTGTTAATTATTAAAAATATAAAAAAAATTATTTTTTTTAGAAAACCGGGTTAACCCGGGTTGACCCGGACCCGGCGACTCGACCGGGTCAATCTAAGACCCGGGTTTTAAAACATTGCAATATAAAACTAAGTATATTATATCCTTAATAAAAGGGGGAATCTCGGTTCCCTATGAACAGTTCCCCCCTCACAACAAAAGTTTTTATATTCATTGTTTCCCCTCACAGCTAAAACTCCACTCACACTCTTCATCACTGTTGTGTGTTAAGTATACCCTTACCCTCACCGTTGATTAATTTCTCTCAAAATGGGAGGAAACCGTTGATTGCCTCACACTGTAGCTACAGTTCTACAATCCCATCTCCTCCGCCCATTTGTAATTGTTGGTTTGTTTACAGCCGTTCATATGGTTTGAGAGAGTATAAGATGTATCTTCTCTCTCATCTTCTTCATTTGGTCTCACCTAACGATTGATACCAACATCTATCTGATCTAAAATAGATCGTTATCGTTGATCCAAGCTTTGTCTCATCTAACTATTGGGGCGTCTTTGATGTCACGGATGATACCCTAAACATTCGATTGATACCCAAAATATTTGGGTTTTCTTGCGATCTTAGAGATGCGATGGTATGAGATGAGGGAGATGGTTTCTTATTGCGCATCTTGGTATTTCTTTATTATGCTGGTACTTGTTCTTTTACTTTACTGTTGTTTCTACAGTTGTTTAGATTTTGATGTTGACCCACGTATTCTCATTGGATGGAACATTGTTTCGTCGCCGCTATTGATGGCAGGCGACGATAGCATCATCTTTGTTGTTTACGATTTCTGTTAGAACTTTCGCCTTATGCTCCTTCGATGCCGCCACACTCTTCGATGCCGCCATCTATGGAGTGCGATGATGAGCCGGTTGGGTGACGATGGTGCTAGGTTTATTGACGCTTGATGGCATACAAGAAAAATAGGTTTTTTTTAATTATTATATCTTTAATAAAACTGGAACACATGTGTGGAATCCTTGCTCCATATATATGTTATATCCAGTGGGAATTGGGAACGTGCTCGCTTTTCTTGGATACTAATGATTCTACATTTGGAGTATTTGCAGTATGCAATTAGTATGGTTGTTCCTGGGCCTTTTGATTGTTTGATATAATTGGTATAACCCGTCGCTAGGCGTGACAATTATTTGGATTTACAGCCGCGACGGGTTTTGTTGGAATGTGTAGTTGTTCAGGCTGTGATGACCTGATCGACTCGGCCTAAACCTGGGATTGTACGGATTCTTGCAGTTTTTGTACACGGATTATTGCGGTTATTATCCGTACATTTGTGATTATGGCACGTCATTATTTACCCGTTGGACTGTGCAATTGTTCAGGCTATGATGACCTTGAATGACCCGGGTTAAACCTGAGATTGCAGTATCTTGGCGGGACAACCTTTCGAGGTTGCATTCATGGCGTGTGTATCCGGTCTTTCTTGAAGGGTTTCTGTCTGAGCCGACCATGGTTAAAAATTTACCTTTCACTTCTGCTTTTTGTGAGCCACAGTTTACGGGCTCCCATGTCTTGATCGGGCGGCTACACTTTCGTTGTCGTTGTAGCCATGGCGGATGTTCCGAGTGGTTCCCGCAAAAGCGGATCTGAGCCTTAAAAAAATTAGTCGGTTTCTTATGCACTATGTGCGTGCTTGATGATGTGTGCGAAGTCCCTTCCTTTGTGTACCATACTTCCATTGGGCGATGATGAATACGAGTGCTTTAGACACTTTTCTGAGCCACATGATCATTCGAAAGAGTCAATGGTACGTGCATTGGCAACGCATCAAAAAACTGTCGGTATGTAAACATTTTTTTCTTACATGTTACGTTTTTTTATGTATGGCTGGCTCAAGGATGTTTGTTTTGCCTTATATAGCCCTCTTACGATTTAGCTGGTTTTTGGCTTATGTTTACAGCATATAAGTTTCTACGGGTGTTTGTTCCGGCTTCAATAGCTCGTAACCAAATAAGCTAGCTATATAAACTGAAACATAAGTAGTTCAAATGATGATGTCTATCTTGCAGGTGTACAACGTGAAGTGTGGTCTATCGTTGAACCAGACTTTGATGGTCCTGGAAGACACACCATATTCGGCACAATCAACAGGCCGAAATCAACCATAAAACATAATTTCCAAAAGACAATCTGCTCATACCAAAGGAGTTCTAACCTGTGAAGCCGCATAGGTTTATCGTGGACAGTAACACCACTAATCAAAAAACATCATTTCAGAAAACTTTATTGACAACAAATATACAGGGTTGCACAACAAAACAAGCCGTGCGAGAACGATGCACACTCAACAGTTTAGGCGTCCCTGCGGTCGAGATTGTCCAATCCAGTTTTGCGTGCAACAAAGGTACATACTTTCTTTCTAATCTTTGATTTTTCGATCATTTACCTTTTGGATGATAGTAGTTTATTCATTTTACGGGATATTGGTATGTATTTCTAAAAGTTACATTTAAAAATATATGCCTTAATAATGTCACCTATCTTCGCAATGTTACTCTATTTAGACTGCTATTGATGCGAGTTTGAAATGTAGAAGTAATCTTACAACCGCAGGGGCATCAATATTTCCTACCAAATATGTTTCATATGTGTACTTTTTTTTCAACGGTTGCATCAAAGAAGTCAGGAAGTTCTCCACATATATATTTTTAAAACCCAAAACCCAATCAAGAGAAATGATTTGTTTAGGGTTTATCTATTTGAGAATGTCCAGGTTCTTGGAAGGAATTAACAACGCCGAAAAATCAGTAACTGTGATGGTAGTTTTTTTCAGTTGTTCTAAAGAAATGTGTTCAACCCGGAGGTTGCAAATGAAATGGGGCCGACCATGAATGTTATGTTATTGGAAGGAATCAACAACGCCGCAAAATCGGTAAATGTGGTGGTTGTTTTTGTAGCCGTTTCCAAAAGAAATATGTTCAGCCCGGAAGCTGCAAATGAAATGGGGCTGACCATCAAGGTCGGAAGGAAGCTGAGAAAAAAAATTAAGGTGCGTTACAAGTA
The DNA here is from genome assembly GCA_025667525.1 of Glebionis coronaria. NCBI lineage: Eukaryota > Viridiplantae > Streptophyta > Magnoliopsida > Asterales > Asteraceae > Glebionis > Glebionis coronaria. The sequence goes on from CM046882.1 coordinate 521,039,499, forward strand.
ACCTATGTTTATTTATGTAGCTTTTGCTATGAACATTTTACTCAAAAATGTGCATATTTATTTAGTATTGCCTTGAAATTATTGTGAAACTGTTCTTGTTTAATTATGCTCAAATAATACTTTGTCGTGGCGTTTTGATTGTCAACTAATAGGTATCGGGTTTGACTAAGATTACTGATTCACATGTATGTTTGCTATCATTATGATAGGGAATTGATGTTGCACAGAATAATCATAACCATCAAAGTTTATCAGTCTGTCCAAAGCTATAGCCTGACATCAGAAAAAAGAAATAATGTTATAGCCATAGAAATACCGTAGTACGTTAGTTAATGATTTCAGTAAGCCTACTGAACCAATATGTAAACAATTGATTTTTACATTGCTTTTTCCACGTTGCTTTCGGTTTTTACAAACTGATTTTTTTTCTTCAGGTAGATTCTCTTTTATGTATTGTAAAAATCTATGCTATTATCTATAAACTAGGCAGGGTGAATATCATCATAGTAAAACGCACCGCGGCGAAGCACGAGCACAATCCCTAGTGAAACAAAAAGCTAGAAAACACAAAACCTCATGTCAAGACCACAAGATGTATTATTTCAAGTAAATTCTAGCAACATAACATTAAAATTAGTATATTAGTTCAAGCTGTGAGGGTCAGCACCTTCTTTGGTCCTCACATAACTCCGCTTTTGCACGAGACCCGTAAATGATATTTTCAAATGTTTTGTGACGTTTTAAAGTTTTTTATTAGTTTTGTGATATTTGACGATACGAGAAATATGATGTTATGGAATAAAAGTATTTTTGATGTTATAAGATATTATGGTATTATCATAAAAAGTGTTAATGTAACAGAATTTTTTTATAATGTTATTTGTGATAGCACGAAAAGAAAAAAAGCAATATATACAACCATCTTTTTATCAACTTAAACTTATCTCGATAAGCCTCATCTTCCAAGAAGAAAACGATACTCGAAAGCCACAAATACTTTTATTTATAAAACAAGTACCATAGTATTCTTGTCCTTAACATTTTTATAGATAACCTACATTATTACTTGGGTCTATAAAATTTATTTCCTTTGTCTATGACTACGTCAAAGTACATCTCAAACTTTTTTAATATCACAGCTCATAAGCTACCTAATACACTTTATAAACTCGTATATGGATATATAACGTGATACTAAAGTCTCAAAACTCAAAAGTTTCTTCCAAAACATCACCCATTAATTACTCACAACAATCATTTTTAAATCCAACATTAATTCCAAAAAGCATCTATATATATAGATCAATCAATATTGTCCACTAGCCTATCATAAAAAAACCACACACTTTATCTAAAGCTTAAAGCAAAAAAAAAACACAACACAAAAGCCTAAACCCAAAAAACACTTTCCTAGTTTCATATTCTCACACAACAAAACACCACATTTTCACAATGGATGAATATAGTGATCAAGAAACACCCAAAACACCATTTTGGATACCAAAAACCACCAATGTGCGCCGCGTCGATAAGTTTCGACGCGGCGCATCTTCGCTCCTTTTCAACTCTGGAGTGTTGATAATCATCCTGCTTATCCTCGCACTTTTCGCGATATTTTTTATCATCCCACCATCTTTTAACTATAAACCAAACATAGTAAAAAAAAGTTGGGACTCAATAAACCTAGTATTGGTTCTAGTAGCATTAGCATTTGGTTTCCTTAGTAGGAACATAAACAATGATCAAACACCAAGGTTTACTGATAATAATGGGTTTGGCCGGACTATGTCGGAGTTGTCCACCGGAACTCCGGTGAAAAGTCCGGCGAAGTGGGCCCCACAGGAATGGTATGATTTTCCAGAGCAACCCATTGTTGGGCTGAGAAGGCACAAGAGTACAAGCTCGTATCCTGATCTCCGGGAGCTGGTGGACCAGAACCACCGTGCCGGACCACCGTATAGATTTTCCGATGATACTCATTTTAGATATGAATCATATGATAGATATGATAGATACTATTTCAGGAAAGAACAAGATCTGGGTGTTAAAGAAGATGTGTTTCTTGATACGGTGGTGGAGAGTAAAGAGGATGTTGCAGTTGAAAATGAGGTGGTGGTGGCTCAGCCGCCACCGCCGCCATCTCCGCCGCCTCCGCCGCCAGCTCCGGTGAGGAAGTCAGTGAGGACTTATCATAGTGTTGCTAAAAATGAAGTTGAAAAAGATGGTATCATGGAGAAAACTGAAGAAAAAAAGTCGCCGGAAAATGAAGTGAAGCTGCCGGAAAATATGGATTCCGGTCACCGGGAAAGAGTTGTTAGGAAGAAAGGTAAAGGGGAAAGGAGAAGAGCAAGAAGCTCAGAACCCAGAAAAATGGTGGTGGAAGATGATGATTTAGTGGCGGCGCCGTCGTCTCCGGTGGCGGCTGCGGCGGTGGAGGTGTTACCGGAGATTCAAGAGCTTGAGCAGAATGTGGTAAGAAAACTTGAAAGAAAGAAAAGTGGAAGTGCTACTAAAGAGTTTTTTACATCTTTCTATTTAAAAAAGAAGAAAAAAAGACAAAGGCATAAAAGTGTGGATAATTTGGATAGTTTTTTAACCCATCCGCAGCCGGCGGCGGTTAATTTTCACTTACCGCCGCCGTCTCCACCACCTCCGCCTCCACCACTACCTCCGCCGCCTTCGGTGTTTAATAACTTGTTCACGTCGAAAAAAGAGAGAAGAAAGAAAGTTGCAATGTCCACTCCTCCTCCGGCACCGCCGCCTTTGCCGCCGAAGCGTGCACCAAAACCGACTACTACTAGAGTTTCGCCTTTCGTGACGGAGAAGCCTCGAAAGCCGGTTAAGATGAGTTTTTTCAACGGCATTGATGATAGTTCTAGCGGCGGCGAGTCTCCGATGAGTCGGATCCCGCCGCCTCCGCCAATGCCGCCTTTCAGAATGCCGGATTGGAAGTTCCCGGTGGAAGGTGATTATGTTAGGGTGCAAAGCACGTTGAGTTCCGAATGTGGGTCACCTGATCGCGATGAATCTCAATCGCCCTTGTCTGCCAAGGCGTCTCCCGGGCCAGCGTTTTGTCCGAGCCCGGATGTTGACACCAAGGCGGACACTTTCATCGCAAGGTTTCGGGCCGGGCTAAAGCTTGAGAAAATCAATTCTTTCAATCAAAATCAAAGCAGTAGGATGTCTAATCTCGGGCCCAGCCCGGGCCCAAGTCGGAGTACTCGGTTTTAAGTATTTGATAATCTTAAACTTTTTACTTAATTTTTTTTTTGTTTTAAATATTTTGATGGTAATTTGGGGTATGTGAGGATGACAGATATGATTTTGTTGGTATTGGATTTGAGTGATGTAAAGCATGTGATCTCCTTATTTTCTTGATGTTTTTTGGTTACTTTTGGTAGTGTTTTTTAGCTGTCTTGAGAATGAAAGGAGGACTAAAATAAGGAATCATATTGTACATAGGATTGGCATGAGTTAATACTAGGGAATAAAAACATGTGTTGCTTTCTATATCCAATCTCAAGTTTTTTTATTTATAGAAAGTTGTATATGATTCCATTGCATACTGTGTAGCTTTGTAAGGTTATTTGATATTGAGACAGTCATAACTATGTTTGTTTTTCTTGACATTTTGTTCGGTTAGCGGGTTTCCGCGGCTTAGCCGTAAAAACATGTTTCTTCAAGTAGTCCAGGCTAAATTTGTTATTATCTCATCTCTAACATAGATGTTTTGTTCAGCCTAATGAATCTGATTGCTAACTTGCAGGCCATAGTAAATTTATAATTGCAGTAAATATAAATTGCTAATGGTTAACTGAGACTTGTAACACATTATATGAAAACTTGTTAAAGGTCTGTAATCACTTTTTTGAACTCACATCCTCACATGGGTCGAAAATCCAGTGACCATTTGAGTTTTTATTAGAACAAACAAGTATTGCAGAACTTCTCGTCTACAAAAACACCAGACGTTTGACTTAACAACCTTCTACGGCAGCCAGCAGAGTCAGAGGGGAAAGATTTAAAAACCATTTCTTGTGGTATGACAATTATCGGGCAGATCAATGTCATCAAACAAAAAACTACCGAGAGAATGGCACTGAATTTCATCTCCACTCCATGCCAATCAAATGCGTGACATTGTATTTCCTTTTGACATTTTCTGTTTCTCCAAAGTCCAAAGAGCAGTTAAAAAGCAGTAGAGTTGTTGAACCGGCAAAAAGGAATTATTCAAACATGTAGGTAATACTTGTATTAGTAACTAAAAGTTATGCAGTATACACCAAGTCACCAACTGAGATCAAATATGCATGCAATAAACAGCCTTAAGCAACCTACATCATCATGATATCTAATACAGGAATCATCAAGGTCGAACTTTCTTGCTGCTGCAAGACGGACACTTGTATTGCTTGATCTTCTCTGCTCTCGCCGGGGTGATGTTCACACATTTCCCATGGAACCACTTCTCACAAATATCACAGCAGATCCAGAATTCATTTGATGCATAATTTTCCCCGCATGACCCACATAAGGTATCTTCATGCTCGTCCTCATCCTCATCTTCTTCATCATTCAACCCTTCTTCTTCTTCTTCCTCAGGCGGTGGTGGTGGTGGTGGTAGTGGCTACAAAAAAACATAATTGTAATTTCTGACAAATTTTATGGACGATTAAGTAAAGTAATTGCACAGAATAGCAATAAACTTTCACAATTCTTCAAAAATAATATTAACATATTCTGGAATTACCAGAATCGCCATGTGCATTTATCTTTTCACCAATCATAACAACACACTTTCAGTTTTCACGAATTGTTCAAAATACAAGAGATCATTTTTTCATGGTTGCTATGTCCCTATGATTGGTAAAAAATAAAGTATGCTGCTGTTTCTGATAATCTGATATATCATCAAAGTATAGTGTTATGATTGGTAAAAGTGCGAGGATATCTTATATTTTTACGCAACTGTCCCTATAGGATTTCAAAGATTAGAAGATTGATATACCTTTGAGTTTGATTTGGACTTGGTGCTACTGTGATTCGAAACTGTGGATTTCTCTTTCTGGTTGGCCTGTGCCATTCCATTTACAACTTCAAACACTGTTGGGAGATCGTTTATCATGTTGAAAAGTCGCTTCCTGTAAAATGGAATCAATTAATCAAAAAGGCACTCAATACATAATCCAGCATAGATAATATTTCAGTAAGCGTTAGAGACAGGTTGGTAGGCTTGAACAGAATGCTAAAAGAAATGGAATGGACAGGGGTATGATATAAGTAGATACGCTTATATAAATAACTTTGTAAATCTAAAATATAGAGGGTGTACAATATCATCTCTATTTACACATTATTTGATGCTGTGGACGTTATTGAGTTTTCTACGCAGAAAATATACAAATTGAACATAATGAAAACTCGATAACAATTTCAATTAAGATCTAATAAAAGATGACAAAAACGCAGTTTAGTTAACGTTTTTTGTTAATTTTTAAGGACTTACGTTATTGAAAAATTACATAAATACAACCGAGTTATATAGTTAACTTTATTATCCATTCCATGATGGATTGGGGAAAATGGAGAGTTATTGACGCCTCTCTGCCATGGAATGGTCCATTCCATTCCATCAGACTTGGCAAACATTACTAAAAGCTGCCTAAAACACATTGCGGTATTACAGAATCAATTGACCAGAGAAATTACAAGCTAAGAAGGAACGTCCCTTTATTTTAGAAGAAATTTTTTTTTTACCACTTGTCGAAACCAAAGAGAAGAATAACTCGTGTAAAAATTGATGATGGAAATAAACAAATAAATACAAAGATTATATATACACAAAAGAGTAGAAAGCTAATTAGCTAAAGGTCAAAACTAATGGGCCTACACTATGGACATGAGGCTTTCCTAAGAAGCTAACGATGCTTTCCTAGGAAGAAGCTAGCAAGGCTTCCATATGAAGCTAGAGGCAATAACTCCCAATAAGATACTCAAAACGTTACACGTACTGTGATAACATAGAAAAGGACAATACGACTTACAAGGCAGTGAACTGTAAGTTCATCCTTACTATTAGTGAAACCTGGTATGGGTCAGAACTTACCTGTCTAATTTTCCAAAACCAAATCTGGCACCAAAATAGAAGGAAACAGAAAGCAACCAAGCATCACTGTGAACAGCAACTAAAGATAACCAGTCTTTTTCTTGCATTCCATCCCTTGCAAAATTGATTCCCAATGCTGGTTCTGGAAGTTCAGGAGGTACCTCTTCGGCAGGTAAATTGACTTCCCATTGCTCACTAGGAAACCCATACAAACACAGGTTCTCCTTTTCTGTACAAACACAATGCAGACCGTTTCCACATTATGAAGCAGAAATACAAAATTATTCAGGAAGGAAAAAAAATGCTCATTCATTTATCCCTTGTAATTACATCAATATCCCAGACATCCATGCTTAAGAGTTAAAGAGAGATATTGAACTCTAATAGATGCTAACATGTGTATATCATACACTAAGCTATATTCAACATAGAGGCAGTAGTTGGTAAGCACATCAGATTAGTGCCTGTACTAATCTATTTCGACAAACAAATATATAGTAATAGATGTTTCATTCACTATTAGTGCTTGTACAGTTGTACTAATCTATCTTCCGACTATTATTACTTTATTGGCAATCAACAACATACTGAGCACAGCTCAATTATAAAGACCAGATGATCCAGGTGCTTCCTGTGCAGAAGCATTTATAAAGGATTTGCAATGTTTTTGACACGATGCTAACCAAAAACATATCACTCATGTCATGTGCTTGCACATGAAAACATAGCCAGTTTGGCTAGTCTTAGTAACACCTTTTATGTCATATGTCAGCTTACAAGAGTGTCAAACAAACTAAAAGTACAAATACTATACTAACAAATAACAGGCGGTAACTTGTAAGAGTGTGAAAGAAAAACTAGTGTATATAATAAGAAACTTGACAAACACAAGTTTACTGCAGACAATATGCCACATATTTAAACAGTAATGAACCACAAGGTATTACAATGAATCATTAAGCACAATTGCAAGAATAAAGACATTAACATTAGATGTAGAAACTAATCGGTGACAATAACACAAGCCAAGGGTCAACAGAATGTCAGATAGTTATTTAACTGGTTGATATATATGCAAAAAAGAAGCAAAACAATTTGTGGAATCACAGAAAAAGCAATTGTTTCCATAAATTAACAGAGAAATTATCTTCAGAAAAGTCAAATATCGCAACTAGAGGCATTATGGATGAGTGGATGACCATTGAGAACACTTGACACAGCATAAGTGATGGACATAACATAAGAAACGGTGTTCATCACATGTGGTTACATCATCCAAATTTCCATTTGTATGCCTTCATGACAAATATGATGAGAGCGATTCTATTAAGAGGGCTAGCTCAGTCCAAACTCTAAAGCAAGTTTAGCTTACGCATTTAGTAAAAGAGAAGATTCCTTTCCAGGCATTCATCGCACATACACAATTTAGCCTATATACATGTCCTTCCACTTTATGCATTTAGATAAAGAGAATACTACATCAATGTTTATGTAGTGACCAAATGGTCATTATTTCTTACTACTAACAAATCTTTTTCATATTCTAAAGTGTACTAGGGAGATAATAATTTGTATGTTAATATATTTTTGTTAGCAACTCACTGGTCTAGACCAGAAGACCTAAACAGGTTCCTAGTCTTCAGATGACAAACCTAAAAGAACATATTGTGGCAACTTTAAAATAACTGTATCATTTATTTAATAGAATCAATCTACGGAACGGAAAAACTAAGCCAACATACTTACTGGAACTGTATCCTTCAAAAGAATTAAGTCTATGAACCATCAAACTCAAATGGCTTTCTTAAAAAAAAGGTGCATGTAAGGGTTTAAAAGGTGTTCATATCCACTCACTTTCCATGTTCCATAATAGGCTACATTAGCAACTATGCGTGCAATTTGAATTTACGGTCCTAAACTCTTGATATACTTAATCCCTACCAAATTAATTTCAAAGCAAATGCAATCACTTGAAATACTCTTTGTAGATTACGATTAAGTTTACAAACTTTGAACATTACTGCACATTTATGCTTCAAAACACGTAAGAAGGTAAAAACATCTCCAAAATCACTAGATTTTCCACACAAAAAAGGCAATTGATATAGCTACATCAGTCACTATACACCTACCTTATCTACCAAATCTGTGCACTGACTCATATTAACAAAATCCTGATAGTTATAGAAGCCCCGTTCATGTATTTCAAGTCAAGTTCATTCTCACACAGTTCATATGACCATGTATTAGCTTATCACAACATGCAATTCTTTATTCTTCTAAACAAGTAGTGAAATTGTGGTATAACTTCAGTTCATATTTTTTTAACTTCTTTTGGGGATCGCTTTTTTTCCCTTCTGGTATTTTGCTTATCAGCAGTTTTGTGGATTACTGTTTCCGTATTCTTCCATTCTACAGAAATAAGCAAATCCAAACACTCTTTCCAGAAGTTATATTTAGGGTCAATGTCATAAAATAGCATTTTACTTTTTTCAATGGACCATTTTAGTAATTAAACTTTTTTTTTGTAAGGTCTGAGTTATTACACGTACTTTTCTGGTTTAAAATAGTAATCACTTTCCCCTTATTTCACCCGTGATCAACATAACGTGGCACAAGTTTATCGTCATATATTGATGTGGTTTAACTGTTTAGTTCATGTGTTACGAAAACGAGACAGAAAGAAGAAACTAAAAAATCCATAGATTTTTCAGTTTTCTTTAACATGTCAGCAAAAACTTACATGACTTTAGACATTTAAACCGGTCATGCAGATTATGAGTTATACGATTATCTAATAATTACTACCATTTAAACCATAAAAGTACAAGTAATAACTAAAACGGTACAAAAAAACTTAAATTACTAAATTGGTCCATAGGCAAATGTACAATGCTATTTCATGATTTAAAGCCGCAAAACATTGCATACAATAAACCTCCATTAATCACAATTAGACATAGGATCAACCTACAAGCCAATTTCCAAGTAACGCACCGCGTTATCAAAATGATTAAAAAAAAGGTATCCAACTTTTAATTTTGCGTGCAGTAAGAGTAACTTTTACAACTTACACCTTCACATGTTCATGTGTCAACATGTTATCGGATAACTTCGCAAAAAGTGACTCTTATTGCACAAAAAATAAAAGTTGAATACCTTCTTTTTTTAATCATCTTGATAGTGTGGTGCGATAATTAGGAATTGGCTTGTAATTTGATCCTATGTTTAACTGCGATTAATAGAGGTTTATTGTATTTCTATGCAATGAAATACGGAGTACTATATTAATTAGGAATCTTATATTATAAAGGATTCGGCCCTTATAATTAAGGTGGATTCTTAATGATTCATAAATAACCTTGAGATGGAAAGTAACATTTTACGGTGGCAACAAACGGACGTCTTTTCAAAAAAAAAGTATCATGAAATATCTCAGTTTCTTCTTGAAATACTCTTTGATTCAGCGATATTAAAAAGTTTTTAAATCGTAAACGCAAAAAATTTAACCGTGAAATTAACGTTGTAACAAATATTTTATTACAACCAAGTAACTTCATGACACCGCCGTTAACCTATAGTTTTATACCTTTCTTTCGCATAAAACTATTAACCTAATTAAATAAATATGAACAAATGAACAACATTAAATTAAATAAAATTAATAATATAAAAAAAGTAACAAACCAGGATCACACTGCTGATAAAAGTCACCAACATCTGTAATAACAAATAAACACAATTAGTATAACAATAAAAAAAAAAATTTAAATGTTATAAAAAAATTTATATAAAATTTTTTATAAAAAAATAGGACAGACCAGTGGTAAGAGCTTTGATAATTCCGGTACGGCGACCTTTGAAATCACGGAAGACTTCTTCGACGGTACGAGGGTTATAGCTTGCTTCCATTTTTTGTTTTTATAAAATTATTTTTATAAAATTTATAAAAAAAAGTGAGAGAGTGAAAGAGAGTGGTTGCCGGAAAAAGTTAAAAGGGGGAGCGGATTTGAAAGAGGTGTTAAAAAAGGGTTTAAATCGTTGGGTATGAGTCCGGATGGGGATGTGTAAACCTGGAAAGTGGATTTAACATATGGCGTGTTTTACGGGCTCCATGTCATCCCATCATCTCTCGATTTTATTTTTCATAGCTACTAATGGGCCTCCGCATAATACACTAGGGCTAGCATCGGGCCGAACCGGATCAAAGACTAAAATAGTTCAATTTGATTCGATTTTGTCCTATCAAACATAATTGATGGGTTTTTGTTAAAATCTAACCGGACTAAAATGGACTGATCGGATAAAATACCGAAATAGTTTAAAACTTTAGATTAAAGACCAAATCGAAGTGATCTGGTTCGATACAATTTTTAAATCCAGTTCGATCGACGGTCTAAAATGGCCAGCCCTATAATAAACCATGGACAAGATCAAATCAGAAACAAATAATAAATGGATTGGATCGAACACACATTTTAGTTTGGTCTTTGATTCATATTAGAAAAAATTTCATGTTTGGTCCCTATCGTTTCACAGAACATCAAGTATGGTCCCCTATCTCAAATTAAGTCCACAGATCGTCCCTATCGTTTACATTTACGATCATAAATGGTCCTTATCTTGGATGGGGTTAGTTTTCTCCGTTAAGTTAAATGAAGAGAGGGGTATTTTGGACTTTTTATATATTGCAACTCAGGGAAGAAGCCTCACCATTTGAAGTCTACATATTACGAGACCACGTGTCATTAAAAAATCCATCAGCATCAACCCCTGTCACTTTACCATCCCATCTCTATCTATAAACCATTGCTTTCATTCTTTCACTTTGTTTACTTTCTAATCTAACCTTTTCTTTCTCTTCACTGATTCCAAACTGTCCACCAAAAAATCACACAAAGAATCTATTACTATTTCACTTTATATGCCTCCTATTTACATCTCAGATGTTACACCTTATTAGATCAAAACCAAAATCAATATAATGGCTACCTTACAAAAGTTCAAAATGTTAGCAACACAATGTGCTGCAGTTGCAAAACCTTGAAGATGCTTCTCACCCGGAGGTTACCAGACTTTCTAGATCGGAGAGGAGGAAGTGATGACGTGGATTCATCTGAAGATGAGAAGGATGACTGTGTAAGTAGATGGAAGTTGAAGGACTTGTTTGTTTCGCCTGTGGTGGATAATAAAGACTCACGACAAGGAGATGACGTATGGAGGTGGAGCGATGAGTGTGATATGATTGGGCGGCGGAGTAGTGGTGGTGGTGGTGGTGGAAGGGGGTTTACACCAGAAATTACATTGTTTGTTGAATGAGCTTTTTATTGGTTTGATTGTAATTGCAAAAGGTGCAAATGTACGGACGAAATTTCTGCTAAAACCGAAATGGGTGAATTGAGATTGGATGTGATGTGAGAGGGGTTGTGTAACACCCCAAAATGTGATATGCGGAAGCCGTGAAGCTCGGGGGCTGTTACGTCATTGTATCATAGTTCAAGGTACAAGAGAACGACTCTAAATGAGACGTTTTATAAAAATACCTCGTTGTAAATTTTCAAAAACGTGTTTTTGAAAATTTTTAATCGTGTGCAATTTCATCTTGGAATTTTTGGTTTATCGAGAACATAATTTAGGGGATTTAACATTATTTCTCGGCTTTTAACATACTACAACAAACACATTTACTTTCTTTCATTGACCGATCAAGTTTGTAAATCTTAACTTATCGAAATGGAGTACACATCTCTTACGGATAAGTCCATCCTCTCAGGTACGGATAATCGTCCACCAATGTTGGAGAAGTCTATGTACGAGGATTGGACTTCCCGAATGGAACTTTACATGTTGAACAAAGAGAATGGACATCTCATTTGGGCATTGGTGCCCAATGGACCATTAGATTATGGTACAGTGACGGAAGGTACGACCACTCGTCCTCGCACAACGGATGAGTTGACTGGAGATATGAAGATTCAAGACAAATGTGATAAGTATGCTACAAACATCATTCTCCAAGCCCTTCCTTCAGATGTCTACAAACTCGTCAGCAAACATAAAGTTGCCAAAGAGTTATGGGATAGAATTCGGGTTCTAATGCAAGGCACCTCGTTAACTAAACAAGAACGAGAGTGTAAGCTTTATGATACTTTTGATAAGTTTGCCTATGTGCCAGGGGAGACTCTCAATGATTACTATCTAAGATTTACCCTATTGTTGAATGAGCTTAATATCTATGGCATGGCAATTCCTACCTTTCAATTGAACACCAAGTATTTGAACACTCTTCCTCCAGAATGGAAAAAATACGTGACGGATGTTAAATTGGCTAAGGACTTGCATAACACCAATGTGGATCAACTTCAAGCTTTTCTTCAACAACACGAATGCCATGTGATCGAGGCTCGGTTGTCTACACCTCAAGTTCATGATCCACTTGCAATGTATGCTTCTCAACAAAACATGGCTTATACTTATCAAAAACCATCATACTTGCAGCAGCCACCACCACACACCTATCAGCAACCACAGCAACTATCTTATCAACCACCAATGATGCCACAACAAGCATATCAACAAAGTGTTCATCAACAATCTTTTCCACATCAACCACCATATCAGACATCACCATCACAAGCCAACACTTATCCAATGGGCTATACCCCTCAGCAAGGATACTTTCCTATTGAAGCACAACCAGTACAAGCTTTCTACTCTAATGAACTTCCACCAATCCAAGCACCGGTCTTTACTCCAAATGATACGCCAGCTGATGTACTAAACCATCTCACCGCCTACTTGTCAAAACTTGTTGCAACTAGAGGATTTCCACCAACAAACAATCAACTTTGATACCATTTGTAGAAATGTAAATCTTGCTTATGTTTTTAGAGAGAGAAAGAGATAGAGAGATGGTGGATTATACACACTTCTAGAGAGAGAAACTTAAGAGAACTATGTGAAATATGATTAACCACACACCATCTCCATCAAAGGAGAGGGTTCATATACCCAAGCCTTGTAATGGGCTTGGGCTTACACGTTTGGGCCGGCCTACACATGTTGTAGGCTAGGCTTGGACTTGTTTGTTAAATAACGATGTCTAGACTACGAGCTACTACTTAGCATATTGTCGGAGTGACCGAATCTTCCTAAATACGTAAGAACATATTTCCAACAATTTAAATTAAAAGCATCACAATACAAAAGGTCTCAGTTTCAAAAGATAGTGCAGCGGAATGTAAAAGTTTTAAACATCAACGAGATAATAGTTCAAAAGCAGAAGTAAATAAATGTCCGAAGATAGCCAAGAAATGCATGCGGACTCCAAGTACTTCACACAGCAGATACAACTCATCATCAATTACCTGAGATAAATGCTAAATTGGGTCAACATAAAGTTGGTGAGAATATAGGTTTCAAGTAAAAATTCATAGTATTTCAATTTCAGATTTCATTTCATGTACACGTGCAACTATAGGAGATATAGTGCCAAGTGTAGGATAAATTGGGTGTTCACAATATTTATGATAGCTAAGCTCGTGACATCGAAACTAGTGATCCAGTGCATACAATAGATTGCATACATAAATTTTGCCCCAATGGAGTACCTAGCCAAGATAACTCCGTTCATACAAATGGTACACACTCGTCCGGCGTCAGAATGCCCGAGTGGAGGTTGTCAACCCTCAATAGATCTATCCGTAACATAAGAGCTTACTCCAGCAGAGTAACTAACGATTCACGATAGTGGGGACTATGGCTAAAGCAACTTAAGCTATCTCATAAATAGTGTTCACAAAGCGTTCACAGAAATCAAGTTTTACTTGCGTTCAGAAGCAAGTCATCACAGCATTTATCACATCCCAAAACATTAAACATACAAAATAGTTTAATAGGGATCTATAAACTCACCTCAAGCAACGATTCAAACCGCACAAGTAAGATCAAATAGTAGCGAGCAACTCTAGCAACAACCTAAATATAATACTATAGTTTAGGCGCTAGCAAATAAGTCACAATAGTTCATCACGTACGTTACTCATCGATCAAGTATATATTTTGTTGTTAAAATCGTGACTTGTAAATGTTATATCGTTATAAACATTATAGTATATATATACTTAGGCAAAAATATTTATTTTTGACTCGACGAAATTTCGACAGCCTTTCGGCGTTAATTTTAATTTACCAAAATTTATCTTAACAAATTTTCCTACGTGATTTCTAACGAAAATTCGGCAGCCTTTCGGCGTCACATAAAAATTTGCCATTTTTAGTAAATACTCAAATCTCGTCCTAAAACCCCTATTTTCAACAATTTCTCAATCGTCAACAATTCAACAATTCATTTTTCACAATCGTAACAATTTCAACTTCCAACGTTCAAACTTTCAATAGTACAACAAGTATTCACATTTCGAGCTAACACGCTTTTACAAAACAAGTCAAACATTCATACATACCATTTAGTAACCATTTCGACACTTAAAACAACTCCGTTTAACTCGAAAATGTCGTTTCGACCACTTTAAAAATCTGGACAGCAACCACTTATAGTGTTGTTCTCCAAAAATTAAGTTTTCCGACAACGAAATTTAAACGACCACAACTTACTCATTTTAACTCCGTTTTTAGCCCATAATATATCGAAACGAAGGTATTCACTTATATTTTCATAATCTCGTAGTAAACTAGTGTCAAAACAATTTTTACGACTCTCTACGCCTCTTACAAAAGTCGGACAGATTGTACGTTTTCCGTAAAAACTCGTTTTCGACCGTTTTCAAGCGTAACCACTAGTAGTAACACTACTAGTTTCTTCTAATTTTTCATATACATCAACAAAATCAAAGATTTTTCCTTCAAGTTTACAAATCCAAAATATACATACTTATATTTTTCACAAATCTTTCAATTAACCCATTTTCATGTATGGATCTAATAGATCCACACTTAATTTCCACAAATATTAAATTATTTCATGACCAAAAATAATTTTCATCATTTTATTTCATAAAAATGCTTGATGAGTAACATGTATGCATAGATCTACAAAGATCATGCATGGAAAAATGAAAAGATGAAAAAGGTTTAAGAAATGACCTTGTGTAACGATTCTACGTAACCACAACGACCCGATCTACAATATAACCCACTAATAATCAACAAGAACTCTACCCTAATCTTCAACCCAAAAACTACTCAAATCGTCAAACCAAGAAAGTCCATTCTTCTTTATGCTTATACAAGCTCTAGGGTGTATTTGTTTTGTGTTAAATCTTGGTAAAATGAAGCTTTTTAGAAATCAACAATGGTGGAATGGGGTTTGTGTTTGTGCCGTGTGTTTAGAGAGAGAGGAAGAGATGTGTGTGTGTGTTTTTTTTTTTTGTTTGAGGTGAAGTGAATAAGTGTAAGTAATGTGAAGTTTATTTGTGGTATAAGGTTAAAAATATGTAGGATGTGTAAGTTAAGCTCAATATGGCAAAGAGTGAAGTGTTGGTGCATTATGCACATGGTGAGGGTTTTTGGCCGGTTATGGGGGTCCCAACAGGGGGTAAACTTTTCAAAATTTTTACTATGGTAATTAGTTAAAAGGTTTAAGGTAAAAAGGTTAGTTAGTTTTAGGTAAATATCAAAAAGTATATAGTTAAGTTAAAAATTACGTAAAACTTAAAAATTTGACGAAATATATTAAATTTACGATTTTTCGACGAAAACTGACATTTTACGATTGGTAAAGTATTTTATGCATGTTAACGACGGTTAAACGTAAAAACGACGTAAAATACGAAAACGCGATACGTTAATTAAATATTCACAGTAAATACGATTTATTACTATAAATAGCAAAAATACTAAAATACAGGCATATATAAACATATACAGGAATATTTAAATACGCTGCTCAAGAAAATTACGATCACGCTGTTAAAAACTAAACAGTTAAGCACATAATTCACAGATAACGAATAATCTCATGGATTATCGTCAATTCATTGACCATCTCAGCACTTTGGTCAGGTTCACAGAAAATGTTCAGATTAATGACTGAGCTCAGAGTCAGGCCATTACTCGTCAGCAAACAGTTTTTCAGAAAACGCGGGATAACTTCCTGGTTCCAACACAGTTAAATCACACAGTTGACTAAATAAAAAGTCAAAGGGTAAAATAGTCATTTTACAAAGTAGGGAAAATTACCAGGTGTTACATCATCCCCTTGATAGAGAAGCTTTGTCCTCAAAGCTTAGGAGTGTCACGGTTTCTAGAATTGTCAAAGAGTTGCGGATATTTCTTGCGAAATTGATCCTCACGCTCCCAAGTGAATTCAGGTCCACGTTTAGAATTCCACCTCACCTTGATGATAGGAATACGACTCTATTTCAATCGTTTGACCTCACGGTCCATGATTTCAACAGGTTCCTCGACAAATTGCATCTTGTCGTCGATTCGGAGTTCCTCCAATGGTATAACGAGTGTTTCATCAGAAAGGCACTTCTTCAAGTTCGACACATGAAAAGTGCTGTGCACGCGGCTCAACGCTTGCGGTAATTCGATACGATAGGCTACAGTTCCAACCTTTGCCAGAATTTTGAAAGGTCTAATAAAACGGGGGTTCAGCTTTCCTCGCTTGCCAAAACGTACCACACCTTTCTAAGGCAATACTTTTAGCATCACTTTGTCTCCCACTTGAAATTCGAGAGGCTTACGTCGAACGTCGGCGTAACTCTTTTGACGATCACGGGCTGCTTGAATTCGGCTCTTGATTTGAACAATCTTCTCAGTCGTTTCACGGATGAGTTCAGGGCCAGTGAGTTGACTATCCCCAACCTCACTCCAACACACAGGCGAGCGACATTTACGACCATACAACGCTTCAAACGGTGCAGCCTTAATACTGGTATGATAACTATTGTTGTAAGAGAATTCTACTAGAGGTAAATGTCTGTCCCATTGATTTCCAAAGTCAAGCACACAAGCACGCAACATGTCCTCCAGCGTTTGAATAGTTCTCTCACTCTGTCCGTCAGTCTGCGGGTGATAAGCAGTACTCATGTCCAATTGCGTACCCAACGCTTTCTGAAGTGATTTCCAGAATTCCGAAGTAAATCTACCATCTCTATCAGAAATTATCGAGATCGGTATCCCATGTTTTGCAACTATTTCCTTCTGATAAAGTCTCGTAAGCTTATCCATCGAATCATCTTCCTTCATAGCCAAAAAGTGTGCAGATTTCGTAAGTCGATCCACAATTACCCAAATTGTGTCGTATCCGTTTGTCGTTTTAGGTAGCTTAGTTATGAAGTCCATGGTTATATTTTCCCATTTCCACATAGGAATTACAGGTTGAACCAACAATCCAGATGGTTTTTGGTGTTCTGTTTTCACTCTAGCACAAGTCAGACACTTCCCTACATACGTAGCAATTTCAGCTTTCATATTTGGCCACCAATATAACTTCTTCATATCCTGATACATTTTGTCAGATCCTGGGTGAATCGAATACTTAGATTTATGCGACTCGTGCATAATCACGTCCCTTAGTCCTCCAAACCGTGGTAACCAACTTCTACCATTTAGACATAGCGTTCCATTAGTGCTAGTCTCCAATTTCTTAGTAACCATTCCTCCTAGTTTCTCGGCTTCAACATGTTCAGGCTTAAGAGCTTCGGTTTGTGCTTCACGAATTTGCACCGGTAAGTTCGGATTGATAACCATAGCTAACGATCTAACTCTACGTGTCATCAGTTGTTCCTTTCTACTTAGCGCATCCGCCACTACATTGGCCTTCCCAGGGTGGTAACGGATTTCACAGTCATAATCGCTGAGCAACTCGATCCATCGACGTTGTCTCATGTTCAGTTCCTTCTGATCAAGAATATGTTGTAAACTCTTGTGATCGGTATAGACGACACACTTGGTTCCATACAAGTAGTGTCTCCACAATTTCAAGGCAGATATTACCGCTCCTAGCTCCAAGTCGTGCGTAGTATAGTTTTTCTCATGCGTTTTCAATTGTCGTGACGCGTAAGCGATAACTTTCTTCCTCTGCATCAACACAGCTCCCAATCCTTTTGCTGATGCATCACAATAGACCACAAAGTCTTCCGATCCTTATGATAACGATAGAATAGGCGTACTACACAGCATTTGTTTCAACTTCTGGAATGCTAATTCCTCCTTATCTCCCCATTCGTATTTCACCTTCTTTTGAGTCAACTTCGTCAGTGGTTTCGCAATTTTCGAGAATCCCTCGATGAATCTTCGGTAGTATCCGGCGAGTCCTAAGAATTGGCGAATTTCAGTCGGTGTCGTAGGAGCAGTCCACTCCCTAATTGATTCAATCTTGGCAGGATCAACATGAATCCCCTTGCTATCTATAACGTGACCTAGAAATTGTACTCTTGGCAACCAAAAATCACACTTCGAGAACTTAGCGTACAATTCCTCCTTCTTAAGCAATTCCAATATTATCTTAAGATGTTCCTCATGTTCTTTCTCATTCCTTGAGTAAATCAGTATGTCATCGATGAACACAATGACAAACTTGTCCAAATATGGTTTACACACCCGGTTCATGAGGTCCATAAACACAGCAGGTGCGTTTGTCAAACCGAACGGCATCACTTGGAACTCATAGTGTCCATACCTAGTCCTAAAAGCAGTCTTTGCAACATCTTCCTCACGGACTCTCAATTGGTGATAACCATACCTAAGGTCAATCTTCGAGTAAACGCTCGATCCTTGCAACTGATCAAACAGATCATTGATCCTAGGTAACGGGTAACGGTTCTTGATGGTAAGTTTGTTCAACTCACGATAGTCGATACACATCCGAAAACTTCCATCCTTCTTCTTTACAAATAAGACTAGAGCTCCCCAGGGTGAAGAACTCGGTCTTATGAATCCTTTATCAGTCAACTCTTGTAGTTGCGTCGCTAGTTCTTGCAATTCTGACGGTGCTAAACGATAAGGCGCTCGAGCAACAGGTGCAGCTCCCGGTATTAAATCGATCTGGAATTCAACTTGTCTAGCCGGCGGTAATCCAGGCAAATCTTCAGGAAAGACTTCCGGAAAATCCTGTACGATAGGTACATCTTCCAACCGTTTTTCTTCCGTCTGCTTTTCAGTAACACAGGCTAAAAATACGTGGCAACCTTCCGACAACAACTTCTGAGCCTTGACACGCGAGATAATGTTCAGTCGTGACTTCCTTTTTCCGTTACTTGTATCCCCTTGTACCTCCAAAACTTCATCACCAAATGGTAAACGAACGATCTTCTCGTCACATACAATCGTAGCACGATATCTCGACAACCAATCCATTTCGACAATCACGTCAAAACTCCCTAACTCAACAGGCATAAGGTCTATTACGAAAGGATGACCTAGAAGATTTAAAGTGCATCCACGAAGTATAGTGTCGGCTTCTATCAACTTCCCATTAGCTAACTCAATAGTGTACTTAGTGTCTAAGGGCGAAGGGGTCACATCAAGTAAAACACTAAAAGCAGTCGACACAAAACTCCTATCGGCTCCAGTATCAAATAAAATAGAAGCATAACGACCATTGAGAAGAAACGTACCCGTCACGACGTCGGGGTTTTGTTGCGCTTCTCCTCCTCCTATCACATAGACCCTTCCACGAGCTTCCCCAGCTTTAGCATTCTTTCCTTGGTCCTTGTCCTTGTTCTTTTTCTTTGGGCACTCATTGTTGTAGTGTCCCTTTTGCTGACATTCAAAGCAAGTGACGTTGGCTTTCATGTTAGGTGGTGACTTACAATCCCTAGCAATGTGTCCAGTTTTCTTGCAGTTGTGACATTGTACATTGCATTGTCCATTATGGTGACGCTTGCGTCGATTGCACAGAGGTAACGTCCCATTGTACACTCCCTTTTCCCCAGTACCAGCAGTGTACGCTTTCACAGTGTCTTGCCTCTTATTCGGATAGTTCCCATGGCTGTTCCTTTGGTTATTCCCCCATTTTCTCTTGTTGTCCGCGGCATTCCCAGTATTTGCTCGAACAACTTGGTCCATCAGACTGTGAGCCATCCTTATAGCATCACTAACTTTTGTCGGTCCAGACGATGTCACATTCCCTTGAACTCTACCAGGTAAACCCCAAATATAGCGCTCAACCTTCTTTTCTTCATCCGGAACCATTCCAGGACATAGCAAACACAATTCTTGAAACCTCCTAGTGTACGTCCCAATATCATTGTTCTTCACAGTCAAGTTCCACAGTTCGATTTCCATTTTCTGAATATCATTACGAGGACAGTACTCCTTAGTCAACAACTTCTTAAGTTCCTCCCAACTCATTCCATACACCTCCTCGGCTCCAGCCGTCTGCACATGTGTGTTCCACCAGGTCAACGCTCCAGCAGCTAAAGTACAAGTAGAATAAGTCACTTGGTTCTCAACAGCACATCCACTAACACGGAACACAACTTCCATCTTTTCGACCCAACGAGCTAATCTGACAGCTCCTTCAATACCATTAAAAGTCAAAGGGTCACAGCTCCTAAAGTCCTTGTAAGTACACGGCTTAGGCGGTCGATTGTCAACATTGTTAGGTGGTGCTTCGTTCACGTTGTTGTTAGCTTGAACGTTTGCTAGTGCAGCAGTCACTCGTTGCGTAATCAGTGCTTCCAATTACGCGTCAGTCATTCTGTTACGTGTGTTCACCATTGTTTCTCTGCGTTAAGACAACAATGCAAATAAGGTTCAAGCATGAATATACACGTTATATATTTCATATGCTAAAATAGAATGCAGAATTTAACAGTACAACAAACATAAAAAGGATAGTCATTGGTCAAGGTCATAAAGTTAAATTCTCATTCATAATCAAAATATCAAGTACATAGTCATAAAATAAGAGTACGATTACATCTAGTCTACTCCAACTAACCGAGTACTACTCTAGTTTAGTGGATACAATACCCAAAAGATAAAGATGTCAATCTACTCTATAACTAAGCACAATAACGATGAATCTCTAAGTGCGACGACGACGATCACACTCAGCACATCTCGGTGAATCACTCCTCGGGTCTCCATCTGCAGCTCGGTCTCCTC
This sequence comes from Glebionis coronaria, assembly GCA_025667525.1. NCBI lineage: Eukaryota > Viridiplantae > Streptophyta > Magnoliopsida > Asterales > Asteraceae > Glebionis > Glebionis coronaria. The sequence continues at coordinate 521,060,686 of CM046882.1, forward strand.
CACGAACTGACTCCAACTCACGCCTCAACCTAGCAACCTCCTCAAGTGTGGTATCCAACAAGTCACGGGTATCCTCATTATCCTCTAACAATTCCAAAACCGCATCCTCAAGTAGACGAAAACGAACAGCATCTGAATCCCTAGCAGATCCTATCATAACAACACATGACCTAGGTCTAGAGGGCTCTCTAACATGATGAGTAGGTGGTGTAGAAACAGTAGTAGCAGCTCGAATCTCATGAGTAGGCGATGCCTCAGGTGTAGTGTGTGAATCAGACATACGGATCTTCTTCTGTGGGCATGACGAATCAGAATCGGACAAAGCTCGAGATCTAACACCGGATGGTCCAGCTCCATCAGCAGGTGGTACAGTATCATCGGAATCAGTATAAACCTCAGCTGGCGGCGTACCCCATAAAGCTTCCCTCTCATCTCTAAACCGCTGACAGGGAACAGTAGGCTTCTTCCTCAAGTTGGACGTCTTCCTAATCTCACTCCTCCTACTAGGCTCAACTCTCTCAGGTACAACAGTCAAAGCATCAACCCTAATATCATCATCAGCCTCAGCACCCCGCTATCACTACTAGCCACAACCATCCTAACGTCAGTATCACTCTCAATCTCATCATCCATGTCCTCATCATCCTCACGATCTACCTCATATCCATCCATATCATCATCACCCATGATCTACCTCAACACCATCCATATCATCCTCATGACCTACCTCATGTCCATCCACGTCATCCTCATCATCCTCATCATCCTCACTACCACTAACCCACTCGATCAAAGTACGATGCACAACCGGTGGCATCCCATCGACAACATCGGAAGTATCAGACAACACATCAGGCTCACCCTCATCATCCTCCTCCGGATCCTCGTCAGGGTCATACTCCGCACCTTCCTCCTCAGGATCAGCCTCCTCTTGGTCATTCTCCGGCTCAACATGATCTGGTACCATCTCAACCTCGTCTTCCCACTCTTCGTCGGCATAGTCGGGTTGGTAAGAAACAGTAGATGACGACATAACCTGCAACAACCAAAATGCGTATTAACCAGTTGTAGGGTATGCATGAAATAATCATGTATAGAAATTAAAGTATGCAAATCAACGAGATGCATATGTATATAATACATATTACGTATTACATAATATATATTACATATTACTTATAGTGTTTTCCTACGTAATACATTACGTAGTACACATATATATACAGAGTAACAAGTAGCCACATCGGTTATAGTCTAGGCCTAAGATGAAAAACTAGTTCTCTATAACCAAGGCTCTGATACCAATTCTGTAACACCCCAAAATGTGATATGCGGAAGCGGTGAAGCTCGAGGGCTGTTACGTAATTGTATCATAGTTCAAGGTACAAGAGAACGACTCTAAATGAGACGTTTTATAAAAATACCTCGTTGAATTTAAATTAAAAGCATCACAGTACAAAAGGTCTCAATTTCAAAAGATAGTGCAGCGGAATGTAAAAGTTTTAAACATCAACGAGATAATAGTTCAAAAGCAGAAGTAAATAAATGTCCGAAGATAGCCAAGAAATGCATGCGGACTCCAAGTACTTCACACAACAGATACAACTCATCATCAATTACCTGGGATAAATGCTAAATTGGATCAACATAAAGTTGGTGAGAATATAGGTTTCAAGTAAAAATTCATAGTATTTCAATTTCAGATTTCATTTCATGTACACGTGCAACTATAGGAGATATAGTGCCAAGTGTAGGATAAATTGGGTGTTCACAATATTTATGATAGCTAAACTCGTGACATCGAAACTAGTGATCCAGTGCATACAATAGATTGCATACATAAATTTTGCCCCAATGGAGTACCTAGCCAAGATAACTCTGTTCATACAAATGGTACACACTCGTTCGGCGTCAGAATGCCCGAGTGGAGGTTGTCAACCCTCAATAGATCTATCCGTAACATAAGAGCTTACTCCAGCAGAGTAACTAACGATTCACGATAGTGGGGACTATGGATAAAGCAACTTAAGCTATCTCATAAATAGTGTTCACAAAGCGTTCACAGAAATCAAGTTTTACTTGCGTTCAGAAGCAAGTCATCACAGCATTTATCACATCCCAAAACATTAAACATACAAAATAGTTTAATAGGGATCTATAAACTCACCTCAAGCAATGATTCAAACCACACAAGTAAGATCAAATAGTAGCGAGCAACTCTAGCAACAACCTAAATATAATACTATAGTTTAGGCGCTAGCAAATAAGTCACAATAGTTCATCACGTACGTTACTCATCGATCAAGTATATATTTTGTTGTTAAAATCGTGACTTGTCAATGTTATATCGTTATAAACATTATAGTATATATATACTTAGGCGAAAATATTTATTTTTGACTCGACGAAATTTCGACAGCCTTTCGGCGTTAATTTTAATTTACCAAAATTTATCTTAACAAATTTTCCTACGTGATTTCTAACGAAAATTCGGCAGCCTTTCGGCGTCACATAAAAATTTGCCATTTTTAGTAAATACTCAAATCTCGTCCTAAAATCCCTATTTTCAACAATTTCTCAATCGTCAACAATTCAACAATTCATTTTTCACAATCGTAACAATTTCAACTTCCAACGTTCAAACTTTCAATAGTACAACAAGTATTCACATTTCGAGCTAACACGCTTTTACAAAACAAGTCCAACATTCATACATACCATTTAGTAACCATTTCGACACTTAAAACAACTCCGTTTAACTCGAAAATATCGTTTCGACCACTTTAAAAATCTGGACAGCAACCACTTATAGTGTTGTTCTCCAAAAATTAAGTTTTCCGACAACGAAATTTAAACGACCACAACTTACTCATTTTAACTCCGTTTTTAGCCCATAATATATCGAAACGAAGGTATTCACTTATATTTTCATAATCTCCTAGTAAACTAGTGTCAAAACAATTTTTACGACTCTCTACGCCTCTTACAAAAGTCGGACAGATTGTACGTTTTCCGTAAAAAGTCGTTTTCGACCGTTTTCAAGCGTAACCACTAGTAGTAACACTACTAGTTTCTTCTAATTTTTCATATACATCAACAAGATCAAAGATTTTTCCTTCAAGTTTACAAATCCAAAATATACATACTTATATTTTTCACAAATCTTTCAATTAACCTATTTTTATGTATGGATCTAATAGATCCACACTTAATTTCCACAAATATTAAATTATTTCATGACCAAAAATAATTTTCATCATTTTATTTCATAAAAATACTTGATGAGTAACATGCATGCATAGATCTACAAAGATCATGCATGGAAAAATGAAAAGATGAAAAAGGTTTAAGAAATGACCTTGTGTAACGATTCTACGTAACCACAACGACCCGATCTACAATATAACCCACTAATAATCAACAAGAACTCTACCCTAATCTTCAACCCAAAAACTACTCAAATCGTCAAACCAAGAAAGTCCATTCTTCTTTATGCTTATACAAGCTCTAGGGTGTATTTGTTTTGTGTTAAATCTTGGTAAAATGAAGCTTTTAAGAAATCAACAATGGTGGAATGGGGTGTGTGTTTGTGCCGTGTGTTTAGAGAGAGAGAGGAAGAAATGTGTGTGTTTTTTTTTGTTTGAGGTGAAGTGAATAAGTGTAAGTAATGTGAAGTTTATTTGTGGTATAAGGTTAAAAATATGTAGGATGTGTAAGTTAAGCTCAATATGGCAAAGAGTGAAGTGTTGGTGCATTATGCACATGGTGAGGGTTTTTGGCCGGTTATGGGGGTCCCAATGGGGGGTAAACTTTTCAAAATTTTTACTATGGTAATTAGTTAAAAGGTTTAAGGTAAAAAGGTTAGTTAGTTTTAGGTAAATATCAAAAAGTATATAGTTAAGTTAAAATTACGTAAAACTTAAAAATTTGACGAAATATATTAAATTTACGATTTTTCGACGAAAACTGACATTTTACGATTGGTAAAGTATTTTATGCATGTTAACGACGGCTAAACGTAAAAACGACGTAAAATACGAAAACGCGATACGTTAATTAAATATTCACAGTAAATACGATTTATTGCTATAAATAGCAAAAATACTAAAATACAGGCATATATAAACATATACAGGAATATTAAATACGCTGCTCAAGAAAATTACGATCACACTGTTAAAAACTAAACAGTTAAGCACATAATTCACAGATAACGAATAACCTCATGGATTATCGTCAATTCATTGATCGTCTCAGCACTTTGGTCAGGTTCACAGAAAATATTCAAATTGATGACTGAGCTCAGAGTCAGGCCATTACTCGTCAGCAAACAGTTTTGCAGAAAACGCGGGATAACTTCCCGGTTCCAACACAGTTAAATCACACAGTTGACTAAATAAAAAGTCAAAGGGTAAAATAGTCATTTTACAAAGTAGGGAAAATTACCAGGTGTTACAGGTTGATGTCGGTACTTACGAGGTAGGAGGTACGATGAAGGTCGATGGTAAGATATAAAATGAAGGGGTATTTACGAGGATCATTTTGGAAGGTTTATTTGGAGTTTTTTGTACCAGACTACTTAATGAAGAAATGGGGGAGAAATATTCTGGCAATAGAAGTTGTTGGTGGCGATGACCGGGTTTTAAGGTCGGGCCATATGAAGGCATGTAAATAAATGGTGGCGGTGGTGTGTTAGAGATGGAAAAGGTAACACAGTTAGGAAGAGGTGAAGAGGTGTTCATCGCAATTCACAAATGTAGGATTAATACACAGATTTTTGACACCCCGTATAAAAATTAGTTTGTTTAAGTATGTCTCTTCGAATTGAAAAAGGAGTTTATTGTGTGACTCAGTTGTTCTTTGGTGGAAACAAAAGTGTGTCGTTGTAGTATTAAAATAAAAGTGCAAAGACTTAAAAGTAAATGACGTGTAAAGTAAAATGAAAGACGTTAAAGTAAATCTAAGTCTGATTAAAAGAAAGGGTGCAATATTTAAAAGTGTGAAAAACAAAAGTGTGTCGTTGTAGTATATTAAAATTGCAAAACAATTAAGGTAAATGTACGTTAAAATAAATGGCGGAAATTAAATCTAAGTTTAATTAAGATAAAGGGTGCAATATTCAAAAACCTTTGAAAAGTAAATAACGAGAAATTAAGTGACTTAAAGTTAAAGCGTGACGAGAATTAAAATTTGACAAAGTATTAAAATGAGAACTTAAAATTTAAACAAGACAAAATATAAAAACAAACCCACCATCGGAATACATTCCGATCAGTACAATCGGAATGTATACAAACCCTTATCGGAATAAGGAGTGGTCTCCCAATCGGAATACTGTCACTAGACCTGATCGGAATGTCAACCCTTACTTTTCAATCGGAATGTGGGAATAAAGGGCTATCGGAATCCTCCCAATCGGAATGTTGTCGGAACTTCAATCGGAATACTGTCACTAGACTGATCGGAATAACCAACTTAACCTGATCGGAATCTCAACAATCCCCAAATCGGAATGTGCTTACCTCCTGATCGGAATGAAGAATAGACTCCTGATCGGAATAACTGTCACTTAACCTGATCGGAATGTGCTAGACTTCCCTGATCGGAATAACACAAACCCTTTTCCGACCAAGCAAGGAATGCTGGTCGGAATATGAAACCCTTTTCCGACTGGTGGTCGGAATACAGTAAAAAGAACACAAAATAAGCTAAACTAATAAGCTATAACTCAAATAAGCACACACCTAAAATCCTAATCAAAACAAGTATAAGTAAAACTAATAAGCTGAAATTTAAAGGCTTTTAAAACACGAAATGAAAAAGATTTACGAAAACAAACTTTATATATAAAAATAACTTTTATAAAAACTTTAGAAACTTAAAGATAAACACAAATAAGCTATAAGAATCAATAAACCAAAACAATCAAAAGCATAAAAACATAACCTTTAATCAAATAAGCAAGATAATAAACACATAAACATAAAGATCAAGCAAAGAAAGAAGGGTAGAATGAGAGATTTAAGACAAGAAAAGTAAAGGTGCAATAAAAATAAAAGTAACTTACTTGGAAAATAAGGTGCAAGATGATAGATGAAATTTTATGTGGGTTCTAAGTTCTCTCGGAATCCTCTCGAATTGATCTCAGTCTTAAGTGGAATGATTGTTCTTGGTTACTAAATAAAAGGGTTTGGTTTTCTAATCTACTTAACGTTTAAAATGGAAATTTAAATCAAACACAATTACTTTAGTAACAATTAATAAAAATGTGAATTAAAAGTGAAATTAGGATCAAAACTAAAATTTAAATCAAAGTATGAAATATAAAATATAATTTGTGAGATAAACGTAAAGAAACAGTAAAACAGAAAAAAAACAGTAACACTACAAGAAAATTGATTCGGAACTTTTACCCTTGATTCGGAACTTACTCAAAGACAACTCATTCGGAAGTTACTGTTCATCCATTCGGAACATTTGAAAAGCAATTGGATCGGAACTTCTTGCTTGGTTCGGAACCTTCCGAATGAAGGTGCTTGGTTCGGAAGTCTCGGCTTGATCCGGAACTTCAAAAACTGATTCGGAACCTTCCGGATGAAGGGTTGGTTCGGAACTTTCGGCTTGATCCGGAACTTCAAAAATTGATTCGGAACTTTCCGGATGAAGGGTTGGTTCGGAACTTTTTTCAAAGTAAACTCATTCGGAACATTTGCTAGACAAACTCATTCGGAACATTTGCTTCGTTCGGAAGTTTAAGCTTCATTCGGAACTATTGCTTGATTCGGAAGATCTGGAAACCCAGAACAGTAGCAGATATACGAAGAACAGGGAACACGAATTTTAATCAAAATCAAACCAAATACTTAAAAAGGTTTTACCAAATTAAACACAAATCATTTAAACACCATAAGCAACGAATCCCACCAATAAAAACACAAATCCTAACAACTTTTGAAGATCAAATCAAGAAAAATAAAACTTAAGAACTTGAAGATAAAAATGAAGATGAACAAGATTAAATGGAAAGATTAAACAAGACTTTGTATTGAATGATTAATGTTTTGACAAGATTAAACAAAGATTAAAACAACAAGATTGGAAGAACAAAGATTAAAATCATCAATCACCCTAGTGGTGATTGTGATGGAACGAACAAGAAAGGAGAAAAAAGGGGAGGAGAAAAACTCCAGACTCCTCTAAAATGTGTGAGGGGGGATCCTTTTATAGGCTTGTCCTTTGGTTGGTGAGTGGGCTTTCTCCCGTTCTTCTTGTCTTTTCGTCTTTTCAGAAAAGTTTCCGTTTTCGATTCTGATTCGGGATTTGTCGTCGATTAAATTCAACTCGTCTTTTAATTTCTTCGTTTAATAGACTTGAGTTTCTTCGACTTATTTAAATCTTCCATCTTTGGTCCTTTTCTTCGATAAATCTTCGAATAGGCCCAGTGACTTCAAATCTTTTGCATCTCTTGGACAATAGACTTTATCTTGAGTCTTTTTCTTCAGTAATACCCGTGCAATCCCATGTTTTCTTCAATATTCATCCGGTTGTCTCTGAAAACACAATAAACACAAAAACCACGCATAATTCCAAACAAATGATATTAAATACGTGTTTTGGTCTCGTTTTAGCCCGAATTAAGTGGTAAAAGGATGGGTGTTTACACACCTATCAAATCCCCTACACTTAACCATTGCCATGCCCTCATGCAATGCTTAGTGATAAAGCAAGCTTACACTTTTCTCATAATTAATCAACCTTGGCCTTATTTAAAATTATACTAAACAAAAATTAAAGTACTAAAGGAAATTAAGACTTTGAAGGAATCAAAAGGATAGAAAACCATTTTCACTTGAAAATAGCTATATGGAAATAACTTGCAAAGAAATCGAAGACTTACATTAGGGCTTTGGTGCTGCGAAGATTTATCACCCTCAAGTTTCACGTTCCCCAAACTAAGCTTAAAAACGAGATCATTGTTATTATAAGTTAGCAATTCAAACACCTACACACATGGCTTAATTAAATGCTTAAACTCCCTTATTCCTAGGTGTATCTCTTATATTTTATTTTTGTCTTAGAATGATCATGAAGATGCATTTTTGGACTTATTTCGATAATTTATTAGGGCTGAAAGCAAAGTAGGACGATTTGATCAATAGTTAGCTAAAGGACAAAATCTCTTAAAACTGCTTCTCGGGATATCAAAAAGTTCATATCTTGGCATAACTTGGTTCACGATTTTAGACCTTTCTCGGGCCGATATTCGGCATGTACTTCATACTTCATATCTTCGAGAGACGTTCTTGAGATAATGGTCTTCTCATCATAATAGAGTTTCTTCACTTGGAGACTTTTGAGGGGTACTCCAACTTTGTTGACCACGACTTCATGATTATTTCTTCGATCTCTATTTGGGATTTTGAGATACAACGATCCGCCTCCTTTTCGGACTTGGATCTATTTATCCTCATACCTTGTTAGGGTCTTTTCGGATAGACTTCTCCATGATCTTTACGGGAGTTGATTGCTTTTCGTCGTGAGTCTTGATCCTTCATATTGACTTTAGGAATAATGCTTTTCACATCACTTTGGATCTTCAGCAATAAAATTGAATCCTCATGCCTTGTTAGGGCCTTTTCGGACTCGCCAATCTTCGCGCCCCGCTTTATAAGTTATGCCTTGGCTATGAACTCTTATCATTACCGAGAAACTTTTAAACGATCTTGGGCTAGAAGCTAAGTAACTTTTCAAATCGTACGACCTTACTTATTGCAGATAAATTATTAGCAAGTGATGGGAGAATAGGCAAATAATTACACCAAGTGAGCTTGCGCAAGAATACCGACTTATAATTGACTCTATCATTTCTCGTCCTCCACAATTTAAAATCTCAAGTAATGAGACTCGTGGATGCTTAGCCTAATAAACCAATTAAGGTCTACATGGTTAAGGATACTAGCTAGAATAAACTTGGATAAGTCTATTCGGGTTGAGTCAAAATAAACGCAACGGGCCTAATATGTCAAAGACTTCTAAACTAGCTACACCTCTTTATTAATATTTTTGACTTTATTGCGGAATATATACATATGAAAGCAACGATAAAAATTTAAAAATTACAACTAAATGGCCAAAGTTAATAAAAAATTTGAAAAATGTTGAAAAATATGATTTTCCGGTTAATTGAAGGCATTTTCATGGAAAAGTCCACTTAAAACTTCGATAGAAGTCCCCCCTACACTTAAGATAAACATTGTCCTCAATGTTTAAGCATGTGGGAAAAGTTTCCCCTACACTTATGACATTGTGCACGTTGGTTAACTCAAGTTAAGGAAGAGACGACTAAAGTGATCAATTTCAAATGTGAGTATGAAGAAAATTGAATCACGATAGTTGAGAGATAGAACCGGATTTCGGATAACACGGGAGCACGGTTCTTTAAAAACTTCCAAGAGTGCACTAATCCCTGTAATCACATCACCATACAAAGACAAACACATATAGAAGTCCCCCCTACACTTAGGGGATTAAAACATAAAAGGATAGATACTCGGGCTGCCTCCCGAGGAGCGCTTGTTTTTGATAACCGAGTCACGAGCCTGACTCGACCCAAAATTAGTTCATGGGGAACGTGGTGAGGGATGGAATCACCTCCTTAGAGGTGTCCTCACCAAAGTACAACTTCACTCGTTGGCCATTCACCTTAAAATTTGGTCCATCAGGTTGAGCGAGCTCGAGAGTACCATATGGAAAAATTTGGGCAATGGTGAATGGGCCGGACCAACGAGATTTGAGCTTTCCCGAGAAGATTTTCAACCGAGAGTTAAAAAGTAAGACTTTGTCTCCAACGTGGAACTCTCGGTTTTTGATCTTGGAGTCGTGAATGAGCTTAGTTCTTTCCTTATAGATCAAAGAATTTTCATAAGGCTCATTACGGAGTTCATTCAGCTCATTGAGTTGGATCTTGCGTAGGTCACCGGCTTTGTTTATATCAAAATTAGCCCACTTCAAGGCCCAATAAGCCTTGTGCTCCAACTCAATGGGCAGGTGGCACGCTTTCCCGTACACAAGACGATAAGGCGTACAGCCGATCGGGGTCTTGTAAGCAGTACGGAAAGCCCACAAAGCATCATCAAGTTTATCAGCCCATGAGGCACGATGCTCTCCCACGGTTCTTTCAAGAATTCGCTTCAGCCCTCGGTTTGATATTTCAGCCTGGCCATTAGTTTGTGGGTGGTAGGCTGTGGAAAGACGATGGTTTACACCGTACTTAGCCATGACTCGAGCAAATTGGTCATTGCAGAAATGAGTCCCACGATCACTAATAATGGCGCGAGGCACACCGAATCTAGCGAAAAGAGCTTTCAAAAAGTTACAAACCACCCTTGCGTCGTTAGTAGGCAAAGCTTTGGCTTCAACCCACTTTGAAACGTAGTCAACGGCTACAAGGATGTATTTGTTTCCTTTAGACGAAGGGAATGGCCCCATAAAGTCGATACCCCAAACATCAAAAATTTCACACTCTTGAATGAAATTCTGAGGCATCTCGTCTTTATGTGTGATTTTGCCTTGCTTTTGGCAAACATCACATCGTTTGACCATATCGTGAGCGTCACGGTATATGGAGGGCCAATAAAATCCGGAATCAAACACTTTTTTAGCGGTGTAGTTGGGACCAAAGTGACCACCGGTGGGTCCTTTGTGGCAAGCCTTAAGGATTTCAGATGCTGCCGGTCCATCAACACATCGACGAATAATCAGGTCAGCGCATTGTTTGAATAGGTAAGGGTCGTCCCAAAAGTAAGTCTTGATGTCGGTGAAGAACTTTTTCTTTTGCTGGGACGTCAACCCTTCCTTGAGAATTCCACCCGCCAAGTAGTTTGCAAAGTCCGCAAACCACGGGGTTTCATTCGGCTTCGAGTTTATAGACATTAAGGTCTCCAAGGGAAAAGAATCATTGATTTCTTTGGTCGGATGATCCCCTTGGTAAGGATCCTCAAGTCTGCTGAGATGATCCGCGGCTAAGTTTTCAGCTCCTTTTTTATCGCGAATTTCGATTTTAAATTCCTGGAGCAGCAAAACCCAGCGAAGAAGTCTTGGTTTCGAATCTTGCTTTGTCAACAAGTATTTCAGCGCGGAATGATCGGTGTACACAATAGTGGTAGAAAGGACAAGATAGGGGCGGAATTTTTCGGTTGTCGTATAATGCAATTGTGCCCCAGTCATTGTCTTGCTAGCGTAATAGATCGGTTGGAAGTGTTTGTTCACTCTTTGTCCAAGAACCGCTCCAATAGCAAAACACTAGCATCGCACATCAACTCAAAAGGCAGCTCCCAATTAGGGGTAACCAAGACGGGTGTCTTAGTAAGCTTATCCTTAAGCGAGTCAAAGGCTTCAAGACACTCTTTGGAAAAGATAAAAGGAGTATCTTTTTCCAAGAGGTGGGTCATCGGGCGAGCGATTTGCGAAAAATCTTTGATAAATCGACGGTAGAAGCCCGCATGACCCAGGAAACTTCTCACACCCTTCACGGTTGAAGGTGGAGGCAACTTTACGATAACATCGACTTTAGCACGGTCAACTTCAAGACCGGCTTTCGAGATCTTATGTCCAAGCACGATGCCTTCTTTTACCATAAAATGGCATTTTTCCCAATTCAGAACTAGGAGAGTGTCTTCGCACCGCTTTAGCATACGTTCCAAATTGGCAAGGCATGAAGAGAAGGAATCCCCGAAGACCGAGAAATCATCCATGAAGACTTCCATGGTTTGTTCAACCATGTCATGGAAGATAGCTAACATGCACCTTTGGAAAGTCCCGGGCGCATTACATAAGCCAAAAGGCATTCTTTTGTAAGCGAAAGTGCCATAGGGACAAGTGAATGTAGTCTTCTCTTGATCTTGGGGATCGATGGGTATTTGAAAATAACCCGAGAAACCATCGAGAAAGCAGTAATATTCATTACCGGCTAAACGTTCAAGCATTTGGTCCATAAAAGGTAGAGGGAAATGATCCTTTCTCGTGGCATCATTGAGTTTGCGGTAGTCTATACAAACTCTCCACCTAGTAACGAGACGAGTGGGAATCAACTCGTTGTGTTCATTGGGAACAACGGTTATTTCGCCCTTCTTGGGCACACAATGGATTGGACTAACCCATGGGGAATCCGAAATAGGGTAAATCATACCCGCATCAAGAAGTTTGATAACCTCTGTTTTGATGACTTCATGGATTTTTGGATTCACCCTTCGTTGGCTTTGAATTGTGGGCTTAAAGTCGTCCTCCATGAGAATTTTGTGTGTGCAGAAGTGAGGATCAATTCCATGAATATCCGAAATCTTCCAAGCAATAGCCTTCTTATGAGCTTTCAGTACGGCAACGAGGCGGGTCTTCTCTGCATCTTTCAAATCCTTTGCAATAATGACGGGCGACTTCTTGTTGTCGTCAAGGAACACGTACTCGAGATGTGGCGGCAACTCCTTAAGTTCCAAATCCGGAGGATTTTCGACGGGAGGCGTTTTCAAAGTCGGAGTATCGATAGCAATGACCGTGGGAGATGGAGGCGAAGGATTGTCTTCGGTGAGAAGATTGTCAAAGAAATTCATGTCTGCATCCCCATCGATAGGAGAATCATTAGTAGCTAAATTCGCATCTCCCATGGTATCTTCAAGATTGTTCCAGAATAAATCACTATCTCCAAATAAAGACAACGATGAATCAATAGAGGACACGGTCTCAACATTGAGAAGAGAAGTAGGCATACTTTTGCAAGCATCATTAAAGTGTTCTTCACAAGCCTCATCAAGAACGTCAATACAATTAACGCTCTCATATGAATAAGGCTGTTTAGACAACTTTCCCATGTTGAAGACTACTTTATCGTCACCCACTCTCATGATAAGCTCACCGGCTTCAACATCAATGAGAGTGCGACCGGTCCTAAGGAATGGACGACCAACAATCAGTGGCACACGGGGGTCCATCTCGTAGTCGACGACAACAAAATCAGCAGGGAAGGTGAATTTGTCGACTCCTACAATGACATTTTCGGTGATCCCCACTGGATAAGCAACCGTACGGTTGGCTAATTCCAAAGTCATTTTGGTGGGGACTAGCTCTGGGAGAGAAAATTGCTTCCAAACACTTAGAGGCATGAGATTAATGCTGGCACCTAGATCGGCTAGGGCCATGCAATTCTCAACTCCCGGGAAATTGCAAGGGATAAGAAAATGACCCGGATCACCAAGCTTGATTGGCAATTTCCTTAAGAGCACTGCAGAGCAGTTCTCATTAAGTTGGGTGTTGGCGAGATCGAGGAGCTTTTCCTTGTCGCTCAGAAGGTCTTTAAACATTTTGGCGTATTTGGGCATGTGAGCGAGAGCCTCAGCGAAGGAGATATTGAAATTCAGTTGTTTGAACATTTTAAGGAAATTCGAAACCTGAATATCATCCTTGCTCTTTTGCTTCTCTTTCCTCAACCTAGATGGATAAGGTATATTGGAAGAAGAGGAAGGCTTTAGGGGAATAGGATCACTCACAAGCACGGGTGGAGGATGGGTAGAAAGAAGAGGTGGAGAAATTGGGGAAGGAGAAGGAGGAGGAATAGGAGCAGGCGACTCGTTCTCCTGAGTCACAACCACCGGTGGAGGTATAGGAAGCTCGGGTTCCTTGGTACCCTTGCCACTTCGAGTAGTGATTGCTTTCATCTCCCCTCTTGGGTTCGCAACGGTGTTACTCGGAAGAGTACCCGAAGAAGAGGGTTGATTACCTTGGAAGAAACTAGCCATCATGTTCCTCAGGTCATTTGTTTGGGTGTCCAACGTATTTCTCATATCGGCTCTTAAATCATTTCCTTGCTTGACCAAGTCTGCCTTCAAATTGCGCACTTCCTCTTGGAGATTTCCCACTATCACATCATTGGTTCTCATGTAGGTTGCAACCTCTTGATGTAATGCAGTGTTGGCTTGGTTGGGAGGAGCATTGTATGCAGGTGGTTGGTAAGCAGGTTGTTGGTAGACTTGATTGTTACGTTGAGGTGGTTGTTGCTGCTTGTGAGGTGGGATGTATGGTTGTCGAGGTTGTTGTTGTTGTTGAGGAGGGCGGTTGAGGTTTTGTTGTTGATTTTGGTTGGTAGGAGGAAAGCCAGGTGGTGAAAGATAGTTGTTTGATCGATAGCTAAGCAAGTTACGGTCACCTTGAGGTCTAGCTTGATAAGCAGGTTGTTGGTAGGTGCCATATGCCGCATTCACATTCTCAGCAGGGTAATCTTGGGTGGCGGTACAAGTTGTGTAAGAGTGAGGGCCACCGCATATCTCACAAGGTTGGCTGACAGCGTTCACTTGAGCGTTTTTGGCGTTGTTGCTGTTGTTGTTGCTGACGGTGTAGGTGACAAGCGATTCAAGAAGCGTGGTGATTTTGTCAAGTCGCTTGTCGCTGTCATTAGTGCTAGCACTAGCAACATTGGTCCTAACACTCTTGGTTTGCACACGAGATTTGTTCTCAATGATATCCCAAGCAGCATTGGAAGTCTTAGCGAATAGATTACCCCCCGAAGCACTGTTCAGTGAATCTTGGTCACTCATGCTTAAACCATTGTAAAAAGTATTGATTTGATGTACTTTGGTAAAACCATGTTGTGGGCATTTTCTTAAAAGATCTTTAAAGCGATCCCAAGATTCACTGAATGACTCATCGTACTTTTGTTCAAAATTTATGATCTCATTCCGCAAAGCGGTAGTACGAGAGGGTGGAAAAAAGTAATTGATAAACTTTGTTTCCAAATCCGTCCACGAGAGAATACTCTGTGGCGGTTCCTTAGCAAGCCAATGTCGGGCTTGTCCCTCTAAAGAAAAGGGAAAAAGTTGTAACCTTATAACCTCTTGTGGAACTCCATTGAACTTGACCGTGTTGGTGAGTTGTAGAAATCTCTTGATGTGGTCGTGTGGATCATCAATGGTTCGTCCCAAGAATGGTTGAGCGGAGACCATCTGGATAAATCCTGATTTTAGCTCGAAATTGTTGGCGGCAATTGGTGGTATAACAATTGGATCCGTGTTGCCATCGACATGAGCTTGCAGCAATTCAATCATCGGGCGATTATCCGGAAGGTGCTCATTGTTGTTGTTATTATTCATGTTGTTGTTGTTATTATTGTTTGGAGGTGGTACACCGGCCATGTCTAAGTGATCGAGAGGCTCGGGCTCTTGATATGACGTGGATCGGGTGCGCATACACCTGCAAAAGAACGAACAAACAAAAACAAAGCAAAAATATTTTTGGTTTTTATGTTTTTTAAATTTTTTTTTTGTATTTTTGAAAATTTTATATTTTTTAGTTGTTTTTGTAAATTTTCTTGAAAAAGTAACGTTCGCGGGGAACGGACCCCAAAATCCAAGTTCTCACAAAAAACTTTGATCTTAACGAGAAGAGCCGGCAGCGGCGCCATTTGATAGATGAAATTTTATGTGGGTTCTAAGTTCTCTCGGAATCCTCTCGAATTGATCTCAGTCTTAAGTGGAATGATTGTTCTTGGTTACTAAATAAAAGGGTTTGGTTTTCTAATCTACTTAACGTTTAAAATGGAAATTTAAATCAAACACAATTACTTTAGTAACAATTAATAAAAATGTGAATTAAAAGTGAAATTAGGATCAAAACTAAAATTTAAATCAAAGTATGAAATATAAAATATAATTTGTGAGATAAACGTAAAGAAATAGTAAAACAGAAAAAAAACAGTAACACTACAAGAAAATTGATTCGGAACTTTTACCCTTGATTCGGAACTTACTCAAAGACAACTCATTCGGAAGTTACTGTTCATCCATTCGGAACTTTTGAAAAGCAATTGGATCGGAACTTCTTGCTTGGTTCGGAACCTTCCGAATGAAGGTGCTTGGTTCGGAAGTCTCGGCTTGATCCGGAACTTCAAAAACTGATTCGGAACCTTCCGGATGAAGGGTTGGTTCGGAACTTTCGGCTTGATCCGGAACTTCAAAAATTGATTCGGAACTTTCCGGATGAAGGGTTGGTTCGGAACTTTTTTCAAAGTAAACTCATTCGGAACATTTGCTAGACAAACTCATTCGGAACATTTGCTTCGTTCGGAAGTTTAAGCTTCATTCGGAACTATTGCTTGATTCGGAAGATCTGGAAACCCAGAACAGTAGCAGATATACGAAGAACAGGGAACACGGATTTTAATCAAAATCAAACCAAATACTTAAAAAGGTTTTACCAAATTAAACACAAATCATTTAAACACCATAAGCAACGAATCCCACCAATAAAAACACAAATCCTAACAACTTTTGAAGATCAAATCAAGAAAAATAAAACTTAAGAACTTGAAGATAAAAATGAAGATGAACAAGATTAAATGGAAAGATTAAACAAGACTTTGTATTGAATGATTAATGTTTTGACAAGATTAAACAAAGATTAAAACAACAAGATTGGAAGAACAAAGATTAAAATCATCAATCACCCTAGTGGTGATTGTGATGGAACGAACAAGAAAGGAGAAAAAAGGGGAGGAGAAAAACTCCAGACTCCTCTAAAATGTGTGAGGGGGGCTCCTTTTATAGGCTTGTCCTTTGGTTGGTGAGTGGGCTTTCTCCCGTTCTTCTTGTCTTTTCGTCTTTTCAGAAAAGTTTCCGTTTTCGATTCTGATTCGGGATTTGTCGTCGATTAAATTCAACTCGTCTTTTAATTTCTTCGTTTAATAGACTTGAGTTTCTTCGACTTATTTAAATCTTCCATCTTTGGTCCTTTTCTTCGATAAATCTTCGAATAGGCCCAGTGACTTCAAATCTTTTGCATCTCTTGGACAATAGACTTTATCTTGAGTCTTTTTCTTCAGTAATACCCGTGCAATCCCATGTTTTCTTCAATATTCATCCGGTTGTCTCTGAAAACACAATAAACACAAAAACCACGCATAATTCCAAACAAATGATATTAAATACGTGTTTTGGTCTCGTTTTAGCCCGAATTAAGTGGTAAAAGGATGGGTGTTTACACACCTATCACAAGACAAGGTAATTAAAATGTAATAAAGTAAATGTGCAAGTAAATAAAGATGGAAGAACTAATTGTCACTATTAGCCAACAAGAGTAAAAATGAAATGTTAATGACTATTTATAGGGGAGGATTAAAGGGTGCTTAGGAAGCTTCCTCCCCTCCTTCATTTCTTCTTAATTGCACCATTAAGTCCTTCCCTTCTTAATCTTTTGTTAATCTTGGACTTTAATGACTTTTGGCTCGGGATTTCTTTAAACTCGTCTTTTAATTCTTCAATATATAAGACTTGAGTTCTTCGGCTTTTAGTAAACTTCCGTCTTTTGACTTTTTCTTTGATAAATCTTCAGAATTGGTCTTGGACTTCCGTTCTTTTTGCACTCTTGACTTCTTGACTTCGTCTTTCATCTTTTTCTTTAATAAAAGCCCGTGAATGCCGTGTTTTCTCCACTTTTCACAATTTCGTCCTAAATCACAACAAAAACACAAACCACGCATAATTCTGACATAAAAGACATAAAATACACGTTTTGGCTCGGTTATTATTGTAATTAAGTGGTAAAAATGATGGGTGTTTACACACCTATCAAGGATACATTTATGATGTTCAAGACTAGTTTTTTATTGTCTCGTAAGATTTTTTTCATTGGTTCAAAATAATGTTGAATTTTTTCTTGTTACAGGTTAATATGCTTTGTGTTTTGATTTTGATTGGGTAAATGGTTTTATTGTTGTCGTATTTTTGATGATGACGATTTGGATCTCGTTTGTTTTTGTTCGGTGGTGAATGATGGAAGGATTTTGGATATTGTTTTTTTGTTATGAATTGATGATAAAAAAACAATGATTTGTGAGTGACGGAGGAGGGGGAAGGCTAAAAGATAGTGTCGGTGGTGTTTGGGTTTGGTGGGGATAAGATTTTGTGTGGAGTATTTGGTGTACACGTGGAGTATGCAGTCAAATAAAGTAAAGGACCGAAATACCCTTACATTTCTAAAAGTTAACGTTAAAAATTAACCTCCATCCAAGATAGGGACCATTTATGATCGTAAATGTAAATGATAGGGATGATCTGTGGACTTAATTTGAGATAGGGACCATACTTGATGTTCTGTGTAAACGATAGGGATCAAACATGAAATTTTTTCTTCACATTATTTTCATATTTGGTTTTGATCCATATTTCGGTCCGATGCGATCTTAGTTAGTTCTGATATAATAAGTAAAAAACTAATAAAAATTACATTGAAAAATATAAATAATAAAAATAGATGAAAGATGTATAATAAACACAAATTTTTCTAATAAATATTAAAATATATTAAAAACATACTAAATACATTTATAAACTGCTATATTTGAATATCACTTTTACTAGAATTAATATGTAATTAATGTTAATTATAAAAGTTTGTGTTTATTTGCCTAGTAAGCATTAGTTAACAAAATTATTTAATTTACTACATCAAAATAAGAAGAAGAAAAAAAAATCAAAAATAGTATCGTTTTCTTAAACTCGTACAACGATTTTGGAAACGGATATTTATTAGATTGCTTCAAACGTTATAGATTTTATAAAGATTGTAGCATTGTCACGTTATGCACGAGTGGAACACGGGGACCAATGCAATCTTTTTTATTTTTCATGAATTTATCATGTAAATCAGGTTTGTTTACTAATTTAACTAGGTCTTGATGTTCGCGTTTTGCTGCGGTGAAGTGCGGACTTATTTTGGAACATTTTAAAAGGGCATATAATGTAAGTAAGTTTGAGAGATTATTCATACAACCATTTTAGTATAATTCAGTTTTTTTTTAATTTTGTTTACATAACTGACACATAACACTGTATGGTAGGAACATGGAACGATAACAAAAACCATTTAAGGAAGATTTGTACATTGCAAAGTAATGTCAGCAATTTGATGATATATGCAACGCATATTTATGGGAAAAGTACACAGTTTTTCATATATCGTATTCATAGCGTATATCAGAAAAAAATCCTATAAGTATGTAAAACCCGTATTTAAATCGGGAATGTAAATACGCGGTTTATTTACTTAAATCATTTACGTAGAAATTATTAGCGAAAGCAAACGCGAGAGAACTTATATACAAGTTTAAAAAAAAAAAAGGTAAAAGGCCTAAGGGCCGGTTTGTTTTAAAAAAAAGAAAAGGAAAGAAAATTTTGGGCCAAGCCCATTTAAACAAAAAAATATATACGGGACTTTAACCCTTCTCCCATAACAGAAAAAAAAAATATATATAAGATTAGGGTTCTTTGTGGCCGCCGGGTTTTAGAAAAAAAAGGGGGTTCGTGATTGTTTTGATCAAAAGATCGTGTCTTCTTCATTCTCTACTAGTCATCATAACGGTATCATCTAGTTTCTCTTTTGTTTATGTTTTAAATCACGAAAATTAAACAAGGGTGTCGCGTTTTGGCTGTGTCACAAGAAAACCGAGACCATAAGGTCTCGGTGTAATATTTAATTCCAACCGTGACCCAACCAGGAGTCATGGTGGTGTTGGTGTTGGTCGGCCAAGTGTAACAGCCCCAACGGGGTGTGTTTGTTTGAGCATAAGGGATCGGGTTTCTGTAGCTTAACCAAACCGAGACCCTAAGGTCTCGTGGCCTCACTCCCTGCCCAGCCGTGACCCACACAGGGGAGGCATGGGCTTTGTTCGATCATCAGCAGCCAAACAAACCCAATCGGGCGTTAAAATAAAATAAGGGTGCGTTTGGGGACTGCAGAAAATAAGGGTGTGTTTGGCTTATTTAAAACAGTGGGAAAACATAACCAAACAGTGGGAACGAAGTGGGTAAAGCAGTGGAAAGGAATGAGACAGGAAAACATAATAGTATATAACATTAGCGGTAGTTTTAGCGACAGTTTTTCTGTCGCAAAACTGTTATATGTATACAGTTTTAATAAGGACAGATTTAGCGACAGTTTTAGTGACACAGAATTCTGTCACTAATTCTTGTTGACAGATTTTGTATTATATGGTGATTTGTTTAGTGCGACCGAGATGGGATATCTCGGTAGGCTCGGGGCATTATTATAATATATAAATAAAATATTCTTATATTATACCTTTTAATTAAATTGTTTTATAAATGTTTAAAATATATTTTAAATGTATTAATTTAAAACAGTTCCTTAATATTTAAAAGGGTATAATTTTATGAAAGGAATTAAATTATTTGGAATTTTCTAAATTAAGAAACTTTCTATTTTAACGGGATACGTATTGTAGTACTATTATAACGCCGGAAATACGTTGTACCGTAACTAATAGTAGAAAGATAATACATTAAAATGAATTATTAAAAGGTCAGATTTATCAGTTAATATACGTACGGAATTTCAATAAATAAATAAATGAAAGACCAATAAGAACATGAAATTAAATAAGCGAATATCAGTTACTCATTCACGTCCCTTATTCATGTAGCTCGCGTGAAATCAGAGTAGACTTTCGGTCAGTTGATCTCGGTCGGTTACTGGACACGAGGTACGGATTTCCGTCCTTTCAGTAAGGACTTCCTTTCTATGCATGATTAGGATTCCCCGTCTTCAGCCAAATGTTTCCCCAATATATGTTTAAGTTTATCAGTAATCACGTTAATAACTAAATAAATTGCCTGAGCATTATATACAAGCACGACCAGTTTATGTACTAGTTACGGAGGTACCGTAACCACGGCACTAGAGGCACCGGTGTCGTGACTCACATGCAGGAGAGTGATATCCTGCATCGTCCCACTCATGTTCAGGTTGGCCATCTTTTTATATGTATGTTTAGTGGGGCGTATGGATGCATCCTAGGCTTATATGTGTTACAAGTTATCAGGGTGAATGTGGTGTGTGCTCTACATCCTTCACATTGGAGCTGATCCCTCCACCCAGCACAGTATTTAGAGGTCACCCCTCTACAGCATGACGAGGTCACCCCTCCAGTTATTCATGCACGGTTGTTACAGCACGTGACCTATATAAGCTCTGGCAAATAAAATACAGTAAATGCATGTTTTCAGAATTAATAGTTATATTTCAGTATCAATATATATGAACCAGGTTTTTCAGATTTTATGCAGAGTTCTACCACATGTTACATATCAGTCTTATAGCTCCATTGTTGTCTTCTATTTCATTACTTTCTGTACATTCTTATCATGCTATATCCGTCCACTGAGCGTTATGCTCAGCCGTAGTTTCCTTTCATGTTTCCAAACGGCAGGTACACAGGGACGATCTTAGGACTTCTAAGAGAGTACGTGCATTTGGATGGGAGCTATCCAGACTCCTTTATTTTTATGCACATATTACGTTACTTTACTTTGGTTGTTTGGACACTGTTTCGTTCTTTTTCTTTCAGTACTTAACCTTTATATTTTTGAGCTTATGTTGGACTACCGATGTTTGATTCCGGTATTTCCGTATGGTCAGTTAATGTTTTAATACATTGCCTTGCATGCTTTGATAACACGCCATAAATACACGTAACGGTCCACTTATCCAAGTGGGGTGTTACAATTATGGTATCAGAGCGCAAGGTTCGACCTGTAGGCTCTAAAACTTGACCTGTGACTAGTGGGTAGTCACCAAGAACTTCTTGTATTTAGGCGTCGTTATCTTCCATGCTACTTATGAACTTTATCAGTCGGATTTTTCAAAATTTTGATTAAGTAAACGGTTGGTACAGGACGGGCCATACTTAATCGCATGTGTTTTTCAGTGAACTTTTTGGTGAACTGACCATAGGCGTTCATCCTTACTCATGTTAGATTTATGTTTCAGTAAATTGTAATTTGTGAACTGACCCTAGGCGTTCACCAGTATTCATGTCATATTTTATTGGTTATACCTTCATGGATTACACTACGCATATTCAGATTTATTACCCCAGATTTTGGCAGTTTTATCAACTCATCATCTTTTATTTCAGATGCCACCCAGACGCGAAACCGAAAATGATCCTAACGCAGCTGCCATTGCTGCTGCTGTTCAGGCTGCTATACAAGCCATGTTACCCCAAATTCGTGATGAGATCCGAGTTGAATATCAAAATGGACCTCAGCAGAATAACAACCCTCATGTTCCACCACCTGCCACTTTACCCGCTTGGCTGGATTTGGTTAACAAGCAGAAACCCCGACTGTTTGAGCAGACTATAGCTCCAACTGACGCAGAAGACTGGATCTACCATATAGAGAAATTTTTTGGAGCTATGGGTTGTGGTGATGTTTTCAAGGTTAGGCTTGCAGTTTACAAGCTGGAGGGTCCTGCTCTGCATTGGTGGAGGTCTCAGAAGCTGTCCAATGGGGGAGATGCTTGGGAGCTTACATTGACCTGGGCACGTTTCAAGACGATGTTCTATGACCAGTTTTTCCCGCATGCGGAGCAAGCTAAAATGAAGAGGGACTTTCACGTTATTCGTCAGAATCATGGCGAGAACAGTATAGAGTTCATGCACCGATATCTCAGGATGGCTGGATTCTTAGGGGAGGCTGCGGGTACCGTAGAGGAGCAAGCGAAGCAATTTCGCTGGGCTCTTCACTCTAGGACTGCAGATAGGCTGATGAGTGCCACATTCACTAATGTGTCACAAGTAGCTAATGCAGCTCGGGATGTCGAGATGCTTTTCGAGAGGGATGAGCTCGAGAATGTAGAGCGTCCGGAGAAGAGACACAGAGGAGGAGACCGATCCCAATCGACTACTCCGCATCAGAACTATAGGAACCACGGTCAGTCATATGACCGAAATCGGTCAGATAAGAGGAACGGCGATGATAATTACCGCGGCAGCTCCAACTCATCTGGCAGCTACAGGTGAGTCTTTAAGCTCCAGAAATACTAAACTATCGTGTAAAACAGATCTTAAATTTTTGTAAATTCCAACAGAGATGCTGGACAGGGGCGTGACCAAAACAACAGAGGTCAACAGGTTGCCCGACCGGCAAATTCTGGTAAATTTTAAAATTCAGTCAATCAGCCTTATTTCAGTTAAGTTATCAGAATCGTGACACGTATTTATCATCGTAAATCAGGTTCTCAGCAAACCAGAGCTAATTCCACCGGGTATACTTATCCCACTTGCATCACGTGTGGGAAGAAACACTCGGGACCTTGTCGTCGTGGTTTGGGTAATTGTTACAAGTGTGGTCAGCCGGGCCATTTGAAGAGGGATTGCAAGAGCGGGGATGCTGCCGGTACCTCAAGCCAGATTCCTCATATTTTACCTCCACCACCACCGATACCACCAACCACTGGTCGTGTCTACACTACTACCCGTGAGCAAGCAAATAAGACCATAGGTACCATTACTGGCATTTTGTTTATACACGGACAGTCTGCATGCGTGCTTTTCGATACAGGCGCCACGCACTCAGTTATATCTACTTCATATGCTGTTAGAATAAACATGACCCCTACGCCACTAGACAGTGTACTTAGTATATCTACCCCCATGCGAGACTCTGTACTCATTACCCAGGTGTATAAGGATCTCCCTCTTGAGTTTGATGATAAGATCCGTCCAATCAGTGCCCTTCCTTTAGATATGTGTGAATTCGATGTTATTCTGGGTATGGATTGGTTGTCGGTTCATCGTGCCACCATAGACTGTCATGCTCACCGGGTTATCTTTGGTGATGTCCAGACACCAGAGTATATTCACCAGGGTTTCCTACCAGGATAACATGTTCAGATCATTTCAGCTTTACAGGCTCGTACCTTATTATACCATGGTTGTGAGGGTTTCTTAGCTACAATTCATGACACGACTTCTGAGGCACCTTCAATTCTTGATCAGCCAGTGGTGTCAGATTTTCCAGATGTCTTTCCAGAGGAACTCCCAGGTTTACCTCCCATGCGAGAGGTAGAATTTGGTATTGATCTCATTCCAGGTGTAGAACCAGTATCTAAAGCTCCTTACCGTATGGCTCCTGTAGAGCTTAAGGAACTGAAAGATCAGCTTCAGGAACTCCTAGAAAGGGGTTTCATTCGTCCAAGCGTGTCACCTTGGGGCGCTCCAGTTTTGTTTGTCAAGAAGAAGGATGGTAGTATGCGATTGTGTATTGACTACCGTGAGTTGAATAAGCTCACTATTCGTAATCGTTATCCACTTCCTCGTATTGACGACTTATTCGATCAGCTTCAGGGTGCCAAGCACTTCTCAAAAATAGATCTACGATCAGGTTACCATCAGCTGCGTGTAAAAGAGCAGGATATAACCAAAACTGCTTTTCGCACAAGGTACGGTCATTACGAGTTTGTTGTTATGCCATTCGGTCTCACGAATGCGCCTGCAGTATTTATGGACTTGATGAACAGAGTCTTCCACGAATTTTTAGACAAGTTTGTGATCGTATTCATCGATGATATACTTATTTTCTCCAAATCCAAAGAGGAACATGAGAATCATCTCCGTACAGTGTTGCAGATTCTCAGACGAGAAAAGTTATATGCTAAATTTTCTGAGTGCGAGTTTTGGCTGAATACAGTGGCGTTTCTAGGTCATATTGTTTCTGTAGAAGGAATCACTATGGATCCTGCAAAGGTGGAGGCTATCACCAAATGGCCAAGACCGACATCTGTCACAGAGATACGTAGTTTTCTCGGGTTGGCGGGTTATTACCGCAGGTTTGTGGAAAACTTCTCACGTTTGGCGTTACCATTAACCCAACTTATGCGAAAAGGTGAGAAGTTTATATGGACTGAGGAGAGAGAAAAGAGTTTTGAGGAACTCAAGCATCGATTGATCTCAGCACCGATACTCACTCTTCCATCCAGTACAGGTGGTTATCAGATTTACAGTGACGCATCAGGAAAGGGCTTAGGCTGTGTTCTTAGGCAGCATGGGAAAGTCATTGCTTACGCTTCGCGTCAACTGAAGCCGTATGAGAAAAATTACCCTACTCTTGATCTAGAGCTCGCAGCAGTCGTTTTCGCCCTTAAAATCTGGAGGCATTATTTATACGGTGAGTCGTGTGATATCTTCACCGATCACAAAAGTCTCAAGTATATATTTACACAGCGAGAGCTGAACATGAGGCAGAGGCGATGGTTAGAACTGCTAAAAGACTATGACACTAATATCCAGTATCACCCAGGTAAAGAAAATGTAGTAGCAGATGCCCTTAGCAGAAAGTCAGGTATGATAAATGGCATCAAAGTTCAGGAAGAAATTATTCGGGACTTAGAGCGGTATGATATTGAGCACTTGGTGCGCAGACAGAGGGGATACTGGGCTAGTTTGAGGGTAGAACCAAATTTACTCTCTAGGATTAAAGCCGCACAAAAGGATAATGGTGAAATCTGGGCGATTGTCCAGAACATTGACCAACAGACTGAATTTCGCATTGATGACGATGGTATCGTATGACAGGGTACCAAACTCTGCGTTCCAAAAGACCCTGCTCTCAGAGAAGCCTTAATGACTAAGGCTCACAGCTCTCCGTTCTCTATCCATCCAGGCTCCACTAAAATGTACCACGATCTTAAGCAGCATTTCTGGTGGAGCGGCATGAAACAGGATGTCGCAACATTTGTGTCTAAATGCTTAACCTGTCAGCAGGTTAAGATAGAGCACCAGCGTGCCAGTGGTCTTCTCCAGCCATTAGATATTCCAATGTGGAAATGGTACAAGATCTCTATGGATTTTGTCACCGGACTACCACAGACTCAGCGGAGACATGATGCAATATGGGTTGTTGTCGATCGTTTGACCAAGTCGGCACATTTCATTCCTATTCGCAAAGATTTCACAGTCAGTAAATTAGCGAAACTATTCACCGAGGAGATCGTACGATTACACGGTACACCTTCAAAAATTATATCAGATAGGGATCCCCGTTTCACCTCTCACTTCTGGGAAGGTTTGCATAAAGCTTGGGGAACTAGGCTCAAGCTCAGCATAGCTTTCCATCCACAGACTGACGATCAGTCAGAGCGTACCATCCAGACCTTGGAGGACATGCTACGCGCCTGCGCATTAGAATGGACAGCACACTGGGATGACTATATTTGCTTGGTCGAGTTTGCCTACAACAACAGTTGGCATGCTAATATCAAGCGTGCTCCATTCGAGATGTTATACGGCAGGAAATTTCGTGCTCCTATTTGTTGGGATCAGGTTGGAGAACGTTTGATTGAAGGACCTGAATTGATAGAACTGACCAACGAAAAAGTCGCCATCGCTAGGGCAAAACTGCAAGAAGCGCGTACTCGCCAGAAGAGTTACGCCGACAAGCATCGCAGAGATCTATCATTTCATACTGGGGATCGTGTGTTCCTCAAAGTATCACCCGCACGCGGTGTCAGACGTTTTGGCCTCAAGGGCAAGCTCAGCCCTCGTTACATCGGACCATTCGAAATCCTTGAACGTATTGGTGAAGTGTCATATCGATTGGCGTTACCACCTCAGCTTTCACACGTCCACAACGTGTTTCATGTATCATTACTCAGGGGGTACAACTATCATGAGCTTCACAAAGTAAATTATCCACTCGATCAGATTCGGGAGGATCTATCTTATATTGAGGAACCCGAAGCAGTTTTAGATCGCTAGGATCGAGTTATGAGAAGGAAGACCATTCCTTTCGTCAAAATCCTGTGGAGGGACCATACCGAGCGGGAGGCCACTTGGGAAACAGAGGAGTCTATACGGACTTCTTATCCTCACTTTCAGTTTTGATTCGGGTATGTCTTTTCAGCTCTTATGTCTTCCAGCTTATTAGCATTTTCGGCGTTTACTCCAGTCAGCTTAAATACCTTATAATTCGAGGACGAATTCCTCTTTTAGAGGGGAAGAATTGTAAAACCCAGTACGGCCGTATCCTTAATTCGGGGACGAATTATTTTTTTTAGAGGGGAAGAATTGTAAAAGCCGTATTTAAATCGGGAATGTAAATACGCAGTTTATTTACTTAAACCATTTACGTAGAAATTATTAGCGAAAGCAAACGCGAGAGAAATTATATACAAGTTTTAAAAAAAAAAAAAAAAAAAGGTAAAAGGCCTAAGGGCCGGTTTGTTTTAAAAAAAAAGAAAAGGAAAGAAAATTTTGGGCCAAGCCCATTTAAACAAAAAAATATATACGAGACTTTAACCCTTCTCCCATAACAGAAAAAAAAAAATATATATATATATATATATAAGATTAGGGTTCTTTGTGGCCGCCGGGTTTTAGAAAAAAAAAGGGGGTTCGTGATTGTTTTGATCAGAAGATCGTTTCTTCTTCATTCTCTACTAGTCATCATAACGGTATCATCTAGTTTCTCTTTTGTTTATGTTTTAAATCACGAAAATTAAACAAGGGTGTCGCGTTTTGGCTGTGTCACAAGAAAACCGAGACCATAAGGTCTCGGTGTAATATTTAATTCCAACCGTGACCCAACCAGGAGTCATGGTGGTGTTGGTGTTGGTCGGCCAAGTGTAACAGCCCCAACGGGGTGTGTTTGTTTGAGCATAAGGGATCGGGTTTCTGTAGCTTAACCAAACCGAGACCCTAAGGTCTCGTGGCCTCACTCCCTGCCCAACCGTGACCCACACAGGGGCGGCATGGGCTTTGTTCGATCATCAGCAGCCAAACAAACCCAATCGGGCGTTAAAATAATATAAGGGTGCGTTTGGGGACTGCAGAAAATAAGGGTGTGTTTGGCTTATTTAAAACAGTGGGAACGAAGTGGGTAAAGCAGTGGAAAGGAATGAGACAGGAAAACATAATAGTATATAACATTAGCGACAGTTTTAGCGACAGTTTTTCTGTCGCAAAACTGTTATATGTATACAGTTTTAATAAAACACAGATTTAGCGACAGTTTTAGTGACACATAATTTTGTCACTAATTCTTGTTGATAGATTTTGTATTATATGTTGATTTGTTTAGTGCGACCGAGATGGGATATCTCGGTAGGCTCGGGGCATTATTATAATAAATAAAATAAATATTCTTATATTATACCTTTTAATTAAATTGTTTTATAAATGTTTAAAATATATTTTAAATGTATTAATTTAAAATAGTTCCTTAATATTTAAAAGGGTATAATTTTATGAATAGAATTAAATAATTTGGAATTTTCTAAATTAAGAAACTTTCTATTTTAACGGGATACGTATTGTAGTACTATCATAACGCCGGAAATACGTTGTACCGTAACTAATAGTAGAAAGATAATACATTAAAATGAATTATTATAAGGTCAGATTTATCAGTTAATATACGTACGGAATTTCAATAAATAAATAAATGAAAGACCAATAAGAACATGAAATTAAATAAGCGAATATCAGTTACTCATTCACGTCCCTTATTCATGTAGCTCGCGTGAAATCAGAGTAGACTTTCGGTCAGTTGATCTCGGTCGGTTACTGGACACGAGGTACGGATTTCCGTCCTTTCAGTAAGGACTTCCTTTCTATGCATGATAAGGATTCCCCGTCTTCAGCCAAATGTTTCCCCAGTATATGTTTAAGTTTATCAGTAATCACGTTAATAACTAAATTAATTGCCTGAGCATTATATACAAGCACGACCAGTTTATGTACTAGTTACGGAGGTACCGTAACTACGGCACTAGAGGCACCGGTGTCGTGACTCACATGCAGGAGAGTGATATCCTGCATCGTCCCACTCATGTTCAGGTTGGCCATCTTTTTATATGTATGTTTAGTGGGGCGTATGGATGCATCCTAGGCTTATATGTGTTACAAGTTATCAGGGTGAATGTGGTGTGTGCTCTACATCCTTCACATTGGAGCTGATCCCTCCACCCAGCACAGTATTTAGAGGTCACCCCTCTACAGCATGACGAGGTCACCCCTCCAGTTATTCATGCACGGTTGTTACAACACGTGACCTATATAAGCTCTGGCAAATAAAATACAGTAAATGCATGTTTTCAGAATTAATAGTTATATTTCAGTATCAATATATATGAACCAGGTTTTTCAGATTTTATGCAGAGTTCTACCACATGTTACATATCAGTCTTATAGCTCCATTGTTGTCTTCTATTTCATTACTTTCTGTACATTCTTATCATGCTATATCCGTCCACTGAGCATTATGCTCAGCCGTAGTTTCCTTCCATGTTTCCAAACGGCAGGTACACAGGGACGATCTTAGGACTTCTAAGAGAGTACGTGCATTTGGATGGGAGCTATCCAGACTCCTTTATTTTTATGCACATATTACGTTACTTTACTTTGGTTGTTTGGACACTGTTTCGTTCTTTTTCTTTCAGTACTTAACCTTTATATTTTTGAGCTTATGTTGGACTACCGATGTTTGATTAAGGTATTTCCGTATGGTCAGTTAATGTTTTAATACATTGCCTTGCATGCTTTGATGACACGCCATAAATACACGTAACGGTCCACTTATCCAAGTGAGGTGTTACAAAGTAGCTGCGATCGTCGTTCTTCAACTCAGTGAATGAGGCGGAGAAAATGTTCTTTCATGTCGACTTTCTGCAAGGACACATGAATCTTTGTAGCTATCTCACGCAATCACATTTATTTAAATTCCTATCATTGGAAATATAATGAGTTAGTACATGCTGCAGCAGATAGAGTTAATCACAAAAAGAAATTTAGAAATTCACCTTAACTTTGAGTGTTGCTATAATAAGTCTAACTAATGTAAGTGTAGTTTACCGCTAGTTCTATATATCCTTTGAAAGCAGTATCATATTGGTGTATCACACAACATACTTGTGATCTTTCCGCTTTAGGAATGGATAAAACGCTGGCACAAGTAGACATGCCTATCCTATTGTAAAGATGTCAACTGAACATTTTTAGCATGTAAACCTAGCTGAAATTGTGTGGCGACAAATGAATATATTAAATAATTTGATTTAAAGGAAGCAGTACAAATACAGACTCGCATATTTTATCAGATAGGTAGGCAAAGAGCATCACCAAAAAAATATACGCCAAGTCCAACCCATTGGAGAGATCATCGACGTATATGTGTTTCTTTGTCATATAGATGTTTGTATGTCTGGGCTGTCTAGCATTTACATAGTGGCATATAAAGGCATATTTTCTACAACCACGCGCTGTGTAGCATTTACACAGTCGCATATATGTTTTTCTGTCCTGTGTCACAATAAACACACAGACCAAACACACACGGAGGCTCAGATCTGTAAGAGAAAAAAAGGTATGAAACAAAGACGATAAAACCGCCATGGCTGCAAAACATTGAAAATGAATCACCCCGCCAAGATACGACCAATGTCAGACTTTCTTCAAATTCATTGACTCGAAATTTATTGGTTTATATCATCACTGCCCCATATATAATACTTTGTAAGATGACACAATCATACTTAACCAAGGGTATATAAGGTTATAAAACATAAGTTGAAATCAAATACGCCATACGGGCAAGGATTGATGGAGCCATGTTTTAAGTATAATGCACCATGTCTTTGCTGATACACGTTGTGAAATAAGTGTGATGCAGTATATATTAGTTTATTTGAACCTTGACCAATTCTTGAGGTTCGAAAGACGAAAGTTTCTGGGAATAGTTATATACTGAATATTGGTGTTCGTGTGATGCGTATTAACTACTGTGGGTTTTGAATGGTATAATTATGTAATATAATATCATACCCATTTTTGTAAAAAAAATAGAAGGAATAATAATGGAGTGTGTGAACAGTTAGACAGTGGTGTTTCCTGTGTTTTTTTATCTACTTTTGGAAAAATATGCATATACCTACCAAACTTGTGATGGATCTATTTTTGGATATAAAAAAAGGCAGAATAATAGAGCATGGGAACAGTGTCTGCCTTGTGGTAATATTTTTTTTTGTATCTACTTTTGGAAAGGTGCTTGCAGAACCATGTAACTTGGGATGTGGCAACTGTTTCTGTTGATAGGGGTGTTGTAAGTGCGTTACACCAGGCAATGCAATTCAGGAGGGCATGGTATATAAAGGGGAGCTAACAGCGTGTTTTTCACATACTCTCACATATATTTCTAGGTGAGTTAGTAAAAGAAACTTGGAAATGGCATACCGGCCCAGATGTGCTGCTATAGAGGAAGAAGCCCAATCAGACGACTGGGCGGATATGTTTGTTTGCCACTTGCGGAATGAGATGCAAGAGGAGATGGCCTGGAAACAGAAGCTGGAACAGATGTGGCGACAGTTTAACAGCGTCATTGTTGACATGACACACCTTGTCCAGGAGTTACGGACCGTTGAACATGAACCGGTGGTCAACAATATGGTGGCTTTCTTACAAACTCTGCAAGAGGCAGACTGTGCTTTCCGCGACCAGCTTGCGACTAAAGCAGCCGTGGCTGGCAACCACATCAAGCGGATGCAAAGGTTCATCGAAAGGTTGCAAGGCGACGGGTCTGAGTGAAATGGGGTCGTGAATGTGCTAAAATGTGTTGATAATAACGGTTTGTGTCAGTCTGTGTCAAACGTGCTGAACTTACCAGTTATTTCTAATATTTCCAGTGTCATTGCGTTTGTGACATTTCCGTACTAACAGTCATGTCGTTGGACTGTCAGGGCAGTGTATCATTTGGTTTCAATAATATATTGTTACATGTGGTTTCTGTGTCGTAGGTCTTTCTAGTATTTCGTTTTATGTACTCGTATGTTTGCTTTGTTCAAATGTTTTGTTTTTTTGGTTCATTTGTTTGCATGAATACAAAGTTTATAGAGGACAACATGTAAGAAAGTGAAGGGGTGACTTCTTAAAAACTCGTAGGAGAGAGACATACCTGGTTCATGGTTTTGTATTCCACGTGCGTGCCTATTGAGGCCAGGTAAAAGAAACTTTTAGGACAGACAAAGAGATATGACAGACCTCTTATGTCTGTTTGCGGTTTTAGACTCAACCAAGGCCAAAAATGGAACATTAACCTGCAGCAAATGCGGTTGTAATCTATTAAAATCGGGTGGTTGAATAACTGAATACTGGTATACAATCACTTTTGATCCGTTTTTACACCACCTAAACAATCACTTCTGCAGTAGGTTGGGTATTCGACAATTGTTTTAACAACAACCAAACGGACCTTCTGTCGCAGGTAGTTTGTTTGCCAGCTTGCTAAAGGTTATATTTGTATGTGGTTATAGCTTGAAAGGAATACATAATACCTCTTTTTTCAACGGTGCTTTCCGAGCATTAATCAACAGCGTGTCTCCTTGCGTTATGGACAGAAGCTGGACACTACAGGCCCGATATCCTTGAAGGGTATATTATTTGAAAACTAAACTGTGAAATAGATTGGTTCATATTTGCAATTTATAATAACTTCTTCGAATAACTGTCACAACCCAAAGTTTACGCAAACCTTCACACGATGGGTCAAACAGCCATAATGACACCCTTTTAATAGAAGCTTTGATTATCGCTTTCAAAAGTGGCAGGAGCCCCCATCAGTGAACAACCAAACACCAAATCCAAAGTATATGAATCGGCATATACATTTTTTTAGCAACATGTAACATAACAGGCTCAGACATGGCGCCCTTCAAGTAAAACCGGACACACACAGCATGGCTGCATCCTCAAAAGGTTGCCTCGCTAAGGTCTGTGGAGTCTCGGGCTTAACCTGGGCCGTTCAAAGTCATCATAGCCTAGAGAATCGCAACCAACTCGGTTAGTTTTCGGTATATGTGTTTCTTTCTCATATAAATGTTTCTCTGTACGACCCGTGTACCATTTACACACTGGCATATATGTTTCTATGTCTTGTGTGACAATAAACACACAAACCAAACACACACGGAGGCTCAGATTTGTAAGAGAAAAAGGTATGAAACAAAGACGATAAAACCGCCATGGCTGCAAAACATTGAAAATGAATCACCCCGCCAAGCTACGACCAATGTCAGACTTTGTTGAAATTAATTGACTCGAAGTTTATTGCTTTATATCATCACTGCCCCATATATAATACTCTGTAAGATGACACCGTCATACTTAACCAAGGGTATATAAGGTTATAAAACATAAGCTGAAATCATATACGGCATACGGGCCGTATATAAAAGAGGAGATTCACGTTTCCATAGAAACAACGGTTCTACTCTCATTAGTCTATATATTAAAGAGGAGAATCACGTTTCTATAGGAACAGTCGTTCTCTTGACATACATATTACACTAACATTTCTTCATACTCTCACAAACCCACCGTTCTCTCACAAACACATAGAAAATCAAATAATAGAACCATCATTTAAGCCTAAACAACATATAGCATATTTAATTTAGACTTTTGGGGGCTCAGATCTGTAAGAGAAAAAGATATGAAACAAATAGGATAAAACAGTCATGGCTGCAAAACAGTGAAAAATGAATTACCCCGCCAAGATACTACTGATCTCACACTTTGTTCAAATTCAATTGTTTGAAAGTTATTGGTTTATATCATCACTGCCCCATATATAGATAATGTACATACCCACCATCGTCGAAGAAGGTACGATCGTTGTACCTGTTTGGGACTTTTTTTCTACACACGCCATCTTGCATGCACGGAGAATTCATGTTTGCTGCCCTTGACGGGCCATGTAGCATTAGGTTCGACACAAATGCGAATGTAGCAGGGTCGGTATCAGGGCCTGCCAATTCTGCTGAAATGTATGCATAAAGGTGGGTTGGGTCTACAATTCTGTCTTTCTCGTCCAGCCACAAAAGGGTATGAGAGTGTGGGTGACCGTGCTTTTGAAACTAGA
The DNA here is from genome assembly GCA_025667525.1 of Glebionis coronaria. Taxonomy (NCBI): domain Eukaryota; kingdom Viridiplantae; phylum Streptophyta; class Magnoliopsida; order Asterales; family Asteraceae; genus Glebionis; species Glebionis coronaria. The sequence goes on from CM046882.1 coordinate 521,094,435, forward strand.
TGGTGTACACGACTGTTAAACAAACATACAACAGATTTAAGGGTTGAAAATGTGGGAAAAGCGGGAAAAAGGAAACCTGAAAAAATCGTACCTTACCTCCCGTTACAGTACCAAAAAAACTCGATTCCTTAAAAATGTTTACATATTCCTTAACTTTCCCTTTAAGAATGCGACACGTGACGCCAGCTGTATCAGGGTCGACAGCAATGGGAATTGGCCTATGAATCGATCTATTTTAGGCCAGTTTGCATTACATGTGAATGTAATAAACCACTGCGGGTTTCCAAGAGCACGACACAGGGCAAGCGTGTGAAGGTAGTGGATATACATATACCGTGGTCCCCCGGTGAAAGACATAGGCAAAAGAATCCCCTGACCACATTGCACTCCCTCCCAGTCGCCTTTGTTCAAAGAAGCATACAATCTAGAAAGGTAGTCACATCGGATCTCGCTTTGGTCAGTTCTAACCCAATCCAACCTAGCTGGTTACAAAGCACAAAATACAGTCACAACATATTATTGGAATAGACAACCAGTTCTAAATATTAGACCATAATCACATTCTGGTTGGTGCACTTGGTATTTATAATACCGGTTCATCGAGACGGTTGATGCCGTAATCAGAGAACCTTGTAGTGTATAAGACAACATTTGAATGACCAGCAGATACGTAAGCCGGCTACTGCTAATGAAAATTAACCATGTAGAAACATGAAGTAAATAAGAAATTTTTAGTATGGTAGCTGGAAAATCAGTTGATATTTGGTTGTCATTTGAGGACCAACATATCGTTTTGGGAAAAGGCGACGCAGAGAAGCCTCAGGTTGAAGGAAAAAAGTTGAAGTTGAATGATTTGCACTACCATGCTCTAGATGCAGTAAAATCTGGGAAAAGGTAGGATATTATCCTGAATGATTGTTATAGTTTTCTCTACAGACAACATTGGGACCCTCTTGGTTTATTTGGGAACAGCTTCAGATGTCGATTTGTGTATTGCCACAAAAATATCCCGTTCTCTAGAAAAGAACGCCGATAAGTCCTATCATTCTCCTTCGGTTCCCGGGTTAATATATGATACTGTGAAGGGGTATCAACCTGACAATGGGTCAATAAAAGGTAAGTGTGTTGACAACTCCTGGAAGATCAAAGGGAATGTCGCCAACATAAACATAGGCAGCGTTGTGACACCTTAGGTAAATCCCATATTGGTTGTGGCCAGGAGAGATCCATGGTTCATAAGGTAACAGTCGCCTTCTCATGATACAACGCGTTTTGTGGTCTACTACACGTGGGTTTTTTAGGAACTGGCAGTTAAGCGTAGAGTAGTACTAGCTTGGGTGACCTGATGGGAAGTACTCACACGAGGGCCACAAAGCAAAGCCATAAGCCTGTGGGCAAAGCGTAAAATATTGTGGTCTGAGTAGGCGGGATGTTACAAGTGGTATCAGAGCCACTCCTGAGCCGTTCGGGATGGTGGGGCAAACCTCATCGAGGACGATGAGTCCCGAAGGGGGGGGTGATTGTGACACCCTAGGCAAATCTCACATCGGCCGTGGCTAGGAGAGATCTATGGTTCATAAGATAACAGTCGCCTTCTCATGACACAACGCGTTTTGTGGTCTACTGCACGTGGGGTTCTTAGGAACTGGCAGTTAAGCGTGCTCATGTCAGTGTAGTACTAGCTTGGGTGACCTGGCGGGAAGTACTCACACGAGGGCCACAAAGCAAAGTCGTGAGCCTGCGGGCAAAGCGGACAATATTGTGGTCTGAGTAGGCGGGATGTTACAAGCGTATTCGTGGGGATATATTAAGAAGCGAGATATATGAATTACTAAAACTCAGCTACAATTTTACCTGCGCATCTGTGGACCGGTTCCTGGTGGGTGACAAATAGATTTCAAAATCTTATTCGGGAATGGGACATTATAGGCTCAGATATGGCACCACTAAAGGCAAACCGTATAGGAGGTCATGGCTGCAACCCCGAGAGGCTGCCCCGCCAAGATACGTGCACTCTCAGAATTACCCTGTACTGTAAAAACTCATCATAGCCTAAGATAAGTCACCATTGGATATTAGCATACGTGCGCTCTGGCTGCAAACATACAAAGTTTGTCCCGCAAAGAGGCGCACAACCCAGAACCTCCTCTAATCCTCTTACTCAGGTCGATTTTATGATCACCGATCCAATTAAAACTCAGGTACAATTTTCAGCTGCGCATTTGTGGAACGATTGTTGCTAGGTGACAATTAGATTTCGCCATCTTATTCGGGAGTGGGACATCACAGGCTCAGATATGGCACCATTAAGGGCAAACCGTACAGACACGGCATGGCTGCAACCCCAAGAGGCTGCCCCGCCAAGATACGTGTAGTCTTAGCCTTACCCCGTGCCGTCAAGGCTTATTATAGCCTCAGATAAGTGACCATCGGATATTAGCATATGTGCGTTGTGGCTGCAAACATACAAAGTTTGCCACGCCAAGAAGCACACAATCCAAACCCTCCTGTAGCCCGCTCAGGGACGTTCGAATTCAATCATCACCGTCGTTTAGGGCCCTTAAAAAAATACATCAGCACAACCACAAATTTGTTACTGGAATAGGCGCCATACATGTGGCAACAACCCAAAATTTATCACATGTATGCCGGCAACCTTAAAATGTCGCCTGGACAAAACAACCAAAAGTAGCAAACTAGCGTATAGAAAGAACCGGTCAACCAACGACACTCCACAACAGTTCTGGTAATCATAATATTGGGTTTTTATAGCTTACTGATCATGATACAATCATATGTATGCGGCAACCTTAAAAGGTCGCATGGGCAAAATCAAATGACATTATCAAAACTGTATATCAATGACGCTTCATAACACCGCTGATAATAATAATAGTGGGCTTAAATACGTTGCTGCGATTTACACACCAAACAACAACCATGGAAGTCAAAGTCGTCATCACAACGACAATACGAAACACACAAAATCGAAATAACAACTGTATTACCAAATACATCACTTTCACAAACGGATCATAACCAAGTGCATAAATCAAAAAGGTAAGTAGGAAGCCATAAGAATACAGGAGCTTACAACCGTTTGTGAAAAGGATCACCAGAAAAACAGGAAAGATGAGCAACAAATGGAAAAGCGCAGCCACTCCACAAATGATGCAAACCAAGATCAATTGGGTTGCTGATGAGGCTATATATATGGATGCAACACCCACAAAATCAAGGGACACCATCGTGACACCAATTAGGCAACCAACGGTTAAGATGCGTTTACTGTAGCCACCACAGAAGCGGACAATCGCAATTAAGCAATGGTTAAGGGCAAAATTAAAAGAGCCAACATAGCTATTAATAACAATTTTTTGAAAGGGCAACCCATTGATTAATGGTTAAGAGGGGAAGAGGGTAAACGCCAAACCACAATCAATGCACACGGATAACACACGAATCTTAATCGGGGTTGGATCCAAACCATGTGTATTTAGTGTGTGTTTATTGTGAGAGAACGGTGGGTTTGTGAGAGAAGAAAGAAATGTTAATTTAATACTAATGTGAGGAGAATCACTGTTTCTATGGAAACGTGATTCTCCTCTTTTATATATAGACTAATAATACTATTATTCGAAAATTATACAGTTTAAAGAAATGTAGTATTAGTTACTGTTTTGGTTTACATTAAAAAAGAAAGACAGTTTTATTTTTAAATAATTAATTAATTTTTTTATTTTTATAAATAAAAATTTAAACTACGGATAATATGTCAAATTTAAACATATCCAAGTATCCAACTATTATTTTTAGAAATAAATAATTATTTTAGAAAAAATTAAAAAAGACAGATTGACAATAGTTTTAGGATAGTTAAATGTATAATTGATGTGTACTACTACTAAACTGTACTTTTAAATGTATTTTTTCTCTTTATATTACAGTTTACATCGAAAGTCCTTATAAGTTTATGACCAACATTCACATAAATTTCGGTTCATTATTTTTTCATCAATTTTCATGCTTTCGAAGACTTCATTTCTATAGTTTTTGCACATACTTTCGGATGTGCCGAAATTAAAAATAATGACAACAATTTAAATTGTCAGACAATTGTTTGTAATTTTTTGTCGAGTGAATAGCATAAATCATCTCTAAAGTTTGGTCAAATTGCATGTTTCGTCCTAAACGTTACAAAAACGCAAGGTTAATCCCTGTGGAGAAACTTTAATGCACATATCGTCCTTATGAGGAAAATTATTAGGACAAAACCTGCAAAATAACCAAAACTTTTGGGACGAAACCTGCAAAATAGCTAAATATTAAGGATGAAAATTTGTGAAATAGTTTGATTTTAGAACGATATCGGCACTTTCAAAATATTTAGGACGAAACATGCAAAATGACCAAACTTAAAAGACGATTTATGCAATTCTCTCTTTTTTTTTTTTTTTTGTCTTTGTCTTTCAAATCAAAATTCATTATTGCTTTTATTCACAACCATTAAATTGCAATAACCATTAAACAGAATCAGACGGTTGATTCTTTGATCAGGTCACAATTGACTGATAGATCATAGATCAAGTATTTATGGTCTGATTATACTGAATCTGGCCATTAAACTTTTGAACCTTAAGATACTAAATTTGTGAAGTGTATATAAAAACATCATTTTATGAACAGTCTATATGATGATTCGTCATATTTAAAGTATTCACTTCAATTATTCAATAAAAACGCAAACCAAAATTGCTAGTAGTAATTAGGAACACACAAACACTAGGTTGTACAAAGGTACACTTTCTTTTCAATTTTATGTGGTTTAATCAACACAATCTAAATAGAAACATCACCCAAAAAGAGAAGACAACAGAGGATAAGATATCATCCTAGAAGAAGAGAATTCGGCAAATGCCTGTTAGTCATGGTAAGACAGGATGCCACAAAGGTTACGGTTCTTCTTTGTTTCCTTTGTGCAAAACATGTTTCACGAAGCTGTTGAATCTTATACAATGTCACGATCTATTCCTTTTATCAAACACTTGTATAATTCTTCATCAGCGTGACAAGAAATGATGATGGTCAACGACTCAAATCTTTTGATTAGCCTAGTAGTCTCGTCCTTTATATTGCATTTCCTGTCAAAGTTTACATACAAAATGAGACATTAACAAAAGTACCAACACTTGGTATCCAACTTTAGAAAACTATATTTCCATTTTGCGCTTAACACATCGCAAATGAGACACAATAAATGGTATTATGCAAATACCTAGTTTTCAAAACCTTTCTATATGCAAAGCTACTAGTAGATTTCTCTAGTAGAAACCCAGATAAACACACAAAGAGTACCGAGTGGCGGTTTAGGAGTGTAAGTATAAGTTAACTCGAAGTCTACAAGCACCATACGGTACTAAAACGGTATTAAATTTAAATGTAAATATTAGAATTAAAATGGTTGAATAGGGTAAAAGTCAACTTTCTTACCGGAGGATAAGTTGGCATGTATACCACTTGTCGCGGTTGACCAAGAGGCATGTGCTGACCATACTGCAAATCATTTAGCATTACTTATCTCGTTAAAATTAAATTCCAAAAGAAGTCTCGCCAGTAAATAAAATAAAATGAGGTAAACCACCAACGTACCTGTGGAGCATTCGGGTTGAAATACATCTGTGGGGATTGCAAAGGCGTTCCTTGTGGGCCATACATAACAGGCTGGTGAGGTGGAAATGAGGGTCCCATCTATAAAGGTAAATTACACAGAATAATATAAATGAGTAATTAAATTAATTGCTAGAAACCTAAAATATATCATTCACGTAGATAGATATAATAATACTTGCATCATTGATGAGAGCTTACCCCAATGCCAACGGGCATGCCATGCATATGAGGGACTGGAGCTACGTTTGCCGGGTAGTAGAAGGAACCATCAGATACTGGAGATGGAGCCCTTACTGGTGCCGGTGATGGAACAAAACTTTTAGCATTTGGATTGAGTCTAAATTCCTGGAAAAATAATGATATACACGTCAAAATTTAAGAGATATGATGTTTCAGACCAACCACCAAAGATTTAACTAAGAAAATGAGTGATCCTTGTGAGCAATTGTTACAAATTATTTCATCAGTCAGTTTTATTGATACTATTGGTACAGAGGTGGCAATTTTGAACCCGTTTACATATGATGCGGGTTATATTTTATATCAATGAGTGGAAAAATGGTAACACCGAACCAGGTTAAAATGAATTTTTAATGCTTAAAACCTCCCAAGTCATTAAAAAAAATCATATTATTTATAAAAAACAAGCAGAAGTTATAAACAGAAAGTGTTTTTGGTTCAACCCAACTCTTCTATTTCAGCACATACAACAAAATATGGCTCGATCTATTTACCCAAACCACCCATTTTTGCCACCTCTAGCACCAGTAAGATGATTCTTATTTATAAAGGCATGGGGGGAAAAAATTTATATCATCTTAACCTTTGCATGAGGGTTTAATGTTGACTTTTCTGAGGTCAAAGAGCCAATTGATGAGCTAGGTGATAATCCACGTGAACTTGCAGCAGCAGTGGGGGGAGGATTTCCAGATTCTGAAGTGGATGATGCAGAACTACCAGGACGTACACGAGACACTGCAGTCTTCACACTGGATGCTGGTGTTGTTTCCTCTGATGCTCCACTAACACTCGTCTTTTCTTGAGGTTTAGGCAATACACTGGATGGTGCATGTGCAGTAGCAGTTGACGAAGGTTGGCCTTTGTCATTGCTTTCTTTATTTGGCCCCACTAATGATTTTTTAGCCGGAATATCTGGTCAACAAAAAGATATGAGGTGATGTTAAGCCCATTTCTAAAAGAGGGAACAGAGAAAATGCCTAAGAGATGTAAATTGTGGATCACAACACACCAAAAGAAAACAATATTAGTTTGCAAATTCATCTACACGTATGAAGACTGAAAAGTATAAGCAACTAAGCAAAGTAGATTACATGGACAACCAATCAACAATAAGAATTGTGATGGTCTAAGGCTCACAAGCACCAAGAAAGCAATTATAGACCACTTTTTTCACAAACACAGGCACACACTGATGAGCTAACTGACTCAAGTCTGGTGTAGATTACAACCAGATCATAGATCAGTCCTGGGTTTTAAAAAGCGCGATGCGCGTCGATGCAATAAGAGTCAAAAAGCCAAGGCACTGAGGCGAAAGCGCGTGCATCACCCACCCGAGGCGACACATTATAAAAAATACTTGTAAATTATGTGCAGTGCACAAAACACGATACCACATTTACTATCAAACGATACCATGCACTTTCATAGTTCACGATTCCATATCGCCAAAATACATAAATAGTCGGAAAAAATCAGAAGTGTTATCTTTTTGAATAATAAAAAGCTAATCAAAAGCATCCATGGAAAGGTTTGTGTCTCTTAAACTCCTCTAAGACTAAACTAGAAGTCATTTTCATCATGTCGTCATCATCAACATCAATCCCGAGCTCCTCATTGAAAGTTAGTCCATTTAACTTAATACAAGAATTAGTTTCCTAGGTTATATGTGCATACATAGATGTATACAGATATAATTCTACTGGAGCAAACCATAAATCCCAAGGAGCGTGAATAGATCAAACTATATTGAAATAACACTTTGACGTAAAAACTTCAAGAAACAAAAGCATTCAATACTTTTATTGAGCCCTAAAGTTAAAATGAATCTCTCTATATTCTACTTTCCAAATATCATAATACTATCCTCCACCCCATGAAAGTTGCAACACTAACTAGATGCTATTGGGTTTTCTATCCACCAATAAGTAACAAAGCATTTGACTTTGCACAGTTGTCCAAAGCTTCTTTTTATATTTATTGGACTATACAGGAACTACCAAAATGCGAAGCTTTGGAATTTTCATTGAACAATTTAAAAGGAAAATTCCGAGTTCCGGGTATAAATGTCTTGACAAACCAAAGTAGACAAATTTATCCAATTTATCACCAAATTTTAATGAAACGTGGTAGACTTCTGGACATGAATAGATGACTTCCTGTGCTACAACCAAAAAAGCAAAAAGTATAAAATACTAACCCTCGGTTTTTGAAGCCTGGCTTTGCTCAGACACCTGCATTAACCAAACACAATATCAACAATCAAAGGAGCGAATAGCACACAGTTGCACATCTAAACGAGTATATAAACAGCCAGTAGCAAGAAACCAAATCTACCATTTGCTTCTCTGCATCCTCTTTCTTGTAATTACTTCCAGCAGGCTGTTGATTAGTTTGATTGTCTTTTTTACTGACACGACAAAGGCTTAGTGAGAAAATCAGTCAACTTTCAGAAGAAATGGAGTATAAAAGCACACACCATATGTAAAACACTACAAACCTGCTCTGATTATCCAAAGAGCCAGATGGCTGGAAGTTGTTGCTAGTACCCAAACGAGAAGATTGATCATCAACCTGCATAACATGGAAAGTAGGCAAATCATATAGCACTAAAACAGGCTAAACTTCAATACAATCCATGTATCAAAAAATCAAATATCATGTATACCATTGTAGAAAAGCTTGATTGTAACTGAGATCCACTGTTACTTTTGCCACTTGTAAATAATTTGTTCGCAATAGAATCAGAAATATCTCCGAAGGTTTCATCATTTTGTGCATCCAAAATGTCCTCATTTTCATCGTAGCCACTATCATCGGCCCCACGATAAACGGATGAATATTTAGTTTCCTCATCGAGATCAAACTTGCCTTGATACTGGATACCTCTTTCCTAATTACATAATAGATGACTGTTAAGAATTTACAAACCAATTTAAAGATACAGTGAGCTAGATGGTACCCAAAAATATTAGAGGAAATTACAGAAATCGCCCCTTTGATTTGATTAAAATAACAGAAATCGTCGTTCGTCGATACTATTTGCATCAGTTGTCTCCAATTGATTTATTTGCTTACACTTTTGGTCCCTCAAGTATGTAACTAATTTCACTTTCGGTACCTCATATACGTAATAGATTACACTTTTTGTCTGTCAAGTCACTAATATCTTTTTTAGTCCCCAAATGGACAATTTATGCAAATAGTATCAAAGAGGTACGGTTTCCATTATTTTCACCAAATCACAAGCATAATTTATGCAAGTTAACATTATATATTAAGAAGCAAAACTCATACCTCTGCTAAATGAAGATCTTGGGTGTCCTCGCCCTCAATCTCCCTAGCTATTCTTAAGGCTTCTCTTTCTCTTTCTCTCATGTTAGGACCTCTATCAAGCTTCGTTGTGTAAAGCTCCTCGTCAAAAGTACTTTTTACTCCAAATAATGCTGCATTTGCTTCAAATTGATCCCAGCCCCTAAGTAATTGCAATGTAGATCAGCATAGAATTATACATACAATTCCCTAAATTATAAAAACTGACTAGCATATTGGCTTATGTTCAGTTAAATTAAATGGCAACTACATTTGATCTGTGAGCATCGATACAGGAGTTGCCAATCGAAGATTCTCATGAATCAAACCATGCATATATTGTATTATTGTAAAAGGAAAAAACCTGTAGTACTTGAATATTTATTAATCATGTGGTGATTGACATCCCTTAGACTGTACTAAGACCTTTTTCCTTTCTCTTCCCTACTGTAAACTTAATTTAAGTTTGACCAGAAGCGTGTACATATATATTACCTTAAAAACGTGAATGATCATTACTAATAAAGATATATAGAGCCATACCTGTTCCAGTGGCGATCAAATGTATTATCTAGTTCAGGACATTCTGGATTATCATCATCAGGGACCCAAGGTTCCAACTCTCGTTCCAAGTTCACATGTCGGGATTGAGATATAGAGGAGTCTATCATAATTTCATGCAGTTGATCATACTGAAGTTCATTCATCAACCCATCCTTGGTTACCGATACACTCTGCCCAAGATGAAACATTTCATCCGTCAATAAAACCAAACCCCGACATACTAATACACTATGCCCGAGATAGAACAATTTTAACAGTAAATATAACCCAACCCAACAGTCTAACACCTTAATATATTTCAAATACTACTAAATTTACTGTCGAACACTGATAGTATTAAACAAACCTTGGCTACAATCTGAACAACTTCTTTTCCAGGTATTATTAAAGTTTTTGAAGGGGGCTTTTGAACAGAATCTGAAAAGTTTTTCTGTACTCGAGATGAACCAGCCTTTGTAACACTAGCCATTTTCAAGATTACTCCTGCATGATAGCAATCAAGTATATCTTCAGAATACATAAGATCAAGGTACACAAAGCTCAGATGCATCAACATGCATAATTTCAATTCAACAACAATACAAATACTAAAGAAAGTACCAAAATCTGTCTCGGCATTTGTAGCATGAAATATTCCAGAAAACACAGATCCATCAAGGACTTGGACCTCCACTTGATGCCCAATAAGGCATGTTGTTGCATAAACTAGCCGATCACGTGATGGGCTTTCAACCACCCCTTTGTTAGCAGTTTGTAAACCTGAATAAGCTAACGTTAAGATAACGAGTATGCAAATCAGAAGACACTTAAAGAAGAAAGGGAAAAAAGCTCTACCTGCAGTTGTCATTCTATTAATATTTGACTTTCCAGGCTGAGGTTTAATTTCCACTCTATTCCCTATTTCTTTTTCGTTTCTTCTACGAGGAAATCCATTTGCAGAAGATCTGGACTGTCCAACGTGTTGCGGGTTCATTCTTGAACAGAACTTCTAATTAACCACAGATCAGGTACTGCAAAGTGTAGAAGTCGAGTAACTAACCAAAAGCCACAAGAATTTTCAAGTGTGTGCATCGTATACGATAATGATCAAAAGATCAGAGGCAAGTGTTTAATTTATTCATTTATCACCTTTCCTAGATGTCAGTTAACGTGCTCTTCAATGCATCAATAATTAAACAAGGGTATAGAGTAGTCTCGTAGTATATTCTTCATGATAATGCAATATATATCGACTTCTATACAGACCTTAAAAATGTATGTGCCAAGAAAAACCTAAAAGATAAGTTAGAAGGTGCCACGAAGGTCATGATGTAACTCAAAATAACAGGAAACCAAGTTCTAAGCTCTGTGATCTGTATATAGTGATAAAGGACCTTGATGTTGTATTTATACTTGTCATAAAAGCATGCAAAATTATGTCTACCACCACACAAGCCAGGTAAAGCTCTCCCTAAAGGGAAACTGGTGTGACCCTCACAAGTCCAAGATATGGTTGTACCAAGAGGGTTTCGAACGTGAGAAAAAAATACGTAGTATTCAAGTTGCTAACCTACTCCCTTGTTCATTAATTCATTGTTAGTCTTACCAAAAGTACAAATGCAAGCCTAAAAAAACCCTAATCAAATGGTCTGAAATGGTTGCGTTCTCTTCAACTGTGAGAGATAATCACTCTCGAGTGAGGTACATTTCATTATCTCAGGTGAATTGATCTAAAGATCCTAGTTTTCTTCGATCGAAATCCGTGTAAACCAAGTGCTTAAATTCGCATCGTAATCCCTAACCTTCTCCCAATTATCAAGGGTACTATGTCGTTTGAGACTTGAGTAAATTCATAGGAAAGTTATAGCAGACCATTTTTTTCCCAACATATTGGCATCTTGCGCATATTAAACAAACACCAACCATTCCAGCATAAAAGGGGGTAAAGGGGCAATCTTATGACCACTGTCATATAAATACCAACATCCAGAATGTTGCTAACAACTCTGCACACGGTTTAACTTTTTGAAATCTATAATGCGGCCGCTTAAATGGGCGATCTAGGCGTTAAGGATTCCCTACCACTATAATTAGTTATGGATGCTTACTCAAAAGCCTAAACTTATTTAGGTCCACTTCGGCTGGCATCTAATATAAACCAACAAATCAAAGATTGTATTAAGATGCCACGTCAAAGTAACTTAACATCCGCTACCTATATCCATTTCCATATCTAAAGCTCCAGAGATTGGTAACGAAAAACAGGAAGCAACATGAGAAAATGCTAGTGGCATTTCACGTAGACCAATAAAGCCTAAATGTATGACGTAGTCGCACGTTATGTTTATGAATAACTAGTCAAATTATACACCTAGAATAAAGGGTATTCGTTGAGCAGTGTGCATAATGCCATAACCAAATATACTCATTATAGCGGGCATACCTCAAAGTAAGTTGGCTAAGTTATCTCAACAGAGATTAATATGACTCAATAAACATTAAACGGGAATAGATCCCTGTTTTTACCTAAATGTGTGTACACAACCTAATCAGTGTTCCCATGGCCGCTTCTGGACTTTCCCTGGCCATCCCAAGATTTTTATCTACAGATTGGCTTTTACTATGTGGTAAACAATACTCTCAATTCTTCGTGCATAAGGCGTTTTAAAAACATAGCTTATACTAGTAGATATATTGTAAAACCGCGTATGATAGAAACTAGACATTTAGAAAAGGACAAGCATTCCCATTCATCTTCTTTACCTGATTTCAACTTTCAACCTTAGCAACTACGTGAATTAACTGTAGTTATAATACACATTATTTCCAAGCTTCATTCCATCCGGCAGGACAACTAGAAATGCAACTAATCCCATAGGTCGTGTTGTAGGTAAATTAAGTGTATTAATTATACCTAGTAGCCTAATGCCGCCAATACGCATCGTGTTATCTATTTCCAAGCCTCATTCAATCCGACATGTGTTCTAGTGTTATTAACTGTCACACAGTGTTGTAAATATCGGTCATGGCGGCCGATATATCGGTGATATATCGCTTGGCGGTGGTCCACCGCCACCCCATGGAGCATATCGGCCAACTTGGCGTTTTGGTCAAATATCGGTCAATATCAGTCAATATCGGTCAATATCGGTTAAAAATGGTTGACTTTTGATATTTTGATTGTTTTTTATTGTGTTTTTATTTTTTAATGTAAATTTTACAAGATATATATCTAAAACTAATGAATGCATTAATAAAATTATAAAAATATATAAGAATTTCAGATTTATATTAAATAAATTTAAAAAATATATAAAATAATGCTAAAAATATATAAAATAGTGATAAAATATATAAAATAATGATAATTTATAGTACCCGCCGAGAAACCGATATATCGCCGCCAAGACGATATATCGCTTGGCGGTGGTCGACCGCCGAGATCCCGCCGAGCGATATTTACAACCTTGCTGTCACAAAACCGTACTGATTCGATATCCAGTAATCGAATCAATAAGACGACAGTTGATAAAGCTGTAATTGTATAATTACATGATGCTGTAACCGATCAATTCTATAAGACAAAAGACACAATTGATCTACACTCTACACTAATCATCATGTAGCATAAAAGCAGAAACTACAATCTTTCCAATTGTCATATTCAACTGTATGATATTTCTATATGATACGATTGTTACGATATTATACTCAGTAGCATACGGCCGGCAATACGCATTGTTAGCTATATCGAAGCTTCCATTGGGAACTAGAAATGCAAATAAAAAGTGTTATTAACTCTCAAAAGCACACCGATTCAATCACCAGTAATCGAAGCAATAATAAGATGACAATTAATAAAGGCCTAACTGAATAGTAACTAATTACATAATGATGTAACCGACAATATGATATAATTGTTATTATACTTAGTAGGATAAGGCCGGCAATATGCATCGCTAGCTATTCCAAAGCTTCGTTCCATCCGGAACTAGAAATGCAAATAAATCCCATAGGTGTTGTTGTTCTTATTCTAGTGTTATTAACTCTCGAAAGCACAACGTGATTCGATATCCAGTAATCGAAGCAATAAGATGACAGTTAATCAAAGTCCTAACAGAATAATTAATTAGTTACATAAGCCCGGCAATACGCACTTGAGAACTAAAAATGCAAACAAACAAACTACCTTAGAACGTTATAAATCCCATAGGTCTTGACGTCTTGATCTTAATCTAGTGTTATTAACAGTCAGAAAACCGCACGGATTCGATATCGAGTAATCGAAGCAATAATAACAAGACAGTTAATAAAAGCCTAACTGAATAACTAACTAATTTACATAACGACGTAACCGATTGATCGAAACTAATCATGTACTGTAGCATAATAACAGAAACTAGAATCATCAATGGAGTATTGAATTACCTAAAAGATCTGTGTAGCTGTTGATCTGAACAAGCAAGTGATTGAGTTGAAAGATTTAACGGATCGATAACGGCGTTAAATGTGTGAGAGATTGATTAACGGTCTGATGATTTTGGAAACGAAATTAAAAGATTGGATTAGGGAATAGTAGTAATAGTGTTGTTATGATGATGAATTGATGAGTAGTGTTGTTGTTGTGAGGGTAAATTTAATTCAACTGAAAATTAAATTTCGGGGAAATGATTGATCACACGCTACTACTAACCCCTCTCATTTGTTTTTTTTTTGTTTGTTAGGTTTCTTTTCTTTTTTCTTTCTTTCAATACTTTCATTCCATTTAGTTCGAGAGTTTTAAATGAAAGAAAGAAAAAAAAGGTAAACTGAAAAAAAACGTCCATAAATTTTTTTATTTTCGTAAATTTGCCACCAAGAGTAAACTACAAGCAATTTTGTCACTATATACTTCAAAATCTCGTGTAATTTTGGCACCAACTTGACAATTTTTTACTTTTCGTCGTTTTCTTTCGCTAACGCCCACACGTACTTGGCACGTGAGGGTATATTCGTCTTTTCCCGTGCTACACCATCTCGTTACCTCATCCCCACCTTTCCTTTATGCAATTTTTGTCCCTGGATTCATTTAACCACTAGATTGTCCAATCATACACGTATGGATTGGATATTGTATACGCAAATAAACCCTCGGTTTCCAAAACCATCGAAACAGTACTTCTATTTTATCCCAAATCGTGTGTCGAGTACGCAATGCTTAATTTAACACAAATTGGAGAGCCAAATTTGGGAGTTAGGGGAGAAGATAATGCACAGATCCCCCTTTCTACTTGTTTAAATGGTTAGGTTTTTGTTAATTTGCAGGTTTTTATAGTTTTTGTACATGTTAACATCATTCCTATACTATGTTAAACTAGCCGGGTACCCGCGCAATGCAGCGGCGAGTATCCGATAACTATTTCTTATGGCAAGTAAAGCAAATAAACCTATATTTATAGACTATCTAAGTTTTTACTTCAACTTAGTTGATATAGACTAAAGTTTTTTTTATATTAACTAACCAATCTATAAATCAAATAAAAATCATTCAACAAATCTTTCATCAAACACAACATATTACTCTCTTGTTGTACCATTTTAAATTAAACAAAAAAAATAAGTTCAAAGTTACTCGAATCACACAAGCACAAAAAGATCATGACTTGTGTTTATGTGTGTCATTACACAAAGAAACACTATAACATATTTGTTATGTGTTTTTTCTTATGTTTGAATATGAAACAAGAAGTTATGTTTCATATGGATCTATGATGATTTCATTGATTTGTTGCGGGTTATATGTATCATTTTAAAGTCTTGACATATTTGAAAGATACAACCAAAACGTGACATGAGGTCTTGTATGGTTGTGATGGAAGATGGGAATGAGATTAGACCACAATATATGTTTTTAGATCTTGAAAAAGATAATATATGTTGCTCTTCTTTGTTAGCCCATATTTATTAGGCTAAAATTCTTGTTTTATTTTTTGGTTTTCTGGGGTGTAGAGATTTGGTGGTGATGGTGGGTATGAAGTGTGTTGAAGAGATGGGAGTGTGTCGTGATATTTTGTGGGTCTTTATATAATATTTTGTTCGGGAGGTTACAGTTTTACATTTAATTCACTGTTATTACTTTGACTACAGTTACTTTTTCTTTTTTTATATCTTATGACTCATTAATTTATATAAATGTAAAGTCAATAACAGTTCAGAATTTATAGCCTCCTATAAATGAAAGTTTGAAATAACGGCACTCAAGGATCAATACCTAAACTACGATAATAGATCTCAAAAATAGTGGCTTTATTTACACCGATAGGCGCCAATTATGAAATATGTACACCGAAATGCTCAACAACGCGAAGGAAGAAAGAAGAAAAAGGGATGTGAAGGCCCCGTTGATCGAAATGATGAACGTAAAGGCCAACGAGATTAGAGGGGAGCTCATTCATGCGAAAGTTGGGGGGAGGTGCAGAAGGTTTAATATCCAAAAGGAACCACACGCCACACATGATCTGCGTTTAGGTCAGATGTGTAAAGGTGCATGTCAAACTTCGGCATCACCTGAGCCTCATAAACAGTGTCACGTTGCTCCTGATTAGGGAGACCCAGCTCCAAAGACCCATCGGAAGACATAACGACATACCGGGAAGGATTAAGGAAAGAAAGATAAAAGAAAGCAAATAAAAGAAGAAAAAGACACATCTGAAAGGAAGAATGTACCTCACGTCTCTCGACTGTAAAAAAAAGAAGTAAGAAGTGATAAGGGAAGAGGGCTATTTATAGAAATCCAGGGGTCACTCAAAGGTCACCTTAGGAACAGTGGGCACACGTGGCGTAGCAACAGCCACAAGATACACAAGTGGTAGACAGCTGGTAGACAGAATGCAGAGACATTTAATTAGGCGCGACTACCCATATTTTTACTAAGGGTAATTATGAGGGTAGGTGCGACCTTTAAAAAAAAAGAAAAAAAACTTTTTGAAAAGTTATTAATAAAAAACAGAAAAAGTAAAAAAAGAGGACGAAGGAAAAGGCAATGCGACTTAAAGTATTGGATAACAAACATTTTATATTGATAATCCAATAGTAGAGGGACATGTTCGCGTATCTGGCCGCTCGGCCACGTTCATATAAACCATCTTCTAGAAGCAAGAATGGCCTTGCGGATCTGGTCGCTCGGCCTAATTACTAAGCACGGGTCTATAGGGAATTCTCAAAAGTAGTGCCACAACATTGGGAAGGAACGACGCACCTTATTATCCAGGGGACCTCGCATACCACCTGTATTGAAGGATGGCTCGCCTGGATACCTCAAAAGCAGGAGAGATTCCTTTGGGAACAATCGATGCACCTTATTATCCCGGGACCTCATGTTAGCTTATGGACCAAAGGCTAGCCTTTCAGATCACAAGGCTGAAGGAGAACAATCTCCAAGGAACTACAGTAAGCTACAATATTCTCAACACTATAAATACCCCCATTGTATTCAATGCAGATTAGACATTCTCACTCATATTTATTACACATACTTATTGGTCATCCGGCTCTCAATCATGTTGCCTCTCGACTCTCAATCAGATCCTTACTCTCACACCGGAGTTGGTCTCAGGCCTCCACTCGAGGCGAACTAACGTGTGCTACTTTCTTATAAGCTTGTGGAGAAGATAGCTCAAACAATCCAGAAGCGTACTTAGTCCACTTAATGGCCCAACAGACTTTTGCATCTACAATGCGTCTTTTAATATCAACATTCTATTTAAAAAGTGTGACATAACTTTCATGGAAAAAACATGGCAATTTCTTTAACAAGTAAAAATATATACATGGGACCAAAAGTGAGAAAGAAGAGAATAGGATATTTCTAAAACTTTTCACACAAAACTTTTTATTATTTAATTACAGTACTATATTTAGGATTAAGTGGTTATATGATATTCTTAACTCTTAAGACATGTAACATAAAATCAAATTAAGATAATGTATAGTGACATGGTATCAAAAGTTCTTTTCTTTCAAGACAAATAGAGTACTATTACTATGTGATTTTTCTCTTGTTTTCTAAGTAATATCTTCAAAAGTTTTTATGCTACTCATCCTTCAAATCCCAATAAGAGAACATGTTTTTAAAACGTAACGCAATGTAATAACGTGTTTTACGCACTCTCAGTTTAAAAAAGGTCACACCTAATAAATAGAAAAACATTTAGAGTAAAGTTATTTTGGATACCATATTAATCTTGGATACCAAAAGACTCATCTCCACCATCCATCTGCATCTCATCTAATGGATAAGATTAAAAGTATTTTATTATTTCACTTATTCTTATAATTTAAATATCTTTTAAACCGTTAAGTGTTAAACGAAAAAAAATATACCATCGCGACGAGCATTCAATAAGCTTTCTACAGATATGCATTATGATATACTTTTGAAGAAAAAAAAATTTCGTCTTTTTTTTCGTTTTTTAAAATTTGCGTAAAATATCATATATGATAATAGTGTTTTATCATATATGATATCAGTCTTAGGTTACAAATTATTATTGAATCATATATGATATTGGTTTATATCATATATGATAAGTTATATCATGTATGATACTTAGTGTTACTATCATATATGATATTTAGTATTATATATGATAATTTTCGACCATGGAAAAAAAACGAAAAAAAATAATTTGTCGAAAGTATATCATATAGCATATCTGTAGAAAGATAATTAAATGCTCGTCGTAACGGTATATTTTTTTTCGCATAACGATTAACGGTTTAAGAGATATTAATGTTTGAAAAAAAAGGTGGAAAATGAGTTTTTGGTTTAATCTTATCCATTGGATTAAGATTAAGAGGAGGATAGAGATTAGTCCCTTGGTATCCAAAATTAAGTTTGGTATCCAAATGAACTTAAATCAAACATTTATAAGCAAAGTTAAAATTTATATACACTCTTAAATTAACACAAATCTATTCAACCAATTATAATTACCTATTTTTTAAAAAACTTACTTCCCATCACTTTTTAAAAAATTAAATATCTCACAAACGATAAATCGTCAAACGAAAAAATACACCATTGCAACGAGAATTAAATCATCTTTCTATCGAGTGGCACATGTATATACTTTCGACGATTTTTTTCCGATTTTTTTTCTTAAGTCACGTATGAGAGAATCATATATGATTTGTCACGAACCATATATGATTTTCAGAAAATCATATATGATTCGTGATATGAATCATATATGATTTCTGAAAATCATATTTATTTCGTGACGAATCATATATGATTCTCTCAGACGTGACTTAAGAAAAAAAATCGAAAAAAAAGTTCGTCAAAAGTATATACATGTGCCCCTCGATAGATAAATGATTCAATTCTCGTCGTGATGATATGTTTTGTTTTACGTAACGATGAACGGTTTGTGAGATATTTAACTTGTAAAAAATAAGTTTTTTGTTACATGATAAAAATTGATGGTTATGATTGATTGATTGAGTATATGTTAAAACTAGCATCGTACCCGCGCAATGCAGCGGCGAGTACCCGATAACTACTTTTTTAGCGAACAAATATTACAATTTTACTAAGGTTTAAATTAAACTTAAAGTAGTAAAAAATTTAAATTAAGTTGAATGAACTCATTAAAAACAAAAAAATTAAAATTTAATAAAATTATATCAAAATGTATGTTGAATTAAAGAGTACGAAATTTTAGAAAATATGGTGAATTAGATTAAAAAAAATATATCAAAAGATATTTCAATTTAAAGATAAAGGTTTTTAAAATTGTTTGTTATTAAGGTTGTTACAAAAGTTTGTTATAAAAATATATGGATGAATGAGATCAATTTAACAAAATATGATCTAAGGGGCTGTTTGGTTCGCGGAATGTTTTTAAGGGAATTGTAATATTTGAAAGGAATTGTAATTTGATATAATTGTAATTGAAAGAATGAGAATGTGTTGGAATTGTAATGTTGTGGAATTGTAATTAATTAAATGTGAGATGTGTTTGGTTTAGTCTCAACGTAATGCAATTCAATTTTTTTTTATAAAACTTAAAAAATTAATAAAAAATAATAGCTAAAATAAAATAAAATAATAAAATAAAATAATAAAATATAAATAAATTAAAATATAAATAAATTAAAATATAAATAAATTATTAGTTTAATAAAAATTATTATTTTAATAAAATTATTATTATTATTATTAAATTATAATAATAAAAATTTATATTATTTTAATATTTCAAAAGTATAATAATATGAAATATTATTATTAAGAAAATATTAAATTAAATAAAAATAACAATAATTAAAAATATAAAAAATAAGAACAATAAACAATATAAAATAAAAAATAAATAAAATAAAAAAATTAATTTTAAAAATTTTAATAAAAGAAAAAATTTAAGTTTAAAATTTATAAATTTATAAATTTTTAAAATTTTAAATTTATAAGTAATAATATAAAAATAATAATAAATAATAGTAATTAATAATAATAATAAAATTATTATTATTAATTTTTTAATATTTTATTATATAATAATAAAAATAAATTTTATTTTATTATATTATTTTAATATAATAATAATACTAATAATAAAGTTAATTTATTAATAATTAATAATAATAATAGTGGTTTAAAATATAAAATTACGAATTACGACGTAATTCAAAACATTACATTCAACTTCATATGTAATCTTGAATTACATCATTTGATGTAATTGTAATGTCCCTATTACAATTACGTAACTTATCAAACACCATATGTAATGTAAAGTGATTTACATTCCCCTCATCCTGTAAACCAAACAAATTATGTAATGTAATTGAATTACAATTACATCCAATTACATTCAATTACACCGAACCAAACGGAGCCTAAGGGTTTAAATTTAACCTTCATATATTAATTTTTTGGTTTGGAGTTAGGTTTGAAAATTTTAGGTTCGGGATTAAGATCGGAGTTTGTCTCTTTATATAATAGTATATATATAGATAAATGTTTATGTTGAACTTTTTCCAGGGGAGGTGTTGTTTAAGTTTAGAGTTAATTGCAAAACTGGTGGTATTAACAAATAGTCATTTTATTTTTGTCATATTACTTTTTTTTTTTAGTCTTCCGGGTTATGTTTTATAAAGGATTTAATCTTTTAATCAAATTTTTTGTTATTTTGACAATTAAGCAATGGTTTAAAATATTGAAATGACATAAGCACCTTTTTACATTTGATTCATGTGGTTTGTGTGATATAAGAGAGAAAAGTGTCGTGGAGAGATTTTGCCTCTCCATTTTGTCCATATAACCGACACATCAACGCTACATCAGCACGAATAAACTAATTAAAATAACCTTTCATTAGTGGAGAGCTAAACCCCTCTCCACTTTGGCCTCACCACTATCATTTATTTTTATTTTTTTCATGTTTACACAAATTAAAATTTATTTCATTCAAATTAAAATTACAAATACTTAAATAAAAATACAATACGAAAATAAAAATACAATCGTAACTAAAAAAATTTTAAAAAATTACGAAAATTAAAAAAATTAAACCAGATAAATACCAAGTCATATGAGTAAAAATTGTAAATATACTAAAAAAAACATTAATTGCCTTAACTTCTTCTTCGATCTCACATCTCCTCTTTTTTCTTCTTCAACATGACAAACACACACACATACTATGTAAACCCAGCAAAAAAAAAATAATAAAAAGAAAGAAAAAAGAATAAAAAATCGTCTCTCACCTCGTTGTTGTCTCGCCGCTGCAGCGAGCCGGTGATGAAGGCTCGACGAGTAATGGGTGGGGGTGTGACAACGAACAACGGAGAGGAACGGCGAGGGTGCCACATAAGCTCGGTGAAGGTGAGCTCGCCGTGAGACCCTCCTCTCTAAGAGATTTCGTCCCATCTTTTGTTAACTTTTTAATTAATGTAAGTGATACTTTCTAATTAAAATAATTGAAAATTTCCTTAAAAAATATATCTAATTATTTTTGAAATTTTTGAGTGGTAACTTTTTTTTTGAAAAGTTTAGCGAAAATTTGGTTCTTGTTTCGAAAAATACATATATATACAAAAAAAAAATTAAAAAGTTTTTCTAAAATATTTGAAAATTAACAAAAAAAAATTATTTTATAACAAAAAAATAGAGATAACTTTGTAAAAAATTATAGAACTTTTTTTGAAATTTTTTTTTTAATTCAAAGTATATAAATTTTGAATATTTTTTATTTTTACAAAAGAATCGATTATTTATCAAAACTTTTTGAATATTTTATATAAATATGTTTAGTAAATTTTTGAATATCTTTTTTAAATTCAAATATTTGTAAAAAAAAGTTTGGATATTTAAAAAAAATCTTTTTTTTTTTTGAAAATTTCGAATATTTCTCAACTCTAATTTTTATTTTCTTAATTCAAAATATATTTTGAATAAATTTAGTTAAAAAAAATACTACTTATATTAATTAAAAATTTAAAAAAATAAGAACTAAATTTGTTATATCTCACCAACCACATAACCTTATGTTAAAGGGTATTTGTGCCATTCAACCTTCTAAATTATGACAAAACGGTCAAACTATTAAAGGACCAAATATGTTATATGTTACACCCACATAGACTAAATCCAAGAAAAAATAAGTAAAGAGATTACTTGTGTTAAATCCGAACGACCACGGTACCATTTTTGCAAATCTTCTTGCTACAAGCTTGTGTGGGCTTATATAAGCTTATCATGCCGTAAAACTCATATAAGCTCATAAGCTTCAAAATAACCCGAAAAAAAAGAGTTTATGGAAGTATAAGCCGAAACCACGGAAGCTAATAAGTGAAAAAAAAAATAAACTGAGACAAATGCCCCCAAGATATATAAACTAGATCAAAAGTTGTCAAAAATGTCCAAAACAATAATTTAAAACAACATGAAACTGTCTAAATGTATCAGTTAACAACAAATGAGTTTTATGACTGTATTAGTAGCAGCATGCTAAGAAATATGAAAATAATACACCAATAATATTACAATACAAATTTCTAAACCAATAATGTACACCAGGGACAATCTAATCCCTCGTATGTTTGAATATATTTTCGTTTTCGTATAGAATTTATGTCAAGTTCTTATAACTTTAACTTGATTTTCTCGGACCACTCGAATATACCTGTGTACACTTGATCACCTCCCAGTTCTTCGCCCTTGGCTCCTGCTGCAACTCTGATAACATCTTCAATCAACTGGAAGTTACCCATTATATCCACGTGAGCTCCACTCAGCGTTCCCCGGCCCTCAAGGAAGTTAGCTGGAGGGTTGTGATCATATTCCCTAACGTACGTCTTGATTCCTGAAGGATTGAATCTGGTTTTCCCACGCCACCCTTTT
The DNA here is from genome assembly GCA_025667525.1 of Glebionis coronaria. Classification (NCBI taxonomy): domain Eukaryota; kingdom Viridiplantae; phylum Streptophyta; class Magnoliopsida; order Asterales; family Asteraceae; genus Glebionis; species Glebionis coronaria. The sequence continues at coordinate 521,117,584 of CM046882.1, forward strand.
GCACACATGAAACCTGCACTTAATGCTGGTACGGTTTCATCTCCATCAACTGTATAAACTCCATCTTTTAAACAACCATCTTCGTTTTTATCTTTTGCTGAGGTGTCAATCTGGAATGGTATGTAGCATTCTGCTGCTGGTGTGAGTTTGTAAATGTATGCTCGTTCGGTTGGGATGCCTACTCCATACATTGAATAGATTTCCATGTCGGGAGCATTTGGTAACCTAAAAGATTGAAGAGGTTTTGAGTTAATTCTCAAATGAAAAGCAGTTTTCAACTCGATATATAGTATAAAGCGCAGCATTGTGTTCTTAGTCAAATAACTAGAATACCCCCCAATGATTCGATAAAAGGTAAACACATGGCAAATATGAGGCTATCAATGCAAAGTATGAGGCTATTAATGCTGAGTAAAGGTGCCAACTTCAGCCCGGATCGAAGCAATTAGTAATTGGGTCGCAATTCCACTTCTAGTGGGTTGATTTGGATCATAAATAATCTTAATATGGTCAATACTAATAAGATTGTCTGAAAAGAAAATGGGTCAGATGTCACCCAAAGTGTATTTAAATATTTTACAACAGCCTAATTATGTATTACGTACGTTATTAAAAAGGATGGTTGAATACCATCTTGATACTATACTTTCTTGTAATCATATTAAATTTATCAACCGTTGGTGAACTAAGAAAAGCAAAAAGAAGTGTCAGTGGGTCAACCCAAACAGAACTAGAAAATACATCTGACTCCGAGTTGGTAGCAAGTTATTTGATCTAGAGAGTATCGTGATTACTAATAGAAAAGAGGTATTTACTAATACCGAATCCAATTTTAGCAAGAAAGAAGAAACCATATATTTTGGACAGAAATGGTAGTAAGCGGCATTCACATTGGACAGAATTTACTTCAAAATCATAAAAGATGACAAAAAAAAGGCTACAAGATTCTTACTTTGTCTCCAATGGGTTCGACCAGTACTTGTAATGTTCATATTTTGGGTCATCCAGATCCTCAGCAACACCATATGAAAAATGAGCACTGCCGCGTTCCATCATTTTAGGGGCAACAAATTCGAGCAATTCCACAATCTCTCCAGCTGTATACGCCTTGTACTCGGCAACAGCCTTGATGCCACCAAAACCCATCTCATGATATTCAGTCCACACATCGCGACATGTATTGTTTGCAACATTATTACCCTTGACAGCACCCTAAACACCAACAATCATTTTAGTACATTACAATTTTCGGATTTGTGACACCATGTAGGTCTATCAGTTGTGAGTTGTGACTAAATAATTGACCAAAACAACAGGTCATCCTTTATATTCGGGTCAAAACAGGTGTCGACTCACAAACACTTTTTGACTCAAAACAGGTGTAGACTCATAACGATATGGCCACTATACTTCCAACTTTCTAATAATGGTACCCTTTTTTTCGCACGGTTTCGTGACTTAATCTAACTTTTGGCCTCATTAATTTGCAATTTTTTTGTCAATGCAAGAAAAGTTAAGAGATTACACCACAAGAACAGCAAAAATTAAAGGACAAAATCAATAAAAAAAAATTAGAGTTTGTTGGTTAAAAGACTTATATACCCGTTCGAACCACTTCATTGCTAGCTACTGTTATCTGTTTTAAGGTTTCACCCCTTAGACCCACTATCTAGTAATACAAACTCTAGTAATTCATATCATGGCTTAAACCACTTCCTTGGTAACACAGCCTGAATTGACCTGTTTTCAAATTAATGGCTTTAAATCTCTAAATCTAGTAATTCAAACAGTGCCTTAACTTCATAAACAAAGTTCTTACCCTAAATTCTATCCTCTCAATTTCTGAAGATGGTGCCTCAGCTACATCTCTTCCGAATGACACCATCCTACCATAACTTGCTTGTGTTGCTTCACATACTCCACCTCCTGACTCGTTTTGTGTGCAAGTGTCATCTTTCCCCTGTTTTCTTTTACTTGGAGCATACCCTTCTTCAGGCGACCAATCAAGACCACCCCATATAGTGTCCCCACCTTTTGGTATCATGGACATAGTTGAATCCCAAGTGCGACTCATTCTCATTAAATTTTGCAACGTTTGGATCTGAAATAAATCTGAGTCCAACACACCAGGTGCAATAGCCCTGCAATTAAGTTGCATACAAACCATGTGAGTATGCGATTAACCAAAGACGACGTCAAAACAGTATTGGAGAAAAGAAAAAGGCGTTTGTTTAAAATACATGCATAGTTTACTAGCTCGTTGTAGGCCTGGGTCGGGTCTTGATCAAGATGATTAGACCCATTGTGAGTGACCCAACACAACACGTCAAAAACTTGATCCATTGTACCAACAAACGGGTCGATCCCTTTTAACAATTAACAAATATGTAGGTTTTAATTTTATAATATAATACACATGCTGTAAGAATACAATATGATTAAAGATTTTTAAGACATTATTGAGAAAAATTATAAAAAGAGTTTTTTTTTACCTACAAGTTTTATGGACTTGATGATGCTAGTCTTTTTCCAAAATATAGTTGTTTTTAGAACAAGTAACGTTTAAAGTGAGTGATCATATGACGTTTTTTACGATGATGCTAGTCTTTTTCCAAAATATAGTTGTTTTTAGAACAAGTAACGTTTAAAGTGAGTGATCATATGACGTTTTTTACGATGATGACTCCTGTCCTACATGACGTATCATTTTTTTTTTTAGGAAAAGCCTTACGTGACATATCATGATAACGCGAAAGTTGGTAATGGCTTCTTTCATGACTAAATAATTAAGCATGGCAATGCATATAGAATTAAAGTATTTAGACAAACTATTATTATGGATTTATAACTGATTTAGAAAATAGTTAAATCGGAAAATTCAAAAAAATATATATATAGACATGAGACGGTAGGAACGTAGTTAAAACCCATAATAGTTGGGTGAGTCTGGGTCATGATCCACTTATCTAGAACAGTTAGCCATGGGTCAGATCACGATCCAAAAACTACGATATCAAAATCCACTTAGTTTAGTCATGGATGGTATTTGATTAGTACACATAAAGGTGGTTTCCTAACAGAAGCTAATGTGTAATCACATACAAACACATTAAAAGTTCAATTTAAACCTGGCAGTTGCAATATCCTTGGCTTCAGCAGAGAAAAGCCCAGCTACAGCTTTTGGGACACCTAAAAAAGGTCCACCGATATTCATGACCGCTTTTATGTGTTTAGCGCACCAATCGGGTCCACCTCCACCACCCATAGGAGCAGGTGCTTCCACCCATTTCATAAAATGCAGAAAGTATATAACACCCATCGAATGTGGAATAATAACTGCCTTTTTGCCACCATTCGTAGCCACCATCAGTTCTATATTGCTCTTTATTCGGCTCAAAGTCTGGTCTCTTACCTACATGAGATCCAGTGTAATGTTTTAGTTTATATGAAAAGCACCATCCATTAGCATGTAAGGATTAAACACACAGGATGAAAAAAGAGCGAGCGGCCCAAGCAGGTAAGGTCAAATAGGCGGCTTTTAATTTAGATTGATCCGAAACACCTTTTTCCAAATCATATACTGAGTATTTTTTCGAAACTAAAAATGGGGATATATGTACTTCTCATTTGTCCCATTTTAGTCAATTTACTTTGTGTACGCGAGAGTCATTAAAAGATGGTTTTGTGTCCTATTTAGGTGATTTTGTTACACGCTTTTCAAACATATTTATGTAAAACTTTACGCCATATATGATTCATATTTTCATACACAACAAAAAAGTTAAGGATTAGTTTGGCTAGAAAATGACTCAAACATGACATAAAGCCATCTTATAATAAAAAAAAAAAAAAGAGCATACAAAATATCCTGGAGCAACCAAAATTGGATTGAAGTTGCCACCACCTCTAATTAAGCACATACCTCTGTGTTTTGAAACGCGAGTCTCCAGTCATATGCAGCCATATACATATTCTTTTCTTCATACCCAACACGGGCCAAGTTGGCAATCAAAACGGCCCATACAAAATATCCTGGAGCAAAGTAGTCAGCAGCTACAAGTCCACTTACAGGTCTGACCCTTATACCTGGAGGATCCATACCGGTTTTGTTGTCTAGTGACATGTGTTGTACCCAGCATGAAGGCCTGCAAAACATTCACAACCACTCATATATCACTGAGACTATACAAACACGTAAGATTACTATCTGATATGAATGCAAGCATGATTGTGTATGTGAAGTACACAAGATAATAGTTCCGGTAACACATGATGCATGAAGGTATGGTATGATAATAGCATCAAAGCATAGCTTTAAGCACATAAATTCACTCCAACCTTGATTTGGACAAATTCAGTTCAGTTTGACCAGTTATTAGTCAATGTTATAATAAGTGCTTCTAAATTAAGAAAGACTGACAATTACAAAGAGTTAAAAAGAAAAGAAAAGAAAAAAAGACCAGTTAAGAAAACAAAAGGTATTTCTATCTTGAGGCACCAATATATCACTTTATGTGTGACATTGCCTATACAGGCCTAGCCTTTATCTCAACACCAGAAAATTAATGCATCTTAGATGTACCACGTATAAACCTCTCCTGAGGTGGCTTTGAAGGTTGACAAAGTGTTGAACATAAAAGTTAGAACAAAACCAATACATAATCATGAAATACTACCAAGTCACCACACCAATTATGTTATCTAAGGCATTTGTCCATATATAGAAACATACTTACTGCGACTGCAAAAAACACACTTTTTGGATGATATACAACTTTTTTGAAAAGACAACTTGACCTTTTGTATACAAATATATCTTTCAAAAGCCTAAATGCATGATGACATGACAAAAGCTCCTAACATATAAACATCAGCATGGATTAATTTCAACTGTCCAAAATATGTCTAACATACAAATGACTGACAGATCAGATGCCAATCCCAAATCTACTCTTTTCACTATTTTCACAAATTAAACAAATAAGTTATGCATTGATCAATCAAATCGCTTAATTCCAATATAATCTACTTGTTCTAAAAAGTGCAAATGTTACAATATTTACACCTACAATATCAGATAGAGAAATGTTTGGGAGGCCTAAAGACATACCTAATATTATGCCTAACCATGTGTGGCAGTGTCCGAGACACGGGTTTACCCTTAAACACGGCCTAAATCAATGCTTTATAGTACTTCGTAATAGAATAAGGATATAACCAATACCTTTTATTAACCTCCCCAAATTTATTGTTAACCTTTCCTTTTCAAGGATTCCTAAAGTTCTTGCCCCTAATGGGTGTGCTTGGCAAAAGTAAGAGGCGTGAGCAGTAGCAGTTTTTTCTAATAAAACGTTTGGTAACGCAACTATAGGTGTAATCATAATGTGTAAATCAGCTCCTAAATGCTACTTCATGGAGCGTTGGAAAATGAGCATTCCGGTTGAATAGATGAAGCTACTTGATGTTTCCCATCGAACATTAAAGATCACAAGGCTCAAAGCTCACCGCTCCTGAATTCTCCTAAATGCTCCGCGCCAAACACACCCAATGTAACACTAAAAATACTTAACATTTTTTGTGCAAAAACTAATCTTTAATGATCATGCATTTATTAAACTGCTTTTTTTTGTATGAGTACAATCAATTTTGGACGAAGTTAGTATACCTAAGAATGTGGCTAATTATTTGTCTGAATAAAATGTCAATAAGTTAACCATTTTTGGAGAACTCGTCATGTACGATGGTGACACATAGGTTTAGCTATATAATTACGCATACCAGTTAGTCATCTCAATCAATCCTCATCAAATAAAACAATACTAACATAAATGCTTTATAATACACTACTCTTATAAACCTCGCCAAAGATCACTATCTTACACTAAACATACTAAACTTGCTATTCAAATCATTAAATCTCACACTAACCTAAGTAAACAAAAACACAAACATATCAAATTTATACACCTAAACGCTTCATAATAAATAACACAACATAACAATACTCCATCCGTCTCAAAACTTTAAATAAGACTTTAATTAATCAACTAATGGAAACACAGTCATTCTCCTAAAAAGTAAGAAAGGGAAAACACTAATAAATGCACTTTTCTTAAAGTGTATGTCGAGACAATAATTTTGGGACGAGGGAGTACCTCTTATAAACCTCGCCAAAGATCACTATCTTAGACTAAACATACCAAACTTGTTACTCAAATCATTAAATCCTACCGCAACCTAAGTAAACAAAAACGCAAACATATCAAATTTACCTATACACCTAAACGCTTCATACTGTACTAAATAACACAATTCGTCCGAAAACAAGTATCCGTACCTCTTATAAACCTCGCCAAAAGTGCCACCCCAAAGCCGCTTCCGAAACAAGCCATCCATACAATGATGCCCTTCCCACAGCTCCAACCCACCAGTCACAATCCCAGGAACAAAAACCACAGGATGCTCAGCTCTCAGCCCATCCTTAACACACTTAACACCAGGAGGGTCAGGATAAGGTCCCGATATAGCTTCGCTCACAAACTGAGGAAAAGAAGCAGGCATAGCATTGTATAAGAACAGTAAGGTCCACCAGATTGAACATACGCATCCTATGAACCAGCAGCAGTTGTCTATACATGTGTAGTTTTTTTTTAATCGTTGTTTTTTGTGGTGGGGTTTGGTTGGTTCTTCTTCGAGTTCGTTTTCTGGTTCGGGGGATGGGTTTGGATCGGGTTTTCTTCTGCGGAGAGTGGACATGGTGATGGTGGAGACATGGTTTGAGAAATGTGTGGAGGGTTTAGTATGATTGATTGATTGTGTGGGTCCATGTGAGGTATGGTTTGGTTTTTTTTAGTGTTTTTTTTGGACTTTTCAAATTGTTATTCTAGATTGGTTTTTGGACTAAGTTTGTAAATAGCGTGAAGTGTAATGTGGTATTGTCAAGCTTTAAATTATAGTTATAATGAAATTATGAAGTTCTTTTAAGCGTGATATATAATGATATAAAATATTTATGAATTAAATTTATGTTGAGAGTTTACAAAAGACGATATACATAAAAAAATTGAATCTGTTAATTAATAACTTACTTTTTATATGATATAAAACGGAGCAAGACTTTAATTCAAAGAGTTTTGTTATATTCACAAACAAAGCATAAACAAATATCTACAAAGAGGATGTGTCATATATTCATTGGTGTTTTTTTTATAATTTCTCTCTCTTATATTTAATTAATCAAAACAAAACATGTCACATCCTCTTTGGGGATATATGTTTGTGCTTTCTTTGTTGATGTAGCATTCCTCTAATTTTTGCAGATTTATAGAAATTGGGCTTGTTTACCAGCTTTGAGCTATTTAATAGCACGTTACGCTATATCAAGTTTTATGTCGCTTTTTAACACGTTACGTCTAAAGAAGACGCTTTATTTTGTTTCGTAACATGAAAAACACGTTTCACGCAATAACCCGTTATAACACGCACTATTTAAAAAAATGGCTAAAATTAATAAAGTACCGGAGGGGAGTGGTAAGACTCACCTTCTACTTTAGTGTCACCTTACTCTTTTCTCTTATCTCATCGATTAAACAAAAACCTAATTTTTTGTTATATCAATACTTACCTCAACTGACATTCTTATCACTTTTTTATAATCATTTTAAATCTAAAAACTTTTATTTTATAAAAAAAACAATACATAAATAAATAAATAAGAATAAATTATATGAATGGTCCCTTTGATTTGGTCAAAATTATAACTTCAGTCCCTCGATTTTAGAAGTTACATAAATAGTCCTTAACTTTGTAAAGAATAACACGCTTGGTCTCTTCACTTAAATAGTGTTAAGTGAATTTTGTTATTATTTACAAGTTAGTCCTTTTAGTTAACGGTTGTTGCATCGTTCATCTTTTATTCTAACGGACGTTTATAACTTAACTTTAAGTTGTTTTGGTCCCTTTTTTAACGTTTTCGTCCGTTTTGTTCAAAAACATTTAAAAAAGAAAAAAAATGTAAAGTTCCAAAAAATTATTTAATTTCGAAAAAAATAATTTCAAAAGAAATATTTCGAAAAAGATTTTTACAAATTTATTTCGAAGAAAATAATTTTTAAATTTTAAATTTTAATTTCGAAAAAATAAATTCCAAAAAAAATATTCGAAAAAAAAAATCGAATAAAAAATTAATTCGAAAAAATAATTTTTAAATTTAAATTAGAAAACAGATTTAGAAAACTTAAAGTTAAAAAAATTATTTTATTTTTGAAAAAAATAATTAAAAAAAATAACTTTTTTGAAGTAACATTTTTTGAAAAAAATTTTTCTAAGAATTAATTTATTTTTGAAATTAAATTTTCGAATATAATTTAAATTTTTTAAGACATAATATTTTTAAAATCTTTTTTGAATTTAAAATAAATCTTTTGCGAATTTTTTTTTTTCATAATTCATTTTTTTGAATTATTTTTTTTCTAGTTATCCTTTTCTAAAATAAACTTTTTTAAAATCTAAAATAAATTTTTTCCAATAACTTTTTCCCGAAATAAACTTTTTAAGAATCTTTTTCAAAATTATTTTTTTGAAATTAACATAAATTTTTTTGAACTTCAATTCTTTTTCGAAATAAATTTGTTCGATTTTTTTAAATATTTTGAACAAAACGTTAAAAAATGGATGAAAACGTAAATAAATGGACCTAAAGTTAAGTTATATAACGTTCGTTAGAATAAAGGATGGACGATGTAACAACCGTTAACAAAAATGACTAACTTTAAAATAATAACGAAGTCCACTTAACGCTAGTTAAGTAGAGGGACCAAGCGTGTTATTATTTGCAAAGTTAAGGACTACCTATGCAACTTTAAAAGTCGAGGGACTGAAGTTGTAATTTTTTTACCAAACCATAGAGACCATCCATGTAATTTATTCAATAAATAAACTTAAAAATACAAAATAATTTAAACATGAATAAAATATAAAAAACTAATGTAAGATTTAAATTCATTTGGATACTAAAATTTTATTAGATACCCAAATTTTATTGGATACCAAGAGATTAAGCTCAATTCTCCATATACATCTTAATTTAATGGATAAGATTAAACTCAAAACTTATTTTCCCTTTCTTTTCAAATACTAATATCTTTTAAACCGTTAATCGTTATTAAAAAAAAATACTATCACGACGGACATTTACTTATCTTTCTATAGATATGTTATATGATATACTTTCAAAAAAAAAATCGTTTTTTTCACTTTTTTTTCGTTGTCAAAAATTATCATATATGATACTAATATCATATATGATGTAACACTAGTATCATACTCCACTCGTCTCAATTTATTTGTCCACTATTGACTTTTAAAGTCTTTTTCATTCAACTTTTACTTTAAGTTAATGTCGTTGTGTTATATAATACTTGATTCAAAAATATGTATGGAATAAGTTTTAGATGTATTTTCATTTGGTATAATTTTCATTAAGTATTACATAACACAAATATAATAATTTAAGGTCAAAGTTAAGTAAAAAAACTTAAAAAGTCAATAGTGGACTAATAAATTAGGACGGAGAGAGTATATGATATAACTTATCATATATGATATAAACCAATATCATATATGATGAAACACTATTATTATATATGATATTTCACGCAGTTTTCAAAAACAAAAAATAAACAAATTTTTTTCTTTAAAAGTATATCATAGTGCATATCGTTAGAAAGATAATTAAATGCTCGTCGTGATAATATATTTTTTCGTTTAACACTTAACGGTTTAAGAGATATTTAAATTACAAAAATAGGTTAAATAATTAAATATTTCTAATCTTATCCATTAAATTGTGTGAAGATGGATGAGTTGACGAGTCCCTTAATATTCAAAATAAATATGGTATCTGAAATAACCCTACTCAAAAAATAAATATTATTATATAAAAATGTAAATAATATTTTAGACATAAAATATCAAAAAGTAACATATTTTACATTTTTAAAAATATCCGGCGTCTTTCTCTTCTTCCTTGACTCACATGTTGCAACTCACGAAAGGCTAATAATTTGTACACTGTCAAAACTTATTTGCATACTTCAAATGTTGAATGTTTTGCCATTTATACTCTTACATCACTTAATGAAGTGTGTAATATTAAGGGTATAAATATCATAACACACATAATTTGAGTATGCAAATAAATATATGGAGTGTGTAAATTATCTTCCCTCACGAAAGGTGAGATACTCATCCTTCAACTTACAAAAAAAATCTTAAAACACAAAATTACGCGTGACTTTTTTGAGTTGAGGTAATAACCCACACCACACGTGAGTTTTTGTCATTTGAAAACTTACTTTTTAATCTATCTTTTGATCCTTCCATCCTTAGCTCACAACTTTTGTACCAAAAAATATAAAATAAAATAAAATTGCTCTTAGCAAAATCCAACCTTTTATCATTTTATTTTTTTAATTTTTTATGTAATGATTTTTTTATTTATTATTATGACTTATTAAACTGATCAATAATATGAAATGTGATAGTACTTTAATATATTCCTTAACGAACACTGGGTCTATACGCAACTAAAAATAATATGAAATGCCGAAACGTGGGTCTTGGTAACGGCAAGTCAATATTGAACCACTTGTATCTTCATCAAAATTGAAACAAAGCGTTGGTTCTTTTTGGTTGGATTGTTTTAACTTTTAAAAATTAAAGATGCGTAACAACTAACAACCACACCAATCAATAGATTCATGTCGCGACAATTAATATTCAATGCATAATATGCGATAAAATATCCATTTTTTAATACGCTTACTGGAAATCTGGATCTATATGTGGTGTAAGAGGATATGATGTATCACGTGGTATTTATTTCAAGGGTCTACACTTTATACAGACATTTTACTACTACGTTTTTTAAATCGAATACATTTAAACGTTGCTCAAGAAAATTAAAAATAGGACAAATCAGATAAAAAGTATTCAACTTAGTGTCTGTTCGCGTATATGGCCGTTGGGCCATGCCCACGTGCCAAATCTTCTAGAAGCAAGATTGGCCACACGGCCTGGCAGACCGGCCCACTTACTAAGCGCAGACCTAGAGGGTATCCTCGAAAGCAATGCCAACGCATCGGGAAGGAACGGCGCACCCTATTGTCCAGTGGACATTCGCCTGGCGTTCGGATAAAGGAGCCACCCGCCTGCACGCCTCAAAAGCAGGGTAGATTCCCTCGGGAACAAACGGCGCATCCTTTTACCCAGACGCCTTGCTTAACCTCCTGGACCAAAGCTTGGCCTGTCAGATCCCAAGGCTCAAGAAGCGTTGCCTTCAAGGACAACAGTCCACTACAGTACTCTGAGTACTATAAATACCCCTCATTCAATGTAAGTCACATATACACACACAGTCATTTAATACACACACAGTCATTTAATACACATACTTACGTGGCCATTCGGCTCTGCATGATATTGGCCATTCGGCTCAATCAGATACTTACTCTCACACCGGAGTTGGTCTCGGGCTCTTCACCCGAGGCGAGCTAACGTGTGCTACTTTCTTATAGGCTTGTGGATAGGAAGACCCGGACGACCCAGCGGCATTCTCGGCCCACTAAGAGGCCCAGCGGACTTTTGCATCTACAAACTGGCGCCATCCGTGGGACCCTAAATTCGATCTACCAAGTAGCTAAAGAATGGCGGGTCCTACCCCAACATCACCTGAAGTTGAAATTCATGATGACAACCACAATAGTCTCACCAATGAAGAAATCATTGAGGGTCACCTTTCGGCCCTAAAGGAGTTAATAAAAGACAAAAGCAACCGAGACTACATCAAGCCAAGGCTAATCAGTTTTGACGAAGGGGAAGAGCATTCGGGAGACAAGGGAAAGCAGAAGGAAGGTCAAGGCGAAGGGGAGAAGAGTAAGGGGAAGAAAGTGGCAGATGATGATTTGGGAAAGCCTTTCAAGTCACTGGCCAAGTGCCCCCTTAGCCGAAGGATCATTGAGTACTCAGCCCCTAGCCACAGGATGCCGGCCAACGTTAGGATTTACGCTGGGACGGGAGATCCAGCCGACCACATCAACCATTTTAAAGGGATGGGGAACCAAGGGGAATGGCCCATGCCCGTGTGGTGCCGAATGTTCCAATAAACGTTAGATGATAAGGCCAGAGCTTGGTTTGACGAGTTGTCATCAGGAAGCATAGATGATTGGGACGATTTGGAGGCCAAGTTCCTCACACGGTTTGGGATGCTGAAGGCGTGTGCGAAGGACCCCACAGAGATCACGAAGATCATCCGAAAGGCCAACGAGAGCCTACCGGTGTTCAAGGAAAGGTGGGTAAGTGAGTCCAATTCTATCCCAAATGTGCCAGATCTCATGAGATCTCTTCATTCATGGGCTCACACAAGTGCCCTGGCTTGGCCAAGCGATTTGCTGAAAGCATACCAAAGACGGTGGATGAGATGTTGAAGCATGTGGACGACTTCGCCCGTGCTGAAGCAGCATTCAGGGATGCTGAATTGCCCAGGGGAGAGTTTATCCGAGGAGACGGTTCTCCGACGGGAGGCCAGAGGTACGATCGGGCCCAAAAAAGGAGTTTTGGGGGAAGAAGAGGGGGAGGACGAGGAGCCTATCAAAATAGAAACCCCTACACCCAGCCCTATACCTTGCCTTACCGTAACCCGCAACGTCCTCAAGAGGTGAATCGAATATTCACCCTAGAGGACTTATCCAGCTCGCCGAAGGAAATTTTAGCAGCAGAACACCAATTAAACCTCCCGGCCCCACCTCCCATGATAGGAACACCAAAAAAAGAAAACATGGACAGATATTGTGACTATCATTGTGCGAAAGGACATTACACGAACGATTGTTTTCAGTTGAGGAGGCAATTGGAGGCCGCCCTAGAATCTGGAAAGCTTAACCACTTAATTAAAGATGTGAGGCAGAAAGGCAAAGGCGGTTGATACAAGCGTTTTGTGTGGGTTCAAAATAATTCTCGGAATCCTCTCGAATTGATCTCAGTTAAAAGTGGAATGATTTGTTCTTGGTGACAACAAGTGGATTTGGTTTTCTATTCTACTAAACAGGTAAGTGAATAAAATGGTAATGAAATAAACTCAAAACAAGCAACAAATAAAAAGCAAAACTTGGATTAATACTGGAAAAATACCCTTGCAGAAAAATACCCTATACGGAATGTAAGTCTTATGCGGAAAGTACGGCCATTCGGAAAGTCAAACAAGTCTATGCGGAAAATTGCCCCTATTCGGAAAGATGGCTTATGCGGAAAAACTGCTTCTATTCGGAATAAGATGCTCTATTCGGAAAATATTGCCATGCGGAAAAACAATGCTATTCGGAAAGCTGGCCCTATTCGGAAAAATGACCTTTATGCGGAAAATATGGTTCTATTCGGAAAGTAGGGACTATTCGGAATATGTAAATATTCCGAATAAGCATGGAATAAAAAAGCAATTCGGAAAGACTGAAAAGTTCCGAATAAGAGAGAAAGAAAAAGAGCTGTTCGGAAAATCCAAGATTCCGAGTAAGCCACACAAAAGTTTGTCTATTCGGAAAGTCAAAATATGAAGAACAGTAGCAGACGTTTCACAGTGGACACGAATTAATCCAAGATCGAGCTTAATACTTAAAAAGGTTTTACCAAATCAAACACACATCATTTAAATACCATAAGTAATAAATCCCACCAATAAAAACACTAAATCAACAACTTTTTGAAATCAAACTTGAATCAAATAAGAAACTTAGAAACTTGCAATAAAAATGATGAAGAACAAGATGAATAGAAAGATGGAATGGATTGATTAATAGAAGAGTAACAAGGTTAATGATTAAGGATTACAAGATTGAAAAAGAAAATGAAAAATCATCAAACACCCTAATGGTGTTTGTGATGAAGCTACGAACCAAAAGAACTGGAAAAAGAAAAATGAACTAACTCCCTAAAATGTGAAGGGAGAGATCTTTTTATACTCCTAGTGGTTGGTTGGTGAGTGGGCTTTCTCCCTTTCTTCTTGTCTTCTCGTCTTTTCAGAAAAGTTGACGTTTTCGATTCTGATTCGGGATTTGTTGTCGATTAAATCCAACTCGTCTTTTAATTTCTTCGTTAAATAGACTTGAGTTTCTTCGACTTATGTAAATCTTCCGTCTTTGGTCCTTTTCTTCGATAAATCTTCAAATAGGCCCATTGACTTCAAATCTTTTGCACCTCTTGGACAATAGACTTCGTCTTCAGTCTTTTTCCTTGATAAAACCCGTGCAATCCCATGTTTTCTTTAATATTCATCCGGTTAGCTCTGAAAACATAATAAACATAAAAACCACGCATAATTCCAAACAAATGATATTAAATACGTGTTTTGGTCTTGTTTTAGCCCGAATTAAGTGGTAAAAGGATGGGTGTTTACACACCTATCAAATCCCCTACACTTAACCATTGCCATGCCCTCATGCAATGCTTAGTGATAAAGCAATTTTACATTTTTCTCATAATCAATCAACCTTGGCCTTATTTAAATTCTACTAAACAACAATTAAAATACTAAGAGGACTTAAAACTTTAAAAAAAAACAAAAGGATGGAAATAACTTGTAAAGAAATCAAGGACTTACATTAGGGCTTTGGTGTTGCGAAGATTTATCACCCTCAAGTTTCACGTTCCCCAAACTAAGCTTAAAAACGAGATCATTGTTATTATAAGTTAGTAAATCAAACACTTACACACATGGCTTAATTAAATGCTTAAACTCCCTTATTCCTAGTTGTATCTCTTATATTTTATTTTTGTCTTAGAATGATCATGAAGATGCATTTTTGGACTTATTTCGATAGTTTATTAAGGCTGAAAGCAAAGTATGACGATTTGATCAATAGTTAGCTAAAGGACAAAATCTCTTAAAACTGCTTCTCGGGATATCAAAAAGTTCATATCTTGGCATAACTTGGTTCACGATTTGAGACCTTTCTCGGGCCGATATTTGGCATGTACTTCATACTTCATATCTTCGAGAGACGTTCTTGAGATAATGGTCTTCTCATCATAATAGAGTTTCTTCACTTGGAGACTTTTGAGGGGTACTCCAACTTTGT
Source organism: Glebionis coronaria (assembly GCA_025667525.1). NCBI lineage: Eukaryota > Viridiplantae > Streptophyta > Magnoliopsida > Asterales > Asteraceae > Glebionis > Glebionis coronaria. The sequence goes on from CM046882.1 coordinate 521,132,712, forward strand.
TGACCACGACTTCATGATTATTTCTTCAATCTCTAATTGGGATTTTGAGATACAACGATCCGCCTCCTTTTCGGACTTGGATCTATTTATCCTCATACCTTGTTAGGGTCTTTTCGGATAGACTTCTCCATGATCTTTATGGGAGTTGATTGCTTTTCGTCGTGAGTCTTGATCCTTCATATAGACTTTAGGAATAATGCTTTTCACATCACTTTGGATCTTCAGCAATAAAATGGAATCCTCATGCCTTGTTAGGGCCTTTTCGGACTCGCCAATCTTCGCGCCCCGCTTCATAAGTTATGCCTTGGCTATGAACTCTTATCATTACCGAGCAACTTTTAAACGATCTTGGGCTAGAAGCTAAGTAACTTTTCAAATCGTAAGACCTTACTTATTGCAGATAAATTATTAGCAAGTGATGGGAGAATAGGCAAATAATTACACCAAGTGAGCTTGCGCAAGAATACCGACTTATAATTGACTCTATCATTTCTCGTCCTCCACAATTTAAAATCTCAAGTAATGAGACTCGTGGATACTTAGCCTAATAAACCGATTAAAGTCTACATGGTTAAGGATACTAGCTAGAATAAACTTGGATAAGTCTATTCGGGTTGAGTCCAAATAAACGCAACGGGCCTAATAGATCAAAGACTTCTAAACTAGCTACACCACTTTATTAAAATTTCGACTTTATTGCGGGATATATACATATGAAAGCAACGATAAAAATTTAAAATTTACGACTAAATGGCCAAAGTTAATAAAAAATTTTGAAAAATGTTGAAAAATATGATTTTCCGGTTAATTGAAGGCATTTTCATGGAAAAGTCCACTTAAAACTTCGATAGAAGTCTCCCCTACACTTAAGATAAACATTGTCCTCAATGTTTAAGCATGTGGGAAAAGTCTCCCCTACACTTATGACATTGTGCACGTTGTTAACTCGAGTTAAGGAAGAGACGACTAAAGTGATCAATTTCAAATGTGAGTATGAAGAAAATTGAATCACGATAGTTGAGAGATAGAACCGGATTTCGGATAACACGGGAGCACGGTTCTTCAAAAATTTCCAAGATTGCAGTTATCCCTGTAAGCACATCACCACACAAACACAAATGACCAAAATAGGTCCTCCCCTACACTTAGGGGGTTAAAGGGATAGATACTCGGGCCGCCTCCCGAGGAGCGCTTGTTTTTGATAACCGAGTCACGAGCCTGACTCGACCCAAAATTAGTTCATGGGGAACGTGGTGAGGGATGGAATCACCTTGTGAGAGGTGTCCTCACCAAAGTACAACTTCACTCGTTGGCCATTCACCTTAAAATTTGGTCCATTAGGTTGAGCGAGCTCGAGAGTACCATATGGAAAAATTTGGGCAATGGTGAATGGGCCGGACCAACGAGATTTGAGCTTGCCCGAAAAGATTTTCAACCGAGAGTTAAAAAGTAAGACTTTGTCTCCAACATGGAACTCTCGGTTTTTGATCTTGGAGTCGTGAATGAGCTTAGTTCGTTCCTTATAGATCAAAGAATTTTCATAAGCCTCATTCCGAAGTTCATTCAGCTCATTGAGTTGGATCTTGCGTAGGTCACCGGCTTTGTTTATATCAAAATTAGCCCACTTCAAGGCCCAATAAGCCTTGTGCTTCAACTCAATGGGGAGGTGGCACGCTTTCCCGTACACAAGACGATAAGGCGTACAGCCGATCGGGGTCTTGTAAGCAGTACGGAAAGCCCACAAAGCATCATCGAGTTTATCAGCCCATGCGGCACGATGCTCTCCCACGGTTCTTTCAAGAATTCGCTTCAGCCCTCGGTTTGATATTTCAGCCTGGCCATTAGTTTGTGGGTGGTAGGCTGTGGAAAGACGATGGTTTACACCGTACTTAGCCATGACTCTAGCAAATTGGTCATTGCAGAAATGAGTCCCGCGATCACTAATAATGGCGCGAGGCACACCGAATCTAGCGAATAAAGCTTTCAAAAAGTTACAAACCACCCTTGCATCATTAGTAGGCAAAGCTTTGGCTTCAACCCACTTTGAAACGTAGTCAACGGCTACAAGGATGTATTTGTTTCCTTTAGAAGAAGGGAATGGCCCCATAAAGTCGATACCCCAAACATCAAAAATTTCACACTCTTGAATGAAATTCTGAGGCATCTCGTCTTTATGTGTGATTTTGCCTTGCTTTTGGCAAACATCACATTTTTTAACCATATCGTGAGCGTCACGATAAATGGAGGGCCAATAAAATCCCGAATCAAACACTTTCTTTGCGGTGTAGTTGGGACCAAAGTGACCACCGGTGGGTCCTTTGTGGCAAGCATTAAGGATTTCAGACGCTGCCGGTCCATCAACACATCGGCGGATAATCAGGTCGGCACATTGTTTGAATAGGTAAGGGTCGTCCCAAAAGTAAGTCTTAATGTCGGTGAAAAACTTCTTCTTTTGTTGAGACGTCAACCCTTCTTTGAGAATTCCACCCGCCAAGTAGTTTGCAAAGTCCGCAAACCACGGGGTTTCATTCGGCTTCGAGTTTATAGACATTAAGGTCTCCAAGGGGAAAGAATCATTGATTTCTTTATTCGGATGATCCCCTTGGTAAGGATCCTCAAGTCTGCTAAGATGATCCGCGGCTAAGTTTTCTGCTCCTTTTTTATCGCGAATTTCGATTTTAAATTCCTGGAGCAGCAAAACCCAGCGAAGAAGCCTTGGTTTGGAATCTTGCTTTGTCAACAAGTACTTCAGCGCGGAATGATCGGTATACACAATTGTGGTGGAAAGGACAAGATAGGGGCGGAATTTTTCAAAAGCATAGACAACAGCTAAAAGCTCTTTTTCTGTTGTCGTATAATGCAATTGTGCCCCAGTCATTGTCTTGCTAGCGTAATGGATTGGTTGGAAGTGTTTGTTCACTCTTTGTCCAAGAACCGCTCCAATAGCAAAATCACTAGCATCGCACATCAACTCAAAAGGCAGCTCCCAATTAGGGGTAACTAAGACGGGTGCCTTAGTTAGCTTATCCTTAAGCGAGTCAAAGGCTTCAAGGCACTATTTGGAAAAGATAAAAGGAGTATCTTTTTCCAAGAGGTGGGTCATCGGGCGAGCGATTCGAGAAAAATCTTTGATGAATCGACGGTAGAAGCCCGCATGACCCAGGAAACTTCTCACACCCTTCACAGTTGAAGGTGGAGGCAACTTTGCGATAACATCGACTTTAGCACGGTCAACTTCAAGACCGGCTTTCGAGATCTTATGTCCAAGCACGACGCCTTCTTTTACCATGAAATGGCATTTTTTCCAATTTAGAACTAGGCGAGTGTCTTCGCACCTCTTTAGCATACGTTCCAAATTGGCAAGGCAAGAAGAGAAAGAATCCCCGAAGACCGAGAAATCATCCATGAAGACTTCCATGGTTTGTTCAACCATGTCATGAAAGATAGCTAACATACACCTTTGGAAAGTCCCGGGCGCATTACATAAGCCAAAAGGCATTCTTTTGTAAGCGAAAGTGCCATAGGGACAAGTGAATGTAGTCTTCTCTTGATCTTGGGGATCGATGGGTATTTGGAAATAACCCGAGAAACCATCAAGAAAGCAGTAATATTCATTACCCGCTAAGCGTTCAAGCATTTGGTCCATAAAAGGTAGAGGGAAATGATCCTTTCTCGTGGCATCATTGAGTTTGCGGTAGTCTATACAAACTCTCCACCCAGTAACGAGACGAGTGGGAATCAACTCGTTGTGTTCATTGGGAACAACGGTTATTCCGCCCTTCTTGGGCACACAATGGATTGGACTAACCCATGGTGAATCAGAAATAGGGTATATCATACCCGCATCAAGAAGTTTGAGAACCTCTGTTTTGATGACTTCATGTATTTTTGGATTCACCCTTCGTTGGCTTTGAATAGTGGGCTTGAAGTCGTCCTCCATGAGAATTTTGTGTGTGCAGAAGTGAGGATCAATTCCACGAATATCCGAGATTTTCCACGCAATAGCCTTCTTGTGAGCTTTCAACACAGCAACGAGGCGAGTCTTCTCTTCATCTTTCAAATCCGTTGCAATAATGACGGGTGACTTCTTGTTGTCGTCAAGGAACACGTACTCGAGATGTGGCGGCAACTCCTTAAGTTCCAAATCCGGAGGATTTTCGACGGGAGGCGTTGTCAAAGTCGGAGTATCGATAGCAATAACCGTGGGAGATGGAGGCGAAGGATTGTCTTCGGTGAGAAGATTGTCAAAGAAATTCATGTCTTCATCCCCCTCGGTGGGAGAATCATTAGTAGCTAAATTCGCATCTCCCATGGTATCTTCAAGATTGTTCCAAAATAAATCACTATCTCCAAATAGAGACAACGATGAATCAATGGAGGACACGGTCTCAACATTGGGAAGAGAGGTAGGAATACTTTTGCAAGCATCATTAAAGTGTTCTTCACAAGCCTCATCGAGAACATCAATACAATTAACACTCTCATATGAATAAGGCTGTTTAGACAACTTTCCCATGTTGAAGACTACTTTATCGTCACCCACTCTCATGATAAGCTCACCGGCTTCAACATCAATAAGAGTGCGACCGGTCCTTAAGAATGGACGACCAACAATAAGTGGCACACGGGGGTCCATCTCGTAGTCGACGACAACAAAATCAGCAGGAAAGGTGAATTTGTCGACTCCTACAATAACGTCTTCGGCTATCCCCACTGGATAAGCAACCGTACGGTTGGCCAATTCCAAAGTCATTTTGGTGGGGACTAGCTCTGGGAGAGATAATTGCTTCCAAACACTTAGAGGCATGAGATTAATACTGGCACCTAGATCGGCTAGGGCCATGCAATTCTCTACTCCCGGGAAATTGCAAGGGATAAGAAAACGACCCGGATCACCAAGCTTAGTTGGCAATTTCCTTAAGAGCACTGCAGAGCAGTTCTCATTAAGTTGGGTGTTGGCAATATCGAGGAGCTTTTCCTTGTCGCTCAAAAGATCTTTAAACATTTTCGCGTACTTGGGCATGTGAGCGAGAGCCTCAGCGAAGGAGATATTGAAATTCAGTTGTTTGAACATTTTAAGGAAATTCGAAACCTGAATATCATCCTTGCTCTTTTGCTTCTCTTTCCTCAACCTTGAAGGATAAGGTATTTTGGAAGAAGAGGAAGGCTTTAGAGGAATAGGATCACTCACAACCACGGGTGGGGGAGGGGTAGAAGGAAGAGGTGGAGAAATTGGGGAAGGAGAAGGATGAGGAATAGAAGCAGATAACTCGTTCTCCTTAGTCACAACCACCGGTGGAGGTATAGGAAGCTCGGGTTCCTTGGTACCTTTGCCACTTCGAGTGGTGATTGCTTTCATCTCCCCTCTTGGGTTCGTAACGGTGTTACTCGGAAGAGTACCCGAAGAAGAGGGTTGACTACTTTGGAAGAAACTAGCCATCATATTCCTTAGATCATTAGTTTGGCTATCCAACGTATTTCTCATATCAGCTCGCAAATCGTTTCCTTGCTTGACCAAGTCGGCTTTCAGGTTGAGCACCTCTCTCTGAAGATTTCCCACTATAGCATCATTAGTCCTCATATAGGTTTCTACTTCTTGGTGAAGAGCGGTAGGTTGGTTGGGAGGAGCATTGTATGCAGGTGGTTGGTAAGCAGGTTGTTGGTAGACTTGGTTGTTACGTTGAGGCGGTTGTTGCTGCTTGTGAGGTGGGATGTATGGTTGTCGAGGTTGTTGTTGTTGTTGATTTGGGCGATTAAGGTTTTGTTGTTGGTTTGGGTTGGCAGGAGGGAAACCAGGTGGTGAAAGATAGTTGTTGCTGCGGTAGCTAAGCAAGTTACGGTCACCTTGGGGTTTTGCTTGATAAGCGGGTTGAGGATAGGTGCCATATGCCGCATTCACATTCTCAGCAGGGTAATCTTGGGTGGCGGTACAAGTTGTGTACGAGTGGGGACCACCGCATATCTCACAAGGTTGGCTGACAGCGTTCACTTGAGCGTTTTTGGCGTTGTTGTTGTTGTTGTTGCTGACGGTATGTGTGACAAGCGATTCAAGAAGAGTAGTGATTTTGTCTAACCGCCTGTCGCTGTCATTAGTGCTAGCACTAGCAACATTGGTCCTAACACTCTTGGTTTGCACACGAGATTTATTCTCAATGATGTCCCAAGCAGCATTGGAAGTCTTAGCCAATAAATTACCCTCTGAGGCACTGTTCAGTGAATCTTGGTCACTCATGCTTAAACCATTGTAAAAAGTATTAATTTGATGTACTTTGGTAAAACCATGTTGTGGGCATTTTCTTAAAAGATCTTTAAAACGGTCCCAAGATTCACTGAATGACTCATCGTACTTTTGTTCAAAGTTTATAATCTCATTCCGCAAAGCTGTAGTACGAGAGGGTGGAAAAAAGTAATTGATAAACTTTGTTTCCAAATCCGTCCACGAGAGAATACTCTGTGGCGGTTCCTTAGCAAGCCAATGCCGGGCTTGTCCCTCTAAAGAAAAGGGAAAAAGTTGTAACCTTATAACCTCCTGTGGAACTCCATTGAACTTGACCGTGTTGGTGAGTTGTAGAAATCTCTTGATATGGTCGTGTGGATCATCAATGGTTCGTCCCAAGAATGGTTGAGCAGAGACCATCTGGATAAAGCCTGACTTGAGCTCGAAATTGTTGGCGGCAATTGGTGGTATAACAATTGGATCCGTGTTGCCATCGACATGAGCTTGCAGCAATTCAATCATTGGGCGATTATCCGGAAGGGGCTCATTGTTGTTGTTATTCATGTTGTTGAAAGGCGGGTTGTTGTTGTTATTATTGTTGTTCGGAGGTGGTATGTTATTGTTGTTTTGTACACCAGCCATGTCTAAGTTATCGAGAGGCTCGGGCTCTTGATAAGACGTGGATCGAGTGCGCATACACCTGCAAAAGAACGAACAAAGAAAAACAAAGCAAAAATATTTTTGGTTTTTATGTTTTTTTTTTACTTTTTAGGATTTTTTTTGAAAATTTTATATTTTTTTTGAAAATTTTATATTTTTTTAGTGTTTTTGAAAATTTCTATGAAAAAGTAACGTTCACGGGGAACGGATCCCAAAATCCAAATTCTCACAAAAAACTTTTGATCTTAACGAGAGGAGCCGGCAGCGGCGCCATTTGATACAAGCGTTTTGTGTGGGTTCAAAATAATTCTCGGAATCCTCTCGAATTGATCTCAGTTAAAAGTGGAATGATTTGTTCTTGGTGACAACAAGTGGATTTGGTTTTCTATTCTACTAAACAGGTAAGTGAATAAAATGGTAATGAAATAAACTCAAAACAAGCAACAAATAAAAAGCAAAACTTGGATTAATACTGGAAAAATACCCTTGCAGAAAAATACCCTATGCGGAATGTAAGTCTTATGCGGAAAGTATGGCCATTCGGAAAGTCAAACAAGTCTATGCGGAAAATTGCCCCTATTCGGAAAGATGGCTTATGCGGAAAAACTGCTTCTATTCGGAATAAGATGCTCTATTCGGAAAATATTGCCATGCGGAAAAACAATGCTATTCGGAAAGCTGGCCCTATTCGGAAAAATGACCTTTATGCGGAAAATATGGTTCTATTCGGAAAGTAGGGACTATTCGGAATATGTAAATATTCCGAATAAGCATGGAATAAAAAAGCAATTCGGAAAGACTGAAAAGTTCCGAATAAGAGAGAAAGAAAAAGAGCTGTTCGGAAAATCCAAGATTACGAGTAAGCCACACAAAAGTTTGTCTATTCGGAAAGTCAAAATATGAAGAACAGTAGCAGACGTTTCACAGTGGACACGAATTAATCCAAGATCGAGCTTAATACTTAAAAAGGTTTTACCAAATCAAACACACATCATTTAAATACCATAAGTAATAAATCCCACCAATAAAAACACTAAATCAACAACTTTTTGAAATCAAACTTGAATCAAATAAGAAACTTAGAAACTTGCAATAAAAATGATGAAGAACAAGATGAATAGAAAGATGGAATGGATTGATTAATAGAAGAGTAACAAGGTTAATGATTAAGGATTACAAGATTGAAAAAGAAAATGAAAAATCATCAAACACCCTAATGGTGTTTGTGATGAAGCTACGAACCAAAAGATCTGGAAAAAGAAAAATGAACTAACTCCCTAAAATGTGAAGGGAGAGATCTATTTATACTCCTAGTGGTTGGTTGGTGAGTGGGCTTTCTCCCTTTCTTCTTGTCTTCTCGTCTTTTCAGAAAAGTTGACGTTTTCGATTCTGATTCGGGATTTGTTGTCGATTAAATCCAACTCGTCTTTTAATTTCTTCGTTAAATAGACTTGAGTTTCTTCGACTTATGTAAATCTTCCGTCTTTGGTCCTTTTCTTCGATAAATCTTCAAATAGGCCCATTGACTTCAAATATTTTGCACCTCTTGGACAATAGACTTCGTCTTCAGTCTTTTTCCTTGATAAAACCCGTGCAATCCCATGTTTTCTTTAATATTCATCCGGTTAGCTCTGAAAACATAATAAACATAAAAACCACGCATAATTCCAAACAAATGATATTAAATACGTGTTTTGGTCTTGTTTTAGCCCGAATTAAGTGGTAAAAGGATGGGTGTTTACACACCTATCAAATCCCCTACACTTAACCATTGCCATGCCCTCATGCAATGCTTAGTGATAAAGCAATTTTACATTTTTCTCATAATCAATCAACCTTGGCCTTATTTAAATTCTACTAAACAACAATTAAAATACTAAGAGGACTTAAAACTTTAAAAAAAACAAAAGGATGGAAATAACTTGTAAAGAAATCAAGGACTTACATTAGGGCTTTGGTGTTGCGAAGATTTATCACACTCAAGTTTCACGTTCCCCAAACTAAGCTTAAAAACGAGATCATTGTTATTATAAGTTAGTAAATCAAACACTTATACACATGGCTTAATTAAATGCTTAAACTCCCTTATTCCTAGTTGTATCTCTTATATTTTATTTTTGTCTTAGAATGATCATGAAGATGCATTTTTGGACTTATTTCGATAGTTTATTAAGGCTGAAAGCAAAGTAGGACGATTTGATCAATAGTTAGCTAAAGGACAAAATCTCTTAAAACTGCTTCTCGGGATATCAAAAAGTTCATATCTTGGCATAACTTGGTTCACGATTTGAGACCTTTCTCGGGCCGATATTTGGCATGTACTTCATACTTCATATCTTCGAGAGACGTTCTTGAGATAATGGTCTTCTCATCATAATAGAGTTTCTTCACTTGGAGACTTTTGAGGGGTACTCCAACTTTGTTGACCACGACTTCATGATTATTTCTTCAATCTCTAATTGGGATTTTGAGATACAACGATCCGCCTCCTTTTCGGACTTGAATCTATTTATCCTCATACCTTGTTAGGGTCTTTTCGGATAGACTTCTCCATGATCTTTATGGGAGTTGATTGCTTTTCGTCGTGAGTCTTGATCCTTCATATAGACTTTAGGAATAATGCTTTTCACATCACTTTGGATCTTCAGCAATAAAATGGAATCCTCATGCCTTGTTAGGGCCTTTTCGGACTCGCCAATCTTCGCGCCCCGCTTCATAAGTTATGCCTTGGCTATGAACTCTTATCATTACCGAGCAACTTTTAAACGATCTTGGGCTAGAAGCTAAGTAACTTTTCAAATCGTAAGACCTTACTTATTGCAGATAAATTATTAGCAAGTGATGGGAGAATAGGCAAATAATTACACCAAGTGAGCTTGCGCAAGAATACCGACTTATAATTGACTCTATCATTTCTCGTCCTCCACAATTTAAAATCTCAAGTAATGAGACTCGTGGATACTTAGCCTAATAAACCGATTAAAGTCTACATGGTTAAGGATACTAGCTAGAATAAACTTGGATAAGTCTATTCGGGTTGAGTCCAAATAAACGCAACGGGCCTAATAGATCAAAGACTTCTAAACTAGCTACACCACTTTATTAAAATTTCGACTTTATTGCGGGATATATACATATGAAAGCAACGATAAAAATTTAAAATTTACGACTAAATGGCCAAAGTTAATAAAAAATTTTGAAAAATGTTGAAAAATATGATTTTCCGGTTAATTGAAGGCATTTTCATGGAAAAGTCCACTTAAAACTTCGATAGAAGTCTCCCCTACACTTAAGATAAACATTGTCCTCAATGTTTAAGCATGTGGGAAAAGTCTCCCCTACACTTATGACATTGTGCACGTTGTTAACTCGAGTTAAGGAAGAGACGACTAAAGTGATCAATTTCAAATGTGAGTATGAAGAAAATTGAATCACGATAGTTGAGAGATAGAACCGGATTTCGGATAACACGGGAGCACGGTTCTTCAAAAATTTCCAAGATTGCAGTTATCCCTGTAAGCACATCACCACACAAACACAAATGACCAAAATAGGTCCTCCCCTACACTTAGGGGGTTAAAGGGATAGATACTCGGGCCGCCTCCCGAGGAGCGCTTGTTTTTGATAACCGAGTCACGAGCCTGACTCGACCCAAAATTAGTTCATGGGGAACGTGGTGAGGGATGGAATCACCTTGTGAGAGGTGTCCTCACCAAAGTACAACTTCACTCGTTGGCCATTCACCTTAAAATTTGGTCCATTAGGTTGAGCGAGCTCGAGAGTACCATATGGAAAAATTTGGGCAATGGTGAATGGGCCGGACCAACGAGATTTGAGCTTGCCCGAAAAGATTTTCAACCGAGAGTTAAAAAGTAAGACTTTGTCTCCAACATGGAACTCTCGGTTTTTGATCTTGGAGTCGTGAATGAGCTTAGTTCGTTCCTTATAGATCAAAGAATTTTCATAAGCCTCATTCCGAAGTTCATTCAGCTCATTGAGTTGGATCTTGCGTAGGTCACCGGCTTTGTTTATATCAAAATTAGCCCACTTCAAGGCCCAATAAGCCTTGTGCTTCAACTCAATGGGGAGGTGGCACGCTTTCCCGTACACAAGACGATAAGGCGTACAGCCGATCGGGGTCTTGTAAGCAGTACGGAAAGCCCACAAAGCATCATCGAGTTTATCAGCCCATGCGGCACGATGCTCTCCCACGGTTCTTTCAAGAATTCGCTTCAGCCCTCGGTTTGATATTTCAGCCTGGCCATTAGTTTGTGGGTGGTAGGCTGTGGAAAGACGATGGTTTACACCGTACTTAGCCATGACTCTAGCAAATTGGTCATTGCAGAAATGAGTCCCGCGATCACTAATAATGGCGCGAGGCACACCGAATCTAGCGAATAAAGCTTTCAAAAAGTTACAAACCACCCTTGCATCATTAGTAGGCAAAGCTTTGGCTTCAACCCACTTTGAAACGTAGTCAACGGCTACAAGGATGTATTTGTTTCCTTTAGAAGAAGGGAATGGCCCCATAAAGTCGATACCCCAAACATCAAAAATTTCACACTCTTGAATGAAATTCTGAGGCATCTCGTCTTTATGTGTGATTTTGCCTTGCTTTTGGCAAACATCACATTTTTTAACCATATCGTGAGCGTCACGATAAATGGAGGGCCAATAAAATCCCGAATCAAACACTTTCTTTGCGGTGTAGTTGGGACCAAAGTGACCACCGGTGGGTCCTTTGTGGCAAGCATTAAGGATTTCAGACGCTGCCGGTCCATCAACACATCGGCGGATAATCAGGTCGGCACATTGTTTGAATAGGTAAGGGTCGTCCCAAAAGTAAGTCTTAATGTCGGTGAAAAACTTCTTCTTTTGTTGAGACGTCAACCCTTCTTTGAGAATTCCACCCGCCAAGTAGTTTGCAAAGTCCGCAAACCACGGGGTTTCATTCGGCTTCGAGTTTATAGACATTAAGGTCTCCAAGGGGAAAGAATCATTGATTTCTTTATTCGGATGATCCCCTTGGTAAGGATCCTCAAGTCTGCTAAGATGATCCGCGGCTAAGTTTTCTGCTCCTTTTTTATCGCGAAAGGACATTACACGAACGATTGTTTTCAGTTGAGGAGGCAATTGGAGGCCGCCCTAGAATCTGGAAAGCTTAACCACTTAATTAAAGATGTGAGGCAGAAAGGCAAAGGCGGTCAGAAGGGCCATCCTCAGAAGACCAAGGTGATAAACATGGTATCGGGGCATAGTGATAACCGAAAGAGGAAGTCAAGGTGGATCAATGAAGACTGGATGAACGTCCCAATAACGTTCCCACCGTGCCCAGACGAGGACTTGTCGGAGGAAGCGATTGTGATAGAGGCCGAGATCGAAGGATACTTGGTAAGGAGGGTGCATGTGGATGGCGGTGCGTCCGTAGAAATAATGTACGAGCATTGTTTCAACAGCCTTCACCCAAGCATACAAGCTAGGATGACCAAGACGCACAGCACAGTGTCAGGATTCTCAGGAGAAAGTGTAAAGCCGTTGGGAAAGATAGAGTTGGAAGTATGCTTCGGAGACGGAGGATTGTTCCGGAGGGCCATGATGAGGTTCACCGTTATACCCGCTCCTTCTCCATATAATATCATCCTAGGGAGGCCAGGGATAAGAAGGCTGAGGGCCATCCCATCTACCATCCACGCCATGATGAAATTCCCAACGCCCCGAGGTATCGCAACTCTCGTTACATCATCTTCAATTATTAACGAATGCAGAGAGATAGGAAAAAGGAAAGTGGCAAAAGGCGAGCCAGAGAAGCAAGAGGAACGCCAAGACGTCAACTTGACAGAAGAAGTAATGATCAACCCAGCCTTCCCCGAACAGTTGGTCACGATTGGGGGAAACTTGTCAAAGGAGGGCTCGGAGCAGTTAAAACAATTGCTGAAGAACAATTTAGACGTCTTCGCGTGGGAACCGCAAGATATGACCGGAGTGCCAAGAAGGATTGCTCAACACAAGCTCAATGTGAACCCATCAGTTACGCCGGTGAGCCAGAAACGAAGAGTACTGTCCGCTGAAAAGAGTGAAGTCGTGACCAAGGAGGTGGAAGAATGGGTAAAGGCAGGAATCGTGAGGCCGGTTAGGTATCCTACGTGGATATCCAACACGGTGTTGGTCAAAAAAGTAGATGGGGCATGGAGAATGTGCATAGACTTCAAAAACTTGAATTCTGCCTGTCCGAAGGACTATTACCCTCTACCGGAGATTGACGCCAAGATAGAAGCCGTCATGGGATACAAATACAAAAGCTTTCTAGACGCCTACAAGGGTTACCCCCAAGTGCAAATGTCCCAAGAAGACGAAGAAAAGACAGCCTTCTACACCGATCAAGGGACGTACTGCTACACCAAAATGCCCTTCGGTCTAAAAAACGCAGGAGCAACTTACCAAAGGTTAGTGGACACGGCGTTCGAGTCGCAGATTGGACGAAACCTGGAGGCGTATGTGGATGACATGGTTATAAAAAGCAAGACTGAGAAAGAAATGCTGGCGGACATAGCTGAAACGTTCGACAACTTACGAAAGATAAACATGAAGCTTAATCCAAAAAAGTGTTCTTTCGGGGTTGGAGAGGGCAAATTCTTAGGGTACATGGTGACGTCGGAAGGAATAAGGGCTAACCCGGCCAAGATCAAAGACGTCACCGATATGCAATCGCCCAGAACATGGAACGAAATGCAAATCTTAGCCGGGAAGTTGGCCGCACTCAACCGTTTCCTCTCAAAATCTGCCGAGAGATCACTACCTTTCTTTGACACTCTGAAGAACATAACCAAGGCCAACAAGGAAGAGTACATATGGACAGAAGAAGCAGAGGAGGCTTTCCAACAAATGAAAAAAATGGTAATAGAACTGCCATCCCTCACCACGCCCAGGCCCAAAGAAACACTCTCTCTATACCTAGCGGCAGCGAAAGGAGCAATAAGCGCGGTACTGCTAGCAGAAAAAAAGGGGATCCAGAAGCCAGTCCGCTACGTCAGCCGAACGCTACACGAGGCAGAAAGAAACTATGCTCCTTTGGAGAAGCTAGCCTTGGCACTTCTAAGCACATCAAGAAGGCTAAGACGATACTTCGAAGGACACCCAATCAAGGTCATCACAGATCAGCCCGTGAGGCAAATCCTAAACAAGGCCGAAGCCTCGGGCAAGCTCGCCAAGTATGCCATAGAATTGGGGACATACGACATTGCCTACGAACCCCGAAGCGCCATAAAGGGCCAAGTGCTAGCAGACTTCCTGAATGAAGTACCAGTTGGGGCGGACACTTCGAAAGACCTGGAAACACATGTTTCCAAGGAAGAAAAGGTCGATAAGGAGGAGGATTGGGTGCTATATACGGACGCAGCGTCTAACCCGAAAGGCTCCGGAGCGGGTTTGGTATTAATAGTCCCAATGGCATGGAGTATACGTATGCTTTACGGTTAAACTTCGACATCACAAATAACGAGTCAGAATATGAGGCCTTGCTAGCCGGCCTAAGAATAGCAGAAGAGATGGGAGTAGAGCATTTAGCAGTAAAGGTGGACTCAAAATTGGTGGCCAGCCAAATCAATGGGGATTTTGTGGCCGTCAATGAAAGCATGATCAAATACTTGAGAAAGGCGAAAGAGCACGCAGAACGGTTCAAGAGCTTCAAAATCATGAACATTCCAAGAAGTAAGAACCAAAAGGCTGACGTACTAAGCAAGTTGGCCTCAGTGGCATTTAACCATTTGACAAAAGAAGTATTGGTGGAAGTGTTGGACAAACCCTCAACAGATAGGGAAGAAGTGAATGCCATTGTAGAAGAAGAGGAAGATAATTGGATGACACCCATCATAAGGTGCTTGGAGCAAGGGGTATGGCCGCAAGACCGCAACGAAGCACGTGCCCTTCGGATGAAAATCAACCAGTACGTAATGGAGGAAGGTGTGCTCTTCAAGAAATCTTACTTAATGCCGATGTTGCGGTGCGTGGGGCCACTACAAGCCAACTATGTGATCTGAGAGATACATCAAGGAGCTTGTGGCATGCACTTGAAGACAAGGTCAGTGGTGGCCAAGGCGCTTAGGCAGGGATACTATTGGCCCACGATGCACCGTGACGTGAGGGAAGAAACAAAAAAGTGTGACGCATGCCAGATCCACTCACCGGTGCCCAAGATGCCTAAAACGCTAATGACATCAATTATGGCCCCATGGTCGTTCTTCCAATGGGGCATGGATGTGTTGGGACCATTCCCCGCGGCGCCAGGTAAGGTCAGGTACATCATTGTGGCAATTGATTATTTCACTAAATGGTTGGAAGCAAAGCCCTTGGCCAATGTGAAAGGCAAGGACGTGATAAAATTTGTGTGGGATAACATTGTCTGTAGATTTGGCCTACCACATGTAATAGTGACTGACAATGGGACTAACTTTGTGGATGACCCATTCAAGACATGGTGCAAAAAACTCAATATTAAGCAAATGAACACAGCAGTCGCACACCCACAGGCCAATGGTCTTGTGGAGAGGGCAAACAAGTCACTCATGGAAGGGCTAAAAACAAGACTAGGTCGGGATCGAACAGGATGGGTAGACGAGCTTCCAAATGTACTATGGGCACACAGAACCTCATTAAAAACAAGCAATGGAGAGACCCCCTTCAGCCTAACCTATGGAAGTGAGGCCGTGATCCCCGCGGAGATAGGAATGCCAACACATAGGACGCTTGTGATCAAGGACGAAGAAGCCAACGATGAAGAGCTTAGACTCAATTTGGACCTGTTACAAGAAAGAAGAGAGGCCGCGGCCATCCGGGAGGCCAAGTACAAGAAAAAGATGGAACAGTACTACAACAAGAGGGTCAGATCCAAGTCTTTCAAGGTGGGGAGCTATGTCTACAGAAGGAACGAGGCCAGCCGCGTGGAAAAACCAGGAAAGTTGAGCCCAACGTGGGAAGGCCCTTACAAGGTGACAGAGGCCTACATGAATGGCTCATATAAGCTTGAAAAAGTAAACGGCAAGGCCGTACCACGCACCTGGCACGCAATTAACTTAAAGGAGTGCCACATCTAGCGTAATGCTTAAGCTTGTATTGTCATTGTAACGTTTTAATTATGAAATTAATCAAAAGCTATATCCCAGCTGAGGAATAGCAATTTTCCCTATATGATAAAGGAGTATAAACATAAGAGGAAAAGTGGCACCCTTCGAAAGGCCAATCACCTATGGTAGGAAACGTGTGGCCAGTGTTTATAACCACCCTTGGGAAAGAATAAACACATGAACGGTTCCAAATAACCCATGTGCATAGATAAACAAAAAGCGATCCTAACGTGATCGATATCTAACAAAATAGGCAAAGTACAAGCGATCTCGACGGAAGGCTCGCAACCTCCGGAATCGATAAATATGGTCGATGTCTATGGAAGGGGAGTAAAGGGTTAAGTGGCTCCGAGTGGAACTTAGATCCCTCCACTCGATACATGTAGTCAATACTCCCCAACCAAAACCAAGAGTTGAATAAATATGCAAGTGGCTCCGGAGGGCAGGTGATTCTTCCCGGCCGATCAATGTAGCCAAGGTACACTCTTAAGAAAAATATATGTGGGTCAAGAATGAAAGGCCAAAAGGGGGGACAATGAAAAGATGCATAGATAAACGGGCACGATGGCCAAACGTACAAAGGGACACTGAAAAATGTACGAGCAAGTTAAGGCCAATGGCCATATAATTGTTATTACAGACATTAATATAAAAGTTCATAGCAAATCACTGGGCAGAAGAGCAATCCTGCAAAAGGGGTCCTTGGCCAGGAGTCACTTCTCCATCGGGTATCAAGTTTTGGAGCTCCATTGGACTTCTAAAGCACGCCCGAGAGATCTTCTCCACGAAAGGATACTTCTTCACAAATAAGGCCTCGAATGCTGCCACTAAGTCAGACTCTGTCACAGAAGGGTCAACACCGGTCGCCTCAGCCAGAGCAGCAGCAATTTCTTCTTCAGTTCTCCCACGGCTAACGGCTTGCATGAAACCCAAAGACATTGCAAGGCTGAAAACATCCCCATGGGCAGATTTGTACTCTTTGCTTGCCAGGAGGCGTCGAACAAACACAGGGAAGAGATCCTTCACCAAGTTCTTCCTCAGAGTGGCTTCACGGCCCAAGTCAACGGCCAACCTAGTGTTATCAGTCCTTAGTCCTTGGGCATCCTCTTCAGCAGTCTTTAGCTCGTTTTCCAAGGTAGCAATCCTCGCATCTCTTGCCGCGATCACCTCAGCGTGAAGTTTCTGTGCCTTCTCAAGAGTGGCCAAGCGCCCGGCCATGTCCATCTCCGAAGAGAGGAGGAGATCATGCTCGCCAAGGAGCCTATCATAGTCCCGACGGCTCTTTAGAAGCTCCTCGTTAGCAGTATCAAGAGAGATGCGACAAGCCTCCAACTCGGATTGGGAAGACACACAAGCTTTATGCTCTTCTAGCAAAGATTCGAAGCGGAGTAGAACACTGGATTGCATCTGAGTACTCTGGGCCAACCTACGCCAGCTGGACCGTATGGCCACCTCATGATCAATACCTTCATTAAAGTATACAAGGTCAGCAGGAGTAAAGAGGTTGGCAAGCAGGTCACGACAGTCCTTGGATTTGTCCACACGAGTAGACTCAGTAATACCCCATTGAGGATTGAAGGGTCGCTTCCCAAAACGTTTGTAAGGATCACCTGCAAAGACAAAGTAAACATAAGAGGAAGGACAGGCGATCCGAACAATAGTAATATAATGGACGAGAGAAGTGTCCTTACGGTAGGAACTCTCAGCCTCGTCAGGAGTAACGTCTGCGTCCAAGTTAATGGGTTTAGAAGCATCACCTAGGAAAGAAAAGCGACAAATGTAAGAAAAGATATATATGACAAAAATATAAAAAATATACACATGTATATAAAGGAGAGAAGTGAACGAGAGCCAACCTCCAGGAAAGGCGAGATTTTCGCCATCAAGAGAAACATGGCGCCCACTAGGAACAACAGATGGGGGACGAGAGACAGATGAGGGAGGACGTTCCTCTTCATGAGGCCCACCTTCAGAAGCTTGCGGTTGAGAGAAGACATCATCAGTATGTTGTCGAAGGTCTTCCATAACATTAGGCCCCCCGGCTGAAGGAGTTGGAGGGTGAGATTTGCTAGCATCATCCACCTCAACAGGGCTGGGAGGAGCCGAAGGAGGAACAACGGGAGCTCTGGCGGCTTTACTCTTCTTGTGAGAGGATTCTTTCTTTTTGTGAGAGGAACCCTCACCATCGGCCTTCCTCTTCCTGGAATGTGTGGTAGCCCGGGTAGCCCTAGTGCCAGCGCTATGAGAGCCACCAGCCGCTACATCCTCACGAGCCGCTTTCTCAACAGCACGCCTTTGTTTTCTCTCGCGATCAGCAACAACCCTAGCATCGACGGTCTCAGCTTGTTCCATAGCAAGAGTCTTTGGAGGGATGGGAGCATCCTTGGGCAAAGGAGAACTAGTATAGGTAGGGATAACTGTGCCTTGCGGTAAAGGATCACCCTTACGAATGGACGCACCAGCAAAACGAGGAATCCTCAAGAACTCAGACATTGTGACACCTGCAAAAGGGAGGAAAAGTTAGTCAACGTATAGGACGTGAGGAACCAAGCAAGGGAAAAGAGGAAGACATTACTTTCCCCGGTCGGACCACTGAGTACACAATCGAAGCCTGGGTACTTCCAAAAAGGGGAAAGACGGTCGGCATACAAAAGACTTTGGTAAGGCCTCCGAAGGGGAATAGCAAATTCGCAAAGTTTTTTGGCATCTAAAGGATCATACTCCGAAGCTTGGGGAAGGGGATCAGCCACGCTGGAGTCATGGTGCCTCCATGGCATAGCAATGGGAGCAGCCCTGCGATCGACAAAGAAGAAAAGACCTTTCTAACCTTTTAAACTAGTAGGGCCATCCTTAAGAAAGGCACGATAAGGTTTGGCACCACGACTCTGGAAGGAGAACCAATCCCCTACTTTACAAAGTTTATAGAACAGTCGGAACAATGCGACGGTAGGAGTGACATCCAAGCCACGACAATAGACCTCGAAGAGAGTAGCTTTATTAACACCAATAGGAACAAGCTGTGAGATATGTACACCAAAATGTTCAACGACCCGAAGAAAGAAGGAAGAAAAAGGGATGCGAAGACCGCCTTGAGAAAAGTGGTGGACGTAAAGACCAATAAGATGAGAGGGAAGTTCATTCATGCGGAAATTACGGGAGGGAGCAGAAGGGTTCAGATCTGAGGGAATGTGATAAGCCGCGACCACGCGGCACACATGATCCGAACTCAAATCGGAATGGTAAAGATGCATGTCAAATTTGGGCATAACCTGGGCCTCATTAATGGCCTCACGCTGTTCTTGGCTAGGGAGGCCAAGCTCATAAGACCCGTCGGAAGACATAATGACAGGCCGGGGAAGACCAGGAAAAAGACAAGAAAAGAAAACTAATAAAGAGAAAGACAGGCATGGGAAGAAGAGATGTACCTCACGGCTCTCGACGGTAAAAAAAAGGGGAAAGGTAAGAAATGAGAAAGGAAAAGGGGTATTTATAGGCCCCAAAGGCCGACCAAAGGTCATTCCATCAAACAGTAAAAACACGTGGCACCTTTCTCAACCATACAAAGCGCTAATGCTAGCCAGCTGGCCGACAAAACACACAGAGGCATTAAATGAGCACGATTATCAGTATTTTTGACCGAGAGTAATTATGAGGGTAGGTACGCACCCACAAAAAAAAAAAAAAAGAAGAAGAAAAAGAGAGAGTGGGAGGAATAAAATATTCAGAAACTACGAGTACAGGACAAAAGAAAAAACGGAGGGGACGGCTGCACGGTTAAGTATTGAATCATCAATGCTTCACATTGATAATCCAATACTGGGGGGACATGTTCGCGTATATGGCCGCTGGGCCATGCCCACGTGCCAAATCTTCTAGAAGCAAGATTGGCCACACGGCCTGGCAGACCGGCCCACTTACCAAGCGCAGACCTAGAGGGTATCCTCGAAAGCAATGCCAACGCATCGGGAAGGAACGGCGCACCCTATTGTCCAGTGGACATTCGCCTGGCGTTCGGATAAAGGAGCCACCCGCCTGCACACCTCAAAAGCAGGGTAGATTCCCTCGGGAACAAACGGCGCATCCTTTTACCCAGACGCCTTGCTTAACCTCCTGGACCAAAGCTTGGCCTGTCAGATCCCAAGGCTCAAGAAGCGTTGCCTTCAAGGACAACAGTCCACTACAGTACTCTGAGTACTATAAATACCCCTCATTCAATGTAAGTCACATATACACACACAGTCATTTAATACACACACAGTCATTTAATACACATACTTACGTGGCCATTCGGCTCTGCATGATATTGGCCATTCGGCTCAATCAGATACTTACTCTCACACCAGAGTTGGTCTCGGGCTCTTCACCCGAGGCGAGCTAACGTGTGCTACTTTCTTATAGGCTTGTGGATAGGAAGACCCGGACGGCCCAGCGGCATTCTCGGCCCACTAAGAGGCCCAACGGACTTTTGCATCTACAAACTGGCGCCATCCGTGGGACCCTAAATTCGATCTACCAAGTAGCTAAAGAATGGCGGGTCCTACCCCAACATCACCTGAAGTTGAAATTCATGATGACAACCACAATAGTCTCACCAATGAAGAAATCATTGAGGGTCACCTTTCGGCCCTAAAGGAGTTAATAAAAGACAAAAGCAACCGAGACTACATCAAGCCAAGGCTAATCAGTTTTGACGAAGGGGAAGAGCATTCGGGAGACAAGGGAAAGCAGAAGGAAGGTCAAGGCGAAGGGGAGAAGAGTAAGGGGAAGAAAGTGGCAGATGATGATTTGGGAAAGCCTTTCAAGTCACTGGCCAAGTGCCCCCTTAGCCGAAGGATCATTGAGTACTCAGCCCCTAGCCACAGGATGCCGGCCAACGTTAGGATTTACGCTGGGACGGGAGATCCAGCCGACCACATCAACCATTTTAAAGGGATGGGGAACCAAGGGGAATGGCCCATGCCCGTGTGGTGCCGAATGTTCCAACAAACGTTAGATGATAAGGCCAGAGCTTGGTTTGACGAGTTACCGTCAGGAAGCATAGATGATTGGGACGATTTGGAGGCCAAGTTCCTCACACGGTTTGGGATGCTGAAGGCGTGTGCGAAGGACCCCACAGAGATCACGAAGATCATCCGAAAGGCCAACGAGAGCCTACCGGTGTTCAAGGAAAGGTGGGTAAGTGAGTCCAATTCTATCCCAAATGTGCCAGATCTCATGAGATCTCTTCATTCATGGGCTCACACAAGTGCCCTGGCTTGGCCAAGCGATTTGCTGAAAGCATACCAAAGACGGTGGATGAGATGTTGAAGCATGTGGACGACTTCGCCCGTGCTGAAGCAGCATTCAGGGATGCTGAATTGCCCAGGGGAGAGTTTATCCGAGGAGACGGTTCTCCGACGGGAGGCCAGAGGTACGATCGGGCCCAAAAAAGGAGTTTTGGGGGAAGAAGAGGGGGAGGACGAGGAGCCTATCAAAATAGAAACCCCTACACCCAGCCCTATACCTTGCCTTACCGTAACCCGCAACGTCCTCAAGAGGTGAATCGAATATTCACCCTAGAGGACTTATCCAGCTCGCCGAAGGAAAATTTAGCAGCAGAACACCAATTAAACCTCCCGGCCCCACCTCCCATGATAGGAACACAAAAAAAAGAAAACATGGACAGATATTGTGACTATCATTGTGCGAAAGGACATTACACGAACGATTGTTTTCAGTTGAGGAGGCAATTGGAGGCCGCCCTAGAATCTGGAAAGCTTAACCACTTAATTAAAGATGTGAGGCAGAAAGGCAAAGGCGGTCAGAAGGGCCATCCTCAGAAGACCAAGGTGATAAACATGGTATCGGGGCATAGTGATAACCGAAAGAGGAAGTCAAGGTGGATCAATGAAGACTGGATGAACGTCCCAATAACGTTCCCACCGTGCCCAGACGAGGACTTGTCGGAGGAAGCGATTGTGATAGAGGCCGAGATCGAAGGATACTTGGTAAGGAGGGTGCATGTGGATGGCGGTGCGTCCGTAGAAATAATGTACGAGCATTGTTTCAACAGCCTTCACCCAAGCATACAAGCTAGGATGACCAAGACGCACAGCACAGTGTCAGGATTCTCAGGAGAAAGTGTAAAGCCGTTGGGAAAGATAGAGTTGGAAGTATGCTTCAGAGACGGAGGATTGTTCCGGAGGGCCATGATGAGGTTCACCGTTATACCCGCTCCTTCTCCATATAATATCATCCTAGGGAGGCCAGGGATAAGAAGGCTGAGGGCCATCCCATCTACCATCCACGCCATGATGAAATTCCCAACGCCCCGAGGTATCGCAACTCTCGTTACATCATCTTCAATTATTAACGAATGCAGAGAGATAGGAAAAAGGAAAGTGGCAAAAGGCGAGCCAGAGAAGCAAGAGGAACACCAAGACGTCAACTTGACAGAAGAAGTAATGATCAACCCAGCCTTCCCCGAACAGTTGGTCACGATTGGGGGAAACTTGTCAAAGGAGGGCTCGGAGCAGTTAAAACAATTGCTGAAGAACAATTTAGACGTCTTCGCGTGGGAACCGCAAGATATGACCGGAGTGCCAAGAAGGATTGCTCAACACAAGCTCAATGTGAACCCATCAGTTACGCCGGTGAGCCAGAAACGAAGAGTACTGTCCGCTGAAAAGAGTGAAGTCGTGACCAAAGAGGTGGAAGAATGGGTAAAGGCAGGAATCGTGAGGCCGGTTAGGTATCCTACGTGGATATCCAACACGGTGTTGGTCAAAAAAGTAGATGGGGCATGGAGAATGTGCATAGACTTCAAAAACTTGAATTCTGCCTGTCCGAAGGACTATTACCCTCTACCGGAGATTGACGCCAAGATAGAAGCCGTCATGGGATACAAATACAAAAGCTTTCTAGACGCCTACAAGGGTTACCACCAAGTGCAAATGTCCCAAGAAGACGAAGAAAAGACAGCCTTCTACACCGATCAAGGGACGTACTGCTACACCAAAATGCCCTTCGGTCTAAAAAACGCAGGAGCAACTTACCAAAGGTTAGTGGACACGGTGTTCGAGTCGCAGATTGGACGAAACCTGGAGGCGTATGTGGACGACATGGTTATAAAAAGCAAGACTGAGAAAGAAATGCTGGCGGACATAGCTGAAACGTTCGACAACTTACGAAAGATAAACATGAAGCTTAATCCAAAAAAGTGTTCTTTCGGGGTTGAAGAGGGCAAATTCTTAGGGTACATGGTGACGTCGGAAGGAATAAGGGCTAACCCGGCCAAGATCAAAGACGTCACCGATATGCAATCGCCCAGAACATGGAACTAAATGCAAAGCTTAGCCGGGAAGTTGGCCGCACTCAACCGTTTCCTCTCAAAATCTGCCGAGAGATCACTACCTTTCTTTGACACTCTGAAGAACATAACCAAGGCCAACAAGGAATAGTACATATGGACAGAAGAAGCAGAGGAGGCTTTCCAACAAATGAAAAAAATGGTAATAGAACTGCCATCCCTCACCACGCCCATGCCCAAAGAAACACTCTCTCTATACCTAGCGGCAGCGAAAGGAGCAATAAGCGCGGTACTACTAGCAGAAAGAAAGGGGATCCAGAAGCCAGTCCGCTACGTCAGCCGAACGCTACACGAGGTAGAAAGAAACTATGCTCCTTTGGAGAAGCTAGCCTTGGCACTTCTAAGCACATCAAAAAGGCTAAGACGATACTTCGAAGGACACCCAATCAAGGTCATCACAGATCAGCCCGTGAGACAAATCCTAAACAAGGCCGAAGCCTCGGGCAAGCTCGCCAAGTATGCCATAGAATTGGGGACATACGACATTGCCTACGAACCCCGAAGCGCCATAAAGGGCCAAGTGCTAGCAGACTTCCTGAATGAAGTACCAGTTGGGGCGGACACTTCGAAAGACCTGGAAACACATGTTTCCAAGGAAGAAAAGGTCGATAAGGAGGAGGATTGGGTGCTATATACGGACGGAGCGTCTAACCCGAAAGGCTCCGGAGCGGGTTTGGTATTAATCAGTCCCAATGGCATGGAGTATACGTATGCTTTACGGTTAAACTTCGACAGCACAAATAACGAGTCAGAATATGAGGCCTTGCTAGCCGGCCTAAGAATAGCAGAAGAGATGGGAGTAGAGCATTTAGCAGTAAAGGTGGACTCAAAATTGGTGGCCAGCCAAATCAATGGGGATTTTGTGGCCGCCAATGAAAGCATGATCAAATACTTAAGAAAGGCGAAAGAGCACGCAGAACGGTTCAAGAGCTTCAAAATCATGAACATTCCAAGAAGTAAGAACCAAAAGGCCGACGTACTAAGCAAGCTGGCCTCAGTGGCATTTAACCATTTGACAAAAGAAGTATTGGTGGAAGTGTTGGACAAACCCTCAACAGATAGGGAAGAAGTGAATGCCATTGTAGAAGAAGAGGAAGATAATTGGATGACACCCATCATAAGGTGCTTGGAGCAAGGGGTATGGCCGCAAGACCGCAACGAAGCACGTGCCCTTCGGATGAAAATCAACCAGTACGTAATGGAGGAAGGTGTGCTCTTCAAGAAATCTTACTTAATGCCGATATTGCGGTGCGTGGGGCCACTACAAGCCAACTATGTGATCCGAGAGATACATCGAGGAGCTTGTGGCATGCACTTGAAGACAAGGTCAGTGGTGGCCAATGCGCTTAGGCAGGGATACTATTGGCCCACGATGCACCGTGACGTGAGGGAAGAAACAAAAAAGTGTGACGCATGCCAGATCCACTCACCGGTGCCCAAGATGCCTAAAACGCTAATGACATCAATTATGGCCCCATGGCCGTTCTTCCAATGGGGCATGGATGTGTTGGGAGCATTCCCCGCGGCGCCAGGTAAGGTCAGGTACATCATTGTGGCAATTGATTATTTCACTAAATGGTTGGAAGCAAAGCCCTTGGCCAATGTGAAAGGCAAGGACGTGATAAAATTTGTGTGGGATAACATTGTCTGTAGATTTGGCCTACCACATGTAATAGTGACTGACAATGGGACTAACTTTGTGGATGACCCATTCAAGACATGGTGCAAAAAACTCAATATTAAGCAAATGAACACAGCAGTCGCACACCCACAGGCCAATGGTCTTGTGGAGAGGGCAAACAAGTCACTCATGGAAGGGCTAAAAACAAGGCTAGGTCGGGATCGAACAGGATGGGTAGACGAGCTTCCAAATGTACTATGGGCACACAAAACCTCATTAAAAACAAGCAATGGAGAGACCCCCTTCAGCCTAACCTATGGAAGTAAGGCCGTGATCCCCGCGGAGATAGGAATGCCAACACATAGGACGCTTGTGATCAAGGACGAAGATGCCAACGATGAAGAGCTCAGACTCAGTTTGGACCTGTTACAAGAAAAAAGAGAGGCCGCGGCCATCCGGGAGGCCAAGTACAAGAAAAAGATGGAACAGTACTACAACAAGAGGGTCAGATCCAAGTCTTTCAAGGTGGGGAGCTATGTCTACAGAAGGAACGAGGCCAGCCGCGTGGAAAAACCAGGAAAGCTGAGCCCAACGTGGGAAGGCCCTTACAAGGTGACAGAGGCCTACATGAATGGCTCATATAAGCTTGAAAAAGTGAACGGCAAGGCCGTACCACGCACCTGGCACACAATTAACTTAAAGGAGTGCTACATCTAGCGTAATGCTTAAGCTTGTATTGTCATTGTAACGTTTTAATTATGAAATTAATCAAAAGCTATATCCCAGCTGAGGAATAACAATTTTCCCTATATGATAAAGGAGTATAAACATAAGAGGAAAAGTGCCACCCTCCGAAAGGCCAATCACCTACGGTAGGAAACGTGTGGCCAGTGTTTATAACCACCCTTGGGAAAGAATAAACACATGAACGGTTCCAAATAACCCATGTGCATAGATAAACAAAAAGCGACCCTAACGTGATCGATATCTAACAAAATAGGCAAAGTACAAGCGATCTCGACAGAAGGCTCGCAACCTCCGGAATTGATAAATATGGTCGATGTCTATGGAAGGGGAGTAAAGGGTTAAGTGGCTCCGAGTGGAACTTAGATCCCTCCACTCGATACATGTAGTCAATACTCCCCAACCAAAACCAAGAGTTGAATAAATATGCAAGTGGCTCCGGAGGGCAGGTGATTCCTCCCGGCCGATCAATGTAGCCAAGGTTCACTCTTAAGAAAAATATATGTGGGTCAAGAATGAAAGGCCAAAAGGGGGGACAATGAAAAGATGCATAGATAAACGGGCACGATGGCCAAACGTACAAAGGGACACTGAAAAATGTACGAGCAAGTTAAGGCCAATGGCCATATAATTGTTATTACAGACATTAATATAAAAGTTCATAGCAAATCACTGGGCAGAAGAGCAATCCTGCAAAAGGGGTCCTTGGCCAGGAGTCACTTCTCCATCGGGCATCAAGTTTTGGAGCTCCATGGGACTTCTAAAGCACGCCCGAGAGATCTTCTCCACGAAAGGATACTTCTTCACAAATAAGGCCTCGAATGCTGCCACTAAGTCAGTCTCTGTCACAGAAGGGTCAACACCGGTCGCCTCAGCCAGAGCAGCAACAATTTCTTCTTCAGTTCTCCCACGGCTAACGGCTTGCATGAAACCCAAAGACATTGCAAGGCTGAAAACATCCCCATGGGCAGATTTGTACTCTTTGCTTGCCAGGAGGCGTCGAACAAACACAGGGAAGAGATCCTTCACCAAGTTCTTCCTCAGAGTGGCTTCACGGCCCAAGTCAACGGCCAACCTAGTGTTATCAGTCCTTAGTCCTTGGGCATCCTCCTCAGCAGTCTTTAGCTCGTTTTCCAAGGTAGCAATCCTCGCATCTCTTGCCGCGATCACCTCAGCGTGAAGTTTCTGTGCCTTCTCAAGAGTGGCCAAGCGCCCGGCCATGTCCATCTCCGAAGAGAGGAGGAGATCATGCTCGCCAAGGAGCCTATCATAGTC
The DNA here is from genome assembly GCA_025667525.1 of Glebionis coronaria. Lineage (NCBI taxonomy): Eukaryota > Viridiplantae > Streptophyta > Magnoliopsida > Asterales > Asteraceae > Glebionis > Glebionis coronaria. The sequence goes on from CM046882.1 coordinate 521,159,696, forward strand.
CCGACGGCTCTTTAGAAGCTCCTCGTTAGCAGTATCAAGAGAGATGCGACAAGCCTCCAACTCGGATTGGGAAGACACACAAGCTTTATGCTCTTCTAGCAAAGATTCGAAGCGGAGTAGAACACTGGATTGCATCTGAGTACTCTGGGCCAACCTACGCCAGCTGGACCGTATGGCCACCTCATGATCAATACCTTCATTAAAGTATACAAGGTCAGCAGGAGTAAAGAGGTTGGCAAGCAGGTCACGACAGTCCTTGGATTTGTCCACACGAGTAGACTCAGTAATACCCCATTGAGGATTGAAGGGTCGCTTCCCAAAACGTTTGTAAGGATCACCTGCAAAGACAAAGTAAACATAAGAGGAAGGACAGGCGATCCGAACAATAGTAATATAATGGACGAGAGAAGTGTCCTTACGGTAGGAACTCTCAGCCTCGTCAGGAGTAACGTCCGCGTCCAAGTTAATGGGTTTAGAAGCATCACCTAGGAAAGAAAAGCGACAAATGTAAGAAAAGATATATATGACAAAAATATAAAAAATATACACATGTATATAAAGGAGAGAAGTGAACGAGAGCCAACCTCCAGGAAAGGCGAGATTTTCGCCATCAAGAGAAACATGGCGCCCACTAGGAACAACAGATGGGGGACGAGAGGCAGATGAGGGAGGACGTTCCTCTTCATGAGGCCCACCTTCAGAAGCTTGCGGTTGAGAGAAGACATCATCAGTATGTTGTCGAAGGTCTTCCATAACATTAGGCCCCCCGGCTGAAGGAGTTGGAGGGTGAGATTTGCTAGCATCATCCACCTCAACAGGGCTGGGAGGAGCCGAAGGAGGAACAACGGGAGCTCTGGCGGCTTTACTCTTCTTGTGAGAGGATTCTTTCTTTTTGTGAGAGGAACCCTCACCATCGGCCTTCCTCTTCCTGGAATGTGTGGTAGCCCGGGTAGCCCTAGTGCCAGCGCTATGAGAGCCACCAGCCGCTACATCCTCACGAGCCGCTTTCTCAACAGCACGCCTTTGTTTTCTCTCGCGATCAGCAACAACCCTAGCATCGACGGTCTCAGCTTGTTCCATAGCAAGAGTCTTTGGAGGGATGGGAGCATCCTTGGGCAAAGGAGAACTAGTATAGGTAGGGATAACTGTGCCTTGCGGTAAAGGATCACCCTTACGAATGGACGCACCAGCAAAACGAGGAATCCTCAAGAACTCAGACATTGTGACACCTGCAAAAGGGAGGAAAAGTTAGTCAACGTATAGGACGTGAGGAACCAAGCAAGGGAAAAGAGGAAGACATTACTTTCCCCGTCCGGACCACTGAGTACACAATCGAAGCCTGGGTACTTCCAAAAAGGGGAAAGACGGCCGGCATACAAAAGACTTTGGTAAGGCCTCCGAAGGGGAATAGCAAATTCGCAAAGTTTTTTGGCATCTAAAGGATCATACTCCGAAGCTTGGGGAAGGGGATCAGCCACGCTGGAGTCATGGTGCCTCCATGGCATAGCAATGGGAGCAGCCCTGCGATCGACAAAGAAGAAAAGACCTTTCTAACCTTTTAAACTAGTAGGGCCATCCTTAAGAAAGGCACGATAAGGTTTGGCACCACGACTCTGGAAGGAGAACCAATCCCCTACTTTACAAAGTTTATAGAACAGTCGGAACAATGCGACGGTAGGAGTGACATCCAAGCCACGACAATAGACCTCGAAGAGAGTAGCTTTATTAACACCAATAGGAACAATGTTCAACGACCCGAAGAAAGAAGGAAGAAAAAGGGATGCGAAGACCGCCTTGAGAAAAGTGGTGGACGTAAAGACCAATAAGATGAGAGGGAAGTTCATTCATGCGAAAATTACGGGAGGGAGCAGAAGGGTTCAGATCTGAGGGAATGTGATAAGCCGCGGCCACGCGGCGCACATGATCCGAACTCAAATCGGAATGGTAAAGATGCAAGTCAAATTTGGGCATAACCTGGGCCTCATTAATGGCCTCACGCTGTTCTTGGCTAGGGAGGCCAAGCTCATAAGACCCGTCGGAAGACATAATGACAGGCCGGGGAAGACCAGGAAAAAGACAAGAAAAGAAAACTAATAAAGAGAAAGACAGACATGGGAAGAAGAGATGTACCTCACGGCTCTCGACGGTAAAAAAAAGGGGAAAGGTAAGAAATGAGAAAGGAAAAGGGGTATTTATAGGCCCAAAGGCCGACCAAAGGTCATTCCATCAAACAGTAAAAACACGTGGCACCTTTCTCAACCATACAAAGCGCTAATGCTAGCCAGCTGGCCGACAAAACACACAGAGGCATTAAATGAGCACGATTATCAGTATTTTTGACCGAGAGTAATTATGAGGGTAGGTACGCACCCACAAAAAAAAAAAAGAAGAAGAAGAAGAAGAAAAAGAGAGAGTGGGAGGAATAAAATATTCAGAAACTACGAGTACAGGACAAAAGAAAAAACGGAGGGGACGGCTGCACGGTTAAGTATTGAATCATCAATGCTTCACATTGATAATCCAATACTGGGGGGACATGTTCGCGTATATGGCCGCTGGGCCATGCCCACGTGCCAAATCTTCTAGAAGCAAGATTGGCCACACGGCCTGGCAGACCGGCCCACTTACCAAGCGCAGACCTAGAGGGTATCCTCGAAAGCAATGCCAACGCATCGGGAAGGAACGGCGCACCCTATTGTCCAGTGGACATTCGCCTGGCGTTCGGATAAAGGAGCCACCCGCCTGCACACCTCAAAAGCAGGGTAGATTCCCTCGGGAACAAACGGCGCATCCTTTTACCCAGACGCCTTGCTTAACCTCCTGGACCAAAGCTTGGCCTGTCAGATCCCAAGGCTCAAGAAGCGTTGCCTTCAAGGACAACAGTCCACTACAGTACTCTGAGTACTATAAATACCCCTCATTCAATGTAAGTCACATATACACATACAGTCATTTAATACACACACAGTCATTTACACATACTTACGTGGCCATTCGGCTCTGCATGATATTGGCCATTCGGCTCAATCAGATACTTACTCTCACACCGGAGTTGGTCTCGGGCTCTTCACCCGAGGCGAGCTAACGTGTGCTACTTTCTTATAGGCTTGTGGATAGGAAGACCCGGACGGCCCAGCGGCATTCTCGGCCCACTAAGAGGCCCAGCGGACTTTTGCATCTACAGTGTCTATTTTCCATTAAGGTATTAAACTTTTTTTTTACATAAAAAAGTACCCAACTTACATTTTTGGCCAATTTAAATATTTTCGTTAAATATTTAACGATCACTTGTTAAGTTTTTATTTTCCGAGTCCATTGTCGCCATCGCTACCATCAATCATCATTCCCACCACTAAACTTACCCAATACTCACCACCATCCCTACCCAGCACCACTTATACCAAACAACCTGCCCATCACCAACCGAACCCACCATCAGTACACAAACCACAAAGCCATATTAAATTTAACATTCTCTTCCGATCACATGTTTATTTAATGGATATCTGTAAAGAGTTCATATAATGAAACAAGTTATAAAATAATAATATTTTGTTTTCACTTTGCTGAATTCGGGCTATCACATGAGTGCCCAACCATGCACTTAATATTCCAGTCATTATGCCACACACACCCGTGTAGTATTTGTCGTGAAAAAAGAAACTAACAATGTGGACTAAATTAGTTTTTGTGAGTACCTGCTGACATGGTCGTAAGTGCGATGATCGCATCAATTGTCGCTCATGCTAATTGTTCGCGTATGTCTCCGGGCAACGCTTCCGGAGAACGTACCCTTCCTCACCCCATAACCGGAACCCTGGAACATTTAATAAGGGTGACCTATGAACAGTAGAGCATTTAATGAACTAGCATTGGGCTAAGGAAAAAGCAAAAGGCGCCCATCCTAGTATCCAGGGGGCTTTCGTCTATCCTTTGGGTAAAGGGAAACACCGCCGCCCTTGGAACAATAAATCCCTCGATTGTGGGGATTTGGCTAACCTAGGTTTTGAGACCTAGTCTATTGATGTGACTACACATCCAGGTATGTACTATGAAGTAGTATAAATACCCCCACATTTAACACACATATCATCTCATTCTCAATACCACCATTAATACATATTTTCACCTTTCGGTATTCTATATCGGATATCACTTGTGTGACAGCTACTTACTCTCACGCCGGAGCTTGGTCCCGGGGTCAAACCCTGGACGAGTTAACGTGTGCTGCTCTGTGTATCCTAGGTTCAAGGTCAAGAGACAAGCACACCTTCGAGACTGTCGAGGCAAAGTCGCTAGCAATAGCCTAGCCGGAAGATTTTGTTTCAACAATTGGCGCCATCCGTGGGACCCTAAACTCGGATCTCCACATAACAGCTAGCAATGGCAGGTGTCACATGAGAGTCAGACCCACCGCTGTCTCCCAGTCGTGATCCCGCGACGATAGTGAAAGAGACGGAAACGCCTCTAAACTTACGTGAGAAGATTTTGGAAAGTATGAGCACTCTACAAGGTCTGGTGGAGCGTCATAATGCCGCATCTAAGAGACCCATTTCGCCTATACGCCTAGATTTTGAGGAGGATGTGTCGAATCTCCCGAAGGATAAGGACGGAGGGCGTGAGGCTCAAAAGGAAGTTAACCTCCCGGAAGATGATTTACAAAAACCTTTCAAAGATGTAATGGCCTCCCCTTTTACCAAAAGAATTATACAATTCTCATCACCGAAGCATAGGTTGCCCGCAACCCTCAAATTGTACTCAGGGGCCACGGATCCTAATGATCACATTACCCGGTTCGCCGGTGTAGCTAATTCAGGAGAATGGCCAATGCTAGTGTGGTGCAGATTTTTTCAGCAAACTTTAGATGGGGCCGCTGGAGGGTGGTTTGAAAGGTTGCCGAGGGGTAGCATAGACAACTGGGAAGACTTGAAAGAGCAGTTCCTGGAAAGATTCTCCTTGAGGAGGAAAAGTCTTAAAACACCGATGGAAATCACCACCATTGTCCGTAAGGCGCACGAAACGTTGGCAGTATTTAAAGAACGTTGGACAGACGAGGCAAGTTACATTCAAGGGGTTCCGGAAGTAATGAAGATATCGGCCTTCGTAAATGGAGCCAAATGTCCAGAATTGGTACGACGTTTTACAGATGATACCCCACTGACGGTTGCAGAGATGATGCAAAGAGTAGACGATTTCATAAAGTCCGAGGATGCCTACCGTAATACTGAATTGCCAACAGGGGAAGCAGGTGACGGTAACATAAAGTATAGCAAGGAAGAAAGGTATGGTCCTTCCGGTTCACGTGGACGGCACATGGGGCGTCAAAGAAATGATTATCGGTCTAGACCTCCGTTCCCCCCCATATGTACCTCCGGTAAACCCAAATTATGGAAGAAGGCCGCCATACCAGCGTTCCAGCCTAGAGTCGCTTACCAAATTTCCAAAGGAAATCTTAGCAACTAAGTTGCAATTGTGCCTCCCTCCACCGCAACCAACCAAAGGTATAATCCGGCCTGAAAACATGGATAAGTATTGTGATTATCATCAAGAGAAGGGGCATCTTACCAATAATTGCCATCAGTTGAGAAAGCAGTTGGAGGCCGCTTTAGAATCCGGTAAGCTCAACCATCTCGTAAAAGATTTGCGGGGAAGAGTGAATAAGGGAAATCAGGGAAGAGGAAATGGAGATTTCAAGGGAAGAACTATAAACATGATAGAAAGCAGGTATAGCGGTATGAAGAGGAAAGAGGTGTGCAAGATCGAAATGGACTGGATAAATGTGCCCATAACCTTTCCACCTATCCCCGACAATGAGGCTTCGGAAGAGCCCCTGATATTCGAAGCTGAAATAGAAGGATATTGGGTAAAAAGGGTGTTTGTTGACGAAGGGGCCACTATGCAAGTCATGTTTGAGCACTGCTTCCTAAATTTGGATCTCCCGATCCGAAGAAGGTTAACACCCAATAACGTGAAAGTCCGGGGCTTCTCGGGGGAAGAAACCACCCCTCTCGGGAAGATAGACCTAGAAATAACCTTTGGAGCAGATAGTCTAACAAGACGGACGGTAATGAACTTCACAGTGATTAGAGCACCATCCCCTTATAATATCATACTGGGAAGAACTGGAATCAGGGAGTTAAGGGCTGTACCCTCTACCGTACACTCATCCATGAAGTTTCCTACCCCCAACGGGGGTAGCAACAATGACAACCAAAGCACGAGCCATCTATGAGTGTCGAATCATGGAGAACAGTCAAAAGATAAAAATGAGAAAGCAGCAACTGTCGGAAGAGAGTTAGACGAGTGGATTGATAAGGAAGAATTCAATCAACAGCAACGGGTTGCGGGAGACATGTCGGAAGAGAGTTATTTTTGGCCAACTATGCACCAAGACGCATGGGACGAGATCTCCAAGTGTGATTCATGCAAAATACATGGTCCCATACCGAGGCTTCCGAAGACCAACCTAACTTCGATAACATCACCTTGGCCCTTTTACTAATGGGGAATGGACATACTAGGTCCAATCAGTGGAAATGCTGGAAACATCAAATTCGTGATAGTAGCCATTGACTACTTCACCAAATGGATTGAGGCAAAGCCGGTGGCCAAGATAACGGGGAAGGAAGTTCAGAAGTTTGCTTGGGAAAACATAGTTTGTAGATTCGGTCTACCGGGAGTGATAGTGACCGATAATGGCAAACAGTTGATAGATGGATCCTTCGGAAAGTGGTGCGAGAAATGGCACATCAAGCAGATGAATACTGCGGTGGCGCATCCGCAAGCTAATGGGCTAGTTGAAAGAGCCAACAAGTCATTGATGCATGGTCTGAAGGCAAGGCTAGGGAGAAGGTTAACCGGATGGGTCGACGAGCTGCCCCATGTGTTATGGGCTCACCGGACGATGCTCAAAACCAGCAATGGAGAAACTCCCTTCAGTCTCACCTACGGAAGTGAAGCGGTCATCCCTGCAGAAATAGGCATCCCTACCGCAAGAACCTTGTTGTTCGATGATAACACAAATGAAGAGGAGATGCGGTTAAACCTAGATCTGCTACAAGAAAGGAGAGAGGCCGCGACCATTCAAGAAGCCAACTACAAAAAGAAGGTGGAGCAATATTACAACAAACGTGTTAAGCCCTGCTCTTTCAAGGTTAGAGATTTCGTATACCGTCGCAACATGGCCAGCCGACAGGAAAAAAATAGGGAAGCTAGGCCCCAACTGGGAGGGTCCCTACAGGGTTGTCGAAGCTTATCAGACTGGTTTGTACAAGCTGGAAACCACCGAGGGAAAAGAAATTCCGCGTACCTGGCATGCAACCAATCTACAAAAATGCTTTATGTAATATGAACAAGATGTATCAATTCCTTTTGTTGCTTTTAATGAATGAAAATCTTTAAGCATGTTTGATTGCAGTAATTATAAACCTCGGCTTAGCTAACCGTGTGGTATGTAAATACGCTTTAAAATGATGGATGCGCCTAAAGGGCAATCCGGAGACAAACAAAAAGCGGTCCGGTACCGATGTCTCTCATATAAACTTAAAAGAAGTATAATTGTCAAGTATACATGTTGGATGCGTCCAAAGGACAATCCGGAGACAAATAAAAAGCGGTTTAATACCGATGTCTCCCGAAACCATATATACACTAATGTAGACGTACAAGTGTCGGATGCGCTCGAATAGCAATCCGAAGACAAAGCAAAAGCGGCTAAGTGCCGATGTCTTCCACATATATAAGGTATAAATGACACAAAAATAAGATCAAATCTATAAGAGATGCTTCGGACAAAGAGTTGGTAATCGTAACGGCTATGACAGAGATATAGCATAAGTAACATAGGATAACCATTCATAAAAAAGATAAAATGTCATGGGTGAAACTTTCCGCAGAACCACAAATATTAAAATTTGTTACAAATAACCATAATTGTTTGAAAATAACAGATTACAAAACATCCCGGCATCCCGGGTCTTCAGCTCAAGAGGCTTCACCATCATGTGTTTTTGATTGAGAACCAGCACCATCTTGGTTGTTCGCCGGAAGCTTGGTAGTGTCAACAATCTCGGTTGTGAGAACAGGGGGTTTTTCGGCTGGAGCTAGCTGCATGATATCAACAACCGAAAGCTTATTGGCTGCCGACACCTTGGCTACGAAAGGATCCTCTACGTAGAATAAAGCCATGAAGTCTTCCTTCCAAGTTTTGGCCATCTCTATGTTGAGATTGTCGGCAGCAGCAATGGAAGCTTCAACTTGCTCCGGTGTACGTCCATATTCAACAGCCTTGAGAAACCCTGCGTTATACTTACCGCCAACACCCAAGGAGAGAGATCGCCTGTACTCATAGCTAGCAAGAAGTTTGCGTACAAGAATAGGGAAACCATCTCTCACCAGGACCTGCTTGTCCACCTCGGCTTGAGCAAGGAGGGAGGTCAAGTGTTTGTTACCGGATTCAAGCTCCTTTATCCTTTCGGAATCTTTGATATGATCCTGGGCACTTACACTTAAGAGATGTTCCAGCTCGGCAATCTTCTCGTCTTTGGTAGCAATCATGGCACTGGAATCCTCAACCTCCTTTTCCAATCTCTCGATAGCCCCAAGGTGTTCCTGTTCCCGGGCAAGACAACCGTTATAATTGTCTTCAAGCTTTTTATGCGCCAAGGCCATCTGATCAAGCATGCTCTTCCCAGTAGCAAAATGTCCCTGGGGTTCTTGTTGGGCTGCAGATAAGCGAGAGTGATCACGGCTGAGAGCCTCGTACCTCTTCATCAACTCAGACACTGTAAGAGTGCTTCAGGCAAGGGTCTGATAAGCATGGCTTAAGACATCATAGTTGGAAAGAGAGGATAGCATAGCTTGCTCCGCGGGAGTAGGCAGATGAAATAACAGCTCTCGAGCAGCATAGTGTGAGTCAATGCGCACAGATTCATCAAGACGCCATGGGGGAACGAACCGGCGAGGATGATCCTGCACACCCCCTGAACAAAGGAAACACATAACAATATGAAGGAGATAAGTACAACATTCAGAAACAAAATGAGTCACGAGAAACCGGAATATACCTGTAACATCGTCATCATGAGTATCATCATGAGAGGGAGATGAGTGATCACTCAAATTGATGTGAGGAGTAGTCTTTGGCTCTTTTCCGCCAGTTTTGCTATGCTCACCTCCGGAACCCGAAGGGTGAGAATGATTAAGAGGCGGGCTGGAATGAACTTCATCATCTTCAGTACCCGACGAAGCTTGAGCTTTACTGGTTTTCTTCTTGGTTCGACGGCCGGAAGGCTCACCAGCGACAGGTCTCTTCTTAGTAGTCATCACAGGATTCTTTCCTTCGTGGCGAAGACGAGCTGCCAGGATCTTCGGATCTGGTTTGGTCACAGCTTCTTGCTGGAGAGTCAAGTTGGGAATGGGAGTCTTGAAAGGTAACGGTTGAGTAACCCTTGACGTTGGCGTAGCCATGGTCACATTCTCATCCCTCCCCACCTTAGCGTTGTCAAACGACGGTGTAACACCCCATTTTGATAAATGGAATGTCACGCGTAATTATGGCGTGTCATCAAAGCATGCAAGGTAATATGTAGTAAAACATACATGACCATAAGGAAAACCGGAATCAAACATCGGTTCCCAAACATAAGCCCCAAACATAACAAAGTAAATGAACTAAAAGAAAGACTAAACAAGCATAAATATATGAAGGAAACAGGAGAAGAAGTCTATGGCAGCTTCCATCCTATGCATGTCCTCCAAATGCTCGAGTCTTGGGTACCTGCCGTTTTGGGACATGGAAAGGAAAGTAACGGCTGAGCAAAATGCTCAGTGCACGCATATACAATATAGCATGAAATAGGATAAGCATGTAACATATAACAGCGGAAGACTAAGTTCTGAGTAGACTGGTTAAGTATTGAGAAAACTGGTTTTATAGTTTGGAAAGCCTTATGTTTATCTTATGAAAACTGTTTTAACATACATATACCATAGCCCATATAGGTCATGAAAAGGTCACGTGCATGAATACTTGGAGGGGTGACCTCATCATGCTGATTAGAGGGGATGCCTCTAATTAATATACTGGTTTGGGTAGGAGGGATCAACTCCTTGTGAAGGATGCAAGGCACACACCACATTCACCATGAAATACTGAATAAAACATGTAACTAGGATGCACCCATACCTCCCACATGATATAATAATATGGCCAAAACTGAAAGGGACGCCACGAGCAATCACTCCGTCGTGGGGAAGTCATAACATTGGTGCCTCCAATGTTATGGTTATGGTACCTCCATAACTAGGTGAAACTGGTCATGCTTGTATATGGCTATAGATTATGCTAATTAAACATAAGCAGTTCAAAACAATAAAACAATTACTGGGGAAAACAGTTGGCTGCATACGGGGAAATCCTAATAAGGAAAGAATGTCCATACTGAAAGGACGGGAATCCGTACCTCAAGTCCAGTGAATGAACGGAAGAAAGACTCCTACTTCTGGATCACTAAAGCTACATGAATACACACGTGTATAAGTATCGAATCACTGATCACGTACTGGGTTTTATGTCTCATCTTAGCTTACTTGGTATTTTTTAGGTCATGGTTTACTGTTTAAAGCCTTAAACTGTGTTTATCTTGTATTCTGATTAATCTGATTAAGTATTACAGGTATTTCATGTATTATTATAATTACTGTGTAATAATAAGTAACTTTCCAAAAATAGCAGGTTTCCAAAAATAGAAAGTTTCCAAAAATAGAAAGTTTCCAAAAATAGAAAGTTTCCAAAAATAGAAAGTTACCAAAAATAGAAAGTTTCCAAAAATAGAAAGTTTCCAAAAATAGAAAGTTTCCAAAAATAGAAAGTTACCAAAAATAGAAAGTTACCAAAAATAGAAAGTTTCCAAAAGTAGAAAGTTTCCTAAAATAGAATTTACTGCTTAAAATAGATTAGTTTCTAAAAATAGAAAGTTTCCAAAAATAGATCAGCTGCCTTAATTAAATAAGTTTCCATATATAGAAGGTTTCCATGATTAGATTAGCTGCCTGAAATAGATAGATTTCCATATATAGAAGGTTTCCATTAATAGATTAGTTGCCTTATTTAATTAAGTTTCTATAAATAGAAGTTTCCATATTTAGAATTAAGCTGGTTACATAAGCTAACATATAAGTCTAAGTGTTTAAAAGCTTATTTCTTAAGTCATATGATATAGTGTATAGTTTAATTATTATTTCATGTATTTAATTAGACTATAGGTTAAGCATTTTAATTAAAGTATAACATGTTTTAATTAAAATGGAATAAAATACTTAGGTTAAAATGTGTATTATTATGTATTAATAACATAACCCAAGTCGTGTCTAAATTAATTAATTATAAGCATGTTTTAAATAATTAATTAATTATAACATATAACATAAAATACTTAGGTTAAATTAATATCATGCTAAATTAATAATTAAAAATAACCTAAGTCATGGTTTAATTAATATCTCATGTTATTAATTAATTTATATCCTAAGTTCATAATTCATAAAATTAACATGTAGCATAAATCATGATTTAACCAACGAACCATGAATCGGGCATGAACTCGACACCGTACCCCGAGCCAAACTCGGGGTACTTGTGCCCCCTTGCTGCCGTGGGTCCCACATGCACCAACCAAGACCAAAATGGTCTTGGTGGTGGTCGGCTAAAAACAAACCGAACCCCCCCTCGGGTTGGTTATACTAGGCGGCCAAAAACAAACACCCTCATATATCATTCTTTGATTTTAATTAACCCCAAAACATGTTAGATCTATGTTTAATTATCATGTTTTCACAAAAATAACAATAACATGTTCATGAAAATAATTAAAGATTAAAAAGAAATGAAAAGGAAGGTTTAGAATGATATACCAATACGTAGCTTGAAAGAGGATGAACAAACACGGTTTCTAGCACTTGTTTTTATGATCAAAATCAACCAACACCCCCTTAAGGTGGTGTTAAAGGTGGCGGCTACAAAAGGGAAGAGAGGAGGGGAGAAGAACTTTTTTAGGTTTTGTGATTATTTCCTTGGAAAGTGAAAAATGAAAGTAGTTTTTACCCTTTACCCCCCTTTCATGTAAACTTGATGGGCTTAGCCCATTTCTTGATTGTAGCCGTGGGTATGGGGCCCCACATGGGGTGCCCGTACCTTTTCTCGTGTCCCGATGTTTCGTGTTCGTTCGTGGTTAAACATGTTCGTGTTTAAAGTGTTTCTGTTTATTTTATCATGTAGTTTATCGTATTATTTACACTCGTAATTATATTATATGTATTTACGTGATTATTTTAGTTCGTGTTTTAATGGTGATCATGATTAAATTATGTTCCCGTGAAATACTTATTAACTGCTTATCATGAGTTCGTACGTAAACGATACTTATCATGTTATACACGTATGTACTTACTTGATTAATAGCACATGAATGTGATCAATACTGAATAAGGTAAGTTTTAATCTAGGACGTACGATCTTAAGGGCACTATTCATGGTAAAAGCATGCGGGTTTTACAATTCTTTCCCCCTAAAAAGGATAATTCGTCCCCGAATTATAGATAACGTAACTGGAAGCGAAACATACCCGAATCAAACTGGAAAGGTATGCAAAATAACGGAAATGAAGGTGACATGGTAGAAGGGAACGTGGAACGTGACATGTCTTGAAAGGACATGGAACGTGACATGACTGAAAGGACATATCTAGTTGATGAGAGAAAACGGATAAAAATCCGGATGAACTTGTCCGTTTCCAAGTGGCCTCCCTCTTGGAACGGTTCCTTCAGAAGATCTAGACACAAATGATAAATCTTGGTCCTACTGACCTTGACTTGGAATATAAAGAAATTTTTGGTTATCAACGTAAGGTAGATCCCCTAAATTGGATCAAGGAAAATAAGAGTTAACGTGCTAGGGTAACTGAAACGTTACGATGCAAGACAATCTGACTTAACTGATAATTAGAAATGATGCGCGAGACATAAAGAAACGTAGTTCGTGAAAAATTTTGAACGTGATACGTGAAAATTTTGAACGTGCTACGTGGAGATATGGCGAGTATAGTATGAGTAAACATGTCGTGATCCATGATACGTGTAACATATCTTGATCATGATATGAGGAACGTGGAATGAACATGACATGTGAGACATATCGTGATCATAGAATATAATGGCGGTAACGCCAAACGCTACAAGGTGAGACGTGGAATATGACGTGAAACGTCTATCTGATGATAGAGAGTTATACTAAACTTGGGTCTGGTCTCTCAAGTTCTTGCAAACTTCCCAGAACGAGAAAAGAAATGAACGTAAAATCGTAAGCCAAAATACGATCATGAACGTGAATAGTGTCATGAACGTGAGCGCGAAAGCAAGTCGTGGAATTAGAATGAAGACGTGAAGTAAGTTAGGAGTACAATTACGAATCTTTGTCTGACCCGATAGCTGAGGGATTGCCAAGTGATCGGATGAGCCTTGGCTGGAACATGTTCGTTCAATCTGTTGGTTCTGAAATCCGTACGGATGTAAGGATTCTGCAGACTTGATCAAACTGTTGACAATAACCCAGATAGCATCATGCTTCTTCTGAGTTTGCTGAAATCTGGTAACTAAAATCCATGGAGATCTTGTCCCTTTTCGATTCACAATTTCATATGATGAAAACATCCCAGTTTGTTGGTGTCCTATCTTAACCTGTTGGTATGTCAGGTACCTAGATATGAACGTAACTGTATCTTGCTTCGTAGAACTTGATACCTAGGAGTTTGCGAAACTCTGAGTCTCTGAATCTAAACTTCTCCTAGCGTATAATTTTCTAGAACACCTAATGTAGTGTAGGGTTCTCTCCTTTACGCATAAGCTGAGTCATGGTAAGATTAACCATAGAAACCCATGTGATTCAGTGTGTCACTGTAATCAAACAGAATTGATATTGGAAAAATTTCCAGGGTAGAATTTCTCTTGTCATAGAATTTGTAACATGGTGCAAATATGGTCTTCCTGTTCTTCTTTAGGCTTAGAGAAAATCAGGTTGTCCTTGAAGAAAACACTGATGAATTTGTTTATGAGTTCATGGAAACTCGATTTACTAAGTCCATAATGCTGTTGGAGCATTTATGAGACTAAAGCAAAATCATGAATCTAGCATGCTGAGTCGTGAACGAATAGCAGTCATGGACATGTCCTGCTCTTTCACTCGTCACTGTTGGCAGCATGATCATGAGTTTGATCTTAGAAAAGTAATTAACACTATAAGGTCTATTGGACATGTTATCAACACGTGGAGGAGAATAACGGTCATGAATGGTGATTTGTTTAAGTCGGCGGTAGTCGACACATAATCTCATGGTACCGTGCTTCTCCTTGTAGGTTCTCTTGTAATGTATGGGAATATCTTGGAATAATCAACTGACAGCTAGAAAATTTTAGCAATATGCTAACAAAGCACGTGCTTGAAAAGCATAGATAATTTGTACAGATCTTCCTGATGGAAAATCAAGCTGGATGTATTCAGGAGCCTGAACATTACTGTACATAATTATGAATCATAGCATGGTGTGGTGTTCATAGTACATAATTAGGATAAAATTCATCTCGTGTCTGTCCGAGGAAATGCGTTAGCAGCCCGGATCTTATCATTAAGCTGAAGGAAAACCTTCGTATGCGTGGGAATACGAAAGGCGTCCTTCATGGTTATGAATATATGAACTATGGTGAAAGAAATGAAAGTGACATCGACAACGTGACAGTTCTCACTGATGCGCCGATAATGGTATTGGAATTCTTGTGGCCTGATTAATACCTGGCACAACAACATAGATATACCCTTGGAGGGTACCCTGAATTTCTTAGAAATGTTCCATAATTAGACGTGAGTCATGTGTCTTGACTCGTGTCTTGAGAAATGTAAGCGTGACATATGTCTTGACTGGTATCTTGACATGTGTCCTCAGAAAGTATACGTGAGACATGTGTCTTGACTGATGTCTTGACATGTGTCTCGAGATGTGAAACAATTAGAACTACAAATATTAGGTTAATATGCCAGAATTGGCGGATCGGTTGGACTACTGATCATTTGTATGTCTGATCACGTCCGTGGCCGGAGCCTCGGTTGCGATTTCTAGGATAGTTGCTGTCATAGTAGTGGTTACTATCATCTTGTCTGTCGGTTCCATGACGGTCATTCTCATGACCGTGACTCATGTAACTATTTAGCTGAGTGGCCGGCTGGTACTGGTTTGCACTCATATGGCTGAAATGACAGCCGAACGACGTGTGACATGTAACTTATGAATTTGGGACAATGATTGATGGGAATTGTCTGATGTGAAGCATCTTCTCGTCCAATTGCTTTGCTTCGACGCCTTTGTCTTCGTCTTTTAGGATCTCCAGGTTGTGAACAACATCAGCATCAGCATCTCGTAACGTCTCCCAACATCAGCAGCATCAACCTTCAGTAACATCTCCAAGCTATGAGCGGCATCAACAATCTTGTAGAATATCAGCAAGTGAACATACGCCTGAGATGATTTAGAATCGACTAGCGAATACTCGTGAAGTATTACAAGTGGAATACACATGGATTAAGGTACATGTAATACACATGAAATACGGTACGTGGAGTACACATGGAATGCACATGAAATGATCGGTATGGGCTCGATCATTTGTCATGATTTAAGGAAAGTAAACCGGTTAAACGGTTAGGAAAACCATCATGATAACCTGGCAGTATTAGCATAGACATCATTCTGGTTGCATAGAGAAACGCTAAAGCATGGTTACACAAAATTCCACGATGATTTGCCTGACAGCATGATCAATGGAAACCAACCATGACTATCATGAAAGCATGATTCAAGAAATCTAACAATGTCTTGCAGGACAACGTAAATAACAAAAGAGGCGTGAAACATAATCAACATGAAGACGGAATTATCATGAGGAAACATGAAACCATCTATTACGAAGAAGTGTATAACATAATCAGCATGAAACTGAAGTTAACCATGACAGTATGAAGGCATACTTGACATAAAAACATAATAACTTATGATGGGACATGAAAATTTTTTTTTTTTATGCCAATTTAAATCATGAGAAAAATTTTATGCAAGAAAAATAGTGCATGAATGCGTAATGTAGTTTATAAAACCTTTATATGTGCGAGGGAACGCCTATGGGTCGGTTCCAAAACAAAAGACATGGCGAGGGGACGCCTATGGGTCGGTCCCAAAGTTAAAAGTTTCGATAAAAGCACATGCGACTAAATAGGGCCAGTCCTGTACCAACCATTACTTAGTCAAAATTCCTGCAACAGATGACATATGATATAAATGCATGAATGCATGAAACATAATAATTAAAAGTCATTGTCAAAACTTAACAGAAAAAAAATTTTATGTGAAAATTATGAACTACTGGGGTCAGTCCACATCGTCACAGTTCACGAGGAACATCATGCATAGACAATGACACATAACTAAGTATGGATGACGGTTGTTCATTCCATATTAGTAAGACGATACTGGTGAAAACATCATGGTGAAAACAACAAGGTGCTGAAAACGTCATGGCTAAAACAAAAAGGTGCTGAAAACATAATGGTTAAAACAACAACGCGCTGAAACATCAATACGTGGAATAACAATCGTTGGCTTAGGAAGCTCCTGGTGACTACCCACTAGTCACAGGTCGAGTTTTAGAGCCTACAGGTCGAAACCTTGTCTCTGATACCATAATTGTAACACCCCATTTTGATAAATGGAATGTCACGCGTAATTATGGCGTGTCATCAAAGCATGCAAGGTAATATGTAGTAAGACATACATGACCATAAGGAAAACCGGAATCAAACATCGGTTCCCAAACATAAGCCCCAAACATAACAAAGTAAATGAACTGAAAGAAAGACTAAACAAGCATAAATATATGAAGGAAACAGGAGAAGAAGTCTATGGCAGCTTCCATCCTATGCATGTCCTCCAAATGCTCGAGTCTTGGGTACCTGCCGTTTTGGGACATGAAAAGGAAAGTAACGGCTGAGCAAAACGCTCAGTGCACGGATATACAATATAGCATGAAATAGGATAAGCATGTAACATATAACAGCGGAAGACTAAGTTCTGAGTAGACTGGTTAAGTATTGAGAAAACTGGTTTTATAGTTTGGAAAGCCTTATGTTTATCTTATGAAAACTGTTTTACATACATATACCATAGCCCATATAGGTCATGAAAAGGTCACGTGCATGAATACTTGGAGGGGTGACCTCATCATGCTGATTAGAGGGGATGCCTCTAATTAATATACTGGTTTGGGTAGGAGGGATCAACTCCTTGTGAAGGATGCAAGGCACACACCACATTCACCATGAAATACTGAATAAAACATGTAACTAGGATGCACCCATACGCCCCACATGATATAATAATATGGCTAAAACTGAAAGGGACGCCACGAGCAATCACTCCGCCGTGGGGAAGTCATAACATTGGTGCCTCCAATGTTATGGTTATGGTACCTCCATAACTAGGTGAAACTGGTCATGCTTGTATATGGCTATAGATTATGCTAATTAAACATAAGCAGTTCAAAACAATAAAATAATTACTAGGGAAAACAGTTGGCTGCATACGGGGAAATCCTAATAAGGAAAGAATGTCCATACTGAAAGGACGGGAATCCGTACCTCAAGTCCAGTGAATGAACGGAAGAAAGACTCCTACTTCTGGATCACTAAAGCTACATGAATACACACGTGTATAAGTATCGAATCACTGATCACGTACTGGGTTTTATGTCTCATCTTAGCTTACTTGGTATTTTTTAGGTCATGGTTTACTGTTTAAAGCCTTAAATTGTGTTTATCTTGTATTCTGATTAATCTGATTAAGTATTACAGGTATTTCATGTATTATTATACTTACTGTGTAATAATAAGTAACTTTCCAAAAATAGCAGGTTTCCAAAAATAGAAAGTTTCCAAAAATAGAAAGTTTCCAAAAATAGAAAGTTTCCAAAAATAGAAAGTTACCAAAAATAGTAAGTTTCCAAAAATAGAAAGTTTCCAAAAATAGAAAGTTTCCAAAAATAGAAAGTTACCAAAATAGAAAGTTACCAAAAATAGAAAGTTTCCAAAAATAGAAAGTTTCCTAAAATAGAATTTACTGCTTAAAATAGATTAGTTTCTAAAAATAGAAAGTTTCCAAAAATAGATCAGCTGCCTTAATTAAATAAGTTTCCATATATAGAAGGTTTCCATGATTAGATTAGCTGCCTGAAATAGATAGATTTCCATATATAGAAGGTTTCCATTAATAGATTAGTTGCCTTATTTAATTAAGTTTCTATAAATAGAAGTTTCCATATTTAGAATTAAGCTGGTTACATAAGCTAACATATAAGTCTAAGTGTTTAAAAGCTTATTTCTTAAGTCATATGATATAGTGTATAGTTTAATTATTATTTCATGTATTTAATTAGACTATAGGTTAAGCATTTTAATTAAAGTATAACATGTTTTAATTAAAATGGAATAAAATACTTAGGTTAAAATGTGTATTATTATGTATTAATAACATAACCTAAGTCGTGTCTAAATTAATTAATTATAAGCATGTTTTAAATAATTAATTAATTATAACATATAACATAAAATACTTAGGTTAAATTAATATCATGCTAAATTAATAATTAAAAATAACCTAAGTCATGGTTTAATTAATATCTCATGTTATTAATTAATTTATATCCTAAGTTCATAATTCATAAAATTAACATGTAGCATAAATCATGATTTAACCAACGAACCATGAATCGGGCATGAACTCGACACCGTACCCCGAGCCAAACTCGGGGTACTTGTGCCCCCTTGCGGCCGTGGGTCCCACATGCACCAACCAAGACCAAAATGGTCTTGGTGGTGGTCGGCTAAAAACAAACCGAACCCCCCCTCGGGTTGGTTATACTAGGCGGCCAAAAACAAACACCCTCATATATCATTCTTTGATTTTAATTAACCCCAAGACATGTTAGATCTATGTTTAATTATCATGTTTTCACAAAAATAACAATAACATGTTCATGAAAATAATTAAAGATTAAAAAGAAATGAAAAGGAAGGTTTAGAATGATATACCAATACGTAGCTTGAAAGAGGATGAACAAACACGGTTTCTAGCACTTGTTTTTATGATCAAAATCAACCAACACCCCCTTAAGGTGGTGTTAAAGGTGGCGGCTACAAAAGGGAAGAGAAGAGGGGAGAAGAACTTTTTTAGGTTTTGTGATTATTTCCTTGGAAAGTGAAAAATGAAAGTAGTTTTTACCCTTTACCCCCCTTTCATGTAAACTTGATGGGCTTAGCCCATTTCTTGATTGTAGCCGTGGGTATGGGGCCCCACATGGGGTGCCCGTACCTTTTCTCGTGTCCTGATGTTTCGTGTTCGTTCGTGGTTAAACGTGTTCGTGTTTAAAGTGTTTCTGTTTATTTTATCATGTAGTTTATCGTATTATTTACACTCGTAATTATATTATATGTATTTACGTGATTATTTTAGTTCGTGTTTTAATGGTGATCATGATTTAATTATGTTCCCGTGAAATACTTATTAACTGCTTATCATGAGTTCGTACGTAAACGATACTTATCATGTTATACACGTATGTACTTACTTGATTAATAGCACATGAATGTGATCAATAATGAATAAGGTAAGTTTTAATCTAGGACGTACGATCTTAAGGGCACTATTCATGGTAAAAGCATGCGGGTTTTACAGACGGCAACTTAATAAATTCATCCATAGTAAGCTCTGCACAAAAAGAAGATAGCGGTTAGAGCGAACAACAATAGCCCGCGGTAAGTAAAGAAAAAAAGATATATATGCAAAATACCCTTTTTATCAAGGTCAACTACGATCCGACGGAAATGAGGGTTCTCGTAAGGAAACCATAGACCAGCCAAGAACAACAAATGTTTATGGGGAGGACGAAGCAAAATGGGGTTATCGGCAAGCAGCTGTGCATGTTGTACATTAAAGGTAGTGGGAAAATCATCACGAACATCCGTATCCCTATCTCTCCAAGGCATAGCATGAGGGATGGCTCTCCGGTCAATCAAAAACCATTTGTGCTTCCAAAGTTTCAGACTGAGGTAGTCTCGGTCAAGCACTTACCATACCGCTGAGGCCATCGGCTCTCAAATGAAAACCAATGCCCTTGTTTGCTTAATCTATAAAAAACACGAAACAAGTTCACTGTACAAGAGATGTTCAGACTTCGGCAACGGATCTCAAACATGATAACACGATTGACACTCATGGGAACCAGTTGAGAAATATGTACGAGGAAGTGACGGATCACGGATAAGAAGAAGGTGGAAAAAGGAATTCGAAGTCCCCCATGTTTAAGGTAATCCTCATAGATGCCAATGAAACGATCCGGAAGGTTATTCATGGTAAGAAGTGGGTCAGGCAAACGAGGACGAAGCTCGACCGGAATAAGATACTTTCTACATATTTTCTTGAGGTTATCATCAGTTAAGGTCGAAACCCTAATATGCATATCGCATTTAGGGTCGCGGAAGGAAGCCTCCCCCTCGGAATCGTCACTAGACATAACAAAAAATGAGAAAAGGAGGATGGGAAGAAATGCACCTGCTGAAAAAGTAAACCTTGAAAGAAGAATAACAATGGCGCAGACAGAGGTAAGAAAGATATGGGTAAAAGTGAAAAGGGGCGACTATTTATATGGAGAAGAGAGACATTGAAGTGACATAGCACAAATTCCCATGTACAATCTCCACCGTTGAAAAAGGGGTGGACACGTAGAGACAGATCCTTGGTCGTGGAGCCCTAGTGGCCGACAAGGCAGGAACCCAAAAGACAAAACCCATTAATGCAAGGTCAGAGGGACGGTTTGCATTAATTGGACCCACTACTGTTTGAAGAGCACATATTTTAAAGTATCACACCGTTAGCTTGTCCTAACGCTATGATACTGGGGGGACATGTTCGCGTATGTCTCCGGTCAACGCTTCCGGAGAACGTACCCTTCCTCACCCCATAACCGGAACCCGGGAACATTTAATAAGGGTGACCTATGAACAGTAGAGCATTTAATGAACTAGCATTGGGCTAAGGAAAAAGCAAAAGGCGCCCATCCTAGTATCCAGGGGGCTTTCGTCTATCCTTTGGGTAAAGGGAAACACCGCCGCCCTTGGAACAATAAATCCCTCGATTGTGGGGATTTGGCTAACCTAGGTTTTGAGACCTAGTCTACTGATGTGACTACACATCCAGGTATGTACTATGAAGTAGTATAAATACCCACACATTTAACACACATATCATCTCATTCTCAATACCACCATTAATACATATTTTCACCTTTCGGTATTCTATATCGGATATCATTTGTGTGACAGCTACTTACTTTCACGCCGGAGCTTGGTCCCGGGGTCAAACCCTGGACGAGTTAACGTGTGTTGCTCTGTGTATCCTAGGTTCAAGGTCAAGAGACAAGCACACCTTCGAGACTGTCGAGGCAAAATCGCTAGCAATAGCCTAGCCGGAAGATTTTGTTTAAACACTAATCAAACTTGTTGGGAAATAATTGATCATATTGTATCTTTGATAACCAAACCTTTTAAGCTCCTTATGATTCATAAATATGCAAACAAGTACTCTAATCAGCGTCCAATCCATATATCGATCGACACTAGTGGAAAACTAATTATAGTTGTTTGACCTTACAGTATTGCATTAATGGCTAACTTCCATCGATATATCACTTTTCATTACATGCTTCTACTTAAAATTTCAGCTTTTTTTTCGTCTTTTGTTTATTTGTTATGTTATATATTAAGTCTATGATTCATTCTTTCATGATATCTATTCACTTTAATTATGCATGTGATCAAAAGAGAGATGAATTCAATATGGGTAATTGGTTGGTGGTGATTTGTGGCGGTAGTGGGCATGGATAGTGGTAGAGGTTGTGAACGGTAGTGATGATGATGGGTAGATTTGGTGGTGAGGACCATGATTGATAATAGTGATGGCGACAATAGACTTGGAATATAAAGTTTTAACGGGTGATCGTTAAATATTTAACGAACATACTTAAATTGACCAAAAATTTAAGTTGAGTATCTTTATGTACAAAAAAATAAAAAATTTGAAACTTTGATTGAAAATGGCCATTAACTTGAATACTTTTTTGTGTCATTTATCCTAAAAAATAATGAAGTATCACTAAAATTATCAAGTTTATGTTATAAAATTGCAAACTTGAAACAAGTCAATTACAAGTTTTATGGTTCGTATATTCATGCATGAAAAAGATTAACAATAGACTGATAAAGTCAATAAACAAGTTTATAGTTTGTATAATAGAAAAGATTAATAATAGACTAACAGAGTTGAATAGAATAGACGTCTAAAGCCTAATAGCCTGTGATGTTTCGGTGACCAAAATTTAAGAGCATCAACAGTGCATAAATTTTTTGAAAACTTGAAACATTGAATACATCTAATATATTTCATTTTATGTCTTACAACTTTTATTAAAAACTTGCGTACAGGGGCGGAGCCACTTGATGACTAGGGCGATGCCCTCAGTAAAAGTCTCGCAAAATCCAAATCATATAGGAAAAAAATCAAAATAGTAGATAAAAGTTGAGATGCCCTCAGCATAATATTCAAAGTGCCCTCATTTATGAAAGAGTCGGATTGGTGGATGAAAAGGGTTTTTGCATGTTTGTCTAGCCGGAAAATAATGAAATAATGGAAGGCTGGAAAAGCGAGATGGTAGGGATGGGTTAAGTGGGACCAAACTAGTCTCAATAATTTGTTAATTTCTATAAATAAGCCCTTTATAATTTATAAGATATGCATAGTAGATACATGAACTTATCTTTCCTTGTCAAATTAGTTTTTTTTTTTTTATCAAATTAGCATATGGAGTGTAAATGTAATTAGCACTTGTATATAAGTTAATGTTTTAAGATTAAATTGTTGAAATTACCGACCAAATTAATAGAAATTTGGTACATGCATGCATTTTTTAATATCTCATCCGATTAACGTAAAATATGATTCTTTTGTTTTTTCTCGACCCGACTTGTTTCAAATTAGAGGCAAAATGTCATTTATCAACATGCTATGTTAAAAAAAAATTAGTGCCCCCGTGGTGAATTTTTCTGGCTCCGCCACTGCTTGCGTAATGTCAAAAAAAATACTTATTATACAATGCATAAAAACATGTCAAAACATTTTTTGAAATAATGAAGAATCATTTATCATTTTTTGCATTGTGGTTGCTCTTACCATGAAACTTGGGCTAATTACAATTAAATTTACTTATTGTTGTGTGGTCATTTTAGTAAGTATTTACTGTTTGTTATTAGTTTATACTTTTTATTTTTTAACTAAGCTATTAGTTTGATATGCATACTGTTACTATATTGCTAGGCAACGACGGAGCCATTGGGGGTTAGAGGGTGCTCCCCTAATAATGACGGACTTACTCTTTGACGAGGTGAAAAAAAAGAAAGTCAAGAAGCAATTTAATAAGCAATTTGATATTTTTGTTTTCATGAGGTTCCAACACTATGAAGAAGATGACTCATAAGAAAAAAAAAACAAAAATGGTCTATGCGTTTTGTATTTTAGTGACTTAAATCTGTCCTTTTATTAATAAAAACTAGCAGGGTATCCGCGCGATGCGGCGGCGGGTACCCTGTGACTAAATTCTTCGGTGTTATAATTCGTATTTTTTTAATTATAAGTTTTGAATCAATAGTTTTCATCTAAAAATGTGTCTTAAAAAACGTAATTTCAATCGAGGGATATTATTACTTTTAACATTATATGTAATATATAGATGAAAATTCCAGTAAAGTTAAGTAAATGATTAAAGGAAAAAAAACTAAATGCAATAAACCAATTTTCAATTAAATTTTTTATTTGATGCATTAGTATTGCTCTTTAATGTTTGTACAATGTGCATATAATATTGTATATTTTTATAATGGGGTGTTTTATTAAGAGTATTAATTACTAACTAAAGAGTTTGTAATTATTGTATGATGAGACACTTGTACATTTGGCTTATTAAATTGTATACTTTAAACAATATTTTAGTTTGTGCTTTAAAAGGAGGTACATCATGTTAACTTAATAGTACTACTTAATTTTTTTTCATTAATAGGAGAGAGATACTAATCTCTTTTATAAGGGAGTTAGATTAACTTTAACCATCCAATTTATAACTTGACATTTCGAGTTATGCTTGTCATATAACGAATGAAACCTTTTTTTAAATGGAACCACTGATTATAACATTATGTAGTTGGATGCCAGAAAACTAAACCTACTAATTTCCTATGGAAATTTTTTTAACCGCCTTAACATAGGTTTCTAGCTCCGTCCAGTAATGGTTAAAAAGTCAGTATCTGTAGGTATATAGATTGTTTACCCAAATAGGATAGGATGCGTATATGACGTAGGTACAAAAGACTTGCGCAATACTTTATTAGGTCCTTAGTAGAAGCATTGTCAAAGTAGAGTGACATGTAAAAGTGTAAACCCATAAAAACACAGCCCAAACAAACAGGCCTAAGTGGGTGTTTGGATGTGCTTATTAAAAACAAATTATTCATTTTGAAAATTCCATTTTGAAAAATCATCATTTTGAAAACTCCATTTTAAAAAATAGTGTTTGGATTTGGTATTCCAGTTTGAAATCGCAATAATCAAATAATCACTTTTTTTAAGTGTTTGGCAAATTTGATTATTTGATAATAAACTCCATTTTGAAAGCTTACTTTTCCAAAACTCCGTTTTGAAAATGAAATAAGTAGCTCCCCAATAACTTTTTCAAAACTCCATTTTGGAGCTTCTAAACGCAAATAATCACTTATCTCCATTTATTACCCAAACACTTTTTTTTAACTTATCTCCATTTTGAAACTGAGATTTGGAGATAATCTCCTCCTAACCGCACATCCAAACACCCCCTAAGTAAGCCAAAAAAACACACAGGCTTTTGTCGCCATCCGACTTGCTAAATATGATAGACGAGCGGTAATCTACCCGTACGTTACGGGCAACTTTCTCTGTTATGTGTAGTTGCTCTTTAGCATCAATAATCTATATATAACACTTGAATAACTGCCCCATAAATTAATAAAAACTCGTAATCTATTTTCAGCTTTCGGATTACAATTTGTTCAAACAAAATGCAAAGACTGCTTCTGGATACGTTGCGGCATCCGTATGGCGTGGTAGGCGATAATCCAAAAAAAAACTATAAAGATCAAGCTCCTTGCTAGTTTTAATATAATGCCGTTCAAAAAAAAAGATCAAGCAAGCCGGGATATATCAAATAGTGCAGCAAATGTAGGTGACACAACAAAAAGGCGATGCACAAATATTTTGCAGGAACAATAACATGAAAGGTCATGCACACGGACAACTTGAATTCTGGTATGCAAGTTTTGATGTTACAATCAATAAGCATTAAATACGTTTTTTGTTCAATGTTGCTAGTTCATTGGAACAACAGATCTTATTGTTGGGTACAAAAGAGAACGTGAATGTATAGCCTAATAATGTAGCAAAGGAGAAAAGATTATAGCGGATTACCATTGGTTGCAGCAATATTAAAAACAAAAATGAAGGGAAAAAAAGAATGTGCTTGTGTACCTGATCAAAAAAAAATTGTGCCTGGTTATAAACAGCTACATTTATGTGAAATCTACTTGTAAGATCGAAGTAGAATACACATAGCGTCAAATACTAAGGCTCAAACTAAAATGAACTATGATGTATAAAAACAGCCAGCACGACTGCGGCATGTGTATAACATACGTGTCACGCCGTTGCTGACACACTCTAAAACACCGCGTTAATTGGATAGCGCGATAACGCGTATGTACCCACCCCTAAGAATGACTACGCACTAGTATTCTTCAACGACCACTTCTGCGTTCAAATAATCGGTGAACATGAAAAAGACAACTTGAATTTGAGCAAGATGATTGATGACCACAATTGTTCAGTTTCCCCATTGTTGACTGATCACTTGAACATGGAGCTGGTGATTAGAATGCCACATTTTTTTTTAATTGTAGCTCAGGTCTGCGAGCAAGAAATACCATCGCCATACATGGTTCATGGCTGCAACTGCAGAACAAAGTGGTTACCTCGCCAAAAGACAAACACAGGCAACGATTTTTAAACAAATGTAACACATACACCAATCATCATTGCCAAAAATATGGGGCATGTAGTGTGTTGGGTCAGTATTTACTGACCCCGAAGCAACTCTAGGATTTGAATATAAAATCCCCCTAAGTGTTTTTCATGTTTAGCAGAAAGGTGGTTCCGTTGAAGCATGACCAGAGGAACAAGATTCCTATTGAAGAAAGACTTATTGAAGGTTGTTCAGCTTTCCTTTTCCAGAGAACTTAGAAAACAAAGGAGTCTTTGCTTCAGTGATCAGGTGGTCTAGTTGCTGAAGAACAAGTCCTGAAGAAGAGCTTTCAGTTCAGTTTGGTTTGACAATATCAAACTGAATGATGACGATCTCCTCTTGGATGCTGAAGATACTTTAGTATTCTGAAGGTTTACATTAGGCGGGAAAAGATGTACTTTAAGTCAAAGTAGAAAAGAGTTACTTGTAAAGTTAACTATAAGTACAACTTTTATCTTTTCTTAGATTTATTTAATTGTACTTTGTATTATTTATCCAGCATGGGCATTCAACCACCCAATGGATAAACACTTGCATGGTAACATGTGTAAATGTAAACCCTAATATGCTTCCCCTATAACAGGGATGCATATGGGAGAGAATCGGCTAACCATTTGGACTAGAAAGATTAAAATCTTCTAATAGCCATTCTCTCCCAATATAACCCAAACCATATAGCTAAAGGCATATGAACGTTTTGGTTGAGACTTAAACTCTTGACTTTGGTTAGAAGTTTAAGTATAGGAGATCACACCAACATTGTCATTCAACCACTTTGTTATTCCGCAATCAAAGTGGGTTATAGATTCTTTATTGAGTTTTAATAAAAGCCTATACGTTGAAAAGTATTTGGTATTTTTGTTTTATTTGGTTAAAGTTCTTATTGATTGATAAAACAACACACTTGAATCTTATTAACGAGTTACTACTTAAGGTTGATAAGTAGTAACGAGTTAAACATGATCAACAAGTGGTATTAGAGCATTATTGATGGATATACGAGATGAAATAGATGTCGATGATGGTAAGTTGTTTTGATTATGCTTATTTTTATGTTTTTTTTTTCATTTGATTTTGCTTAGATAGCACTTGATAAGATTTTTATAATTGTTTGCTTATTTTATGAATTTATGCTTATGTGTATGCTTATTTATTTTCTGGTTGAGAATCATATATGATTTTTGTCAGAGAATCATATATGATTTTTTTGATGAGCTTAGGTATTTCGGTATTTAGTTGATAAAGTCGTGAAAAAGGTATCCAGAGTACTATACATATATGATTCTTGTAGAATCATACATGATTCATAGACGAATCATATATGATTCACAGACGAATCATATATGATTCATAGACGAATCATATATGATTCATACTAAATTATATATTATTTCTAAAGTATGCTTGACAAAAATCATATGGATATATTAAAGTGTTGTACTAAAATCATATGTGTTGTACTACAATCATACTTGGCAAGAATCAAACATTAAATTATATTGATACAAGCACATGTTTTTTTGTTGTTTTTTATATCAAGTGTTGATGTGTTCATGTTTTTCTTGCAGTTCTACAAGGAAAAGCAATGAAATGCTTAATGACCAGACAATTTGATTAGGAAAAGCTAAATAGTTCTAGGAAAAGCAATGGAATGCTTAACGACCCGACGGTGTTTTGTATTTGCAGTTTTCTACTTTGGCAAGAATAGTAATTGTTGGAGTGTTTGGGCATGTCCAACACTTTAGTATATTTTTAGCTTGGGTATGTCCATTGATTGTATTTTTGTTGAGAATTATAGGATTTTTTTAATAAAGTCTTATTAAGAATCATTTTTGTTAAGAATCATATACATTATTTGCAAATAATGTTTTGTTAAGAATGATATATGAATCTACAAGAATCATATATGATTCGACCAGGATCATATATGATTCGACCAAAATCATATATGATTCGACCAGAATCATATATGATTCTATATGAGTCGTTTATGATTATACACATATCATCTATGATTTACTATGAATCATACTTAATACAAACCAATAGTAAGTACATCATATGCGATTCATGGAAATTTGAAAATACTTAGCATGAATCATATATGATTCGTTCTGAATCATATATGATTCGTGCATAATTATACATGATTCTCCAAGATCACAAACTAAAAATGTTAGATTCTTAAGATCAGACCTCACAACTTGTATCAAATCCGTTGGAATATTAAACAAAAAAATATTCAATTTATAATAGTCTTATTAAGACTCGTATAACACGTTCCCGATAGTACGACCAAAATATAAAAATATTTAAATCTAAACAAAGTATGTTATGAAAAATACAAATCTAAACAAAGTATGATGATGTTCATGAAGTGTAGTCGCTTGTTGAGTTGCATCAATTCCTGTGGCTTGTTTCTCAATTGCTTGAATATGTTCAATCGAATCTCTCGTCTTTCGCAAATAATGCTTAAGCTCTTGAACCTCGACTTTTCTCCATTATTATTCCATCTCACAGCCCTCTTTTATTTTTTACTCTTGTAATAGAACCTGTTACATAATCACTTATTTTGGTTCAAAATCATGTTTTTTACCACATAAAAGAACATAATCATGTATGATTCGTGTTGAATCATATATGATTCATTCCGAATAATATATGATTTTAACTGAATTATGAATCATATATGATTTTCACGTTCTTTATAATCATTTAGCAAAAAAAACACAATGTTTACCAGGAACTTAAATGAATTTCGCTTCTCCATCTGCATCTAGATCGACATATTTGATTTGAGGCTCAATTATAATTTAATTAGGGTTAATTAACGATGGTTGGTGGCGGGTTGGTAAGAGGTTGGTGTCGGGGGTTGGTGGCGGTGGTAGTTGGTGACGATGGTGGTTGGTAACGGTGGTGGTGGTGGTTGGTTGGTGGGTTTGAAGAACCCTAATTTAATTAGGGTTAATCAGTGGTTGTTGGTGACGGGTTGGTGACTAGTTGGTGGTGGTGGTTGGTTTATTAGCGGTGGTGGTTGGTGACGGTGGTGGTTGGTTAGTAAGAGGAGAGATTTGAGAGATGTGTGTGTGTTTTCTTAGAAAAAAATAAAGTGTGTGTGAAAAGTGGTGTAAGGTGGGTGAAATCTAGACCATTTGATGAAAATGAGATGAGTGAATGAAATTTGTTTATCTCATTTAAAATGTGTAGTTAAAATTTCTTTCTATTTTTTTATTTTATTCTTCCTTCTTATTCTCAAAAGATTTTCCTATTGATACTAAAAATACAAAATATATCTTTCCGTACCTTTAGCAAAGTGCAAATATATCTTTTTATCATTTTATTTTTTACTTTCTGGTGTTTAATAATTTTGACTTACTAATGTTATTTTGTAGTTTTTCACTTCTTAGTTTTATAATTTAAACAAATTATAAAAATAAAATCCAAAAAATATAAAACCACGAGAACAGTAAAAGGTATGAATAACTTTTTTGAGAGTCTTTATATCCTCGCTCATATCAAAGTTACACAAATTTTATAAAACAAAACTCACATAATAAATTATTATAAGAGTAAATTACACGGTTCGTCCTTATAGTTTATGTTGACCGACGTCGTTCGTCATTTGATCAAAAAAGTTGCATCGTTCAGCCTTAACTTTAAAACCTTTTCTGACGTTTGTCCCCCAGTTTAACTGGCACAACAATTAATCATTTAATTGTTAAACGACAAGGGTAATCTTATCTTTTCTCATATTGTCTTTATACTCCTTTACCTTGTCTTACTTCTTTCCACCTGTTCTTCCATTTCACACACACAAAAACACATACACCTTTAAATTCCTAATCTACAAATCCGAACACCCTAAATCATCATCAGATCCAAACATAAAACATCAATAATGAAATCATCACGCCATCGTCTTCGATCTGGGTCACGCGTCACATTGTACTTGGTGGTGGATACGACGTTTCCCTAGAAACATATATGGTTTAATTTAATGATAAACAAAGAGTGCATCAACATTGTAAGTAAGTATTGGTGTTGAATTGGGAATAGAATTGAACTAGATCGTGACTTGATCCAATTGATAGTTCATTATTAGTTAATTAAAAAAAGGACCTTGAACTTAGCGAGATGATTAGCGTCGCGATCGTTGCAGAAAACAGTGTGATGACCAGGGGCCTGGGGTTGAACACGACCAAGTCTAATTTGATTACTCGATGATTAACGGTCAACCATCAAAGGCTCTCCCTGTCGACCACGACTACTGTTCATTATTATTATTGGTTACTCCAATCAATCAATGGATCAATCTTGTTCCACTCATAATAATAATAACTTCAAATCACTAACAGATTTCAACCCCACAAAAACAAACACCAATTGGATCTTGTTGTTGTGGTGGTTTATCACTAAACGTTGTTGTTTATTTCCCCAAAACTCCACTTTCACGCGTATACTTGTTTGCTTCGTCACTTGGTTTTATTGATGCACTGTTTGTTTATCATTAAATTAAACCATATATGTTTTACTGATGACTTGGGGAGTTTAGATTTATAGATTAGGAATTTAAAATTGTGTGTGTTTTTTTGTGTGTGAAATGGAAGAATAGGAGGAAGGAAGTAAGACAAGGTAAAGGAGGATAAAGACAATATAGGAAAAGACGAGATTGTCATTGTGGTTTAACAACTTAACGATCAATTATGGTGCCAGTTAAACCAAGGGACAAACGGCAAAAAATGTTTCAATGTTAAGGCTGATCGGTGCAATTTTTTTTGTCAAAGAACGAACGACATTGGTTAACGCAAACCATAAAGATGAACCGTGTAATTTACTCTTATTATAATTATTATTGGCTTAAAGCATCAATGATTTGAAAAATAAGAAAAAGATAACTAAATATTAATATGTCACTTTATTTTATGTATTTTATTTTATAAAAACTTATGTGATTTCAGTATTTCTTATTAAAAGGTTGTTTAGTATTTCTTATTAAAAGGTTGTTTAATTATGATATTGTTCATAGAATTAGGAGTCGTAGAAAAATAATTCATTTGATTTAATTTGATACAATAATTTTTATTTTTATTTTATTTCATAAATACAGATATTATCAAAACCATACACACAAGATGTCTAATATATCCTCTAACTTTTTTTATTGTTTTTTAATTAGTCCTTTCACGTATGTGTAGTGGCGGAGTTTGTCACTATATTGTGAAAGGACCATAATTGAATATTATAGAAAGTCCAAGGGTTAAAATATAAAAAAAATCATAAAATGAAAGGCATTAAAAACTACAAGTGATAAGATTGTGTGCCAAGGCCTTTTTAGGTTTTTATGTGGCTCCGTTCATACATATGTGTGTGAATTATTTTTTTAGGATAACATGTAAATCTTGTCCTTTGAATATCAGGAAAATGGTGAACAAAAAATCTCTGAAATCAAAGTTGGTGCAAAAGCGCCCGCAAACTTTTCATTTTCATGCGAAAAACCCTTGAGACGTTAAAACTTAACTTTTCATCGTTAAGCCCAGTTATCCCCTCACGTGTCATGCACGTGATGGCAATTTCGTCCTTCCCTGTCGTCCCTTTCGCGACAAGCCACCTCCACCTTTCCTTCGTGCGAAACATGTCCCTGAAACCATTTTCCGCCATTAAAAGCACAAGACTAACTCCCACAACTTCGTCTGACACTTCGCCTCAGGGATCCAAATGAATTCATCACAAAATGATGATCCAAGTGAGAAACTTGAGTAGGCGATTGCGATAATCAAGTCTTGTACATCGAATGCGTTGGATGATTTAACAGTACCACTCAAAGACCTTTCAAGGTCTCTTTATGGTACAATTTATTACAAAGTCTTGTCGTAAAGGGTTTAAAAAAAGATATTATTATAGGAGCTGCTTTGATTCTTTATAACGGTGTTTACTCCCAAACTATCCATCCAGTATCTTAATATTACTACGAGAAACCTGGTTAAGGTATTCGGGATGGATATATTTATTAGGAATGGTAGCAGTGTAGGTGGCACTGTCAGTTGAGTATTATACTAGGAATCATTTGTTGGTTATAAATAAAATGCAAATGGACATTTTTTTTATTGTTGTAGTTGGTAGTTGGTTGTTGTTTACTTGTTTACAAATACCATGTGTGTTCCTCTATTTGAATTAGTATGAAAATGTTAGGGTTTAGTACTAACAAATGTTATGTTGTATCAGTTGTGGCCACTCAAGTGGTGTTTGGATCCTTGGTTAATAAGCTTGGAAAATTCTCAATTGTTGGTCCCTTGTATTTTTATACTTAATTATGCTAAGTATAAACCTAACTCATGGTAAAGTAATGTAATGAAATCACAATAATAAGACAAGTAAGACACAAAACGTTTTTCAACATTTAACTCTTATTATTCAAAGAATTATACCCTACTGTATGTGAAACTACAATAAGGATTGAATAGAAAATGTATGTGTTGTGATCTCCCCACTAACGAACAATATCAATCCTAACGATTTAATATGTTCGACGATTAAGTCAACATGAGTTTGTAACTCAAGTGCTATCTATCGTATTTGGGAGAGATAATTTGTTTGTGAATGTCGAAGCACTAAGTGCACAAACTTTATTCTCTCTTTTACAATGAATCTTATTTATAAACTTAAGGCTAGGTACGAGACAAAGAATTTCCATGTGCAATTTGTCTTATTTGAGGTACAGGGTACATACTCGTCATCTACCTATTATATATATCAGGACAAAGTACTTTACAAGCTCAATACCCCTGTCTAACATAAAATGGTAAGTCACGATAAGCGTGTATGTACTACATATTATCTACTTCAAACTTATCCCGCCTTTACTTTAGTCTTCAGGATGTTATTGTTCCTTCAGTGAGATAGTGTGGGGGTTTAGTGAGTCTATTGTCATAACTCACTAAACCTATCACATCCTTCTTTGTCTTAGGTACATCATTCACTGAGTTTCGCCTAACTCAATACTCGAGTCTTTCTTAAGACTCAGGCTGAGATCTCGAAGGCAACTCACTGAGTGACTGTTCACTCAGTAACTTCATAGTGTTCAAATATATTGAATGTACTTAGGCGTATTGTTATTCAAATCCGCCAGTGAGGTCATTCTATACATAATTGACCATCTGTAAGATCATTCTGTACACAATTGACCTAACAATCTCCCCCTATTAAGATACAAAATATGCCTAAGTCTATTCTATTATAAGTGAGCAAGTGGCTTCTACTCATACTGACTATGCTAAATATGAAGCGTCTTGTTTTAAACAAAGTAAATCTTTTATTCATCAATACATAATCCTAGCTGTCTATTACAAGAAAAGTACTAGAAACAAAAGATAAACTATCATGCTTCCATTGCTTCTCTCTTTACTTTTGAGGTCTTCATCACTTTTTCTTTGTCATGCCTTTGAGCAATCAACTCCCTGACTTTGACTGCTAACCTCTTGTTCTCCTCAGACTGAAGTTGTCATGCCATGACTAGGTAAATAAAGAGTCCCTCAGTGGTACACTTGTTGATATCACTCATCCTCTTAAAGGCATAGTCACCAAATTCATCGATGAAAAATATACCCCACTCAGTTTCCTATATTACCATGTTGTTCACAAAAGGGACATTCTCAGGTAGTGTCATGTTGCACTCTAACCCATGGATCTTAGTTTCAGGTTCGTATTTGATCTTTCTTCTTTTCCTTCCCTGAGTCCTGGTGGGATCTTGTTCAGCCAACGGTGGTTCTTCAGTGATGCCTAGATGTGCCTTAACTTGCTCCAGTTCTCATATCGTTTGCTTAGAGAGTTTAGAAAATTAGGCACACACTTATTCGTTTTGGTTCTGAGGATCCTACCTATTTCATCCCATTCAGTTAGGCCAAAATCTCTAAATAAGGATTCCTTCATCACTTTAAAATTCCTGTCATCATTGTTCATAACCACACATTTTGATACTGGCTGGTGTGAGGAATGATTTTAAGGTTTGTGACTGGCTTAGGCTTGTTTCTTTTTGTAGTTATCCATGTGTACTGACAAACAACTTCTTCAGCTATAAGCTTCTTTCTTGTTGTCTCTTCATCATGGAATCCTGAATGGCCTTTAGTTCTCCCTCTTGCTTCCTAATGAACTCTTGACCACCAACCAAACTAAGAAGTTCCTTTGGATCTCCACCAACTTCCTTGAAAAACTCAGTGGATACCTTGAGGATTTCAGCCCTAGTTGCTCCACTTGGTTTTGCTTTCTCAGCCTTCTCCATTTTGTCCATGTACTCCAGAATTTGTTCAGCAGTGAGCTTGTACATCTTTCCATTGATCTCATAGGGAATCAGGATTGGAGCATCAGGATCAGACCTTCTTTCTCTTAAAGCCTTTACTAGCTTTAAGGATGAATCCTCAGTCTCATCAACAATCTTTTTGCCTTTATCAACTTTTGAAACTGATGATTTTGGGATAATTTCTTCAGTGATTGGTTTGAT
Organism: Glebionis coronaria; assembly: GCA_025667525.1. Taxonomy (NCBI): domain Eukaryota; kingdom Viridiplantae; phylum Streptophyta; class Magnoliopsida; order Asterales; family Asteraceae; genus Glebionis; species Glebionis coronaria. The sequence goes on from CM046882.1 coordinate 521,194,494, forward strand.
GGAGTTTAGTGGTGTAGGATTTGTTATTTCAGGTACATGCGGTTGTTACTCAAACACCACTATCTCCAAGTTTGCCTTCTTTGGCTCATCAGTCTCCATCTGCTCATGCTCCCCCTCGGTTTGAGAGGAAGTTCCTTCCCATGTTAAGAGATTTAGAGTTGCATTATCCCCCTCAAAAGTTTAAGGATCACGTTTAGTGATTCTAACTTTTGGTAAAGTGGATGGGCCTGAGGGGGAGGGTTTTGTGGTTCCCTGAATGCCAAGTACATCTCACTAACCATTTCCTTCATGCTTTGAGTGTCAACCTTGATAGTTTTGACATCTTTTTGAATCACGACCAGAGAAGACTCCATGACAGCAATGCGTGTCCTGAGGCTAGGTATATCCGAATCTTTAAGACTTTGAGCAATTGTATAAATATTCGCTGCATTTGCAATATATCCCTTGGCAGCCTTATTCAACTGAAATTCAGCCTCAAGATTCATATGAACAACTTCATAAATTGCAGCATACTAATACTTGATTTCTTAAAGCTCAGACTGATGATTTCCAAGCCTGTTTAGGACCTCGGTCATTTTATCATTCTGAAGTTGGTCCATGAGTTGACCAACTTTGAAAGTAGACTAAGTGGTGCTAGTGATGAGTCCATCTAGGGTAGGGGTGAGCAGAACCGACCGAACCGGTCGAACTGAGTGAACCGAGCCCGAAACCGAGTAATTCGGTTTGGTTTTCGGTTTAGAAATTGTGACTTTTTCGGTTTCGGGCCGGTTCGGTATGAAAACCGACTTAACCCGAATTGGCCCGATATAGCCCGAGTATATCTTGTTGTGTTCTCCACTCTTCTCCTATCCCCACTTGGGTATCTCTTTTTCATCTCTCTGATATTAGCAAAAACAAAAAACCTAGCAAATTATTTCTCTTTCATAAATCATTTCTCTCTATCAAAACAAAAAACCCAATCGTCTCTGTCTTTCTCATAAATCATCAACAAAAAACCCAACCGTCTCTCTCTTTCTAATCAGTCATCTCCAATGGATAATTTTGATTTTTTGATAGAGATATATTGTGACATCTCGATATGAATCAAGGAGATCGAGATGTGACTAATCAAGATGTAACAGATTGAGATGTGTCATATTATGAATCAAGGAGATCGAGATGTGACAGATCTGGTTTATTTTGAAGGGGTGGGTGGGTTTGCAATTTGTTTTATTGTATATTATTTGCATCAGGTATTTGATGATGCAATTGAAGATATAACAATGTCCTAAAAAATCACATCGCTTATATCTAAGTATGTTGGGTTTACTTCGGTTTTACGGTTTGAAACGATTTACAACCCGACTAAACCCGACTAAAACCGAACCGAACCGAGTTGTTTTGGTTTCGATTTCGGTTCAGCTTTTGGCCTTGTTTCGATTTTGGTTTAACTCAGGTCGGGTCGGTTCGGTTCGGTTTCGGCCCGAAGCTCAGCCCTAATCTAGGGTAGCTTTTAGTGAAACATTTGCCCCAACGGTTTTCAATGCTTGTTTCAGGAAGTTGATGAGCTTTTTCTCATGTGCCTCATTGTACGAGTTATGTAAATCTAGGATATTCTAGAGAGAGAAAGTAGAGAGAGAGGACGTTACACAAACACACACTTAAAGAGAGAAAGTAGGAAACCACATACTATGTGTGTGAAAAAATGAAGTGAACCACAACCTCTCCAAATAAGGAGAGGGTTCATATACCCAAGCCCGCAAGACGGGCTTGGGCCTTACAATGGGCCGCCGACCTTACAAGATTGGATCGGGCTTTGGCCTTGTTTAATATAATAACTAAGAGCTACTAACTATATATCAATCTTTTTTGGTGAATATGTTGATGTGATCTTTGATATCAATCTAGAGCATGTGTCTATTGCCTTGATCTTGTACATCCATCACTTGTGATATTCGTCTTCCCGTGACTTCATGTCCCACATACTTATACCTTTGTAATTCTTGAAAGCTTCAGAGTTCGTTATAGCGGAAGACTTGACTTTTAGGATTTCTTGAATTTGTTGAAGTATTAAGTGCAGAAAGTATAAGCATGCGGGACGACTTCTTCTCGGACACCACAACGCCACCATCTTCAAATGCAGCAACATAAGTAGACACGAATGAAATGTCTTTGACATTTCATTCTAATTTGGTAGCATTTTACCTCCGGTTGTGGCAGGTAGTTTCAATTAAGAACCTCCTTTACAAGATTTCACATGTAAACCTGTTCTCTTTACTCAACCGTCCAAAGATGACTACGAACGTAAAGAGTGAATCATTTGGATAAAGTTATCCGCATGATTGAAGCCGTCAATTCTGATTCTTGGAAAAAGTTTGATTCATTTAAGAATCGCACCATCGTTGCTTTCCAGTTGTCACGAGCTTGATTCATATTGAATCTTGCAAGTTACCTACCAAGTGTCGTTTAATGTTAAGTTGTTAACACTAGAAGGATTTCTATTCGTCACTGTAGATACTAGATAGTATTATTCTTAATGTCCTGGCAAAATCATTAAGATATTGCGTAGAGGCCCGGAACGAGATTAAATTCAATTAAGAAATAAACCACTGTTGCTTTCCAGTTATCACAAGTTTGATTCATAAAGAATCGCACAAGTCACCTACCATGAGCTTTTTTATGTTCGCTCAAGAAGGATTTCCGTCTTCATTGTAGATACTTTCGTATTACTCGGATGTTCAGGCAACATCATGAAGATTTTGCGTAGGACTCTTAATATCTTTCTTACTTTTCACAGAGTGTGAAGAAGTAAAGAAACATGGAAGTGTGTCCTAATGAGATGTTTGATGATCTCAAATGGATCTATACTCGACCGTTCATTTTGGATTTTTAGTGATTAGAGGCTAGAGAGGAGTGTCACCATTTCAATACCAATTTATTCGGAGTGAATAAATCAATATATAACGTGTTGATCTCCATGTGATTAAAACAAATACCTTTTGAGAGATATCTGAGTTAGCTGGGATGGGTTGTGCATTACATCACTGGGTCCATGATGTGTATCTTCAATACCAAGTATCATTAAAAATGATCTCGATAACATTTGTGTTAGACCCGGTTTCTGCCTAAGTTATAAGGAGAGCTTCTTTCTTTACACCCTTTATCTTTACAATTCTTTTTCATTCTTCAGACCCTTCAATGCTTACCAATACGTCATAACTAGCACCTTGTTGTGATTGTTCCAATGCTAACTTAAGTACTTGGTCGGCATTCAGCTACGTTCAAAATATTTCTCTATCTTTCCTAAGGACTACTATTTCTAGCTATGGAATGTCCTTGGGAAGATCCCTCCGGCTTTGGAAGAATCATCGGACTTAACCTATCATACCTTCCTTATATCACCACAATCGTCACCGTCGTGAAATAAATGGGTTGAGGGTAAGTATATGTCACTATGAAATCCATTTTGATATCCAAATCCATTTTGATATCCAAATCCATTTTGCTCCCCCTTAACATATGCCACGATATTCGAAAATATTTCGCATATGTTGGGATGAGCCATCAAGTTAAGTCAAACCATTTGTGATAAACCATTTCTCATATTAAATGACATTTTCTCCCCCATATTAGAATTATTAACCCAACCGATATTTTTGATATCAATTGATTTAATGAATTTTTAGCAAAGTTTTTGAGAAGAAAAATGCAAGTTTGTTTTATCTTCATGATACCAATTTGTAAGATGGATATCAATGACCTTTTAGTCATTTGTGATACCATATTTGTATTGATATAGAACATATTCACCATATTAGAAAAAATTGAAAAGGTTGGACCTGAGTGATGAGAACATCATATGATAAAATCACGTGGTTCTTGTCGGCAAATGTTGGTCTCCTCGTCACGTCTAAAGTTATCTCTTGACACCACATGTACGATTGGTATCGTTGTCTTGATACCAATTGTGAACTTGGTTATGATGTCTTGACACTAACTGAAAGATGAATACTTCGTCTTGGCACCAATTGTTAACACCGACAATTCACAAATAATCGGCATTGAAGAATCTGAATGATAGACAATTGCTCCCCCTCAACTGTTGACCCGTGTTCTATCGAAAGAGTTGTAGTCGTCGTTTGAGTAGTCGCATCGTCAGGTATGTAGATACCAGTTGTAAAGAACTTCGATTCGTAGAGATGATAACTTCGTAAAAACAAGATTTCTCTAATTTTAACAAATAAATGCACTGAAGCGTACATATATTCGGGTTAGATTGTGTTATAACGTAAACATAATCTCTTACATGGTTATAAAGTAAACCATGTTCGAGAAAATTAATTCCCGTTGTTGAGCCAAAGCTTTCATAAGAAATACTTGACTTGAATATGAAAAACGGGTTACTATCTGAAATAATTGCAAGCCATTTAGGCATGTTTTATGAAATATTTACAACTTTTGTACGAACTCTATTTATGGCGTCGTGTCAATATTAATCGACATTTCTAAAGCCGTAAATATTGTCGTCCCTGATATTCAGGTTTTGTTAGGTTCAAATTTTCTCTCGATATCCTCTCGAATTGATCTAGGTCTTAAGTGGAATGATTGTTCTTGGTTACTAAAGAAAAGGGTTTTGGTTTTCTAATCTAATAAAAAGTGGAGATGAAAATTTAAACCAAAGACAATTAATTTAATGGTGATTACTAAAAACTTGTATTAAACTTAAGATTAAAATCAAGATTAAAAATTAAAATTGAAATTTAAACAAACAAACATAAAGAAACAATAAGGTAGACAAACAGTAAACTGAAGGAAATACTTGATTCAGAATTTTTAAACCTTGATTCAGAACTTGCTCATGCGGAACTTACTGACTCGGAAGTAACTATTCATTCATTCGGAACATACTCATTCGGAACATGCTCATTCGGAACATACTCATTCGGAACATGCTCATTCGGAACTTTGCGAATGAAGGTTGTTGATTCGGAAGTTTTGAAACTTCCGAATGAAGGGACTGGTTCGGAACTTTATGACTGATGCGGAACTTCTGATTCGGAAATAACTGATGCGGAACTTTCAGCTTGATTCGGAACTCAATGATGCGGAAGTAACTGATCCGGAACTTCTTCTTGATTCGGAAGTTTGAAACTTCCGAATGAAGGTGACTTGATGCGGAACTTTAGGACTGATTCGGAACCTTCCGAATGACTACTTCATTCGGAACTTTTTAGCTGGTTCAGAAGATTTGGAACCCAGATACAGTAGCAGCTTAGCGAAGAACACGGGACAAGGATTTTGATCAAAATCGAACCAAATACTTAAAAAGGATTTACCAAATTAAACACAAATCATTTAGACAATATAAGCAACAAATCCCACTAATAAAAACACAAATTCTAACAACTTTTGAGGATCAAATCAAGAAAAATAAAACTTAAGAACTTGAAGATAAAAATGAAGATGAACAAGATTAAATGGAAAGATTAAACAAAACTTTGAATTGAATGATTAATGTTTTGACAAGATTAAACAAGGATTAAAACAATAAGATTGGAATAACAAAAATTAAAATCAACAATCACCCTAGTGGTGATTGTGATGGAACGAACAAGAAAAGAGAAAAAAGGGGAGGAGAAAAACTCCAGACTAGTCTCCTAAATGTGTGTGGGATGGCCTATTTATAGGTGTTTCCTTTGGTTGGTGAGTGGGCTTTCTCCCGTTCTTCGTGTCTTTTCGTCTTTTCAGAAAAGTTTCCGTTTTCGATTCTGATTCGGGATTTGTTGTCGATTAAATTCAACTCGTCTTTTAATTTCTTCGTTTAATAGACTCAAGTTTCTTCGACTTATAAAAATCTTCCATCTTTGGTCCTTTTCTTCGATAAATCTTCGAATAGGCCCAGCGACTTCAAATCTTTTGCATCTCTTGGACAATAGACTTTATCTTGAGTCTTTTTCTTCAGTAAAACCCGTGCAATCCCATGTTTTCTTCAATATTTATCCGGTTGGCTCTGAAAACACAATAAACACAAAAACCACGCATAATTCCAAACAAATGATATTAAATACGTGTTTTGGTCTCGTTTTAGCCCGATTTAAGTGGTAAAAGGATGGGTGTTTACACACCTATCAAATCCCCTACACTTAACCATTGCCATGCCCTCATGCAATGCTTAGTGATAAAGCAAGTTTACACTTTTCTCATAATTAATCAACCTTGGCCTTATTTAAAATTCTACTTAAACAAAAATTAAAGAAATAAAACTTCAAAGATAACAAAGGGATAGAAAACCATTTTCACGTGAAAATAGCTACATGGAAATAACTTGCAAAGAAATCGATGACTTACATTAGGGCTTTGGTGCTGCGAAGATTTATCACCCTCAAGTTTCACGTTCCCCAAACTAAGCTTAAAAACGAGATCATTGTTATTATAAGTTAGCAATTCAAACACTTACACATATGGCTTAATTAAATGCTTAAACTCCCTTATTCCTAGGTGTATCTCTTATATTTTATTTTTGTCTTAGAATGATCATGAAGATGCATTTTTGGACTTATTTCGATAGTTTATTAGGGCTGAAAGCAAAGTAGGACGATTTGATCAATAGTTAGCTAAAGGACAAAATCTCTTAAAACTGCTTCTCGGGATATCAAAAAGTTCATATCTTGGCATAACTTGGTTCACGATTTGAGACCTTTCTCGGGCCGATATTTGGCATGTACTTCATACTTCATATCTTCAAGAGACGTTCTTGAGATAATGGTCTTCTCATCATAATAGATTTTCTTCACTTGGAGACTTTTGAGGGGTACTCCAACTTTGTTGACCACAACTTCATGATTATTTCTTCAATCTCTAATTGGGATTTTGAGATACAACGATCCGCCTCCTTTTCGGACTTGGATCTATTTATCCTCATACCTTGTTAGGGTCTTTTCGGATAGACTTCTCCATGATCTTTATGGGAGTTGATTGCTTTTCGTCGTGAGTCTTGATCCTTCATATTGACTTTAGGAATAATGCTTTTCACATCACTTTGGATCTTCAGCAATAAAATTGAATCCTCATGCCTTGTTAGGGCCTTTTCGGACTCACCAATCTTCGCGCCCCGCTTCATAAGTTATGCCTTGGCTATGAACTCTTATCATTACCGAGCAACTTTTAAACGATCTTGGGCTAGAAGCTAAGTAACTTTTCAAATCGTAAGACCTTACTTATTGCAGATAAATTATTAGCAAGTGATGGGAGAATAGGCAAATAATTACACCAAGTGAGCTTGCGCAAGAATACAGACTTATAATTGACTCTATCATTTCTCGTCCTCCACAATTTAAAATCTCAAGTAATGAGACTCGTGGACACTTAGCCTAATAAACCAATTAAGGTCTACATGGTTAAGGATACTAGCTAGAATAAACTTGGATAAGTTTATTCGGGTTGAGTCAAAATAAACGCAACGGGCCTAATATGTCAAAGACTTCTACACTAGCTACACCTACTTTATTAATATTTTTGACTTTATTGCGGAATATATACACATGAAAGCAAAGATAAAAATTTTAAAATTTACAACTAAATGGCCAAAGTTAATAAAAAATTTGAAAAATGTTGAAAAATAGGATTTTCTGGTTAATTGAAGGCATTTTCATGGAAAAGTCCACTTAAAACTTCGATAGAAGTCCCCCCTACACTTAAGATAAACATTGTCCTCAATGTTTAAGCATGTGGGAAAAGTTTCCCCTACACTTATGACATTGTGCACGTTGGTTAACTCAAGCTAAGGAAGATACGACTAACGTGATCAATTTCAAATATGAGTATGAAGAAAATTGAATCACGATAGTTGAGAGATAGAACCGGATTTCGGATAAACACGGGAGCACGGTTCTTCAAAGATTTCAAGAGTGCACTTATCCCTGTAATCACATCACCACACAAAAGCAAACACATATAGAAGTCCCCCCTACACTTAGGGGATTAAAACATACAAGGATAGATACTCGGGCTGCCTCCCGAGGAGCGCTTGTTTTTGATAACCGAGTCACGAGCCTGACTCGACCCAAAGTTAGTTCATGGGGAACGTGGTGAGGGATGGAGTCACCTCCTGAGAGGTGTCCTCACCAAAGTACAACTTCACTCGTTGGCCATTCACCTTAAAATTTGGTCCATTAGGTTGAGCGAGCTCGAGAGTACCATATGGAAAAATTTGGGCAATGGTGAATGGGCCGGACCAACGAGATTTGAGCTTTCCCGAGAAGATTTTCAACCGAGAGTTAAAAAGTAAGACTTTGTCTCCAACATGGAACTCTCGGTTTTTGATCTTAGAGTCGTGAATGAGCTTAGTTCTTTCCTTATAGATCAAAGAATTTTCATAAGCCTCATTCCGAAGTTCATTTAGCTCATTGAGTTGGATCTTGCGTAGGTCACCGGCTTTGTTTATATCAAAATTAGCCCACTTCAAGGCCCAATAAGCCTTGTGCTCCAACTCAATGGGGAGGTGGCACGCTTTCCCGTACACAAGACGATAAGGCGTACAGCCGATCGGGGTCTTGTAAGCAGTACGGAAAGCCCACAAAGCATCATCCAATTTATCAGCCCATGAGGCACGATGCTCTCCCACGGTCCTTTCAAGAATTCGCTTCAGCCCTCGGTTGGATATTTCAGCCTGGCCATTAGTTTGTGGGTGGTAGGCTGTGGAAAGACGATGGTTTACACCGTATTTAGCCATGACTCGAGCAAATTGGTCATTGCAGAAATGAGTCCCACGATCACTAATAATGGCACGAGGCACACCGAATCTAGCGAATAGAGCTTTCAAAAAGTTACAAACCACCCTTGCGTCATTAGTAGGCAAAGCTTTGGCTTCAACCCACTTTGAAACGTAGTCAACGGCTACAAGGATGTATTTGTTTCCTTTAGACGAAGGGAATGGCCCCATAAAGTCGATACCCCAAACATCAAAAATTTCACACTCTTGAATGAAATTCTGAGGCATCTCGTCTTTATGTGTGATTTTGCCTTGCTTTTGGCAAACATCACATCGTTTGACCATATCGTGAGCGTCACGGTATATGGAGGGCCAATAAAATCCCGAATCAAACACTTTCTTTGCGGTGTAGTTGGGACCAAAGTGACCACCGGTGGGTCCTTTGTGGCAAGCATCAAGGATGTCCGACGCTGCCGGTCCATCAACACATCGGCGAATTATCAGATCAGCACATTGTTTGAATAGGTAAGGGTCGTCCCAAAAGTAAGTCTTGATGTCGGTAAAGAACTTCTTCTTTTGCTGGGACGTCAACCCTTCCTTGAGAATTCCACCCGCCAAGTAGTTTGCAAAGTCCGCAAACCACGGGGTTTCATTCGGCTTCGAGTTTATAGACATTAAGGTCTCCAAGGGAAAAGAATCATTGATTTCTTTGGTCGGATGATCCCCTTGGTATGGATCCTCAAGTCTGCTAAGATGGTCCGCGGCTAAGTTTTCTGCTCCTTTTTTATCGCGGATGTCGATTTTAAATTCCTGGAGCAGCAAAACCCAGCGAAGAAGTCTTGGTTTGGAATCTTGCTTTGTCAACAAGTACTTCAACGCGGAATGATCGGTGTACACAATGGTGGTGGAAAGGACAAGATAGGGGCGGAATTTTTCAAAAGCATAGACAACAGCTAAAAGCTCTTTTTCGGTTTTCGTATAATGCAACTGTGCCCCTGTCATTGTCTTGCTAGCGTAATGGATCGGTTGGAAGTGTTTGTTCACTCTTTGTCCAAGAACCGCTCCAATAGCAAAATCACTAGCATCGCACATCAACTCAAAAGGAAGCTCCCAATTAGGGGTAACCAAGACGGGTGCCTTAGTTAGCTTATCCTTAAGTGAGTTGAAGGCTTCAAGACACTCTTTGGAAAAGATAAAAGGAGTATCTTTTTCCAAGAGGTGGGTCATCGGGCGAGCGATTTGAGAAAAGTCTTTGATAAATCGGCGGTAGAAGCCCGCATGACCCAAGAAACTTCTCACACCCTTCACAGTGGAAGGTGGAGGCAACTTTGCTATAACATCAACTTTAGCACGGTCTACTTCAAGACCGGCTTTCGAAATCTTATGTCCAAGCACGACGCCTTCTTTTACCATAAAATGGCATTTTTCCCAATTTAGAACAAGGCGAGTGTCTTCGCACCGCTTTAGCATACGTTCTAAATTGGCAAGGCAAGCAGAGAAGGAATCCCCGAAGACCGAGAAATCATCCATGAAGACTTCCATGGTTTGTTCAACCATGTCATGGAAGATAGCTAACATACACCTTTGGAAAGTCCCGGGCGCATTACATAAGCCAAAAGGCATTCTTTTGTAAGCGAAAGTGCCATAGGGACAAGTGAATGTAGTCTTCTCTTGATCTTGGGGATCGATGGGTATTTGAAAATAACCCGAGAAACCATCAAGAAAGCAGTAATATTCATTACCGGCTAATCGTTCAAGCATTTGGTCCATGAAAGGTAGGGGGAAATGATCCTTTCTCGTGGCATCATTGAGTTTGCGGTAGTCTATACAAACTCTCCACCCAGTAACGAGACGAGTGGGAATCAACTCGTTGTGTTCATTGGGAACAACGGTTATTCCGCCCTTCTTGGGCACACAATGGATTGGACTAACCCACGGTGAATCCGAAATAGGGTAAATCATACCCGCATCAAGAAGTTTTATAACCTCTGTTTTGATGACTTCATGGATTTTTGGATTCACCCTTCGTTGGCTTTGAATAGTGGGCTTATAGTTGTCTTCCATGAGAATTTTGTGTGTGCAGAAGTGAGGATCAATTCCACGAATATCCGAAATTTTCCACGCAATAGCCTTCTTGTGAGCTTTCAACACAGCAACGAGGCGAGTCTTCTCTTCATCTTTCAAATCCGTTGCAATAATGACGGGCGACTTCTTGTTGTCGTCAAGGAACACGTACTCGAGATGTGGCGGCAACTCCTTTAGTTCCAAATCCGGAGGATTTTCGACGGGAGGCGTTTTCAAGGTCGTGGCATCGATAGCAATAACCGTGGGAGATGGAGGCGAAGGGTTGTCTTCGGTGAGAAGATTGTCAAAGAAACTCATATCTTCATCCCCCTCGGTGGGAGAATCATTAGTAGCTAAATTCGCATCTCCCATGGTATCTTCAAGATTGTTCCAGAATAAATCACTATCTCCAAATAGAGACAACGATGAATCAATGGAGGACACGGTCTCAACAGTGGGAAGAGAGGTAGGAATACTTTTGCAAGCATCATTAAAGTGTTCTTCACAAGCCTCATCAAGAACGTCAATACAATTAACGCTCTCATATGAATAAGGCTGTTTAGACAACTTTCCCATGTTGAAGACTACTTTGTCGTCACCCACTCTCATGATAAGCTCACCGGCTTCAACATCAATGAGAGTGCGACCGGTCCTCAAGAATGGACGACCAACAATAAGTGGCACACGGGGGTCCATTTCGTAGTCGACGACAACAAAATCAGCAGGGAAGGTGAATTTGTCGACTCCTACGATGACATCTTCGGCTATCCCCACTGGATAAGCAACCGTACGGTTGGCCAATTCCAAAGTCATTTTAGTGGGGACTAGCTCTGGGAGAGATAATTGCTTCCAAACACTTAGAGGCATGAGATTAATACTGGCACCTAGATCGGCTAGGGCCATGCAATTCTCTACTCCCGGGAAATTGCAAGGGATAAGAAAACGACCCGGATCACCAAGCTTGATTGGCAATTTCCTTAAGAGCACTGCAGAGCAGTTCTCATTAAGTTGGGTGTTGGCAATGTCGAGGAGCTTTTCCTTGTCGCTCAGAAGGTCTTTAAACATTTTGGCGTATTTGGGCATGTGAGCGAGAGCCTCAGCGAAGGAGATATTGAAATTCAGTTGTTTAAACATTTTAAGAAAGTTAGAAACCTGAATATCATCCTTGCTCTTTTGCTTCTCTTTCCTCAACCTAGAAGGATAAGGTATATTGGAAGAAGATGAAGGCTTTGGGAGTATAGGATCACTCACAACCACGGGTGGAGGAGGGGTAGAAAGAAGAGGTGGAGAAATTGGGGAAGGAGAAGGATGAGGAATGGGAGCAGGTGACTCGTTCTCCTTAGTCACAACCACCGGTGGCGGGATAGGAAGCGCGGGTTCCGTAGTACCTTTGCCACTTCGAGTGGTGATTGCTTTCATCTCCCCTCTTGGGTTAGCAACGGTGTTACTCGGAAGAGTACCCGAAGAAGAGGGTTGACTACTTTGGAAGAAACTAGCCATCATGTTCCTCAGATCATTAGTCTGGCTATCCAACGTGTTTCTCATGTCAGCTCTCAAATCATTTCCTTGCTTGACCAAATCTGCCTTCAAATTGCGCACTTCCTCTTGGAGATTTCCCACTATCACATCATTGGTTCTCATGTAGGTGGCGACCTCTTGGTGTAAAGCAGTGGTGGTTTGGTTGGAAGGAGCATTGTATGCAGGTGGTTGGTAAGCAGGTTGTTGGTAGATTTGATTGTTACGTTGAGGCGGTTGTTGCTGCTTGTGAGGTGGGATGTATGGTTGTCGAGGCTGTTGTTGTTGTTGAGGAGGGCGGTTAAGGTTTTGTTGTTGGTTTGGGTTGGTAGGAGGAAAGCCAGGTGGTGAAAGATAGTTGTTGCTGCGGTAGCTAAGCAAGTTACGGTCACCTTGAGGTTTAGCTTGATAAGCAGGTTGTTGGTAGGTGCCATATGCCGCATTCGCATTCTCAGCAGGGTAATCTTGGGTGGCGGTACAAGTTGTGTAAGAGTGGGGACCACCGCATATCTCACAAGGTTGGTTGACAGCGTTCACTTGTGCATTTTTGGCATTGTTGCTGTTGTTGTTGCTGACGGTGTGGGTGACAAGCGATTCAAGAAGCGTGGTGATTTTGTCAAGTCGCTTGTCGCTGTCATTAGTGCTAGCACTAGCAACATTGGTCCTAACACTCTTGGTTTGCACACGAGATTTGTTCTCAATGATGTCCCAAGCAGCATTGGAAGTCTTAGCCAATAAATTACCCCCTGAGGCACTATTCAGTGAATCTTGGTCACTCATGCTTAAACCATTGTAAAAAGTATTGATTTGATGTACTTTGGTAAAACCATGTTGTGGGCATTTTCTTAAAAGATCTTTGAAACGATCCCAAGATTCACTGAATGACTCATCGTACTTTTGTTCAAAGTTTATAATCTCATTCCGCAAAGCGGTAGTACGAGAGGGTGGAAAAAAGTAGTTGATAAACTTTGTTTCCAAATCCGTCCACGAGAGAATACTCTGTGGCGGTTCCTTAGCAAGCCAATGCCGGGCTTATCCCTCTAGAGAAAAGGGAAAAAGTTGTAACCTTATAACTTCCTGTGAAACTCCATTGAACTTGACCGTGTTGGTGAGTTGTAGAAATCTCTTGATATGGTCGTGTGGGTCATCAATGGTTCGTCCCAAGAATGGTTGAGCTGAGACCATCTGGATAAAGCCTGACTTGAGCTCGAAATTGTTGGCGGCAATTGGAGGGATGACAATTGGATCCGTGTTGCCATCAACATGAGCTTGCAGCAATTCAATCATTGGGCGATTATCCGGAAGGTGCTCATTGTTGTTGTTATTGTTCATGTTGTTGAAAGGCGGATTGTTGTTGTTATTATTGTTGTTCGGAGGTAGTATGTTATTGTTGTTTTGTACACCCGCCATGTCTAAGTTATCGAGAGGCTCGGGCTCTTGATAAGACGTGGATCGAGTGCGCATACACCTGCAAAAGAACGAACAAAGAAAAACAAAGCAAAAATATTTTTGGTTTTTATTGTTTTTTTTAATTTTTAGGATTTTTGAAAATTTTATATTTTTTTTTTTTTTTTTTTTTTTTTTGAAATTTTTTATGAAAAAGAACGTTCACGGGGAACGGATCCCAAAATCCAAGTTCTCACAAAAAACTTTTGATCTTAACGAGAAGAGCCGGCAGCGGCGCCATTTGATATTCAGGTTTTGCTAGGTTCAAATTTTCTCTCGATATCCTCTCGAATTGATCTAGGTCTTAAGTGGAATGATTGTTCTTGGTTACTAAAGAAAAGGGTTTTGGTTTTCTAATCTAATAAAAAGTGGAGATGAAAATTTAAACCAAAGACAATTAATTTAATGGTGATTACTAAAAACTTGTATTAAACTTAAGATTAAAATCAAGATTAAAAATTAAAATTGAAATTTAAACAAACAAACATAAAGAAACAATAAGGTAGACAAACAGTAAACTGAAGGAAATACTTGATTCGGAATTTTTAAACCTTGATTCAGAACTTGCTCATGCGGAACTTACTGACTCGGAAGTAACTATTCATTCATTCGGAACATACTCATTCGGAACATGCTCATTCGGAACATACTCATTCGGAACATGCTCATTCGGAACTTTGCGAATGAAGGTTGTTGATTCGGAAGTTTTGAAACTTCCGAATGAAGGGACTGGTTCGGAACTTTATGACTGATGCGGAACTTCTGATTCGGAAATAACTGATGCGGAACTTTCAGCTTGATTCGGAACTCAATGATGCGGAAGTAACTGATCCGGAACTTCTTCTTGATTCGGAAGTTTGAAACTTCCGAATGAAGGTGACTTGATGCGGAACTTTAGGACTGATTCGGAACCTTCCGAATGACTACTTCATTCGGAACTTTTTAGCTGGTTCGGAAGATTTGGAACCCAGATACAGTAGCAGCTTAGCGAAGAACACGGGACAAGGATTTTGATCAAAATCGAACCAAATACTTAAAAAGGATTTACCAAATTAAACACAAATCATTTAGACAATATAAGCAACAAATCCCACTAATAAAAACACAAATTCTAACAACTTTTGAGGATCAAATCAAGAAAAATAAAACTTAAGAACTTGAAGATAAAGATGAAGATGAACAAGATTAAATGGAAAGATTAAACAAAACTTTGAATTGAATGATTAATGTTTTGACAAGATTAAACAAGGATTAAAACAATAAGATTGGAATAACAAAAATTAAAATCAACAATCACCCTAGTGGTGATTGTGATGGAACGAACAAGAAAAGAGAAAAAAGGGGAGGAGAAAAACTCCAGACTAGTCTCCTAAATGTATGTGGGATGGCCTATTTATAGGTGTTTCCTTTGGTTGGTGAGTGGGCTTTCTCCCGTTCTTCGTGTCTTTTCGTCTTTTCAGAAAAGTTTCCGTTTTCGATTCTGATTCGGGATTTGTTGTCGATTAAATTCAACTCGTCTTTTAATTTCTTCGTTTAATAGACTCAAGTTTCTTCGACTTATAAAAATCTTCCATCTTTGGTCCTTTTCTTCGATAAATCTTCGAATAGGCCCAGCGACTTCAAATCTTTTGCATCTCTTGGACAATAGACTTTATCTTGAGTCTTTTTCTTCAGTAAAACCCGTGCAATCCCATGTTTTCTTCAATATTTATCCGGTTGGCTCTGAAAACACAATAAACACAAAAACCACGCATAATTCCAAACAAATGATATTAAATACGTGTTTTGGTCTCGTTTTAGCCCGAATTAAGTGGTAAAAGGATGGGTGTTTACACACCTATCAGTCCCAAAAGACATGCCTTTGAAAAATAAAGTAAAATATTTTTTGATTTTTCTGAAATTTCCAACTTTTAGGGGTTTTATATGGTTTTATATTTTTATATTTTGCTTTTGTGGATAAAAATATAAAACAATATATACACATGATCACAAAGGATACTAAGAATAGTTTACCACCACTATTCTTTCGCTTCATTTGCCAATGCCTTCATAGTCTCGGGCGAGAAAGTTCTCATTCCTAGCTTGTCGGCCAAAAATTCTATTCGAGCGCGATCTAAAGCCTTCATGAAGATATCCGCCAATTGATACTCCGATTTGACAAAGTAAAGCTCGACCACTCCATTTTCCACTTGCTCCCTGATAAAGTGATAGCGAATGTCAATATGCTTCGACAGGGAGTGTTGAACGTTGTTGCAGCATAGGGTAATTGAACTTCTGTTGTCGCAGTAGATCGGAATTTTGTTGAAACCTAGACCATAGTCGGTTAATTGCGAACGCATCCAAAGAATTTTAGCACAACAACCGGACATAGCTATGTAGTTTTCCTCCGTACTTGAAATTGCAGCGCTTATCTGCCTTTTCGATGCCCAGCTGATAAGTCGATCTCCTAGTAGTTGCAAACTTCAACTTGTGTTGCGCCTTGTATCTTGACAACATGCGTGATATGCATCTGCATATGCCATTAGTGCAATCGAGGAGTCCTTCGAGTACCAAAGTCCCCGATTAACGGTTCCTTTGAGATAACGAAAGACCCTTTTAACATCAGCTAAATGTAACTCAATAGGCCTAGTTTGATACCGAGCACACATACATATTGCAAATTGAAGGTCAGGTCTACTAACTGTAATATACAGAAGGGTACCGATCATTACATGATAAAGTGTAGGATCAATAGGAATCCCATCTGGATATGCATCTAGCTTGGTTCTCTCCACCATTGGAGTATCCACGGGGTCGCAAGATTCTATCTTATATTTCTTAAGCGATTCAAGGGCATACTTGGATTGGTTAATAAAGATGCCACTAGGACTTTGAGAGATCTGAAGTCCTAATAAAAATGATACCTTATGCATCATCGACATCTTAAATTTTGAAGACATGAGTGTCCGAAATTCATCCGATAATGTTTGGGTCGAGGCAGCATATATAATATCATCAACATATATTTGTACCATAATCATGTCTTTCCCTCGTGTCTCACATTGCATTTAGCGAAGCCTTCCGTGATGAGGAATTATGACAATAGATCATACCACGTGCGCGGAGCTTGTTTCAACCCATAGAGAGCCTTCTTAAGCCTATACACGTGATTAGGTTATTTGGGATTCACAAAACCATGCAAGGCAAATCAGCAAATCAGCAATTTAATATTGCAAATCTTTGGTTAAGTCAACTCCTAAACCATATTTATGGTCAGATTTTCTTGAAGGATTTGACTAGGTTTTGCAAGGCATGTTACTTAATGATGTACAAACTATTTATCTTTATTTTTTCAAAGATAGAAACGTGTAAGTATACACGAAATATGATTACGAGTAACTTGTACATTTTACGTTATATATTCCAAGTTACACGTTTGTCATCAACAAAACCAACAAGGTTGTATAGAATAAATATCGTAATATTTGCGCTAACAGGGTTTGTAGGATGATGTATTATGAGGGTGACTGAAATTATCCCCGTAATTGTTTCCTGAAAAGTGGACCACCTCACTAACCAAATGCCTAGCCTGAGGGGCATAGGGAATAGCCATGTATAGTGCCATTTTAGAATATATTAAGTAAAGCTTGTTTAAAGGGCAATGGAACTTGGGATAATCAAATCAAGACTTGTTTCTTGTTATAAAGCAACGGATGGTCACCAAGTGGTTTAGTGCAAACTTTTGATTATGGATGGTTATGAACAAATTCGAGCGCTGACGCGTGAATCAAAAGCAAGATATTACCTCTAAATAACTTCGATCACTGATGCGTATAAGTTATAACAACAAAACAAGTAGACAATGTGATTACCGGTTTGAAGAATACTTTTCTGGAAACTAGATTGAACACACACTTTGATATGAGTAGAAATTTTTAAAGAGTATAATTGCTAAAATCCTTTGTGTTTGTGTTTGTGAAAAATAGGGTATTTATAGGCTCGGATGTGAAAAGATAATTATATGAAATAATTTTAAATAATTTTTGCATCTGCATTAAATGCCATGTACCAAGTGGTACCCCATTTCCTTGGCTACTATAGCGTTACTACATTTCAAACGCTTTTGCAGTATTGACGTGGGGTCTTGTGTAGTTGAAAGGACAGTTTTACAACGGATTTGGTATGAAAGGGTAAGCTATTTAATGCTTAGTGGGGGCCCTTGACTAGTCGATGACAATCAAACAAGGAATATTTTTTCCTTGTTTAATGTTGTGAGTTACCAACCTCGGACATTTAGTAACTAAATCCTAGAGCATTTAGTTACACATTAAATATGTCTCAGTGTCAAGGGAAATATAAGATTTCTCATAAAGTTTTAAATAATATACACCATACTTAACACACACAAATCAGGGAGCCCGACTAGTCAATGTTCACCATGCCAAGTTCAGCTTTCAGTCTAGTGAACGGATAGTTCATAATATAGGTAGGTATATAAAGACGTACGCGTTTTAGGAAAAACGCGCGTGAATTTAAAAACCGACGTTCTTCGAGGAGGTTGTTATGGGCCCAATAGTCATTTTTGGATTAGTTTACGTTTTTGGAAATCAAAGGGTTTTAAATTAACGACAAGTTATGTTGGTCTACGCAATCCTTGGATTATCTAACTATGGAGATGATTACAAGAGAGAGAGATAGATGAAGAACTAGAGAGAGAAAGAAGAGAGAGGTTGGAGAGAATATGTGAAAATGTAAAGATTGATTATGAAAATGTGTGAACCAGCCCCTCCTAACATGCTAGGAGGGGTATATATAGCCTACTCTACATGTGGGATTCATGGGTTATATTGTAACTTACTAGATCACGAGCCCATACTAGATGTATCTCGTTGGAGTGACCGATCCTTCCGAAATACGTAAAAACGTATTTCCAACAAGTTACACTACGACGGACTAAAACTAAGACGAATTACATTTTCACGCAAATATAGACAAAATAATATTAAAATAATCAAGAATTATAAAAAATCTAAAAACTTGCAAACTAGATTAAAATGACTTCAGTAACTTAAAAATCAAAATAAAATAACTTAAAAATGTTAAATGGGCCTGGAAATGGGCCAAAACAAAACATAAAGCTTAATGGGCCCGAAATAAGCTCAATAAAAAAAATATTTGAAAAATACTTTGGAAAAGCCCTATCTGATGTAGAATTTAATTTTAAACAAAAAATTCTAAAGGCCCAAAATCTCAAACCTACTTAAAAAGCCAGAAATAAACTATATGCTAGCTTAATAGGCATAATATGCCCAATGAGCTCAAATCAAAAGCTTATTGCCTACTTTTTGGCAGACCTGACTCTTTTGGACTAATAAGAATATTGCAAAAAGAAAATTTCAAAAAGATCAATTAAATAAGCTATATTAAACAAATGACTTATTGCACAAAAGGACAAAATAGTCGATTTTGAGCAATAAGCCAACTCAGGACCTGGATCTTTTTGCAAAAGAGAATTAAGCTAGAAACTCTTCTTTTAAATGAAAATAAGTTTGAAAAGCTAACAAAATCTAAACCAAAAGCTGTAAATCTATTAATAAGCTATAAAAACAGAGTTTAGGTATAAAAACAAAGTTGTGCAAAGAGAATTAAGCTAGAAATAATCAAATAAGCTAAATTGGCCAATTTTGTACAAAGTCAACAAAAGTCAACTTTGTACAAAAAGCTCAAAAATGAAAATAGTGACTAGGAAAAGCTGTGAAAATGATATATAAGTTGTTGATGGCCTTTAGGTCAAGGCCTTATGGTTATTATGATGGCAGTTGGCCAAATTTTGCTTGTTGAATTCGACAGTTAACCCAATAAGCACAATTGGTGCTTATTGGGGAATATGTAATTTAAACACAAGCAATATTACATCAAAATAAGGACAAGACAAGCAACAGTTTAAAAAGCAAATGGCAAGTAGCTCTAATCCTAAACTAACAGTGGAAAATCAAAACTAACTAACATTGGTAAGCAAATTACCTTTGCTACACCCTAGATGCACTTGAGCCAAATTTGGCTTATCAGAACTCCTCAAAAAGCAGTCTAACCAGCAAATAGGCAACAAACAGGTCTAAAGCAACATGTAATCTAATAGAATCCTAAGTTTCAGAATCTATAAACTTAAAATGAACAAGTTAACTAATCTGATGTATTTAATTAGAAAACATGCAATGATTTGCACAAATTACTACTCAAATTATTCTAGCAAGTAAACAAGGGTTTGTAGTGTTATCAGATAAATTCAAGTCATGCAAGACAAGTCATACACCACTCAAATCAACATAATCAGATAAACCACAAGGTATATAAGCTTTCTATGCATAATTATGAAAAGCACTCAAAATCAATTTTAACACTACACTATTGAATTTTAAAGCATTAACCAGCTACCCTAGCATATCTAAATGTGTATAGGCACAAATAAGATTAAAACTTGGTGTCAACAACTCCTAACCAGTCTATACCAAACACACTATAAACATGGCAGAACACAAAGATTAACAAAGCAGATTCAATATTTAAACTAGTGCAAGCCCTAAAATATCATGGAACATAATATATAAGCAATATAAAGTAAAAATAAGCAGGAAGAACGCACTATTAAGTAGAACAATAAGCAATTCAACACATAGGCAGAATAAGGTCAGAAAGTGAAATGAAAGTTCAAAGCTAAAACCTTAAACACCCCTTGGAATGAGCTGATGTAATCTATTGCAAGCTTTCCTGAATTATGAGCTTATGGCAGAAGCTTATGGCTGGGTTGGGACTACAACAGTTCCAATCACAAGACTACCACAATCTTGTGATTTTTTTCTTTGAGACCTGAAAATAACAACATAAACGAGCTACAAGCACATGAAACTAATCAAGAGCTCAGTTGTCAATTGAGATTTTAAAGAGCTTAATGTAAAGTGAGTAGAAGCTGGAAATAACAAACACATGAAACTAATAAAAAAATCTTTGAACCATAGATGTGCAATAAGAAAAGGTGTAACCAAACAAAAAATAACAAGCTCTTATAAACCTCACATGCACTTTATTTGTCAAATCAGGTGCACATGATCAATTTATAAGTTCTTGGTTCTTCAAAATCTTTAACGAAATAATTAAAGAACAAGTTGAATAAAACATGAAAAGTAAAATTGCAGAAAATAAAATGAGTTGAATGTAAAACAAAGTAAATTAAATTGGAACTCAGAAAATTGCAAAGTCTTAAAATTACTTTAATTATTTAATAAAAAGAGTTTACAAAATTTTTAGAACAAGAGAAATAAAAATATGCTAAGTGCCTTATATACTAGCTACAAGATGATTTTAGATATACGAGAAGACGAAACCCTAGCTATTGAACTTCCAGAATTGAACTTGCAAGATGACATGAAAGATGTTGTTAGATACCAAGTTTGAAAGTAGTCAAAGTGCTTCATGTGAATAATCCTACTACCATGTGATGTCGGTGATGAAAAAAGCAATCTTAGTTGTTGGTTTGGGTGTGGGGAGCACGCAAGTAGATCTAAACCATCAATCTTGTCCATATTTTGGGAAATGAGGAAAGGGACGGGGCAGGGGAGCTCCATGTGGGGGTGTTAGGTGGTGATCTGGCGTTTTCTTCACATGGTTTAGTTTAAAAAATGTTTAATTCACGATCTAGAAAATATAAAAAAACCCATGATTTGTGTATTAATTGGTTTTAGGGTTTATGGTTGGTAAATGGTGCGTTTGATCTGGTTGGATGGGTTAAGGGGGTGTTTAGCGCCAAAGATCAAACTAATTATAGTTTAAAATTAGGGCTTAAGTGAAAACGGGTAAGGTGGGAAGTTGGGCGGTTCTGGGTAACAGATTGGGCTTGGTCGGATAAATGGGTAATTATGGGTTATATTGATGGGTGTTTTAGTCCCCACACTTCCATATTGGCAGAAAAAGTCCCTCTGAATTTGGAAATACTTTAGGGCATATTTCCTTCACAAATAGGTTTGCAAATTGGGAAAATTAGTCCTTATGTTCTGCAGATAATGGTAAAGGACTTCTTTTGCACATTTCTTTGAAATTCAAGGGTCAATCATGTGAAGTCTTCAAAATTTTGGAACCAACCTTGTAATTTTGAGGTTTACAAGGGTATAAAATGTAATTCCTTTAAACTTTAGGGACCAAAATTGTACATCTTCAATTCTTCAAGGTCTTTTTGGAAATTCAACGTCCGGGTCCGGTTCTTTTGTGCGGCTTCATTTCCCGTGCTCGTTTTTGCTTGTTTCTTGTGATCTTTGGTAAATTCACGATATTTGAGCCTGTAATCACACAATGAAGAAAACAAAGGTATTTTGCATGGTTTTATGATATTTTTCGTATTCTAAGCCTAATTTAGGGAATGAGAGTATGTCTAATTAGAGTCTCATCATGAACGTTGGTTCATCCAAGGGTTTTCTGAAAATATCAGCCAACTGATACTTAGTGGGGATGCAGTGTAGTTCAATATCCCCTTTCAAGATGTGATCCATGAGTAAGTGATACCTTACAATATGTTTTGTCCTAGAGTGTAGGACTGGGTTGTGATTGGGTTGTTCTATATGGCAATAGCATTGGTGTTGTCACACAATATGGGAACTACTTTGTATTCAACATTGTAGTCCCTGAGTTGACTTTTCATCCAAAGGATGTTAGCACAACAACCTGATGCTGCCACATACTCAGCCTTAGTAGAGGACATAGCCACTAACTGTTGTTTCTTTGCACTCCAACATACTAGCTTGCCACCAAGAAACTGACATGCACCTGAGGTATTTTTTCTGTCCATGTTGCAACCAGCATAGTCTAAGTCTGAGTATCCCTTAAGATCGAAGCCTGAGCAATGAGGATACCAAAGACCCAGTGCTTGAATATCCTTCAGGTACTTGAAGATTCGTTTAACAACAGTAAGGTGTGATTCTTTGAGATCGGCATAATATCTTGCACATAAATTCATTGAGAATTGAATATCAGGCCTAGTTGCTGTTAGGTACATTAATGATCCAATCATCCCCTATAAAGGGTTTGATTCACTGGTTTATCAGTAAGATTAGGACCTAAGTTGTTTGGGGTAACCGTAGGTGTCTTTACTAAAACACACCAAGAGATATCATATTTCTTGAGTATTTATCTAGTGTATTTTTCTTGACATACTGAGATCCTTTTGTCCCCCTGCTTGATTTGAAGTCCAAGAAAATATGTTAACTCCCCCATCATACTCATTTCAAATTTCATCGTCATAAGTTTTTCAAATTTTTTACAAAGCTTGTAGTCAGTTGACCTAAATATGATGTCATCAACATATATTTGAACAAGCAAAACATGTTCCTTGGTTCTGAAGATAAACAATATGTTAGCTATCTTCCCCCTAGCAACTTTATTCATTATCAAGAAGGTAGAGATAGTTTTATACCATGCTCTAGGTGCTTGTTTAAGTCCATATAGGGCTTTGTATAATTTGTAGACATGGTTAGGAAACTCAGAACTCTCAAAACCAGGAGGTTGTGCTACATAAACTTCTTCAGTTATCTTTCCATTCAGGAAGGCACTTTTCACATCCATTTGAAACACTTTGAAGTTCATGTATGTGGCATATGCAAGGAAGATCTTGATGGCTTCCATCCTTGCTACAAGGGCAAAGGTCTCTTCGTAGTCAGTTCCTTCTAATTGGCCACACCCATGAACAACAAGCATAGCCTTGTTTTTTATAACAGTTCCACTTTCACCTGTCTTGTTTTTGTACACCCATTTTGTGCCAGTTTTTTCTGATTTGAATCAAGAAAGACAATGATCACATCTATTTCAGTAGGCAGGAAAGGCGCGGAAGCTACCAAAATAACAATTGTTACCTTACGCTTCCATTTTTCTAATATTATTGAATAACAAGAGTTGATTTCCCCAAGGGAGAGGAACTAGTTTCCATACTTTTTTCATGAGGAACTGATTGAGTTCTTCTTGCATGGACTCAACCCATCCTAGATGTTTTATAGCCTCTGAAACCTTTTTATGTTCGATCTCAGAGAGAAAGTCTGCAAACATGCATTCATGGGCTGAGGCTGCAGAAAGTTGAGCAGCTTGGCTGCGAGTGAGCATCCTTTCATATACATCACCAATTATATTTACAAGTTCTATATGTTGATGTCTTGACCATCTATCCTGAGAACGTGGAGTAGAACTTGTACATAACTGGTGATTATCAGGGACTTGCTCTTCAGTACCGAGTAATAAAGTATCAATTTCCACTGAAGGATTTTTAGTGATTGATAGATAATTTGTTATCTCATCTACACCCTCAGTGTTCGAAGTACTTGGAGAATCATTGGACTCTTCAGACTGAGTGGATGGGATAATCACTTCAGGGGTAGTCTGATTAATGATCACGTTTGTGATCGACCTATTGTGAGGTGAGATGTGGAATGATACATCAACATCAGTTTGATAATGTCTAGTGGGATCATTTTCATACTCATCGGGTGGGTATCTAGATGAGTTATTAATCCCTATATCATCCACTAGTTGATCTGTGAAATTTATGGCATCCATGCGTTCATCAAATGTGATATGGAAGTATTCCTCAACATGTTGTCTCTTTATGCTAAAGACCTTGAAGGCTTTAGAGACAAATGAATATCCTAGAAAGTATACATCATTAGCTTTTGCATCAAATTTGCCAAGATGGTCCTTTTGATTATGAATGAACACAGGACATCCAAACACATGAAAGTAGCTGATGTTTGGGATCCAAACACAGGTGCTTTTCAGTGGGTCAAAATTACCTTGTCAGGATAATGAGGATTGACGAATCATTCCGGCTGTGTGACATAGACTTCTTCCTTTAAAGGACCGTTAAGAAACGCCGTCTTTACGTCCATTTGATAAACGATGAATCCCTTATGTGCAGCATAAGCAAGGAAAATCCTGACTGCTTCCAAACGAGCTACTGGTGCAAATGATTCTTCAAAATCAATACC
The DNA here is from genome assembly GCA_025667525.1 of Glebionis coronaria. Classification (NCBI taxonomy): domain Eukaryota; kingdom Viridiplantae; phylum Streptophyta; class Magnoliopsida; order Asterales; family Asteraceae; genus Glebionis; species Glebionis coronaria. The sequence goes on from CM046882.1 coordinate 521,219,205, forward strand.
CTCTTTTTGACCATACCCTTTAGCCATGAGCCTAGCTTTGTTCTTGATAATCGTGTTTTCTTCATCCATCTTGTTTTTCCAGACCCATCGAAGATTTAAAGGAATTACATCGTATGGTCTATCAACAAGTTCCCAGACTTTAAGTCTTTCAAATTGGAGAAGTTCATCTTGCACCGATTCAATCCAAGCATGACCAGCCAATGCTTCTTTGATATTTGTTGGTTCAGCTGTACTCACGGCAAGTGCGAACATACAAACATCACCATCGATTTCAAGTTGTCGTCTTGTACGAACGGGCTGTGAAGGGTTTCCAATTACTTGAACCAAAGGATGATCTCGGGTCCAATGATGTGTTGAAGGATGTCATTGGTAAAACGTATGCATATTTGACGAATCGACATGGCGAGTAGAAGACTCTCCAGTTTCGTGTACCGGTGTACCGAATGGGTTGATAAAGTCATCTTCGTCATTTAATGCATAGTCTGCTTGATTTGTGTTATCTGGAGCAATGACAGTAGTTGTGGATGTTGTAGGAGCAGTTGTTGATGTTATATTCTGAGGAGGTAAATCTCTAGCAACCCGTGTTGAAGTAGATGAAGTTGTATCCTTTTGTTGACGATGATCGGTATCATCATTCTTATCATGAGTGACAGCGGAAGACTTCGATACAACATGTTTCTCCCCCATGAAATATTCATCATACATTGGTCCATATAACATTTCCAACTCTTCAATTGTCGTGTTGACTGTCATATCTGCTCTTGGAACATTTTCTTGAACCAACTTTGAACTTGACGGTTCATTGATGTGGTCTTGAGCTCTGAGTTCCGTGAAAAACGGAAGTCGTTTGTCGTTGTGGATCGGGACTTAAACTGTTTTGTTCAAGTGCCATCTCTTGCAATTCATCAAATCTGACATGAATGGTCTCGATTATTAATTTTGTTCTCTTGTTGTAAACTCTATATCCCTTTGACTGGGTTGCATATCCCACAAGAATGCATGCATCACCTTTCTCTTTCATCTTGTCCAAATTTTCACCATCTCGTATAATGTAACAAATACATCCAAAAACATGAAGGTGTTTGAGTGAAGGTTTTCGATCATGAATTATGTGATATGGTGTCTTTTCGTGTCTTGGGATAATTAAGGATCGGTTTTGTGTGTAGCATGCGGTTGACACTGCTTCTGTTGATCCCAAACTTAGATCGATTAGCTTTGTGTATACGAGATTAGATCAAGTATAACACGTAGAGAAACCTTTGTTATATGCTTTGTGAATCTAAGTGTTATGCGGAATTTAACACTTAAACAAGAACACAAGATGTAAACAAAACTTTCACTTTGATTATGAATGTCGAACTTGCTTACAATGAAAGATGTTTACGAATGAAAACTTATGTAAAACTTGATACTAAACATTAATCTAAAGGCCTTCTTTTATAGACTAAGAAGCCTTGTACAATAAGCTACGTATCAACTATTCTAGGTAAAGATAAACATAGAAAATACATTGTCGTTTCTATCCTTACTAGAAGTATTCTAGAATATAATAAACGTGTAGCTTATATCTTCCATCAGTGCTTGTCTTCAATCTGTCAACGCTTGACTTTAACTTGTCAACGCTTGAGCTGTCAACGCTCACTTTGTTCCTGTCAACGCTTGAGTTGTTCTTGTCAGCGTTCAAGTGATCTGGCCTTAATTTATTCCCAACAATCCTCCCCTAAACTTGATATCCACTCTTATGATCAAGTTTCTGAATAATCATTAAGAACTTGGAGGAGTCTGACAAACCTTCTCATATTGGTAATAAATAAATCTGATCAAATTCTTTGCCACGTCACTTGTATAGTCTATCTCCAGCTGAGTGTCCTTCATCTTTTCCAAAACAGCCTTGGATATGAAATATTGAGCATCCACAAGTAGATACTCAGCAAACTTAGTAGAACTCAAATGGTATACACCAGCAGCTGAATATAACCTCTATTGAAGACCACTGAGGTCATCTTCAAGATCCTTCCATATTTCAGGATCTTCCTCATTTGTCCCACACATTCTTTTGAATGTGGTCCAAAGTTTTATTCCATTAGCTGAAGTTGGTGCTTCAGCCTCATACTTGGTTTCCAGCAATCTCCAAAGATCCACCAAGTCTTCTCTATCACAACTTGCAAATAAAGATATGAGAGTGGTAAAAGTGTGTACCTCCTTTCCAAATCTTCCAATCTTCCAGAATCCACATTCATCCTCATCATAACTCACAATTGGATTCCTGGAATCTAATGGTAACACCTGCACCATATCTGAAGCTTCTAATGGGGAGAGCTTGAGGCTCTTTCTAATAACTGCTTCACTTGGATATAGTGAATTCATATCTTTTGGAAATTCAAGTGTAAATCCCTTCTTCACTGGTCTGGGAACTATCATAGCTTTCTTGATTTCCATCTCTTCTGCAAGTTGCTCCTTTCTTTCATCTGAAAGAAGTCTGTAAGTGTTCTCTTCCTGCACTTTCACCCAAATAGGATAAGCCCTATGTTCCAACTCATCAAATGTCAAAGCCTTCAACTTCTGATGTGTCCATCCAACTCCATGACATCTGAGCAACATAAAATAGAGCTCCCTTCTATCCCTTTTCAACTCAGAGAGAATATTGCTTGCCTTGTGCTTCAAAATCACCTTACAATCCTTCTGAACTCTAAGAAGAAGCTCCAAACCCTATATTTGATCTGAAATGGTCAAGTCTGGATTATCCATACAGCTTTCTTCCCAAGAATTGTACATCTGAACCACCTCTGGCATGTCAAAGTCAACCTGCAACTTTAAATCTCTCAACTTTTCCCTAGCAAGCTCATCACCATACTCAAGCCTTTCTGGTTCTATAATCATCACACTTGAGTCTGAGCTAGCTCCATTACTTTCTTCTTCAGAAGTCACAACAAATGGTGACTTTTCTTTTTCACCTTGTTCCATCAATTGTTCAGCCAGTCTTCTATCAAATTCAACCTGGGCTGCATTCTTTGGAACACTTTCTTCTACCAATTTACCCTTACCCTTATCTGATGGTGCAATGGTTGGTAAGGTAGATGGTAATACCTGAGTAGGAACATCCTTGATGATAGATGATGACTGGAATACATCACCTCCATATGTAGATCTGTCAACGCCCAAATTTCCTCTATCAGCGCCCAAAATACTTCTATCAGCGTCCAAATTTGTCTTGTCAACGCTCAAATATTTTCCCTCAGCGCCTTGTGTAACCTCTCTCAACATAGCTGTAAATGATAAATTTAGATTGGTTGGAGAGATTAAGGACGTATCAAAACCTGTTTGTTCCTTCAAAGTTGTAAGAGCTTCAGCAACATCCATTGATTGACCATCTTGACTGCTCTTATCACTCAGATTTCTGTGATCTTCCTCCCCTTTGGAAGACTCCTCCATACCCCTCCTAGCATGATCACTCTCCAAAACAACAATCCTCTCCCTCAATTCCTTGAGTTCAAGGCCTTGTGAGCTGACAATTTGTACTAAGTCTGCATTTTGCTTTTGCAAGCGAATGCAGACTGCCGTCAATTCCAAAAGAGTCATTGGTTCCAGACTGCCCTCTTCTGAAATAGGGATTTGACCTCCCAAGTCAGGTTCATTGGGCATGGATGAGGACTTAATTATGGTGGGACTGCCTTGGCCAGCTTCTAAGCCAGAACCAATAGTCCCAGCCTCATCCAGGTCACCAGCCACACTTGTGGTGGTGGTTCTCTCTGCTTCATGGCTAGGACCACCAGAGGAGAACACTCCAGTAGTCATTTGGCGTTTGATCAACCTATATTCAGGTGGTGTGGAAGATGGTGTGGAAGAATGTGTAGATGTGGGTTGGTTAAGGGGTGTTTGGGATTGTGAAGGTTGGGTGTCAGTGTTGGAAATAGGCACATCAACGCCAACATTTGATGTGTCAGCATCAAAGGGTTCTTGGTCAATTTGCATTTGTTCAGGTGAGGGTAAAGGTTCTGGGATAGGTTCAAGTTGTGGTTGAAGGTCAATATGAGGTTGGGGATCAGGTTGGGGTTGTGCTGCTGCAATAACAGCAAGCATGGCTGGGGTTAAAGGTAAGTCTCTATGAGGTGGTGAATTCATCTTTGTAAAAATAGCTTTCTTTTGTTCAGGGATTTTATAAAAATCATTGTGATCCCTTGAACAATATCTTTGATCATCAAAAATCATTTGCAGAAAACGGGGATAAGCTAAAGTCATTTTTGTCCCCTTGTTTTTACACATCCCTTCAAAAATCATTTTAGAATAGTTATATTTTTGCCCTGTTGCAATGCACACAATAGCAGTTGCAATGGATCTATTGATCTCATTATGTGCAGTACATTTGGGACTCAAACATTGAAGGAGAATGTGAATGAGGTACTTCCAGGCTGGGGGAAATTCCTGCTTATGGTACTTATTAAGAGTACCTTCATCAGGAATTGGATATCCCAAAGCCCTAAGCCCTTGTTCTATTTCATTTATGGGAAGGATGGTTATACCATCAGCATCATCAAGATGCAAGGCCTGGCGTACCAAGGCCTCAGTAACCACCCAAGATCTCCCATGAACAATAGAAGTTAATGTGGTCACTCCATTAACTGTTGAGGAACTGACAGTGTTCCAAAACTGCTTAATGTGTGTGACTGGAATGAGTGGTGCATGAGAAAGAGCATACCTTAAGGGGGATGCGTTCAAATACGCCACCATTTGTGTGTATTGAGGAAACAAATCATTATCAGCAACAAGATAAGCAATCATGTTGTGTTGAGACTTGAACCCCAAATCCAATTCTGCTGAGTTAAATCTTGGTGCCATTGATGAAAGCTGTTAATTTGAAGTGTAAAAGATGAAGGTTGATAAGAGAAAAGTGTTAGACAAGAATTATAGATACCCTGTTTTAAAATAGGAGCCAAATTTATAGGAGATAAAGAATGCATGTGATTGGCCCAAAAATAGGCAAAGATTTTCAAAAACTAATCATGAAAATATTGAAAAAGTTATAAGTTATCTCATGCATTTAATGAAAGTAACAACTCCTAAAATTACGTCTTGAAAATATGTCAAAAAGTAACAACTGGGTAGGTCCCATTGAGTGTCAACGGTCAAAAATAACCCATCAACGCCCAACGGCTATAATCTTGTCAACGTTCGCCTAAAGCCATGTCAGCGTCCAATTTGGTCACAACAACGCTTGGAAAAATCTTGTCAGCGTCCAAAAATAAAATTGTTTTAAAAAGTGAAAAATGACCTTAACAAGTAATTTATCCTAGAGAAAATAACCAAAAGCTGATAATCATTATAGGGCGGCAAGCACTGTCCAGTTATGCACACTTGCATAAGCAAGATAGACATAACAGTCCTCTAGTGTCCCTTGCTAACCAAAATTCTTAACAACCAAGTTACCTTACAAAATTCTTGTTACTCCCAGGTAAATCCCATATCAAAATCATTCCCAAGTCCCCCAACAGACCACAACCAATTCTAGGCCAAAAATGTCTTGGCAGCATGCAAAGTTGATATACTATGCATGCTATAGTGCCTCATGGTTTAGTAAAACTAACCCATACTCACCTGTGGACACAATCTATAATTGTGATAAGAGTATCATATGGATACCCAAAAATCCTAAAGGTTCCTAAAACCTCCCCTTAAACTATGATACAAAAAGTTTGCTAAAATCATGCATGAACATAAAAATTTATGTCAAGATAGGAATGAAACATTCCAACCATCATCCATAAATAAAAACTTGTCCAAATGCTTCTCCTTTGATCCATAAGCAACTCTGTATCCAATGGTATACTGCTAACACCATCTGCACATTTAGATTGAAAACCACAAAACTAACATTGTTGCTGACAACGCCCCGATAACACATAACAGCGTTGAAGGAAGCTTTGTCAGCGTTAGACAATTATATTGCTGACAACGTTGCAAAAGCACTTATCAGTGTTCAAACAACCTTTGTCAGTGTTAGAAAAATATAGTGGAAAATCTAAATCACCAATAAGACCAATAATAATAATGCATCATCCTGTACATACTTTTACAAAAAGAATCCAAAACACATATTTAAGTGAGATTAACCATTCCAATACTTGTTACCAAGTATTGAAATCTTCCAGTATCAAAAGGTTTAGTTAATAAATCTGACACATTTTCCTCAATGTCAACCCTATCTGGTTGTATTAAACCTTTCTCAAAGCAATCTCTTATAAAATGGTGTCTAATTTCTATGTGTTTAGTTTTAGAATGATGCACATGATTCTTAATGATGCATAAAGTACTATTATTGTCAACAAATATCTTAGTATGCATGAAATTATACCCATAATCCAACAGCTGGTTCTGAATCCACAACACTTGACCACAACATGCTGCTGCAGCCACATACTCTGCTTCAGTTGTAGAGTTAGCCACCACTGTTTGTTTCTTGCATTGCCAAGATATTAACCTGCTCCCAAGAAACTGACATCCACCAGTTGTGGATTTCCTATCAAACTTGTCACCTCCATAATCACTATCTGAATATGCAATCAGCTCCAATGGTGAATCCTTTGGGTACCACAAACCAAGATTAGGGAAACATCTTAGGTACCTAAAGATCCTCTTCACAACATAAAGGTGACATTCTTTGGGAGTCACTTGATGACGTGCACAAGCACATACAGCAAACATGATATCAGGTCTGGAAGCAGTAAGATACATCAAGGATCCAATCATGGATCTATAATGCCTGACATCAACATCTTTCCCATCTCCAATCTTTCCCCAAGGGTGTTCTCTATCCATAGGAGTAGAAGCCCTCTTTTCATGTGGAGAAAAGCCAAACTTCTTCAAGATTTCAGCAACATATTTGTCCTGGGAGATGAAGATACCATCTTCTTTCTGCTGAACTTGTAAACCAATAAAGAAGTTCATCTCCCCCATAGCACTCATCTTGAATTTGTCTGTCATAAGCTTGGAGAAATCCTCACTCATCTTTGGATCAGTAGACCCAAAAATGATATCATCAACATAGACCTGCACAAGCAACACATCTTTGCCTTTCTTCTTTGGAAATAGTGTCTGATCTATGGTGCCCTTCTTGAATCCATTGTCCACCAAATAAGTGGACAAAGTACCATACCATGCTCTAGGGGCTTGATGAAGGCCATACATAGCCTTTTTGACTCTATACACTTTATCTGGATGCTCTGGATCCTCAAAACCAGGAGGTTGCATGACATAAACTTCCTCAACAATGGTGCCATACAAGAATGCACTTTTCACATCTATTTGATAGACTGTGAAGCCCGTGCAAGATGCATAGGCTAGAAAAATCCTAATAGCTTCAATCCTTGCAACTGGTGCAAAGACTTCTTCATAATCTATCCCCTCCTCTTGTGTATAACCTTGAGCCACTAACCTTGCCTTGTTTCTGACCACAATACCTCTTTCATCTCTTTTGTTCCTGAGAACCCATCTTGTCCCTATTGGTCTGACATATCTAGGACAATCAACCAGCTCCCAAACATCCTGAATAGCAAATTGGTGAAGCTCATCCTGCATTGCTTCCACCCAACTTGGTTCTTTGAGAGCATCAAATATCTTCTTGGGTTCTTCTTGTGACAGAAAACATGCAAACAAACATGCTTGCACAAGAGGGGTATCAACCTTCTTGTGTATATTGGCAATAAATCCACCAAGACATTGATGGGATCTTCTTGTCTGAACTGGAGTCATAACATCACCAATGATCTGAGATGGGGGGTGATTCTTCATTGTGGAAGTGAGAACCCCTCCTTCAAAAAGTCTGGTGTCCTCAACTTCACGCTCCATGTTGCCAATATCTTCTCCATCAGACTCTCTTTGAGCAACAGGAATCTCTTCATGGACATTGGAAGATCCACGTTGTTCAAAACTGGAAGAGAAAAGATGCTCATAAGTGTTGTCAACGTTTGAATCTTGGTTGTCAGCGTCTGTGCTAACAGCGCTTGAAATGTTGTTGTCAACGTCTGAATTGGTCTTGTCAGCGCTAGATTTGCCTTTGTCAGCGCCTGAAGAACCATGCATGTTTGTATCTGGTGGTATTTGGAAACCACCATTATCTTGTCCAGCAGCAGCAGCAGCAAAAGCATCAGTCCAAATGGGAATTGTGACATATTCAAATGTAGGAGATGCCTTTTCTGCTTGTGATCCAACCCTCTCATCAACCTGTGTACCTGAAACATTAACGACTCGTTCCTCCACAACATTTGAAGTTACCTTCACAATGTCTGGATTAGTGACAGGCATATAATTTAAAGTTCTAGATAAGGGTTCCAAATCAAACAACCAGTTAGGACCACTTTCAGGATCACTAGGTTTATTCTCTAAGAACCTAACATGTACTCTCTCAACAATACGTTTGTCCTCCTTAAGATAAACCCTATAACCCTTGCTCTGCACTGAATACCCCATGAAGTAACCTTCATCACCTTTTGCACTAAATTTCCCTAAGGCATCACTAGTGTCTAGGACTACTACATGACATCCAAAAGGTCTGAGAAAACCAATATTAGGTTTTCTTCCCCAAAGTAACTCATAAGGTGTTTTGTTCTGAATTTTGTTAACCAATGCTCTATTTTGCACATAGCATGCTGTATTAACAGCCTCAGCCCAAAAGGCTATGGGAAAGTGAGCATCAGCCAACATTGTTCTGGCTGCTTCAATTAGGGTTCTATTTTTCCTTTCAGCAACCCCATTTTGTTGTGGGGTTCTAGCAATACTGAATTGCCTAGTAATTCCCTTCCTGGCACAAAAATCATCAAGCTTTTTGTTCCTAAATTCTCCACCATTATCACTCCTAAGCATCTTAACCTCATTGCCAGACCTTTTCTCAATTTGAGTGATAAATTCAATAAGAACATCAGCTGTTTCACTCTTCATAGCTAGAAAGAATGTCCAAGTAAACCTAGAAAAGTCATCAGTGACAACAAAACAATATGACTTGCCATTCAAACTTTCTATATTAGTTGGACCAAAGAGGTCCATGTGAAGCATATGAAGAGGTCTGGAACTAGTATGCACCTGTTTGGACTTGAATGAGACCTTGTGCTGCTTGCCTTTAAGACATGCAACACAAGAGTGGTCATTGTGGAAGGCCTTCTCAGGCAAACCATCAACTAAACCAAGCCTCACAAGTCTATTTATATTTTTAAAATTTATGTGCCCTAGTCTCCTGTGCCACAAATTACTTTCATCTACTGAGGCCTTAGCATAAAAACAAGACATATTTGTATTCACTTTAATCCCATTTAAATTCACATTGTATATGTCCTTATGCCTAGGTGTTCTATACTCAATATACTTCTCACCAGGGATCTTAAAATCCTTGCTTAACACCAAACACTCAGTATCAGTGAAAAGAACCTTATTTTTGTTATCACACACTTGTGATACACTAAACAGATTATAATCCAGTTATTTTACCAGGAAGACGTTCTCAAAACGTAGATTATTGGTGAGAAGGGTTCCTTTGCCTGTAATGGTGCCGTAGCCCCCTCCAAAGTATACCTTATCACCATCTTTAATAGGAGAGAAGTTCGTCAGATAGTCTTCCTTTCCTGTCATGTGCCTTGAGCATCCACTATCCCAATATCCATAATCATTGATCTATTTCTGAATGCCCTGCACATAAAGAAAACAAATTAGTTTTCTTTGGGAACCCAAGTCTCAGAAGACTTGGATTCATCTGGTTGTTCAATAAGAACAGACTTAGTTCTCACAACAACCCCATTCTCATCCCTTTTTGGATGAAAAACCTAGTTAACCCCAATTGGTTTTGTAATGACCTTTGAAATGTAATTAAATCTATTGCAAGTCATTGAAATTCCATTATTATTAGGGTTCTGATCTTTCTTGGGTCTCCATGTTAAGCTTGAAGAAGCTTTAGACCCCTTACCTTGTGGCTGCAAATATTTAGGTCTGGTCACGTTTCTGTCAGCGTTGGATTTTGTCCTGTCAATGCTGAAATTACCCTTGTCAGCGTTGAACCTAGGGTTTGCTATAGGAACCCATTGCCTATTTGACCAGGTGTTTGTCTTTTGAAAAGGTCTTTGTCCATGAGTGTTAGACCTTCTAGAGAAGAATGGGGCAGGTCTAATCACTTGTGGACTTTGCTGCACACAAGGTCTGGGTCTGACAACGTTTGACTTCCTAACAACGTTGACTTTCTTCCTATCAGCGCTGAAATTGTTCCTATCAGCGCTGGCTTTGGGAGCGTTGACACACTTGTATGCCAAATGTGAAAAGCTACCACAAGTATAACAGGCTTTCTTAGACACACTCTTAGGTCTAGAAGCAAAGAAACCTGTTCCATGATTGTTAACTTGGTTCTTGGGTGACCTATTATTTCTATACATCTCTGCATATTTAATGGTAGGTCTTCTAACAGTGTTTGAGCCTAGGTCAACAGCTTTACCAGTAACCGGGTGAGTAACCTTAATGGGTGGTGATTCATTGGGACTTTCACATAGCAAACCTCCCTTAACAAATAAAGTAGGGTTAGCTTTCTTCCACTCATTTAGGTCAGTCAGTTTTTGTTGATACTCTTCTACTGGAGTGACAACTCTTGGTGGAGGAGAGAATTCCTCTTCTTGGCATTCTGGTATACCAGTCCAAGACAAATCCTTTCTAAGGACACCATAGAAGTCACCAGCTGGTGGTGGAACCAGAGAGTAATCATTCATCCCAATCCCAGTCATGTCCTTAGGATCCCTTTGTTTAGCTACACAATCTCCAAGGGCTTGGGTGGCTTTATCAAATCTTTGAATCTTGAGGTCAACATTATCTTTATTCTTAATTGCCTCATCTAACTTAGCCTGTAGGTCTCTATTGACTTTTGTCATGATATTTCTAATATCCATACTACCCTCTAGCTCATGTTTTAAGATATTTATCTTATCTTTTAAATCAAATTCCATTTTCTTGTATTCAGAAACGGTTTTCTCAGTTTCAGTAAGAGCTAGTTGGTAATTGGACAATTTACACCTTTCAGTGCTCATATCATCTTTTAGTTTTAACACCTCTTTGTTAAGTCTATCAGTGTTTAACCTACAACCTTTGCTACAAAAAGCATCATCATATACCTCATTATCAGATGAAGAGGAGGAGTGTGCCATGAGAGCATATTCAACATGCTCTTCTTCTTCAATATCAGCAATCAAAGCTTTGTCCTCTTCAGCATCCTTAGCCAGATAGCTCCAATCCCATCCAGTACCATCAATTCCTTGAACTACAACCATGGCTTTGGAGTCTTGAGCTTTAACAACCTGACTTGAGGGTTTACCAGCATCAGATCTTCTAGGAGATCTGCATTCCCTCATGAAGTGCCCCATGCGATGACAGTTGTAGCACTCAACTTTGGATTTATCAAATCCAGCAGTGTCTTTAGCATTGAAGGTCATCTTCTTCTTGAACCTTCTATTCCACCTATTTGCTCTTATACTAGCAAGAGCCATGTTCCACTTGATGTCCATCTCTTCCAAGTGTTCATCACTTATCTGCTCAAGGTCCTCATATGTAATCACTGAACCATTGGGCAAAGAAGCAATGTAAGCACACACAGTATCCAAATCCAAACCAGCAGGTTTAACTCTTGGGCAGTCATTCATGAATGTGTCAGCGTCTGAAAAGGAGACGTTGACAGGACTTGTTCCAGCGCTGACAAATGATGATCCAGTAACTAGATGCATAAAAGAGTCCTTCTGATTGAATTGACCTTCACTATGAGAGAAGAAGGCCATGTTGCTGGTGCTTGCTTTGCTTCCATGTGCTGAAAGAGTTTCATCTTCCAACAGTCTTAGTTTGTTGTAGATGTCATCAAACGAAGAGCTCTTGTAAGTATTATTGGCAAGAATAGATCTTGCCTCAATCTTCCATGCCTCACCAAGACTTTTTAGAAAGGTAGCATTGGTGTCAACATCACCAACTTGTGTCCCCATGAAGGACAACTTGCTAGTGATGTCAAGCAATCTGCTTCTCACACTACTCAGTTTCTCATTGGGCTGAGCTTTGAAGACAGCATAATCATGCAGAAGTTCCTTTTTCTTTTCTTCCTTAGTGTCTGCATTACCACCATATGCAACTTCAATTGCTTCCCAAAGATCCTTAGCAGATTCATAGCCTCTATATTTGTGCTGATTTTCTTGTCCCAAAGAGACTTTCAGAATATTTAGGGCTTTCATGTCAACCCTTTTCTTTGCAATATCTTCAGCACCTACAGCTCTACCATCTCCAGGTTTTTCTTTCTTATCTTCATCAGGACATCCTTCAACAGCTGATCTTGCCGTAATGGCATCCTGAATCTTTTGAGCCTTATTGAATGAGTTTCCATATTCAATAATCTCCCAGAGTGTGTAATCAAAGATCCCCAGATATTGTTCAAAGTTGAACTTCCATAAGTCAAAGTTGGTTGCATCAAGCATGGGAATCTTGATGTTTGGTAATGGTGAAGAGGAGGAGGTTATTGCTTCGGACATGATGTTGTTAGGGTTTTGAGAAAATTAGGGTTTTGGTGTTCGTGTATCGTTCTGGTGTTCTTCAAAGATCAAAAGTTCCTCAACAAGCTCTGATACCACTTGTTGATTCCAAACTTAGATCGATTAGCTTTGTGTATACGAGATTAGATCAAGTATAACACGTAGAGAAACCTTTGTTATATGCTTTGTGAATCTAAGTGTTATGCGGAATTTAACACTTAAACAAGAACACAAGATGTAAACAAAACTTTCACTTTGATTATGAATGTCGAACTTGCTTACAATGAAAGATGTTTACGAATGAAAACTTATGTAAAACTTGATACTAAACATTAATCTAAAGGCCTTCTTTTATAGACTAAGAAGCCTTGTACAATAAGCTACGTATCAACTATTCTAGGTAAAGATAAACATAGAAAATACATTGTCGTTTCTATCCTTACTAGAAGTATTCTAGAATATAATAAACGTGTAGCTTATATCTTCCATCAGTGCTTGTCTTCAATCTGTCAACGCTTGACTTTAACTTGTCAACGCTTGAGCTGTCAACGCTCACTTTGTTCCTGTCAACGCTTGAGTTGTTCTTGTCAGCGTTCAAGTGATCTGGCCTTAATTTATTCCCAACAGCTTCGGCCCAAAAGAATAGTAGTAGTTTTGAAGCGGATAATAATGTTCGAGCAGCCTCAACCAAAGTACGGTTTCGTCTTTCAACAACGCCGTTTTGTTCGGGCGTTCGAGCAATAGATGTTTCATGTTCAATTCCTTCGGCTTCAAAATAGTTCCTCAGAGTTGAATTCAAAAATTCTGTTCCTCTGTCAGTACGAACCACTTTTACTTGAGCTTGAAGACCACGTTGTATCAGTTTAAGGAAGTTGATGAGAACTTCGGGTGTTTCATCCTTGGACCTCAAGAAGTGAGTCCATGTGTACCTTGAGTAATTATCGACAATTACCATAACATATTTCTTCCCATTGATACTATGAACACGCATGGGACCACACAAATCTATATGAAGAAGATCTAACCGTCCTTTAGAGCTTGGTGTAGTCTTTTTCTTGAAGCTACTTCGTTTAGCTTTACAAAGCTCACAAGAAGAACAAAGATGATCTTTGATGAATTTTAAGCTTGGAAGGCCTCTTACAATATCTTTCTTGGAAAGCAAGTTGATGGTATCAAAATTGAGGTGAGATAAACGTTGATGCCATAACCATGCCTGAGTCGTTGAAGCTTTAGCCATGAAGCAAATTGGAGTTGTAGAATTTGTGTCTTGTAGTGAAATTGTGTAGAGATTAGTACTCCGTGAACCGGTGAGTAAATCATTCCCATCATAATCATGAACAAAACATGTCTTCTTTCTAAAAGCAACTTCCAAATCTGCGTCACAGATTGACCAACCGACAAAAGATTGTGATTGATCCCTTCGACGTAGTATACCCTTTTTATCGTGATACTCCCCTGAACCAAATCTCCATATCCTAGGATCGGTGTAAATTGATCATTTCCGAATCGGACCGTACCCAGGAACTTCTCCATGAAGTTAATTAGAAGCTTGAGATTCCCCGTCATGTGCTTCGTGCATCAGGAGTCCAGTATGAATTGAATTATTTGTATCACCTGCAAGATAATTAGAACACGATGGAGCATTTGCTAAATTGGATACCATGTTAGTTGTGATTTTAGAATCATGAGTGTCTTTAGCAACAGTTAAAGGCATACTAACACTTGTTGTCACATTTTCTGTCCTAACTTTAGGCATCCATTTATATCCTGGAGGACATTGCTTAGCAAATCACCATTTCCACGACTTGCTGGCAGACTCATATAATTCCCTAATTCTGCTTATAGGGTTCTTAGTGGTGGAGTCTGATGCAATACTTTTCTTAGTGGGGGTAGCACCAGAATGGTTCACTTTGCGTTTGGGTTTACTAGCACTAACATGCATCGCAACTTGCTTCTTAGGTCTAGTATCTACGTCTTTCCCATTATTCATAGCACACATAGAATGATCAGCATTAGCACATTTTCCACATTTCACACAAACAAACTTAACATTTAAAGCATTCAAAGCAGTCGAATCATTCAAATCCTCATTACATGCGATTACAGACGTTTTATTCTTAGAAACATGCAAATTCCTAGGGTGTTCTTCTACTTCCTTCATCTTCCCTTTACTCTTGTGTTTCCAAACCTTATCATTCACTTGAGTGCTCTTAAGCTGAGGCCGGCTAACACTAGCAGTGGAGACTACTCATGTAGTAGAAGACACACGAGTATTAGTGTTTCTGGAAGTCTGAAGTGATTGACTAACTTTTTGTGGGTTTAGTGGTTATTCTATACATTCCTGGTTTAATCACATTATTATGCTTAACACTTGGTGCTACAATATTCCTTTTGGGTTGAGTATGTTGTAACCTTTCCTTTCAATCCATCTTGGGGGCAAACACAGGTTTTGCAAACGAAGAATTTGAGAAAGTAGATGGTTTTCCTAAGATAGAGGATCTATTCACTTTAGAGGCATGAGGTTGTCTAACAACAGGTTTCTTAACGCTAGGTTCCATAACTTTCCCACCCATCTTAGCAACGAGTTTCTTCAACTCTGCGATTGCTATGTCTTTTTCTTGTAACCGAGCTTTCAAATCCGAGATATCAAGACATTTTTCGTTTAGCAATCGTCATGACTCAGATAATTTTACTTCCAAAGGTGTATCATTTGAGAAGCTTCCAACTTTCTTTTGCAAAGCAAGTTCAAGTGAGTGACAATGTTTTTGAAGATAATCATATCTAAGTTAAAGTAACGAAAACTCTTTTTGGTAAACTTTATTCGAAAGATCAATTTCAAGACGTTCACACTCTTTTACTTGATCAAGATATTTGCATGCAACATCAGAATATTCATCAATATCAGCACAAGATGTAACATAAACACACATAATATCTTTTGAGAGACATTCATGTAAGAGTAGATCATATGCTGTAGAAAACTCGTCTCTTTCAGGTTGATGGTCGTTCACTTCTTGTTCAAGAGATTCCACATATTTCAAATCATCAAACATTTCTTGCTTAATTAATGTTTCAAATTCCAAAATATGTTTTTGCGTTCTTTCCGCAAGCGAAATCAAAATACTTTTCACAAGCACAGTTATATCGTGAGGAATTTCTTTGTCTCCTTTCGAAAGTTCACATTTTTTCTAGTCAACATCAACAAACTTTTTGAAATTTTCAATGTTACTCTTGAGAATACTAAGTGCTTGCTTACTCTTGCTTACAGAAGCTTTAAATGGCAAGTACTCAATAAATTTTGAAACATTAGTTTTCTTAGTGGCAAAAGCTTGTCTCCATTTAATTCTTATTTGTTCACACTTGAAAAATATTTGCTCACGAGTCTTCTGTGTTTGTGGTTTGAAAAGACCATAGAGACTGTTTTATAAGCATAATTATGTGGTTTAACAAATTCTTTATTAACTTTTGGTCTACTCTCTTCTTCCAAATCGTTTGTCTCTTCACTATCCGGCCTAACAACAAGGCAGTCAAGATCGGTCCATTGGGTATCATCAAGATATACGTGCTGATTCTCAGATTGAGCTTGCTCAAGGTACTTAGGATTAGAAAAACTAGGTCGATCCTTAAAAAACGAACGAGGTGCCAACATTCTCATGGCTTGAACTGATTGATTAGTTTTGTAAACAATTTTCTTGTAAAAATCAATTTGAGTTTCAAGTTCCACCATTTTGTCGATATCTTTCGCTTGTTTAGTTTTGAAATTCTTTTCCAACTTTTCAACCACTGCTTTCTTTTCATTAACAAGTTTAGTTTTATCCTCTTGAAGAAAACCATTTACTTGAGTTAGCTCATTGAATTTCGTGGTAGCAAGATACGTTTTGTGACGTTCAGTACTCAAAGAGGTATTTTAATTACGTTTCTCTTGTTCTAGAAGCTTAAGAGTTTCGTTATATTTCTGTTGATAATCGTCCTTTTTGACGTTAATTAAACACCCTTTGTACCCCTCAATCTCATTGGTCTTTTGAAGAATATGAGCTCTATAACTATCAATGGTCTCACTAGATTTGATTAGAGCAGCTTTGCATTCTTCAAAATTTTGAGTGAGCGTAGCGTTTGCCTTCTTTAATTGCTTTTGACTTTTCTAGTTTCTTTGACATCTTTTTGGAAAGAAGCAATTAAGTTAGCAAGCGCAATACGCTCCTCATCATCATCATACTCGTTTGCATGTTGATCATCCTCAGACTCATTATTGCACATGTCTGATGAATCGGGTGTGGTATTGCTATCAACCGTTTCCATCATACATGTGTCATTAATGGCTTTAGGTAGCTCACAATGCTAATGAGTATTACCAAACACATTATATTCCTCTTCAGTGTGTACCTTATCGATTGGCTCAATATCAAAGATAAGACCATTGTCATCTTCAATGACGTTGAGAACTTCTTCAACCTTTGCCATGTACGAGTAATGTGCTTCAAGTTCTTGATTGGAAGCTTCATCATCAGTGTCATCAAGCATGGCTCCTTCCTCAGCCGACAATTTAACCCCAGCTTCCATCTTTTTACAAAGCAGCATCTTTTCCTTATGATAACCAGAGTCCCTAACTCGTTTCGGCTTTCTGCATTCCTTTGCCATATGCCCATAACCTGGACAATTAAAGCATTGAATCCCACTTTGTTGAACCACTTGAGTACCAACAGTGTCCCTATTCCCAACAGTAGTAGCAATCCTCTGAGCATCATACTTAGCAGTTTGTCGATCATACCGTGCAGAACCCTCAACATGTGTTAGATTACGTCGATCATACCTTAGAGGACTTTCATCACGTTGACATGTTTTATACCTTCGAGGAGTCTCAACATATTGATTCCTTGTATTTGATGATGTTCGAAGATTGTTGTTGGTGGGTTTGAAGATTTTCTTGTAGGTATTCATAATGAAAGCAATTTTTTGCTTCATCTCCCTATCCTTCTGAGCTAGTTCTTCATCACTGTCCTCTTCAGATGATGGCTCAGGTGATGGTGATGGTGCTCTTGGTTCTTTGTCTCGTAATCTTATAGGAGCTGAATACTTAGATGAAGTGGAGTATCTTGGTGAAGAGGATGTGGTGGAGTATCTGGTGATGAGGATGTAGTGGAGTATGATTTTGGAGCACGAGAGCGATGATCTTGGACATGGTGAGTGGTAGACACCAAAGCAAGTGGATTAGCAGTCTTTTTTACCCATTCATCTCGAAGTTCATTTGCCTCATTCTGAAATTGTTTCAAAATGTCAATGAGTGTATGGTAGTTGACCTCGTCCAACTTATTTTGTTGTTTCACAAATGTTACAAATCGTGTCCACTCGGGTTGAAGTTGTTGTAGAAACTGCACATTGACTTGCATGGTGGATACTTGCAGATTGTTTCTTGTCATGTCATTCATCATCTTGTAGAACCTTGAGTAATATTAATCAATTGATTCCCCATCCAATGAAGTAAACTTACCAAAGTTCTAGAACAAGTTAGTTTTGACATCTTGCTTGTTTAGTGATTCTCCTTGTTGCAAGCGTTCAATGGCAAACTACATTTCTTTTGCAGTAGAGCATGCATCAACCGTTGAGTAAATATCATCTCCAATCCCACTTAGAATCAAATAGATTGCTTCTTTCTGTGCATCAATCCAAGCACGGTTCTCTTTCGAAGTGTTCTCATATGTTTTCGTAATTGTTTGCTCATCGGAACCGGACGCCGAGTCGGTTGCTGGAACTGCAGGAATGGTTATTGTAGTGAGGTTATAGGGTCCTTCTTTGATGCAACGTCGAAGAACATCACCATTGGGTTTAGTGTCAAGATATCGAAGGAATCGTGATTGCCATTGTGCATATCTACCAGTCACAAGCATTGGTGGTCTCTCTTTATTACCCGCCACCATGATGTTGTTGTTTGTTACACGATACTCTGTAGTAGAATCCATCTTGATAAGATTTGAAATGATGAAGTGAATATGGATCTTAAGTAGATGAGTTGATTGTTGTTGAAGTTGTAAATTCGAAAATTCCGATTTTTTCTCAGTCCGACAATAAATTCCTCAGTCCCACAAAACGGTAAGCTGAAAAAATTTTGTATTGCCAAATTTTGAAATTGAGTTAGAGATAGCTAAAAACTAGTATTGAAAAAATTTGATTTTACTTGACCTAAAAATTTTAACTCTTTTTTTAATCTTCGTGTAAACTATTTTTCGGGACTAGTCTAGATAGCGGCTAAGTCTAAAAAATACTCAAACAAAATTTAACCAAACAGATCTCAATGTCTGATTGCAATGAGTGATCGCAAGTGTGATCGCAATGAGTGATCGCAAGTCTGATCGTAATGAGTATCGCAAGTCTGATCGCAATGAGTGATCGTAACCCTGATCGCAATGAGTGATCGTAACTCCTGATCGCAACTCCTGATCGCAACTCCTGATCACAACCTTTGATCGCATATCCTGATCACAACCTTTGATCGCAACTCCTGATCGCAACCTTTGATCGCAAATCCCGATCGCAACCTTTGATCACAACTCCTGATCGCAACCTTTGATCGCAAGTCGTGATCGTAACACCGATCGCAGTGTTAGATCGTAACACAGATCGTAGTGTCAGATCGCAACACAGATCGTCAAAGGTGATCGTAATATTCGATCGCAAGTAGAAACCCCAGGTTTATGCGATCGCAATATTCGAATCGTAACGAATAAAAAGTTCGAGACTTTTAGGCAACAAGAAAGATGAGATTTTTACCTGGGAATTCGTGTTTCTAGTCAAACCAATATAAACAAAACCTTACCACAAGTATGTAGATGATCTATAGTATGATTTAGAACACGAAAATCAACGAAAAAACAAGAAAATACTTGAATTCGAGATGACTTTAGGAGTAAATCACATGAATCAAATAGTTTATCAACAACGAATCACAAAACTACCCCATGGCGATTGATACCAATTGTTGTCCCTATATTTATGATGATTCTACACGAATAAAGAAGAAAGAAAGGTAGATAAAAGATGGAAGATTTCTATAGAGAGAAAGTAGTGAGAGAAAGTAGAGAAAAGTGTGTGAAACAATGGGAAGGTTAGATTAGAAAAATGAGACAACCAAAACCCTTCCTAACATGCTAGGAAGGGTATTTATAGCCTTTGCCTACATGTGGCTTAATGGGCTATAGTTTGATTAGGCCGGGCTTGAATAAATGCTTAGTACCTTGAAAGAGGCCTTTTAAGCCAGCCATCAAGCCCGTAATGTCACGACTATTTTAACTAACTATTACAACGTTCTAATAAATGTTACAATATAAAGCTATGACCGAAAATTCTTGTTTGACTCAATATTTTGAGGCTAACTGTTGTGATTGTATTGTGGATTTTACAATTCTTCCCCTCTAAAAGGATCATTCGTCCTTGAATTAACGGTAAGATAACTGATGGAGTTGTAAGAACTAAAGATACACGATAGCTAAAAGGGCATGTAACCTGGAAGGACATGGATGTGATATGACTAGAAAGGACATGAGACGTGACGTAATAGAAACGAATATATCTAACTCATGGTCCGACAAAAGGATAAGAATCCAGATGGACTCCTCCGTTTCTAAGTGGCTTCCCACTCGGAACGATCTTCTAGCGGGTCTTGGCGAGAAATAACCATCTTGACCTTCATGACTCTATCTTGATGATACAGAAAGTTTTTGGTTCACCAACATGAGATGGGTTCTCATGAGTCTGATCGAATGGCTAATAAATAGCGTATAAGGATAATAAAACGTTACGATGCGAAATAATCTGGAATAATGACATAAGAACGTCTTAGTCATGATGTACGAGACATACTGAAACATAGTACGTGAACAATTGTGAACGTGATACGTGAGCAATTGTGAACGTGATACGTGGAGATATAGTGGGTGCAATATGAGAAACATATGGTGGGTAATGGTACGTACAACATATCGTGGACGTGATATGAGAAACGTGAAATGAACATGACATGTGAATCATATCGTGAACATGAGACTACTGAGGCGACAACGCCAAACGGTATGAGGTAAGACGTGAAATGTGACGTAAAACGTCAGCCTGAAGATGAAAAGTTTATTAAACTCGAGTCTGGTCTCCCAAGCTTGCTGTAAACTTTCTAGAAAAAAAACGAAACTTAAATCGTAAGCTAGAATATGATCATGAACAAAATAGTGTCGTGAACGTAAATGCGAAAGCAAAACGTAAAATTTAACAAGAACATAAACGTAATGATGAATGCGTACGCGAGTCTTCATTTGAACTGATAGTTGAAAAAGGTGCCCAGTAATCGTACGATCTCTGGCTGGGCAATGTCTGATAATCTGCTAGCTGTGAAATCCCTACTGATGAAAGGATTTTTACAGACTTCGTCAAACGGTTGAAAACAATCACGATAGCATCATGCTTCTTCTGAGCTTGCGATTGTCAGGTAACAAGTCCTTGGAGGTCTTGTCCCTTCTCCGTTTCACAATTTCCAAGGGTGGAAATAACTCCTGACGTGTCGATGTTCTATCTTAACCTGCCAGTATGGCAGATACTTAGATATGAATTTAACTATATCTTGCTTTATAGAAACTGGATACATAGAAATTTGGAAAACTGAGAGTCTTTGTAGTTTAGACTTCTTTTAGCGTAGGATCCCTTGGAACACCTAATTTAGTGTAGGGTTCTCTCCTTTTCACGTAAGCTGAGTTATGGTAAGGTTAACCGTGAGAATCAATGTGATTCAGCGTGTTACTGGAATCAACCAAGGAAAATTTCAGAGTGAAATTTCTTCTGCCATAGAATTTGAAACCTAGTGCAAATATGGTCTTCATATCCCTCTCTAGGCTTAGAGAAGATTGGATTGTAGATGATAAAACAATAATAAATTCGTTTATGAGTTCCTGGGGAAACTCCATCCATCATATCCATGATGCTACTGGAGCATTCATGAGACTAAACAAAATCATGAATTTAGCATGACCAAATCGTGTGCGAAAAACAGTCATGGAAATATCTTGCTCCTTCACTCGCCACTGTTGTCAGCATGATTGTAAATTGTTCTTGAAAAAAAAACGCTTTGCACTTTGTAGTCGATCGTATACGTTGTCGATGCGTGGAGGGAATTAACGGTCATGAATGGTGATTTGTTAACATCGACAGTAGTCGACACATAATCTTATGTTACCATCCTTCTCCTCAATAAAAAGGACCGGTGCACATCAGGGTGATGCACCTGACGGATGAACCTTGTTCAGGCATCTCTGCAGTTGAACCTTCAACTCTTTAGCTCAAGAAAGCCATGCGAGGAAAAGTCTTGGATACCGGTTCTGCTCCCTAAGCTGTTTGAGGTTATGATCCAGCTTACAGATAGATAGGAAGTATATTCGGAGGTTCTTCTGGAAATACATCTGGAATTTTCGAAATATCGGTTGCTTCTGGATTAGAGGAGTTTCAGAATTCGTGCCATAAATGATAGCTAGAAAATCTTCGCAGCCATAGAATGACGATCACATGCTTGTAAAACATAAATGACTTGCACCGATTTTCCTGATGACAAACCATGCTGAATGTATTCGGGAGCCTGAACATCGCTGTACATAATCTGATATGAATGGCAGCTTATCGCAGCATGGGTTGTTATTCATAGTCCATATACAACATCATATTTAACTCACATCTGTCGGAGGAAAGTGTGCTAGCAGATTGGATCTTATCATCATACTGAAATGAATGCCTTCGTACACATGGATGATACGAATAGCGTCTTTATGGTCATGGATATATGAAATATGAGGCCAAGCAATGAAAGTGACATGCTAATGCATGGAGTAATACGTTGCAGGACGAACACTGTGTGTTCAAAAGTGAACAACACTCCGGTGAGGATGTTGAAATTCTTATGGCCTGATTCACTCATGGCACAACAGAATGGTTATACCCCTTGGTGGGTATTCTGAATTACTTAGGGCTGATTCAGATGATAAACGTGAGTCATGTGTTCTGACTCGTGTCTTGAGAAGATATGTGTATGAAATGTGTCTTGACTGGTGTCTTGACATGGGTCTAGAGATGTGAAGCAATGAAATTTAAATTCTTAGATCATCATGCCAGAATTTGGCAGATCGGTTGGACTGCTAATCCTTTGTATTTCTGATCATGTCTGTAACCGGAGTTTCTAGCGTTATGTCAGAGTATTTGCTGTCACGGTAGTTGTCACTACTTCCTTGACTGTCAGTTAAACGACGGTCATTATCATGACTGTGATTCATGTAACTTTTCAGCTGAGTGGCAGGCTGGTACCGGTTCCCACTCATATGCTGGAAAAGACCACTGAATAATCATGTGACATACAATCTGAAAAGGTAAGAATATGGAATGAAACAGTACATCTGGTGGTTTAAATATAATTCTAGTCAGGTTGCTCCGATCTGTCGCCTTTGTCCTTGTTTTGTAAAATCTCCAGGCTAAGAGCCGTATCATCTTTTAAGCAACATCGGTGAGAAGAAAAAAAATGTCTAAGAAAATTGAAAATGGATTAGTACCCCACATGGAGTGCGGTAACTAAAATATGTCTGGAGTATGGTACATGGAGTAAACATGGAACATGGTACATGAAGTACACATGGGATTCACATGAGATGATCGATACGGTATCAACCATCCGACATGGTCAAAGGACATGAAATGGCCTATCTAATTTAGCGTAGACATAATTCTAGTTGCATAAGAGGCACGAAACACGATAAATGGAATCGAATGATTGTCAGCATGAAAACATGATCAATGAAAACCAACCATGGCTATCATGAGGACATGATTAAATATAATCCATCTGTGCCTAGCATGAAAGCATAAACAACATGAGGAACCATGAGACAAAATTAACATAGAGGAGTATGAAAACATAATCAGCATGAAAACAAAGTTAACCATGATAGCATGAAGGCATAATTGACATAAATTGTAACAATAAATGAGGGAACGTGAAAAAGTTATGACTGTAATGAAATAAATTTTTGAAAATTAATAGTGTGGACGACTATGAGCCGTTTCACCATGCAAACAATGCCACATAAACCAATAAAGTATGCAGTGAACATAGAATATGCATGAATAGTTTATGAAACATGAAGTAGTTTCATGAAACAGTTTGAAAATGCACGGTTTATAAATATGATGATATGGACATGGGTGAACGCCTATGGGTCAGTTTACAAAACAAAAGACAAGTATGGACGCCAATGGTTCGGTCCACTAAACAGACAAAAGTTTTGATAAAAGCACATGCGACTAAATAGGGCCAGTCCTGTACTAACCATTACTTAGTCAAAATACACGCGACAATGATATGAATGCATGAAATGAATACATGAAATGAATACATGAAATGAATGGATGTAAACCAACTGTCTAGATATAACAGAAAACGTGTGACTAAATATGAACAACTGTGGTTCAGTTCATACTAGTCAAAATTCACAAGAAAACATTATGCATAAAACAATAACATGTACTAAGTATGGATGACGGTTGTTCAATCAATATTAGTAAAACAATTCCAAGGAAAACATCATGGTTGAAAACAACGAGGTTCTGAAAATATCAATGTGTGGAATATCAGACATCGGCTTGAGAAGATCCTGGTGACTACCCACTAGTCATAGGTCAAGTTGAGAGCCTACAGGTTGAAACCTTGGTCTTTGATACCATAATTGTAACACCCTATTTTGATAAATAAAATATCACAAGATAATTATGGCGTGTCATCAAAGCATGCAAGGTAACTGTACTGAAATATACATGACCAAGGGAAAGCCAGAATCAAACATCGATTCCCAACATAAGCCCAAAACCTAAATAAAGTAAAGAACAAAATAAGGACTAAACAAGCATAAGTAAATGAAGGCAAAAGGAGAAGAAGTCTGAGGTAGCTTCCATCCCATGCACGTCCTCCCAAATGCTCAAGTCCGACCTTGGGTACCTGCCGTTTTAAGACATGGAAGAAAAGTAACGGATGAGAAATACGCTCAGTGAACGGATATATGACATAGCATGAAATGAATAACTAATTGAAGATACAATAAACATGTAAAGCATGGATAGCAACATAAATGATTAAGTCCTGGAAAACCTGGAATATCTATGACTGGTTTTATATTCTGAACATTAGCTTATGTTTATTTATGAAAAATCTATATTTAATTTATAACCAAAAGCCAATATAGGTCATGAGGTCAGTAACGTGCATGAATATATAGATGGGTGACCTCGTCATGCTATTAGAGGGGATGCCTCTAATTAATATGGTCTGGATAGGATGGATCAACTCCTTGTGCAGGATGCAAGACACACACCACATTCACAATGAAATCCTGAATGAAACTGTAACTAGGGTGCACCCATACGCTCCACATGATAATAAATAAATAAAGGCCAAATAAACTAGAGGGACGCCACGAGCTATCACTCCGCCATGGTGAAGTCATAACACTGGTGCCTCTATTGTTATGGTTATGGTACCTCCGTAACTAGGTGAAACTGGCATGCATGTATATGGCTAAGGCAACTAATAAAACATAAGCATTTAATCTGTAACTACTGGGAAAATAGTTGGCTGCATACGAGAAATCCTAATAAAGGAAGAGACTGTCCTTACTGAAGGACGAAAAATCCGTACCTTATGTCGAGTAGAAGCTAGAATGAAAGAGCTGACGAAACTACTCCGCCTTCACGGATACTACTACATAAGATAAGGGACGTGTATGAGTTGTCTGATATACTTTGTATCTTACTATGTTATCTTGTATTTATTCATGTATTCTAATCATATAATTCATGTATTCTTGTATTACTATACTTGTATTGTAATACTGAGTAACTTTCTAAAAATTGTCGTTTCCTAAAACAGAAAGTTTCCAAAAATAGAAATAAGCTGGACTAATAAGTCTAAAATATAAGCTAGTGCTTATCGGTTAAAAAGTTATAAGTCATGAAATTATTAGTAGATTTTATTAATTACATAAACTATAGGTTATACATGGTTATTAATTATTAACGAAAATGCATGGTTTAATAATTAATAATATGCCATGAAAATTAATAAAACTTTACCTTATAAATAATAATTTAATTAACATGTTTTTACTTTAATTATGCTAAATAAATATTTAGGTTAACATGTACTATCAATTTAATTAAAATAACCTAAGTCTTGATTTTAATTAAATAAATTAACTAGGCATGCAATTTTAATTTAATTAACTTATAAAAGTATCTCGAGCCCCAAAACCCGAGACCAAACAAAACAAACACCAATCAACCACAGCAGCCACCTCAGCCGGCGGCTGGGGTTCTTAGTCGGCGGCTAAGCAGCAAGAGCTGCTGCCGTTGCCACTGTTTGGCCAGCGCAGCCCCTGGCCTAGCCAGGGTTGCCACTGCTAGTTGCCTGGTTCCCACTGGCACAGCCGGTTCCCACTGTTTTGACCAAGTACCCCACTGTGGGGCCTAGACCTGCGGCTGACAGCAACCAAACACCACCGTCCCTGACCAGGGTTGCGGCAGGTGGTTTATAAAAACCACCGAGACCCTGTAGGGTCTCGGTTTGTGTGTCGCTGAGCCAAAACAAAAACTAAACCCGACCCTTGGCATGGTTTTAACATTCTTGATCATATGTTCATGAAATAATTTAATAATTATGATTAAAACATGAATTAAAGAAAGAAAAGGATTTGATTGATTACCAATGCGTGGATGTATAAGGGATTGGAACACGAACACGAACACGTAATAACTAGAGATCAAATATCAACATCACTCCCCCTTGTTTCTTGACACAGACCGGCGGCCAAGCTCCCATGGTGGCTAGGGTTTCATATTTTTGTAAAAATGTGTAAAGTGAAAGAACTGGTTTGCTTCCTGTGTTTTTACTTTAGTCATGGGTCGGGCCAAAGGCCCTTGTTCTTTCTTCTCTTTTTGGAACGCCACATATACATATGCATACATGAACCCGTTTTATTATTCGTATTTAAATATTACTCGTGTGTGTTCATGATTAATTATCGTGTCAAGTTTTCATACTTAATTATACGTAATACTTGTAGTAATTAAATAAATGTACGTAGTTCTTGGATTTACATGTTCGTGACAAATATTGT
Source organism: Glebionis coronaria (assembly GCA_025667525.1). Taxonomy (NCBI): domain Eukaryota; kingdom Viridiplantae; phylum Streptophyta; class Magnoliopsida; order Asterales; family Asteraceae; genus Glebionis; species Glebionis coronaria. Next base: position 521,245,909 of record CM046882.1, read on the forward strand.
ATATTCAATTAACATAAAGTTTTATTTAAATCGTGATCTCGTGCATTTAATATTCTTGGTATTTTAAATCGGGTTTTACAAGTGTAACACTAAATTAAACTTTTTTCGGTCACTTATAAAGCTTAAGATATGGGGGTCACGTTGTACAGATAATGTATATAATAACAATTATTCTATGGCATGTAATATAGCAGTTAGAAAGCAAGTATCTTCCGCAAGATAGTATAGTATTTGTGCATTGCACGTTGGGCGCTTTCGTCTCTCACCCTAAAAAGGTCCTGTATTATCTGAGGTGGCGGAGGGGTTGGAGGCAGAGACATTTTACCTTCACCATAATAGGCGTGACTATGGGCTCCTGTTGTACCTTGTAGGTTTTTACCGTTCGCCATACCAAAACAGCGCCTGGCAATACTGGCAACGGTACGTTCAGTCGCCTAGGTCATGGTACACCGGTTCAGCTGCAAGGGAAAAGGGACAGTAAGCCAGGGGCGATACTAAAGAACGGCATAAGCAGGATTTCATGGGGAACAGGTGTAAAATACATGGCTGACTGTTGTGTGTTACAGAAGATGTTGTAGCAGGGGCGATCGGTGCAGCAGGTGGTATAGGAGGAACATGGGAGAGGATGGGTGCGTGGTCGAGATGACGATGCATGAGGATGCGGGGTATTCGCAGGCTGTACATCGGGTGCAGTAATTGTCATTATATGTGTTGCTAGACTGTGGGCGGTCTGACAAACATACGAAAACCTTTATTACGATATGGGATAAAGAACCACGGGTGGGACCCAAAACGGTAAATGTGGAAGCAGTACAGAAAACTTACCGTTGGATGAAGTACTGGTTGATGCACTTGAGGGGAAAACAAACAAACGGCGCGCAATTGGCCTGTTGCGCGGTTGTCCACCGACATGTTGTGATAGGTGGGAACACCTCAGTGCGCCGTTTGTAGGGGAGCGTCTGATGGGGCGGTCTACATCGCGTGTCGGTGGCGTGACTGTAGAAGTTAGGGGGTTAGACACTGACACATAGCAGTATAAACCAACATACAGTTACAATAAAAGGAGTTACCTAGTAAGGGCATCTGTAACGGGTGAGGGGATTGATTAGTAACAGCCTGAAGGTGTGTTTCCGTAACGGTGTTGCTTGGTTGTCCACCAAACAGCTGTGGTAGATGGGAGCATGGTGTAGTCCCACTCAGAGGGGACTGTGGGGGTGAGGTGGTGAATATCGCGTGCTGGTGGTGTGACTGTGGTGGTAAGAAGTAGGTTAAACACAAAGGGACATAAACATTAGACCAACGGGCAGTTGTAACAAAAGAAGTTACCTAGTAAAGGCATCTGTAACTGGTGAGGCGATTGGATGGGAAAATTAGGAGGGTGTATTCCCGTAATGTCGGCCCATAACCCAGGCCGTGGAAGCAGGTGGAGACCACGTTTTGCTATATAACGTCGATAGGCCTCTACATGACCAGTCAAACAATTGGGTGACAGGAGTTAAAACACGATAACAAATCACGTCTGCACAAGCATGATTGGACAGGCATCATACCTGTAATAACAACAATACCAGAATCTTCCAGGAGTTCTCAAAGATAACTGAAACCTGCTAATAAAATCTGCAAAAACAAAGAGTTTTAACTTTTTATCGAAATCTCGGGAGGTTATGGATTTAAATCAAAGAAACAAACCCCAATTCATTAATAATGATCAAATAATTAGACCCCGTTTCAGCCAATATTTTAAAAGAAGTATGTTGAGGTTATCTAATACCACTCGATCATTTCATCTTTTAAACCCAAGATAATATAAAGTTTGATTAGTACCTGAATTTCAGTCAGCGGACCAGTCTGAGTCGCCACCGGTGGTTGGAATAGGTTTTAATTCTGACAATCTTGCAAAAATAACACAAAGCCACATCAGTTAGCAATAAACCAATACCCAAATTATTTGACGCAATAATGAAAATCCTAAATCATTGAAAAGAAATCATATATAATAACACTATTAGATAACAAAAACGTAAAAGAAAACCTACTGATGTGTTTGAATTTCGAACATCTTCAGCCTCTGGAAAGTGTGGTAGATGATAGAGATGAGTGACATGGAAGAGTGTGGAAGACTATCAAAGGTGTTCAATTTTACACACTCAGATATGTGAGGAAGATTGATTTTTTATTAGACCGTGAATATCAACCGCAAGATCAGCTTTTGTGCACCACCAACCCACAACGGAAAACGGCTAAACAACGGCTAAACGGCAATCAACGGCTGAGGCCAAATATTAACCCCGTAACCCGTTACACTTACCGAATGACCGACTATGATCATGTTTTAAGCGAAACAATTGAACAACGTGGGCGAATTTGGTTTTTTTTATAAGATCTATAGTTGAGGAGAAGGTGTGTTTGTGAGGCAGATGAATATAATAGTCATGATGTGAGGGGGAATTGTTCATAGGGAACCGAGATTCCCCTTTTTATTAAAGATATAATGCGTCACCTTGAGTCTTGCGAAAAGCAATGGCACGTGAGGAAAGAAAACAAAAAACAGTGACACCATCGTTAATCATCACCCAAACAATAATACTGTTGGTGATTTTAGTGTCATCAACTATTTTAGTTAATCGGGATTTACTAGAGATCAATGAGATTTCATATTTGGCTCTGACGCGAGTTAGGGGAAGTTCGGAGTGCACACTTGTTGAGCTAATATGTTATCGCCCACGACGAAAATGCAGGGGTCAAGGGGCAGCGCCCCTTGCAAGGTCCAAGGCGGGGGTCGAGTGGGGGGGGAGGGGGACGCCCCTTACGGGGTTTGGGGCAACGCCCCAAAACCTAAACGATTTTCATGAATCGGTATTAAGGAAATTCCTTGTTTTCCCGCCATATCCCAACCAACATGTCTGTTGGAGAACAGTTATAACTGTTCAAATACAACTGCTTGAAACCGTCTTTTTCATCTGTTCCTTAACAGATATCGCATCTCATAGAACATAACGGAAAACACACAATTCCTCTCAGTTCCTGCTTTGATTTCTTGTGCCTAGAAACGAAGTGTTTTCTACTTTAACTATCCCGATAAGGATTTCGTGTAACCCAGGCATCATAGGGTCGAAATACTTTATACGGAAAGTGAACTTAACACGATTCAAGTAGATATCCAAGATTATCACATCTGTCGTACAGACACCCTATTTACTTACAAACATATAAAGTATTTCCTGTGTTAATCATGGTTGGAGGAAGTACTGTGAAAGAGATGACTACGAATTTTGGGAAACTGGATAAGTTTGAAGGGCGTGACTTTAGGCGATGCAGAAAAAGATGCACTTACTATTGACAACTTTAAAGGTCGTGTATGTTCTGTCTACCCCGATGCCAGAATTATTGGAAGGTCATACGGTGGAAGCGATCTGACGTAGATCAAAGTGGGAGAATGATGATTACATCTACAGAGGACACATACTCAACGATATGCCTGACCCCCTGTTTGATATTTATCAGAATTATGAATCTGCAAAGGAGTTATGGGATTCTCTTGAATCCAAGTACATGGCAGAGGATGCTTGAAGTAAGAAGTTCCTGGTAAGTAATTTTATTAATTACAAGATGGTCGATTCTAGGCCTGTCATGGAACAGTTTAATGAACTCCTTAGAATCCTGGGACAATACACACAACACGGTTTAAAAATGGATGAATCAATATCTGTTTCTAGTGTAATAGACAAGTTACCTCCTTCTTTGAAGGATTTCAAACATAATTTGAAACATGGGAAAGACGATCTGTCTTTGGTACAACTTGGTAGTCACTTGCGCATAGAGGAATCTCTAAGGGCGCAGGACAGTGAAAAGGGCAAAGGAAAGGAAGTTGTTGGACCCTCGGTCAATATGATCGAAGAGGGTGGAAAGAATAAGAACAACAAACAAAACAAAAAGAAACGTAAGGATAACAGCGGTGGCTTCGGTTCCAACAAAAAGTCCAAAGGGGACTGTTGGAAGTGTGGCAAATTTGGCCACTTTAAGCGGGACTGTCATGGTGGAAACAAAAAGAATAACGCAAGTGCTGGTGGTTCGGGAAAGGGGTCTAAGGACCAATTCCAAGACCAAGGTCAGAATTTAGTACATGTTTGGAACAGTTTTGGTAAATATTCTGTTTCACTAATTTCTGAAGCATTTTATGTGCAGGTTGATGCAATTGCGTGGTGGTTTGATTCCAGTGCCACAACACATGTTTGTACAGATCGTTGCTGGTTTAAGACATATGAACTGGTGGAAAACGGATTTGTCCTTTACATGGGTGATGATCATTTCGCTCCTGTTCATGGAAAAGGAAGTGTGGTGTTGGAATTCAGTTCTGGAAAATCTATTACTTTGTTTAATGTATTGTTTGTTCCTAAACTTCGTAAAAACTTAATTTCTGGTCCTGTATTAAATAAATGTGGCTACAAACAAGTCTATGAATCTGATAAGTATATCTTATCGAAGTCTGGTGTATTTGTAGGATTCGGTTATTATAACAATGGAATGTTTATGTTAAATTTGAATAAAGTTCCTGGTGATTCTAGTTCTGTTTATATGTCTTCTTCTACTGTTGTTGATATCTCATTATGACATGCTCGTTTAGGACATGTGCACTATAAAAGAATGCTTGAAATGTCTAAAGATGATTTAATTCCTGCTATTGATGGAAATGCTGGAAAATGTAATACTTGCATGTTAACAAAAATCACTAGGCAACCATTTAAAAGTATAACAAGGAAATCTGTCATACTTGAATTAATACATAGTGATTTATGTGATTTTCATGCAACACCATCTTTAGGAAACAAGAAATATGTTATCACTTTTATAGATGATGCCTCTAGGTTTTGCTATGTTTATTTGCTACACGCAAAAGATGAAGCCCTAGATAAATTTAGAATTTATAAAACAGAAGTTGAATTGCAACAAATGACTTGGTTAAAACCTTACGCACAGATAGAGGTGGTGAGTACTATGATCCTATATATTTCCAATCTATAGGAATCATTCATGAAACTACAGCTCCTTACACCCCAACAAAATGGTGTGGCTGAAAGGAAAAATAGAGCTCTTAAAAAAATGGTTAATTCCATGTTGTCTTACTCTGGTTTGAGTGACGGGTTCTGGGGAGAAGCTATGTTAACGGCTTGCTATCTATTTAATAGGGTTCCTAATAAAAGGAACAAGACTACCTCATATGAACTTTGGTATAAGAAACGACCCAACTTGAAATTTTTGCGAGTTTGGGGATATCGGGCCGTTGTTAGGCTTCCAGACCCTAAAAGAAAAACTTTGGGTGAAAAGGGTATTGATTGCATCTTTGTTGGATATGCTAAGCATTCTAAGGCATATAGGTTTTATGTTATAGAACCTAATGACTCTATTTTTATTAACACAATTATAAAATTAAGAGATGCAATATTTTATGAGAATCGTTTCTCTTCAATACCTAGACCAAAGGATGTCATACCAAATTCGGATGAATTTCAAAGGGATGATCATTCAGATGATGTACCAAGTGAAAATTCTGAACCTCGTAAGAGTAAAAGAGCTAGAAAGGCTAAATCATACGGTTTTGATTTTCAACTATATTTAGTTGAGAGATCAAGAGATCAGATTGGATCTCAATATTCTTACTGTTATAATATAGAGGAGGATCCAAGAACCTATAATGAAGCTATGCAATCTCGAGATGTTGCTTTATGGAAAGAAGCAATAGATGATGAGATTGGTTCAATTATGGAAAATAATACATGGGTCTTGTCTGATTTACCACCAGGTTGCAAACCTTTAGGTTGCAAATGGATCTTCAAAAGGAATATGAAAGTCAATGGATCAATTGACAAGTTTAAGGCTCGATTGGTAATCCAAGGCTTTAGACAAAAGGAAGGAATCGATTATTTCGATACCTATGCACCAGTTGCTCGTATCACTACTATTAGATTGTTGTTAGCTTTGGCGGCTATTCACAATCTAGTGATCCATCAAATGGATGTCAAAACAGCATTTTTAAATGGTGATTTGGAAGAAGAAGTGTATATGAACCAACCGGAAGGATTTGTTATGCCCGGTAGAGAGCGTATGGTGTGTAAGCTAGTTAAGTCATTGTATGGGCTGAAACAAGCACCTAAGCAGTGGCATCAAAAGTTTGATGAAGTTGTGTTGTCTAGTGGTTTCCTCCTAAACCAATCTGACAAATGTGTATATAGCAAATTTGATGACTCCGATAATGGTGTTATAATTTGTCTATATGTTGATGACATGTTGATATTTGGCACTGACCAAAATCAAGTGGATAAATCTAAAAAGTTTTTGTCATCTAAGTTTTCCATGAAAGATATGGGAGAAGCTGACGTTATTCTTGGTATTAAGATTAAACGTGAAAATAAAGGGATTGTAATAACACAATCTCATTATATTGAGAAAATACTCAAGAAATTCAATCGTGAAGATTGTTCTCCGGTGAGTACTCCCATGGATCCGGTAGAAAAGCTTATGCCAATCACAGGTAAACCTGTGGATCAGCTCGAATTCTCAAGGGCCATTGGTTCTTTGATGTATGCTATGACGAGCACTAGACCTGATATTGCTTATGCAGTTAGTAGGTTGAGTAGGTTTACTAGTAATCCTAGTAGACAACATTGGCATGCAATAACAAGAGTATTTAAGTACTTGAGAGGTACTAAGGATTATGGTTTATCATATATTGGATATCCTTCGGTGTTAGAAGGTTATTCGGATGCTAGCTGGACAAATCATGTTGAAGATTCATCTTCTACTAGTGGATGGGTGTTCTTGCTTGGGGGAGGTGCCATTTCATGGGCTTCCAAGAAGCAAACATGCATCACTGATTCAACTATGAAATCTCAGTTTGTAGCATTGGATGCTGCTGGTAAAGAAGCAGATTGGCTAAGAAACTTGATACATGAGATTCCAATATGGCCGAAACCAATATCACCCATTTCTATTCATTGTGATAGTGCTGCCACTTTGGCTAAAGCTTATAGTCAAATATACAATGGCAAGTCTAGCCACTTGGGTGTTAGACATAGTATGATTAGGGAACTAATCATGAAAGTTGTGATATCTATTGAGTTTGTTCGGTCACACCATAATCTAGCCGACCACTTGACGAAGGCGTTAGCTAGAGACTTAGTGAATAAGTCAGTGATTGGGATGGGTTTAAAGTCCATCTAGATCTACTACCTATGTGATACCCAATTCCCTTCTAATATAACGTTAGAAGCTGGATTCAATGTGGAAAGCTCATAGCTAGAGATTGGAACGCATGTGTTTATTATCCCAAGGTATGTGTTCATACCTGCAAGTGATGTTAGGTTGAAGTATATCTTCTTAATGGTTCTTTTAAAAAATTACATGCAGGAGAAAGATTAAAAGGACCACCTATATGAGCATGAAGTTTTGCCGCTTCAAGAAGCTTGGACTTGGCTTTCTATATGTTCATTAATGGATAGGGACACATGGCTTGTAATAGTGTCAAGACTGAACTGTAGAGTGTTATAGAAACTTATGTGTATAGTATCTTCAGGTATTCACATGAGTTGACGGGTTCAATCGTTACGACACCCCGATTCTCGAATATTTGGAATGCGTATTATACTAAGATGAAAATTCAATCGCAAGACATTTTCATTTATGCATTTGTTTGTTTTGTTATGTTTGCTTATTATACTTGTATATATCTTTATATATATTTTAGTAGATCAAGGATTACACTAAAATTGGAGGATTTGTTGGTGATTTTAGTGTCATCAACTATTTTAGTTAATCGGGATTTACTAGAGATCAATGAGATTTCATATTCGGCTCTGACGCGAGTTAGGGTAAGTGCGAAGTGCACACTCGTTGAGCTAATATGTTATCGCCCACGACGAAAATGCAGGGGTCAAGGGGCAGCGCCCCTTGCGGTGTCCAGGGCAGGGGTCCAGGGGGGGACGCCCCTCGCGGGGTTTAGGGCAGCGCCCGAAAACCTAAACGATTTTCATGAATCGGTATAAGGAAATTCCTTGTTTTCCCGCCATATCCCAACCAACATGTCCGTTGGAGAACAATTATAACTGTTCAAATACAACTGCTTGAAACCGTCTTTTTCATCTGTTCCTTAACATATATTGCATCTCATAGAACATAACGAAAAACACACAATTCCTCTCAGTTCCTGCTTTGATTTCTTGTGCCTAGAAACGAAGTGTTTTCTGCTTGAATTATCCCGATAAGGATTTCGTGTAACCCAGGCACCATAGGGGCGAAATACTTTATACGGAAAGTGAACTTAACATGATTCAAGTAGATATCCAAGATTATCACATCTGTCGTACAGACACCCTATTTACTTACAAATACTCAGTATAATATATGAAATGTGATTTTTTTCGGATTTTCCTTAACGAACATGGGGTCTATATGAAACTAAAAATAATATGAAATGTGAAACGTGGGTCTTGGTAACGACAAGTCAATATCGAATCACTCGTATCTTCATCAAAATTAAAACAAAGCGTTGGTTCTTTTTGGTTGGATTTTTGTATAAATTAAAGATGCGTAAGAGAGGAAGGTGTAACGGCGTGGGGTGCCTCGTCGCGCTGACGTGGCAACTCGTCGTGCTTCGTCGAGCTGCGTCGCCACCCCCCCCCCCCCCCCATTTCGCCGAGTGGATTTCGCAATTGCGAAATGTTGACGACGAGCCAAAGTCAAAAAAAGAGCCGTTATACCATGTAATCGTAATATTGGTTTAAATATATATTTTTTTATACAACTAATATATATATGTATATATCACATCTTCTTCCCCATTTTAACACACAATTTCTTCTAAAATTTCTCTAAATCACTAACAAAAAAATGTCTAACTTACCTAATGATCAATACCCACAACTCAACTTCACCGACCTTCTCAACACTAGCAACCCTTCGACACCATCGTCAACCCCGTCTACACCAAACTCACAAACCTTCGTATCAATGTCTCTCGGCTTCGCACAATTTCAATCAGGCAACCCATAATTTCAATCCGGCTTCTCTCAATTTCTATCCGGCTCTCAATTTCCATCCGGCCCTCAATTTCTATCCGGCTCTCAACTTCCATCTGGGTCTCAATTTCCATCCGGCTCCCAATTCTCGTACCCTCCTATTCCTCCAAACTATTTCCCTCAAATGACCCCCCAAACAAATTTACAACCAACAACAGTACTACCTTCAACAAGCACAGTTTCAAAGCCAGTTTCAGAGCCCACAAAATGTTCCCGAAACATAATTCAAAGTTCCGGCCTCACGAACACCAACCAAAAAAGGCAAAACCAAAAAACCAAAGCAAAAAGATCATAAGCTGTTGATTTAGATGTCGATGAGGATGACATCGAATTTGTTGAGGCTCCGACTCAGGCACCGGTATGTTGGAATAAAGAAGAGGAAGAATTACTAGACAGATGTTGGTTTGCTGTTTCTGAAAATGTCGATATTGGGAGCGACCAAAATGGGGAATGTTTCTGGAATAATATTGTTCGCGATTTCAACAGTCAAACATCCGGTATGCACCGTACAAAAAACATGATTACCGGAAAATGGGGTCGGATGCATCCGGATTGCCAAAAGTTTCAAGCGATGTATGCAGGAGTAGACCGTAGGAGTGGGATGAATGATGAGGATGTTTACGAAGCTGCAAAAGATGAATTTCAAACAGCTTTTCATGGAAAAAGATTTATTTACAGTCACGCGTGGAAGATCCTCAAAGAACACCCGAAGTTTGCAGGTGCAAAAGCTGTTCATGCGGATGATCACACCGAAATATTCGGTCCTGATGAACGTCCTCGACCCACGGAAAAATCTCGACCCTCTAAGAAGTCAAAATCTGAGTCAAGTGAGGGCACCCGAGGATCGTCGGGGTCATCGAAGGCAGAACTGTCAAATGCAATGCATCAAAAATTTATCAAGCAACAGGCACTCGCAGACAGGCAGATCGAGGTGACCGACTTCAATTTTCTCGCACTTGATTACGAGTCAATGCCGAAACCGAAAAGGTCGTACGTACGTCGAAAACAAGAGCAAATCATGGCCTGATACCCTCACCCCGAGGAGTAGTTTATTTTAACTGTTGTGTTTTTAAATTTTCGTATTTTTTCATATCGTATTTTTTTTCGTATCGTAATTTTTTTAATCCGTATTTGTAATTTTTATTCCCGTATTTGTAATGTTTTATTTGTGTGAAATAAATTTTATTTTGTGTGAAAATGAAAAAAATAAAAATAAAAGATAGTGGTGGGGCCAAATGAAGAGGGTTGGGTGTGTTGTGAGTGAAGGTGTATTTTGATTAGTTGTATTTGTGTGATGTGACGCTGAGTTAACAGGTGACTGGGCAAAATTTTGAGGTGTGCCTTAGTCATGACACCTTTGTCTCTAACAACTAACAACCACACAATCATCATCATGTCACGACAATTAATATTAAATGCATAATTTATCAAATAAAATATCCATTTTAATACTAGTATTTTTGATGGGTACCCCATTGGTATCCCTAACCCCACAAAAAATACATAAAAATACGGATCCACTTGCGACAGTCTCTCAGTTTATAGTATACTGCAATTTTTTTATCAGTTTTTGTTCCGTATTTCTGACAGTTTAATATATTTGACTTTTAAAACTTTATAATTTTCATACCGTATTTACAGTTTTTTAGTTTTATAATATAAACTAAATTATAAAAATTAAAAAAAATTAAAAAACAAATAAAAACAAATAAAAAAAATCCAAAAATCAGGGGAGATATGTATAAGGTTTTTGGAAGGGTCTTTATAGCTTTCCCCATTTTTAATACGCTTACGGGAAATCTGGATCTATAAATGTGTGTGGTCTAAGAGTAAGGATATCATATATCACGTGGTATTTATTTCAAGCATTTACAGGGTGTAGTGTTCAGTCGTGGACTCGTATCATAAAAAGGTGTATGTCACGTCAGTCAATTTATTCATAACGTCAAAATTACCATAACGCTAGAAAAATGAATCTTTGGTTAGCATCAAATTTTTGATGTTATAGTAGCTCCACATTTAATACTTCTATACATTCTATTAAAAGGGAGTTTATGCTGACATCATTTTGCTGACGTGTTTTCCATTTAGAGTGCCAATTGGGATTGGGTGATGTCATAATCCACTAAAGATTTTCTTGCCAAAGTCTACACCGTATATTTCACAGGACTCCTTTTCTATTGATTTTTATTCTTTCAAGATTTCAAATTCTAATTTATGTTTCTCGATATCTGATATTGTTTTCTTACTTAGATATCTAAAATTTGAAATTGAACTCATTTAGCCAAAGTGAGATAACATTGATACCCTTTGAACACCTATACTTTCTCTTTTACATATTCATACCTGTCTAATTTTTTTTATGATTTATGGTTGCAGAATTTTGTTACTTCCCTATATTTGGCTTTATAGATAAAGATATACAAACCCCTCTTCTTACGATTAACAAGTATGTACAGTTGGTGTAATTTATCTTCAATGCACTTCACGTGTTTGTGAAAGTGCCAATTCTCAATGTTTTGTTGTTAATTTATATTTTTGTTTTGTGGGTGCGATTGTTTAGGTGGAAGGATCACTTTAACGTGCAAGTTTCTTGAACCAACAGAGATTTAAACTTTCTCGATTCAAAGGTACGATCTGGTTTTCATTTTAAGTTTGGTTTTGATTGTAATAGATACTGAAATCCTCTCTTTTTACCGACTGGCCACGTTTAATATGTTGTCACTATTGTGTCACTACTACTATGTACAACATAAGTTTTGGAAAAGAAAGTCAGAACCATGTTGTCATGCCAGAGTTGAATCTAGAAGAAATTAGAGAGGATGCACTAAGAATAGCTTTATGTTTCCATTTGAGTCTACAATCAGCAGATGTGCATTGATTTTGTATTTATCGTAACCAAACTCTTTTTCCAGGTGTCGTCTTTTGATGGTGCGAGTAGACCTAATCGGTACGATTCCCTTGGTGGTGTGAGTGGGATTAACACCAGAGGAGGTGGGTCCGTGTTTTGGAACTTAAAGCTATGAAAATTAAAAGTCGTCCCACAAGTTCTCATTGTAACAGCAGGCCTAGGAGTGCACAATTAGGCGAATCGGAGATGGGTTAGAAAAACCTACACTTATGGTGAACCCTTTTGATGATGCTAAGCCTAAAGAAGTTTTGCTTCAAGAAAAAGGCGTTGATTATAGGAAGATTGGTTTAGAGTTGGAGTGTAGACGTATTGTCAGGTTAAAATCTTATATCTTTTCATTTTGCTGAAACGTAAAATACATGACTTGACATTGTGAACTTATCACATATGTTTATCGCGTTTATCTTTCTACTCGATGCAAATGAATTTCTGTATTTGTATATTGTAAGCCTTTGTTGTTGACTGAGTTATTAAGTCGGACCCGAGATTCGAATGGTCTGGTCTCAAGCAATGCAAGTCTGGTCTCAAGCAATGCAAGTCATGGACTCTAACAGTGAATAGTTTGGTAAAGTGATTAGACTAATATGTGCTGTCATGAAATTATGTAGCATGAGCAAGTTACATAATTATGTGAGCTATTTAATAACGTAATGTTATAAATTTTTTTCATCTCATGACGAGTTTATTTATCCATCTTTTCAGTGCAAGGCACAAGGGTGCATTACAGGCTTAATTTACAAAGGGGGTATGAAACTGGTGCTTGGACGAATGAACCAAATCTGGAATGTGAGATTCGATATGGATGTCTATATGTTAATTTTTATGATTTAGAAGATAGGCCAATACTATTCTTAGGGCTCTTTTGTGGAGTTAATATGTGTTTTTTTGTTAAATTTTTTTTCTAGGATTATTAGACGTGTATAAAATGTGGTTTCTTAATCGATTGTTCGAACCGTTTAGTTTTGTTATTTGTATCTGTGATTAAATTTTAAACATTTGTGATTATGGTGACATGAGATCATCATTGATTTTGTATTGTGTTCACAAAGTTTTTCTCATAGATTTTGTAAACTGGTTATAGTGTGTAAGCTTTACTTTATTCAAGCTATTCTAAGGACGAAGAAGCACTGGAACACTTTAACCGATTTAATTCAAGCTTTTAACTCAAGCTCTCAAATATTTTGTCACTCTTTTCTTTTGTATTTTCCTACTTATTTGGGTTTGTTACTACTTGGTGGCCTAATTCATCACATCCTATTAAAGCCATGGCAAGTTAACAATATATTATATGTCTTTTTATTTTCAAGTTTAGTGATTCTTGGTTTAAATTTTCTTTTATATATATTTTTTGATAATAACTTGGTTCAAATGTTTTATTTTTTTAGCATTTTGGTATTTTTATGTTGTTACTTTGATCCGTATTTCATATGAATATATGGTTAAATTGAATCCAAGCATGGTCTTTGATATGATAAACCCGTTCTTTAAGCAAATTAAATTGATACTGCCCGTGTATTACACGGGTTATTAGCTAGTTTATAAAAAAGAAACACGGGACGAGGTCATAACGCGATGCATGTTGTGATGCCTCGCGCCGTAAGCTCGCGTTATGCCCATTATTTTGGGCCGGCAAATACAATGTTAGAGGGTATGGCGAGAGCAAGAGTATGCGGTGGCGAGAGCAAGAGTATGCGGTGAGATTTAGCGTTTTAGTTGTAGCGTTATGCCAATAGCTCAAGCCATCAAACATCACACCAATTCAAGAGCTCTTAGACACAAACATTTACTATATTTTTTTTAAATCGAATACTTTTAAACGTTGCTCAAGAAAATACTACGTAAAACATAATACAGTATCACTGAATTTATCAAGTTTATGTTATAAAATTGCAAACTTGAAATGAGTCGACTCTAGTTTGTATATTCACGCATGGAAACATGAGTGTCAACGTGTGTCAGGGGCAGAACGAGGGTTTATCGCAGGTATTCGAGAATCTTATTATTTATTAGATTTTTTTACGTAGTATTAATTTTAGAAAAAATATAATTTTTTTCTAAATACATGTTAAATATACTCGGTCTATCAAAATGTTACTGGTATTATACTTAAATATTATGCACCCATTCATATTTAGTTATGATTCTATCCCTGTAACTACCGCAGAAGCGCGCAGTTGACTAAGTCAAGCGAAATGGCGGGGGTTCGAATCCGGGCCCCGGCTTGGTCAGCCAGTGTTCCTAGGTAATTTACCGGGATATGCCTTCCTTGTTGGGTGGGGGGCTCGGTACCAAAAAGGTACACGGACTTAAGATGGTTCCGCCAAATACCTTTTTTTTTTTTTTTCTATCCCTGCAACTAGGCGGGACAAAAGAAAACTGCATTTGAGCAAGGTAGGCAATTTTTGTACGTATACTATGCTAAGCATTTGACTCGAACTGATTAAGATTGGACCGGACTGAAAATTGAAATGGTTCAAAATCCTAGACCGAAACTGGATCGAAATAGTTTGGTTGGTCTGATCATCGGTCCGATCCGATCCTATTAGGCATACCGTAAGATTTTTGGTAAGATCGAATCAGGTCAGACCGATCGAACCCAAGATCAAAATCATCCAAAATCCCGAATCAAGGACTGAAATGATCTGTCTGGTGATAGGTATGATATACAACAGATGCCAATTTTATAAATCAATCAATATAGTAAAATGCATTACTCTTTACAATCTGCTACAACAATGGTAATGCATTGCGAGCTTGCACTTCAAACACTTAATGACTATACGATTTATCACGTCCCGCTGACATATCGGGCATATACCATCGGCGTCAGACCCTTGAGCAAGTAATACAGAGTGCGCGTGACCTTTTATATTATAAATTCCCCCAAACTTAATGTTCAAATACTTATAAAGGCTTCCGTAGTCATTAACGGCATTTTCGAAGTTAACGATCACCGGAGCACAATGAGTATGCAAAGAGTAGAGACACGCATGGCAATGATAGAACCAAACGACCGGGTTGAGCTTTTCCTCACATACTTCACAAAAGTATTCACTTTTATGGTTCTCTACCGGACCGTAAGTCAGCTTCATTGGGTGCTTGTCCAACTTGTGATTTATAAATCGTGGCAAGAATAAAGCACAAGTAGAATGGAGGTAAAAATCACAAGATCGGCAACTAAATGAAATGTTACTTCCAAAAAACTTGGTGTCTTCTGCGACACATGTCTTCATTGTTTTTCCCGAAGATCGTGAAAGAATGTGACCTGAGTGAGCTTCATGTGTGATTTCTTCAGGGATGAATCCACAATTAACATCAATGTAGTATTTACATTTGGTGCACCCGTAAGCAAACCCGTTGCAGTCTAACTCGCAATTTTCACAACGAAAGATATCAAAGAATTCTCCCGGAACTTTTGGAAGGAAAATGAGTGAATGTTGTGGGTGATGTGGGTAATTTGGCAAGTCTGCAGGTAAACGGGTGCACCACTCATGAAGTACAAAGTCGCAACATTTGTCTTCACTGGAGCATTTGTAAAAGGGCACATCCATGATTGGTCTCACACACCCATTGCATAGTAGCTCAACCCTTTTCATTGGGTCGTGACAAGATACTGAAATAACACTTGAAGAGGTTGTTGCACCTTTACTGTCATTAGATTGTGTACCTACCAGACTTAGAACATGTTGATGACTGATGTGGTTCAAGTTCCTTTCACTTGTTTCAACAGTTGTTGATCCCGATTCTTCGGAAAACCAGTGTCGTAGTACGCTGTAAGTTTGATCAGGGAATGGGAGATTGAGAAGGTTAGGGTAATCAGCATCTTTAAAATTTTTGATTGTTTTGCCTGCAAATAAATTGAAAATGGGTTAATCATGTGAGGTTTGTACATATCAAACAAAATTCCACTTAATCACTCGCGCGTGGCATGAGATATTTAGTACTAAATTTATTTCAAACGAAACGAATCGTATGGAGAATCCTAACTACTCATTGCTATAAATGATTATAATGTAAAAATGGGATTGCAGTAATGATAAAAGAGGTTTACCTGCAGGCTGGAAGATAGACATGAAAGGCTCAGTTCTGGATGTTGCACAATCTAGATGCACAAAATACCTACAACTTTCACACTTATAAGCCCAAATATATTCACCAACGAAATGTGCACCACATATCCTGCAAGTAAAACTGGTACTACCCCAAACGATATGTTGGGAAGAATAAGAAATTATGAGAGGGTGAGTATGTTGGATTTGTAACTTTCTTGGGAGGAAAGCACACTCAATTTGAATGGTATGGTCAAAACATGTGGTACAATGATAGAAGATACCCCTATGTTCTTTCCCACAAGCATCACATTTGCATAAAATTGGCTGGGTGGTACCAGACTGCAGTGGGTGTGGGTGACTGGGATGATAGATGATGTGATTTTCTCTTCCGGCCATGGCACATTTTACATGCATGCTACTATCACGCCACCATGGACAGTCTAAACAATGGTAATACAATTCATCATGTACGTATGTACGACAATAAAAACAAAAATTTGCACTATCACGGCGAGTAAGGAAAAACTTATGACTTAGGCTATGGGATTTGGTTATTAATGTTGCGGGAAGCTTCTTTGCACATGATTTATGGAGCACGTAATCACATGAATCGGCACACTTATAGTAATACCTATGATACACGTTAATATCTTTGCCGCACTGGTTACAAGGATGATTGAAATCCCATTTTATAACCTTATCCTCCTCCTCGTCGTCACTATATTCTACATAGTCTGGATAACGAGGCTGCAAATCCATGAGTTGAAGCGGATGCTCATGTTGTATCAGTGTAATAAGATTTTCAGGATTTTGAAGTTTGGGATGGGACTCCCATGTATCAGCTGGGGTGGATTAGAAACAACAACAAATGAAAACTGGTGGATGATTAAAAAGATGGGTTGAAATAAGTAAAACATAGACTTAGATTATATAAGAGAAGTTGTTTACGTTAAATAATTATTTATGTTGTTTCTCAGATACCTAATTGTTTTTGCAAGGTAAGAATATATATATGATTTATCTTTTCCCTTCTTTATACATGTAATTACCATTAATTTCTTATTAGCTTTAACTTTAACTTTATCTTTACTTTAAAAAAAGCTACTGATGCGTTTTTCAAATTGTTAATCACTTTAGCAACTTGAAATTAACAGTTAATTATACTTCATCCGTCCCTAAATAAATGTTCACTATTAACTTTCAAAGTCAATCATAGGAGTAATACATTGATTATATGTTGTGCTAAGTGCTAACATAGATCTATAAATTCCTAGCTGTTTCTTCAAGGTAAGAATCTACAAATTTGTTTTATTTTTCTCCTTTGTTCATCATGTTCAATCATTTACTTTTTTTTTAATCAGCTTTAACCTTATATGGACCCGTTAGTGGGCGTATCTAATCATGAAATTAGATTTCCAGACCACGAGTGGAATTTTGACTTAAACATGCCGACTAGTCCTGGAATTTACTCTTAAATTGATAAAGGTCAGTATGATCTTGTACTATAATACTTTGGTCTTGTAAGGTAGGACTACAAACATAAAATTTTCATATATGCTCAGTGATATAGATCTCCGAAAACAAAAAGAAGATAAAAATAAGTTATGGAGAGAATTGATCAATATGTCGTTGCTGGTTCCTCAATCATCCAATAACTCTGGTGGTTTCGTTACATTGATGATTGGTGGTGCGTGCCACCATTTCGACATCTAACTGAAATGTCTCAGCTACAACCTATACGGCTGAGACATAACGGATTTAATAGAAGATAAGAAATGCTCTCATGGTACAGCTGATTGCAGCTAAAAAAGAAGATTACGTGCCTTACCAGATATGAGATATACATACCTTTGATCTCACTTACGCCACCACTTGATCGCGTAAATCTGCATATGTGAAATTCAAAACTTGAAGTTCAGAATCCTTTCTCTGACCCGTTAGTATGTCGATGTCCATCATAGTTCAGCGTGTCGTATATAGTTTTCATGTTATAGGGCATACCAACTGCTTCTTGTCATCAAAATGGGTTAGTTCCTACAACAAAATACATGGAAGATAGGTTTTAGGCATTGCAGAATAGAGTCAATAGCACATATGATGTTTCAGTGACCAAATTGTATAACCATGAAACTTGTATTCAATGAATAATAATGCATGCCCCAAATCGACAACAAATGACAATGAAAGTTGCTGAAACAAAGCTACAGTAAATTAGGCAAACTACAACGGACCTGCACAATAATAAAAAAAGTAGTACCCCATTTGACCAAACGTTCCATAGCTAGCCTACTAATTTACTACCTTTTGTTGGAAAAGACATGATCAATGTTGCTTGATGTTATTCTACTCTAATTTACTTCAAACCAGAATACTATTATCAACTTTTCATTTCCTTAATATGATTTGTTGTTCCTTTAGGTATGTTAACGGGTCGGGTCACGTTGTTTGCAAATACCTTTTTCTCTTTACACTAAAACACCCAGTTATCAGATGTTTCAGGTCAAATTGAGTTTTGTCGATCGCAAATGCCTATTTCTCTTTATGCAAATAACTCCGACAAATAATTAAACTAGCTAAATTAATCATATTTAGATTCTTTATCGTGCATTAGAAGTATTGATGTACATGTACTGCAAGGCATGTATTAAGATTAAAATCCAATAAGAAACATCTGATTTATTTGCTTAATGGATCACATAAGTATTTAACTGAAGTTGTAGTTTTATTCCTACCCTCCACTAATAGGATTAGCGCCATACACAATCAGAACATGCTACTTACATACATGGAACTTGATATTCAACGGACACATACACATCTTATAAAACACCCACTACTCTCACAACACCTTAACTCTTAACAGTAACGAACACGAATTCACACATACACAAACATATACAAAACTTAGCATTACATAACATCTACTACCCACAATATCGTAACTACCTACATCAATATCATTATATCATCCATAAGATCTACTATCAAAATTAAATCAAACTACCTGATTTATAGTAACTTTGTTTCGACCAAAACGCAACTTTCGACTAACTTAATCTTGAATGTTGGGAGCAAAAACCAAACATAAAGGAACACAAAACTACTAAAGCACGTGATTTTATTTTCAATCACATGACTTCGGGTGACAACATTACAAAAATGACACTGTTGCTCCTCATAAATGAATGATTTTCAACAAAATGTTTATGGTATGCAAAAAGGTGAGATATTTAAAACCTGTGACAATCACAAAACAAATAAACAAGTTGGGTGAAGAATCAAAATCTACCCGAGTATATGATTCTGACATACAAACTACCAAAAGCTACAATATATGAAATTAATAACTAACCTGAAGAAAAAAGTTAAGTTTGAGCACTTGATCGCGTAAGTCTGCATATTGGAAATTCAAAACTTGGAAGTTCAGAATCCTTGCATCAATGTTGCAGAGAACAGAGGTTCATCATGCACAAGGTAATGAATTAGCGTGCAACATTGCTTGCACCTTTTCAAGAAATGCTTCAAGGGACATAAACTCTTCAGTTTCTGAAAATGTCAAAGCAGCCTCTTTAACAGTGCTTTTGAGGTGCATCTCGGCTGCAAGAAGTTCTCTAGGCCCACCATTACCCGAGCTAATTTCCACATAGACCTTACATAGTTCCAATGAAGCGTGTGCAAACTTTACAAAGCGCTCTTTTTCTTTCCACAACTCGGATCCTTGATATGATCTAACCTGCCTTAATAAGGCTTCTGAGCACATAGCTAAATCCCCTTTAAGTTTATGCCACCTGGCAAAGACTCCCCAAACATCTCCACCTCCTCCGCTCTTAACGATTTGCAGTAAAATATTACCAATTAATTCAGTTAATTGCTCAGTTTCTCGACCTCCTTCTGTAGCCGATTCACCAATAACAGATTTCTCTTCGATTTCTAGCATTATCCTTTTATTCTTACTTAAACTCAACACTTTCTATGTAGCTTCCAATGCAAGAGAGAAATTTCCACTATCTACGGCAACCTGACCGTAATTTTCCCACATTTTCCAGCTGTCACGTTTGAACTTTAACGCTTCCTTAAACGCAATTACAGCCTGTTTGTGTCTTTTTTTGGTCATATGCAAACAAGCAATATTGTTCCACGCTTCCCCATTTTGAGGATCAAGCTGAACTGCACGTGTAAAAGCATCCACTGCTTTTTCAAGATGTCTAGTTTTCAAAGCAGTGGCACCAAGTGCAAACCATCCATCGGGATACAAGGAATTTAACGCCATAGCAGATTCCCACCAAAGTTTTGATTTTTCAAATTCCCCTGATCCCCTCTGTTGTATGCGCTGCGGGCAAGCGACCGTTTGGCCCTTACTGACTTATTTTCCAAAACTTGCAACGCTCTTTCATAACAAGAATCCTCATTTGTAACATCGCCTAATGAGCACCATAATCTCGGGTCATTGGGTTTTTCCAGAAGACGGGTGTTAATCAGTTCTACAGCAGCAGCTTTTGATAAGGTTGGAACCAAATTCAATTGATAAACCAGAAACAAATAGATTAATGATAGCAAAGTTTGACAAAGAAAGATAGAAAAGATACCTACTGTTATTAGAGAAAACAAGAACAAACTCCTAAAGATCGACTCACCAAAAACATGCCAGACTTATGACCCTAAAACCCTCTATATAGTTAACAATGACTTGGAGAACAAGCCTTATTCTAAATAAAGAAACTAGTGAAACAAAGAATACTAATATACTTAATTAACCCCTTCCAGCTTGAGTAATTGCAATCCCACCCTTGTAGTTATTCCTGCTGCGCCTTTGATAAACTTCTTTAAATCGGGTCTTACCAATACTCCCCTCCCAAACAGCCACCTTGTCCTCAAGGTGAAACTCGGGAAATTGGTTCTTAATTGTCACAAATGGCTCCCAAGTAGATTCAAAACCAGGCAAATCCTTCCACTTGATTAAGACTTCTCTTTCAGCTTCATACACACCTCCACGAAGTCCCTCTACCCGTTCAGGTTTTAGAATAATTTCCATATCTTCAGTTAGAGTAGCAGGCAACTTTAAACCATCATTATTCCCCGTTGCTTTCTTTAACAAAGACACATGAAAAACTGGATGAATAGAAGTTGTTTCAGGTAACTCAAGCTTGTAAGCAACCTTTCCAATTCGAGCAATAACCTTGAACGGCCCATAATATCTTGGTGCCAATTTTTCATTACGCCTTCGGGCCAATGATTGTTGTCTATAAGGACGAAGTTTGAGATAAACCCACTTACCTTCATCAAACTCTACATCCCTACGGTGCTCGTCAGCATGTCGTTTCATTCGTGCTTGTGCAATATTTAACTGCTCTTGTAGTTCTTCCAACACTCTATCCCTTTCCTCCAAATATCGATCTACCTCAAACACCGGAGATGAAGCTTTTCCATAATGAACCAGGTGCAGAGGATCTCGCCCATATAAGATTTTAAAAGGGGTCATCTTTGTCAAGGTGTGGTAAGATGTGTTATACCAATATTCACCCCATGAAATCCAACGTGACCATTGCTTAGGAGTATCTGATGCAAAGCAACGCAGATAAGTCTCGATGCATCTATTAACCACCTCCGTTTGCCCGTCGGTTTGCGGGTGATAGGCGGTACTATACTTGAGTTGAGTTCCTTGTAACTTGAAGAGCTCTTTCCAGAAATTACTTAGAAAAATTTTATCACGATCCGACACGATGGATTCAGGAATTCCGTGAAGTCGGATAATCTCTTGCAAAAAAGCTGCTGCTACAGTGATCGCGGTGTAAGGATGTCGCATTGGTATGAAATGAGCATACTTGCTCAACCGATCAACAACCACCATAATCACTGTATAACCATCTGATTTTGGTAACCCGTCAATAAAATCCATGGAAACTTCTGCCCAGATCTTTGTAGGTAACTCTAAAGGTTGCAGCAACCCTCCGGGCGCCATAGTAGAGTACTTTTGACGTTGACAAACCTCACAATCTGCAACTAATTTCTCGATATCTTTTTTCATACCTATCCAATACAACTCCGCTGCCATCCTCTTAAAAGTCTTAAGTACCCCAGAATGCCCACCAACAACACTACTATGAAATACTTTAAACAACTCTGGAATCCAAGGGGAGGATCGAGGCAAAACAAGACGACCTTGGTAGAGTAATCGACGTCCATCGAGTTGATAATCATCCGATTTTTTTTCTCCCTTTAACAACTTCTGACGTATAGTCTGTAAATCAAAATCGTTTTCAATTTCTTCACTTAACTTCTCCCAATCTAATACCAATGGAACCGACAAAGATCCAAGTTGCGTTGACTCCACCCGACGAGACAATGCATCTGCCGCATGATTTTCTTTCCCCGGGAAATATTGAATTTCAAAATCGTAACCCAGCAACTTAGAAACCCAACGTTCATGCTCACCTGGCACGATTCGTTGCTCCAACAAATACTTAAGACTCTTTTGGTCGGTACGCACAACGAACTTTCTTCTCATCAAATAAGGACGCCACTTTTTAACAGCTAAAATTATAGCCATTAGTTCTCGCTCATAAACCGACTTAAGTCTAGCTCTAACCCCAAGTACCTGACTATAAAATGCTATTGGCCTCTTATCTTGCATTAAAACAGCTCCAACACCATACCCGGAAGCATCTGCTTCGATAACAAAGAGTCGATTAAAATCTGGCAATGCAAGCATTGGTAACTCTGCCATTGCCTTCTTCAAAGCTTCAAAGGCAGTAGTAGCATCCTCTCCCCATTTAAAACTATCCTTTTTCAATTGATCGGTTAAAGGAGCAGCAATAGACCCATAACCTTTCACGAACTTTCGATAATAACCCGTAAGACCTAGAAAACCACGTAGTTCTTTCAAAGTTCTCGGACTAGGCCACTCAGTCATCGCTGAAATCTTGGATGGATCAGCCGATACCCCCTCTTTCGTAATTAAATGGCCTAAGTATTCTATTTGATTTTTAGCAAAAGAACATTTTTTTGGATTGGCATATAACCTATGGTGACGTAATTTCTCTGACACAGCAGTCAAATGTGCATGATGGTCTTCAAGTGTTCGACTATAAACGAGAATATCATCAAAAAAACTAAAACAAATCGACGTAAGAAGGGTTTAAAAACCTTGTTCATAAGAGATTGAAAAGTGGCTGGCGCGTTTGTGAGTCCAAATGGCATCACAAGGAACTCATAATGACCCTCATGAGTTCGAAAAGCGGTCTTAGGTATGTCACCTGTCTTCATTCGAATCTGATGATAGCCCGATTTTAAATCTATCTTAGAAAATATCCCTGCTCCTTGCGATTCGTCCAACAATTCATCAATAACTGGTATAGGAAATTTGTCAAGGACAGTTGCCTTATTCAAAGCTCTATAGTCCACACAAAATCGCCAACTTCCGTCTTTCTTTTTAACAAGTAAAACGGGACTAGAAAAAAGACTCACACTTGGCTGAATGATTCCAGCTTCCATCATCTCACGTACTAACTTTTCAATTTCATCCTTTTGAACTTGCGGGTAACGATAAGGACGGACACTAACAGGCACCACCCCATCTTGTAAAACTATCGCATGCTCGTGCTCCCTGTTGGGAGGTAAGGTATTTGGCATCTTGAAAACGTCTCCATAGTCATTTAACAATCCTTCAACCGCCGCCTCTGGTACATTCAGAACCCCTGGTGTCTCATTGGTTGCCAAATTACGTAACCTTACCCAAAAACCTTCCCCGTCCATTTGCAAAGATCTTGCGGCTGCTTTATATGACACCTCAGAACGACATAATCCATAATCTCCTACTAATGTGATTTTTCCATGGTCTCCCATAAAAGTCATGGTTAGTAACTTCCAATTCACCTTTACATCACCCAAAGTTTGTAACCACTTGATTCCCAAGATTACATCAGTACTCCCCAATTCCAATGGCAAAAAATCATCTATTAATTGCATTTCTGGAAGTGAAACAATCACTCCTTTACATATGCCTTTGCTGTGAGCAACCTGCCCATTTCCAAGGGTCACACTAAACTGGCTCGACCCTATAACCGCAATTCCCAATTGTTTTACGACCCGCGTGGACAAAAAATTATGAGTTGCCCCACTATCAATGAGTATCACCACAGCCACATCACCTATGAAACCACGAAGTTTCATAGTATGATTAGATGTGAAACCCACAACAGAACTTAAAGATACCTCGACAACGTCTAAGTGTGCATGACCATCATCTTCAAATTCCCCTTCTTCGTCCATGTTATCCTCATCATATTCATTAACCAGCAACACTTGAAGAGTATTGCTAGGACATCGATGACCAGGTCCAAACTTTTGGTCACAACGAAAACATAATCCTTTCGCTCGCTTTTCTTGCAACTCGAAATCAGTTAACCTTTTAAACTGATTTCTTCCACGACTATTATTACTCGAGCTCTCATACCCCAATGGTGAACTAATAGTGCGTGACGAAGTGTTCCCTACATTCTTCATACCACTTTGCCCCGAATTATACGATGATTTTCCCCCTAACCATGAACCTGTATTGCTTCTTCCTGTTACCTGATTGTCCTCTATCATTTGTGCAATCCGCATGGCCTCTCTTAACCCGTTTGGCTGTAGAATGCGAAGTCCCGCTCGTATCTCGGGTTTCAAACCCTTAATGAAAGTACTATATAGCACTTTTTCAGATATCCCCGTCAATTGTCCAGCTAGTTTTTCAAATAAACTTCTGTATTCCCTCATAGTCCCTGTTTGCATAATTGATAAAAGTTGCTGATATAAATCACCTTCTTTTGTAAACTGGAACCGATCCAGCAATTCTCCCTTTAGGTGATCCCAAGATTCAAATGGTTCATGTTGTTCATACCATCGATACCACGCTAAACCTTCTCCTTCTAAACATAATGCAGCTGCCCGAAGTTGTTCTCGACGAGTGATACCTTGAATCTCAAAATATCGCTCCACCCTGTAAATCCATCCCTGAGCATCATCACCCTCAAAGATCGGCATCTTGAGCTTCCTCATTCGGTAATCAGATCCATTAATTCTGCCCCCTCCACTACCATTACTAGGTTGGAAGAATGTATCGTTCATTCCATTGTGCTTACCCCTGTCATCTGATTGAGTGCAACCAGAGAATTTTATGGTCACATAAGGGAGCCCGAGATCATCAAACTGTTGTTCTGGTTTGTTCACCCCCTTCGTCTGGTCGGCAAATAACTCGGATGAACTTTCATGATGATGAATTCCTGAAGTATTCTTGATCACTGAATTTGTCCCCTTTGCACTTTCAGTTGACTTTAGAATTGCCTCTAGAATTATTTTTTACATTCTTTGTTCCATTGCTGCAAATTTTTCTTGTGATTCTAACCTAGCAGCAACAAACTTTTCATCAATATTCTTCCTATCCTCAGCCAGTTGATCTTTAATCTGAGCAATATCTCCTTCAATGGTCTCAACCCTCTTGATGGTGGCGGCCATTATGATCACTTTTTTTTTTCTTCACAGAACCCTAAAATCGATTGCTCTGATACCAATTGATAAGGTTGGAACCAAATTCAATTGATAAACAAGAAACAAATAGATTAATGATAGCAAAGTTTGACAAAGAAAGATAGAAAAGATACCTCCTGTTATTAGAGAAAACAAGAACAAACTCCCAAAGATCGACTCACCAAAAACATGCCAGACTTATGACCCTAAAACCCTATATATAGTTAACAATGACTTGGAGAACAAGCCTTATTCTAAATAAAGAAACTAGTGAAACAGGAAATACTAATATACTTAATTAACCCCTTCCAGCTTGAGTAATTGCAATCCCACCCTTGTAGTTATTCCTGCTGCGCCTTTGATAAACTTCTTTAAATCGGGTCTTACCAGCTTTCTTATCTAATAAGCGGTAACAAAAGATCAAGTTATCGCATAACTCAAGTTCCTCATATATTTTAACAGCCTCCCCTACCAAGCGACAACTAATCAAAAGATCCGCATATTCCTTACGAAGAGTTGCTATGGCAGGTAAATCAACTCCAAAGCAGCAACGTCTTCTCTCTCCAACTCCCGGTTCTGACTCATTAACATTTTGCACCACTTTATCCATCATCAAAATAGCCCGCTCTTTGGTTCTGCTACGGGTCCCCTCCCATCTTATTTGTAACAAGCCACAAAAACATCTAACAGAAAACAAACACGAAGCCTGAGAATCAATTGCCTCGATATACGGAGCCATAATCCACTGTTGCATCTCATCATGTGGAGTATTTTTCTCAATCACAAGACATTGCGCCAAAATCAAAGCTTGTTGAACCGGATTTAAACCACCCGAACATTCACTCTCGTCTAAAAACCTAGGAGTCAACAACACATCAGACGCTTGATGAACCTGACTATCACGCTTCAAACAATCACCACCCTCACCTCCGGTTCCTAAACTTGAATTACGAACAAAAAGACGTCGCTGCGCCTTCGGATCAACCTGATGCACAGTCCGAAACCCCATCGCACCACTAACCTCATACCTCAACCCGACCGTACCGCCACTTCAAACTTCAGCTTGGCCGAATCAACACGACCGTACCTAAAATCAACGATTCCACACTCCAAATGCAGCATCACCACAACGCCACTCAAAACCACTTCTTCCACCCCATTCCAGTACTTTCCCACTTTCTCCAAATCACCCAAGTTATCTAAACACTCGTTACACATCTCTCCCAACTTTTCAAACAAAACCGCAGAATGCCCGTCAAGTATCTTCTGCTGAAACAAAAGAATCCTAACTAACCACCACGAACACGTAACAAAACCAACATCATTATTATTACTAGATGGTTATCCGCGCAAAGCAGCGAAAAAAAACATGTTGATTTGGAGCTTGAACGTTTAAGGATATTACTAAGCCCAACTACTTATCTAGTGAGCCAATGGTAAAAGTTTTTCGTGGGCAAAGAAAACCTGTTACGAGTCATGTAAACACAACGACATTTTACTTTTAAACTATTACACATTCTCTTTGGCCTGCAGTTTCTTCTCTCTATGAAGTAACTCCTATTTCTCATATTGCAACACAACCAAAAACATCGAAATACCACCAAATCAACTGATTTCTTGACCCGCCTAGGCGGGATGTTAATGCCTTTGACCAAAAAACAAAATCAATCGAATCATTGACATGAACGTGAAAATTGGCGATCCAGATCGCGACTCCGAGCCAACGTTTCCTCTGGCCTCACCGAAAACAACGATGATGACCTTTCAGTGAATAAGGTCTTATACTGTAATTTATAGGCATTTGTGGAATAATGTATTTATTTCTCATTTTAAAAAGTAAACATCATCCAAAAATTACAAACATAACGCAAATAGAAACTAACAACACCTGCATAACTTATATGTACGTTTGCATCTAAATTTTGCAATAAAACTATCATATTACAAGTTAGAATAAAACAAACCAGTTCGTTTTTACTACTACTATAATAAAATTTGAAATAAAGCTACGTAGTAAAATTCTTGAATGACTTGGTGTAAATTAAAAAATAATTGAATTTTACTTTTTTTATAAATTTTCACGTCACAATTTTTAAAATGTGTGAAAAAAAAGTTTCTCACTCCAATTAAATAATGTGTCATCACTTCATCTTCTTGGTACACCCACCTGTATAACAACAATCGCGCCGGAAAACTAATTAGCATATAAACTCAACGCCGGAAATTAGATGACCTCGATCTATTTGATGCCTGGGCGGTCGGTCAGCCCGCCCAGCCCTAGAGGCGGCATGTGGCGAGGACAGCGGTAGTAGTTATGCACATCCACATCAACCTTTTTATAAAAAGTAAGGGAGAATGTGTGAATTTTCAGACTTTTTAATTAAAGAATTGTCCCAAATGTTTTATAATATAATATAAATATAGATATAGATATAGATTATCACACTTGTTCAAATAATCCATCAACAACAGTTTGGCCTAAACCAAATACTATAAATAAACAAACTTTCCCAACAAATGACACCCAGATGACATAATCTCATTTCGAGCCCAAATTATGATATCCTTATGATCAGTGGACAATAACGGGGGTAAATCCAAAGGAGGTCCAGTAACATTGGTCTGCATGAAACACAAAAATGAAGCAACTGCAGTAAATACCAAAAACAAGCCATCATTGTTATTTTGTGAAGTTAAGTATGTATTTATGGAATTGGTGATGGTTTGTCAAATGGGCAATGGTTGGTTTTCGAGATTGATGTGAAAAAGCGCTGAGTTAGATTGGATTAGGGTAGAGGTGGCGAAACGGGCGGGCGACCTAGACTAAACGAGCGCGGGTTAAACGGGTACGAGTTAAATAGGCGGGCGAAATGAGCGAGCTAAATGGGCGCAAACTAAAACGAAAAAGAAAACATTAAAAAATATAGACAAAAGTTACCTAAGTAACATGCATAAAAAAAACAATTTCCATCATCAATTTTTAAACAATCTGGGCCATCCATTTTTCAACATGTTTCACCATCTACACCCCCCTTACAAAACACACACACATCCAGCCACCACCACCGCCCTGCACCCCACCACCGCCCCTGCACCCCACCACCGTCGTACCCCCACTGCAACACCCTCATCGCGCCCACCATCGCCGCCGCACCCCACCACCGCCCTGCACCCCACCACCGTCGTACCCCCACTGCAACACCCTATATTGGAATCTGGGGAATCTGCTCTTTTTAATAAGCAGTTTCAAATAGATGACAACAACACATTATATTGAAAATTTGATGCATGAAAAGTGTTTGATGAAATGCCTAAAAGAGATGGTAACAACATATAAGCATGTTCAAAGATATGGCAATCATTAGAAATTTGATGTATGAAAAGTGTTTGATGAAATGGCCAAAAGAGATGGTAGCAACATATTATTAGAATTTGATGACTGAAAAGTGTATGATGAAATGTCTAAAAGAGATTGTAGCAACATATTATTGGTACATGCTATATAACTTGTAGCGCTCTATAATGGTTTGTTGCTCGAAAAAAATGCTAGAACAAGAATGTTTCAACTGAGACAAATCAAGTTAGAACAAGTGGGATCATGTTGGATCATGCTCGAAATACATTAAGATGTCTTTTGTCATTCATGATGATATATAAAACATATTCGCTTCTGAATTACATGTGATTTTGCTTGAATCACATGTAATTTTTCTTGAATTACATGTAATTCTGTTGGTATTAACTGCCTAGTGACAGTGAATCGCCTAGCGTTGTTTGAATCTCGCTGTTGACAATCAGCATTATCGTATTTTAATCACATGTAATTCTGTCAATATATAAAAATGTCATACATGTAATTTGACTTTGATTGAATCACATGTAATTTTGCTTGAATTACATGTGATTCGGCGATAATTACATGTCATTTTGCTTGCATTACATGTGATTCAAGCATTTTGAAACCTTATCATCTTCTAACAAACTCACTGTAGATAAATTGCATGTGATTTTGGCTGAATTACATGTAATTATGCTTGAGTTACCTGTGATTCGCTGATAATTACATGTGATTTTGCTTGTCATCATTCATGTAAAATATAAAAACAAATTGGCTTCTGAATTACATGTGATTTGTTTGAATCACAGTAATTTCGCTTGAATTAGATGTGTTTTGGTGATAATTACATGTGATTCAAGCATTTCGAAACCTTAACATATTCTAAGAAACCCACTTTAGATGAATCACATGTGATTTTGTTTTGAATCACATGTAATTATGTCAATATATTAAGATGTCGGTTGCCATTCATGTAAAATATATAAAACACATTTGACTTTTGAATTATATGTGATTTGTAAGAATCTACATGTAATTCACACATAATATGGTTGTGAATTACATGTGATTTGCATTCAACACTAACAAACCATGTTATTTCAAAAATCACATGTAATTCACACAGAATTACATTTGATTTTCATTCAACACTAATAAATAATTTTATTTCAAAAATCACATGTAATTCACACAGAATTATATGTGATTTGCATTTAACAGTAACAAAGCAACCTGAGAACAAAAATCTACCTGAAAAACCTTCTTTTACTTTTTCTGAAAAACATGGTTCTGATGTATCATCTTTATTCAAATCGAGTTGAGAGACCACTACAATAACGTCATCTAAATCAGGTTCATCCATTTTTCTGCTTGATTAAAGTTCCAGCGAGTTTTTTTTTCAGCGAGGGTTATAGATCTGTGATGAGGGTTATAGATCTGTGATGAGTTTATAGATCTGTGATAGTGATGGTTTCCGGCGAGTGTTACGTTATTTGTATATCATTTCGGCGAGTTTTAAATTTTCCGGCGAGTTTAAATTTTCTGGCGAGAGGATTTGTAGATTTGGATGTTTGTTAGATCAGGGTGTGTGTGGAGAGAATGATTGTAGAGAGAGAAAGTGTGAGGATTGTGTGTTTTTTTATTATTTTTTATTCTTTATATATAATGTGTGCTTTTAATATGGATCGTTTGATGATGGTAAATTGGATGGCCCAAATTGCTTCTTTCCTTCTTTTTTGGATGCACATTTTATTAGGATCTCACCTCTAAAACATAAAATAAAAAATAAAAATCCTTGTTTAAAAGTCGGGGATAAAAAATTAAATATAAAATATCTGCCAAGTAGCCTAATTAGTATTTTACATGGGCGTCCATTGAGCCTGTATCTATATTTATCAAAATGGGCAAAATTTGCTACCTCCAGATTAAAATTTTGTGAAGTGAGACCGGTGATTGGAGGAGATGGAGTTCTTGTAAGCGGAGGCTCCGCACTTGCAGGTCTGCCATGCTACATGTTTTCTATGTTTTCAGGGTTTTAGTAGTTACAAATTCATGTAAATCTGCAAAACATTCGAAAACCTTTTTACATTCAATGAACAATAATGCATGGCCCAAAGTTTCAGGTTGGTTATGAATAAGGCTGCAATCAAGCCAAACTTTTATTAAGTAACTTGAGTTCGAGCTCGAGGTTGATTTGATCAAGCCAAGTTTTTATCAAGCTCAGGCCCAAACTCAAGCCCAAAAAATAACTTGAAACATATATCAAGCTCAAGCTCAAGTTTTTTATAGCTCGGCTCGAACTCTTATCAAGCCTTTTTACGTTTCATTAAGATGTATTTTTATGATGAATTACATATAAGCAACTTATGGTTAATTTGAGTACTAACTTAATTATAAAGGCTTATTTCAAAAATAAATAATATATTTTACAACGATTTAATTTTGATTAAATATATAATTTAACTCATCGTATTTTAAATAATTTTTATTTTCATAAATTTATTACATTTATTTGGTACTTGGTGAAATATAAGATGTATAAATAATTTTTTACTCTTTTTAATATGAAGGTGTCGTAATTGCATTATTAATCACCTCACACAATGGCCTTTGGGACCTTAATCGCATTGGATCGCAAAACGCATTTTGAAGCAAAGACTGTACGATTGTGTTATTTTTGGTTTTATTAATGATAAATAAATCGAATTTAGTTTTGAGTTATGGTTTTTGTTTATTTACTTTATATATATGTTTTATTGATGAGATTTATTATAAAAAATTAAACACATTTAAGCTTTTCAAACAAACCTCAAGCTTTGATAAAACCTTATCAAACCAAGTTTAAGCCCGGATTGTTAAATCATGACAAACTATCAAGTAAAGCTTAAGGTTAAAATTGTTTTATCAAGCTGATGTAGCGAAAAATAACAAAGTAACAAAGATAGATAACTGAATCTGTTGATTCTAAAGAATGCCAGACACAATCTTCCAACTATCGTTGATTCAAAAAGAATACCGATAATCAGGTAAACTCCAACAATCGTTGATTAAACAAATACCCGATTATTTGGATGAAATCGAACAATAAACCCTAACATGGATTTAAGTTGATTAACAAAAGACTAAAAGTCTGTAATTTTTATTCATAACTCCAAAACTGAATACAATAAATGACTATTTTATAGGATAAACTAAACTTGAGAAAAAAGATAACAATATTCTTCCCAGAAAACACAAAATAAGATAACTTAATAAAAGATACCACATAATAAGAAAATTAAATAAAAGATATCATAAACTATGGAAACTAAATAGCCAGTTTATTCTTGTTCCTCCATCATTCTTCCTCACTTCAAAAAACTCGTCCTCGAGTTTGTCTCACCCGTCTCTTGTATTCGAAGCATCCAAGTTTGCATCCCTTGCAACAAATTTCCTTTCTTCAAAATGAATCGACCTCGAACCTTGATCGTCTTCAAACCCAATGTATTGACCATGATAGTTTGGATTATTGTAGAACAAAGATTATTAGCCACAACTACAATGTCTTAAATGTTGTCTTTTTCTCCACCAAATTCTTTTTTTCCCGTAAACCCTTCTTTTTTCTCAATGACATCTTCAATATTTGTATCATAAACTAGCATCGGTTCTTCTTTATATTCATCATATATGGGAGGTCCATCATAATCATCACTAGCTGCAGCATAATCTTCCCCTCATTAGAAGATAAACCATCACTCTCAAAGAATGGATATTCTAACATCTTAATCAGGAACTTCGACTCTTGATACCAACTGATGTAGCGAAAAATAACAAAGTAACAAAGATAAATAACTGAATCTGTTGATTCCAAAGAATGTTAGACACAATCTTCCAACTATCGTTGATTCAAAAAGAATACCAATAATCAGGTAAACTGCAACAATCGTTGATTCAACGAATACCCGATTAGTTGGATGAAATCGAACAATAAACCCTAACCTGGATTTAAGTTGATTAACAAAAGACTAAGGGAACGCTTGGTTAATCTAAGGGGAATGGGAATGGGTAAGGGTAAGGGAATACAAAGGAATGCAATGAACATTCCTTAGTATTATCATTACCATTTTTTGTGCTTGTTTAATATAAGACATGGTGGTGATTGAAGATAGTGACAACAACTATTAGGGTGATAGTCAGTGGTTGCAATGATGACGAGCACGGTAGTGGCGTTGGGAGGGTGGTGGTAGCGACAATGGTGGTGGTCAGTGGTGGTCAGTGGTGGTGGTGGCGTCGGAGATTGGTGGTGGCGTTAGGAGGTTGGTGGTAGCAAAAATCGTGGTGGTCAGTGGTGGTGGTGGTGTCAGAGAGTGGTGGTGGCGTTATGAGGACGGTGGTAGCGACAATGGTGGTGGTCAGTGGTGGTGGTGGCGTAATAATGGTGGCGTTACGAGGATGGTGGTAGCGACAATGGTGGTGATCAGTGGTGGTGGTGGCATTGGGGAGTCGTGGTATCGGAGAGTGGTGGTGGCGTTAGGAGTGTGGTGATAGCAACAATGGTGGTGGTTAGTGGTGGTGGCGGCTCCGGATAGTGGTGGTGCTGGAGAGGGAGAGTGGTGGTGGTGTCGAGAAGGTGGTGGTCAGTGGTAGTTGTGGCGTCAGAGAGTGGTTGCGTCAGAGAGTGGTGGTGGCGTTAGGAGTGTGGTGGTAGCGACAATGGTGCTGGTGAGTAGAGGTGGCGGCGCCGGATAGTGGTGGTGTCAGAGAGTGGTGGTGGTGTCGGAGAGCGGTGGTGGAGTTAGGAGGGTGGTGGTCAGTGGTGGTGGTGGCGTCAGAGAGTGGTGGCGTCGGATATTAGTGGTGGCATTAGGAGGTTGGTGGTAGCGACAATGGTGGTTGTCAGTGGTGGTGGAGGCATCGGAGAGTGGTGGTGTCAGAGAGTAATGGTGGTGTCGGAGAGTGGTAGTGGCGTTAGGAGGGTGGAGGTCAGTGGTGGTAGTGGCGTCGGAGAGTGGTGGCGTCGGATATTAGTGGTGGCATTAGGAGGTTGGTTGTAGCGACAATGGTGGTGGTCAGTGGTGGTGGTGGCATCGGAGAGTGGTGGTGTCAGAGAGTGGTAGTGGCGTTACGAAGGTGGTGGTAGCGACAATGGTGGTGGTCAGTGGTGGTGGTGGCGTCAGAAAGTGGTGGTGTCGGAGAGTGATGGTGGCGTTACGAGGATGGTGGTAGCGACAATGGTAGCGGTCAGTGGTTGTGGTGGCATCGGAGAGTCGTGGTATCAGAGAGTGCTGGTGCCGTTAGGAGTGTGATGATAGCGACAATGATGGTGGTCAGTGGTGGTGGTGACGCCAGATAGTGGTGGTGTCAGAGAATGGTAGTGGTGTCGGAGAGTGGTGGTGTCTTAGGAGGGTGGTGGTCAGTGGTGGTGGTGGCGTCAGAGAGTGGTGGCGTCAGAGAGTGGTGGTAGCGTTAGGAGGGTCGTAGTAACGACAATGCTGGTGGTCAATGGTGGTGGTGGCGTCAGAGAGTGGTGGTGTCAGAGAGTGATGGTGGCGTTACGAGGATGGTGGTAGCGACAATGGTGGTGGTCAGTGGTGGTGGTAGCATCAGAGAGTCGTGGTATCGGAGAGTGGTGGTGGCGTTAGGAGTGTGGTGGTAGCGATAATGGTGGTGGTCAGTGGTGGTGGTGGCGCCGGACAGTGGTGGTGTCGGAGAGTGATGGTGGTGTCGGAGAGTGGTGGTGGCGTTAGGAGGGTGGTGGTCAGTGGTGGTGGCGTCAGAGAGTGGTAGCGTCGGAGAGTGGTGGTAGCGTTAGGAGGGTCGTGGTAGCGACAATGGTGGTGGTCAGTGGTGGTGGTGGCGTCGGAGAGTGGTGGTGGCGTTAGGAGTGTGGTGGTAGTGACAATGGTGGTGGTCAGTGATGGTAGTGGTGGTCGGTGGATACACATATACATACGTCTGATATTACCTTGAATCCATTACCCCCAATTTACAAGGGAATGATTCATTACCCATTAGTGGGTAATGATTACCTATATTTTCGTTATTCAAGCACTATTAATCATTCTCTTTCCCATTCCTTACCCCCTAATACCCTTAACCAAGCACACCATAAAAGTCTGTAATTTTTATTCATAACTCAAAAACTGAATACAATAAATGACTATTTTTATAGGATAAACTAAACTTAGGAAAAAAGATAACAATATTCTTCCCAGAAAACACTGAAAAAGAGATTTTGCATACCCTTTTAATTAAGTTTTATCGTTCCTCGATTCGACTCGAATTTGATTAACAATTATCGTATCGACTTAACTTGTTTTTGGTAAAACGTATTTTGGTATTTTTTAAACTAACTTAAATCTAATTAATTAAAAGT
The DNA here is from genome assembly GCA_025667525.1 of Glebionis coronaria. Lineage (NCBI taxonomy): Eukaryota > Viridiplantae > Streptophyta > Magnoliopsida > Asterales > Asteraceae > Glebionis > Glebionis coronaria. The sequence goes on from CM046882.1 coordinate 521,281,139, forward strand.
AAACTAAATTAATTAAAACTATTTTAAAATAAAATCTATTTTAAACTTTAAACAAACCTAGATTGAAAACTTTTAAAATAAACTAAATTAAAGATCTTATTGAAAATTAACTTTAAAAATAAAACTATTTAATAAAAACTTTTTATATCTAAAATCTATTTTTAAAGAAAGCTATAAAAAAAACTTTATAAAACTAATTTTAAAACTAGTAAGAATTTAAACTAAATTTAAAAGTAATTAAAAATTAAAATATATTTTTTTATCTTTTTTATATTTTTATTAGAAACTGAATAAAGAAAACTTTTATATAAAAATTTAATTAAACAAACACTTGAATTAAACTAATTAATAAAAACTGCTAGTAAATAAAAATCCTATATTAACTTAACTATGAAAAGGTAAACATAAAAAAAAGGCACTAGAACAGATGGATGAGGCGTTGGGGTGTTATGCTAAAGGTCTGGGGTTCGATTCTCACCCCAGACAAAATTTTTGATTATATTTTTTTTGCTATACTTATATTTAGACAGCTTATGAAAACACACCAAATACAAACGCAGATAAAGAAGAAGCAAATACCTAAAAGCAGAATAAGCTAAACTAAAATATCAAATAAGCAGTTAACTAACAAATATGGAAACTAATAAGCAATAGACTTTAATAAGCAGACTGAAAATAAGCTAAGGATGCAAATCCTACGTAGACTAGAAGAAAAGCAAATAAGCTGAGACAAATAATCTACAAAGCAATAACAGTTAAAATGCTAAATAGATTAAAAAGACTCTTAAAAGAGAGATAAATAGCAGACTATATCAAAAACTCAGCAATCTCCTAAAATTAAGCTCCTAGTATTATCAGCAGACTAAATTAAAACGAACTCAAACTTAGCAGACAAATAAAAACAAAAAGATAATCAAATCAAATCATTCTCAATGTAAGAAAACTTTTAACTCTAGAATAAAATGATTTTACTCTAACAAATTAAGTAAACCACACAAATAATACTACTCAATGAATCAGACTATAACTAAAAACAAATTTATATTAACTCAAACAAAAGCAGATTCAACAATTTCATAAACAAAAGAGATTAACTAAAACTTGTAAATAAAAAGAAAAAGAACCCGGTGTCGAAACCGTTGAGCAGTAGACCGGCGCTGAGCCGTCTATGAAACGAGACCGAGACCACCACCAGATTTGTTCACTAATCGAACCAAACACCTTTCTCGAACCAGATTTTGTTTCTATCCAATCCAAACAGTACTTGTATTTTCTTTCCAGTGGGGAAAGAAATAACACTTTCCTTTATTTTTTTTTATATTATTATTTTTTTTTCAATCAAATATTAAGAAATAAAAAAAAGAACAACAGTAATATTCAAGGATTTTGAAGATGAAAATCAAACTTGCAAGAAAATTGAACGAGAGACGAACTTTAAATAAAATTAACCTTCCATTAATCATTAAAAAATTACAATAACCGAAAATGAAAATACATTAATCCTAAACTATTTTTGCAGAAAATTAAATCTAATTTAACCCTACTCCTAATTAATTAAAAAACTGAAAAAATAAAGAAAAGCTTGATAAAAAAAGGACTATCCTCTCTCTGATTTCTTCAAGGTTCTTATAGATGAACAAGAGCTTGGGGTCTTCTTTCTCCACCGTTTGATCTAGCTTGAAAAGAAAGCAAAGATATGAACCGCTGGATCTTCTTAATTTCTCTTTCATCACAAGGATTGCCACATTGGAGGGAATGAGGACCACTGGTGGTGTTTTGCTCTGAAAAAGATGGGGATTTATTCCCCATCTGTGTGAATTACACGAATTTACTAAAAGCCCTAAAAAGTAGTGGGTAATTTATGTGATGTAAATTAGGGTTTGTGGTGGATGGAGGTGGCTGTAAAAAAAATGAATGGGAGAGAGAATAAACAATGGAGGGTTTTTATTTTCTTGTAAATATTGAATGAAAGTGGGGAGGTGGTAAAAATACGTTTTATTTATTAAATGTTGGGGTTTGGGAAAGTTGGGTAAACGTGTGATGGGGAGATACACGTGTGAGGGTAGATTGTGGGTGTAGACCGGGTTGACTGGGTGAGGTGTTGACCAATATTATGCAAAGTGAAATAAATTCACATTTAATAAACGTGAATGGGGGTAAAGGGTAAGAAAGTGAGGTGTTGACCGGGAATATGTGTGAGTTGACTTTGTAGACAAAAATGTTTTCATTTCTTTACTCCTTCCGTTTGTTAATTTATTTTTGGGCTTGAAGGATTTATGGTTATTTGGCCCAATGAACTCTTTTTCCATCTATAATTAGCCAAATGGGCCTTAAAAAAATGCTACATCCGTTTGTTTTGTAAATAAATTGGGCCTTGTTGGATTTTTGTTAAAAAGTTAACATGTTATTGTTAATGGGCTTTTTAGCCCATTAGCTCGAAAGTGGGACCCACAAGGCCCAATAAATTTGATAAATTAAATCCCCGACTAAAACGACTTGATCTTTGGCTTTTTGGTCTTTTCAAACTCGTGTCGAATTTGCCGGTTTTTGTGGTCTTTTACACACTTTTGGTCTTTTGACTTTGTCTTCGTCTCTTTTTGGACTTTTCTTCAACTTTTGACCGTGAAATCCCGTGTTTTCTCTTTTTTTGATCATTTGTACCTATTTAAACACAAAAACACAAAACCACGCGTAATTCCGACTTTATTGATATAAAACACATGATTCGGTCTTGTTTTTCCTTGATTTTAGTGGCAAAAAGATAAGTGTTTTCACACTTATTAAATCCCCTACACTTGACCATTGCAATGACCCCATGCAATGCATAGTTTTAAAGCACAAAGTTACATTTTTCTCATAATCAACCCATTTTGGCCTTTATTAACTATATGCTATTATTACTATAACGAAAAGATAAAAACTTTAAAAGAAACAAAAGTAATAAAAATTTATTTAACTTGAAATTATTTGATGGAAGAAACTTGTAAAGAAATCTAAGACTCGGATTAGGGCTTTGGTATCATGAATATCAATCACCCTCAAGTTTCACGTTCCCCATACCAAGCTCAAAAACGAGATCATTGTTATTACAAGTTAGCACTACTAACACTTACTCATGTGGTTTAGTTAATCACTTAGCCCCCCTTATTCCTACGGTGTATCTCTTATATTTTATTTTTGTCTTGAATGATCACGAGGATGCATTTTTGACTTATTTCGATAATTTATTAAGGCCGAAAATAAAGTGGGGCGATTTAATCAATAGTTAGCTAAAGGACAAAATCTTTTAAAACGGCTTCTCGAAACCTCATAAAGTTCATATCTTGGCATAACTCGTTTCACGATTTGAGACCTTTCTCGGACCGATATTTGGCTTGAACTTCAAACTTCAAATCTTGAGAGACGATCATGAAATTATGGTCTTCTCTTCATTTTGGTATACATCTTCATAAGGAGTGAAAGATGCTTCAAACGTTGACCACGACTTCTTCATTTATCCTCTTCTTTATTTAGGATTTTGATATACAACGATCCGCCTCCTTTTCGGACTTGGATCTATTTATCCTCATACCTTGTTAGGGTCTTTTTGGATAGACTTCTCCATGATCTTTAGGGGAGTAATTGCTTCTCGTCGTGTGTCTTGATCCATCATATTGATTTGGATTAATGATCTTCACGTCATCTTAGGATCTTTAGCAAAAAAAAGTGAATCCTCATGCCTTGTTAGGGCCTTTTTGGACTCAGGTATCCTCATGCCTTGTTAGGGCCTTTTTGGATAAGCCAATATTCCCGTCCCGCTTCAATAAGTTATGCCTTGGCTATGAACTCTAATTAATACCGAGCAACTTTTAAACGATCTTGTGCTAGAAGCTAAGTAACCTTTCAAATCGTACAACCTTATTTATTGCAAATATATTTATTAACAAGTGATGGGAGAAAAAGCTCATAACTAACTCACATAAGTTAATGAAAGAATACCGAACTTATAATTAACTCTATCATCTCTCGTTCTCCACAATTTAAAATCTCAAGGAATGAGACTCGTGGATGCTTAGCCTAATAAACCAATTAAGGTCCATATGGTTAAGGATACTAGCTAGAGTAAACTTGGATAAGTAAACTCGGGTTGAGTCAAAATATTCACGACGGGCCTAATATATCAAAGATATCAAAACTTGTTAAAACCATTTTATTTATTTATCTATTTATTTAACTTTATTCTTGAAAATAGAAAATATAAATATGATGCAAAGAAAAGAAAAGAAAATAAAAGAAAAATACTTCAAGGCCAAAATAGATCAAAAATTTGAAAAACGTTGAAAATTTTAAAAATTTTTCGGTTAAAATAGGGTCAAATTCATGGAAAAGGTCACTAAAATTTCGATAGAAATCCCCCTACACTTAAGATAAACATTGCCCTCAATGTTTAAGCATATGGGAGAATAAACTCCCCTACACTTAGGACATTGAGTGTGTTGTTTAAATCGAGCTAAGGAAAGGACAACTAAAGTGATTACATTTATTCGTTTTAAGATAGAATCACAATAGCAAAAACTTATCGAAGGAACCGGGTACACGGGTAACACGGGAACACGGGTCACGTCAAAAGTACCAAAAGTGGATCATCAAAGCACAAGTACCTACACAATCACAACACAACACACAAACAAACAACCTACACGGCTCCCCCTACACTTATTGTGGAAAATAGATAGAAAAATAGATCATAGATAGATAATCGGGTTGCCTCCCGAGAAGCGCTTGTTTTTGTTAACCGAGTCACGAGCCTGACTCGACCCCGAATTAAATGGTCCATGGGGAAACCTCGAATGTGATACCGGGATCAAAGATCTTGTCCTCGGTCCCGGATGAACATAATAAATGAGAGGCAGGAGGATAAGTCATAGAAGGGAGAAAAGTCCGCTCAACATACGAGAAGTATGTGAGGTCGTGATCCACGGGAGGTGGGATGGGTATAGGAGACACATTGTCATCCCCCAAAGACATACGATGGTCATAATTCGGCAAAGCCGTAAAGGTATCAATCAAAGAATGGTCAATGTCACCTCCCGGGTCAAAGCACTCATCCTCATTTCCCGGTATGAAATTAGGAGAGTAAAAGCGATACATCACTTGCTTGGGTGTGCACGCGGTAGGACGGGGTGGCAACATAATATGAGAAATATCAGAGGACATATCTACCACCCGCGTCACCTCACCAGACCGAATCAAACGGAAACTAGGGTCAAATCTCTCCACCTCCTCTATGATGGGAGGTGGCATGGCTAACGAAGGATGCTCATCAATAGCAATAGAGTCGGAGCTATCAATGTCCTCAATCCCCTCTTCAAAGAGAGGATTCACCTCACTAGAGATGTAGGTGTCATCAAAATCAAATAAAGGGTTCGAATAAATCTTGAAATTTTCCTTCGAAACGTCTTCATCGGATAGTGCCTCGTCATCACTAGAAGTAAAATCATCATCGAGATCAAAAATGGGATTAGAGAAAGCCAAAGAATCGTTTCCCAAGATGTCGGTGGGAGGTAATGAGTCATCACTAGAAAGAGATTCACACTCATCGTCACTATCGGAAGCAACCGTAGGCTCACTTTGGATTGGAATAAGAGTCTCGTCACAAGGAATAGTGATAAGACCCTCATCCCCCATGATGAGAGAGGCATCGGGCTCCGTAGTGGAAGAATCGAGAATAGGAGTGGTAGAATCCTTAGGCTCGAGAGCCGGCAAGTCGAGAGAAGGAATTACAATTGCACTAGGACATTGAGCACAAAGATCATTCCAAGAAATAGTATTCTCATCGTCATCATCATCATAATAGAAAGAACGCACAAGAGGCGGAGTATAATCACTAAGATTAGATACTTGCTCTTGTCGTTGTCGTTGTCGCTTTTCCTCCTCATTTGCTTCTTTTAGGAGAACAACGGCTTCTTGAAGTTGCAAAACAATGGCGTGTGTTTCGTCTTTCAAAGCATTGAGTTGTTGAATTCTCTGAGAGGATTGATGATTGATGGTAGGATGTGGGGGCTCACATTTATGAAAACCAGAATTATAGCACGGATGTGGCTCATAGGAAGTCATCGGTTGAGAAGAATTAGAACACGGATTTGGTTCATAATAATCCATCGGTGAAGAAAAATAAGGACACGGATTTGGCTCATAATAATTCATTGGCTGACAATACGAAGTATCGTGAGGGCCCCCACAATGATTGCAACACGGGTATTGGGAAAAACCCGGTTCATGTTGCGGATAGGGATTGTCATAGACGGGAGGGGGGGAGAAAGTATTGTAAGAGGAGAAGTACGAATTCGTTGAATTGCAAAATGGACAAAATCCAAATTGTGTATTGTCGATATCAAAACCACACCGCTCACAAATACACCATTGACATGTTTGAAAACCATGCCATGGTCTCCCACACCGAACGCAAGACGAATCCATGAAGATTAAAAATAAGAGGGGTTGAGAAAAGAATTAAACACAAAAGAGGATAAAGAAGAATATTTTTGTATTTTTTAAGAAAAATATATATGCAAGAAAAATCGAAAGAAATCGAACTAAAAATTAACACTAATACGTAATATTTTTGGTGTAATACTTTTAGGAAAAAGTATTACTTTTTGCTTTTTTAATTTTTTTGGTGCAATTCTTAGGAAAGAAATTGCTTTTGTGATTTTTTAATTTTTTTTTATTTTTTATTTTTTATTTTTTATTTTTTAATTTAAGTTTTTGATTTTTTTGTGTTTTTGATTTTTTCTTTTTTTTTGTGCAAGAAACGTAACGTTCAAAGAATGAACGGATCCCAAAATCCAAACGTCTTCACGAAAAAATCGTTAATCGTACGAGCGAAGCGGCAGCGGCGCCATTTTGAAAAAGAGATTTTGCATACCCTTTTAATTAAGTTTTATCGTTCCTCGATTCGACTCGAATTTGATTAACAATTATCGTATCGACTTAACTTGTTTTTGGTCAAACGTATTTTGGTATTTTTTAAACTAACTTAAATCTAATTAATTAAAAGTAAACTAAATTAATTAAAACTATTTTAAAATAAAATCTATTTTAAACTTTAAACAAACCTAGATTGAAAACTTTTAAAATAAACTAAATTAAAGATCTTATTGAAAATTAACTTTAAAAATAAAACTATTTAATAAAAACTTTTTATATCTAAAATCTATTTTTAAAGAAAGCTATAAAAAAAACTTTATAAAACTAATTTTAAAACTAGTAAGAATTTAAACTAAATTTAAAAGTAATTAAAAATTAAAATATATTTTTTTATCTTTTTTATATTTTTATTAGAAACTGAATAAAGAAAACTTTTATATAAAAATTTAATTAAACAAACACTTGAATTAAACTAATTAATAAAAACTGCTAGTAAATAAAAATCCTATATTAACTTAACTATGAAAAGGTAAACATAAAAAAAAGGCACTAGAACAGATGGATGAGGCGTTGGGGTGTTATGCTAAAGGTCTGGGGTTCGATTCTCACCCCAGACAAAATTTTTGATTATATTTTTTTTGCTATACTTATATTTAGACAGCTTATGAAAACACACCAAATACAAACGCAGATAAAGAAGAAGCAAATACCTAAAAGCAGAATAAGCTAAACTAAAATATCAAATAAGCAGTTAACTAACAAATATGGAAACTAATAAGCAATAGACTTTAATAAGCAGACTGAAAATAAGCTAAGGATGCAAATCCTACGTAGACTAGAAGAAAAGCAAATAAGCTGAGACAAATAATCTACAAAGCAATAACAGTTAAAATGCTAAATAGATTAAAAAGACTCTTAAAAGAGAGATAAATAGCAGACTATATCAAAAACTCAGCAATCTCCTAAAATTAAGCTCCTAGTATTATCAGCAGACTAAATTAAAACGAACTCAAACTTAGCAGACAAATAAAAACAAAAAGATAATCAAATCAAATCATTCTCAATGTAAGAAAACTTTTAACTCTAGAATAAAATGATTTTACTCTAACAAATTAAGTAAACCACACAAATAATACTACTCAATGAATCAGACTATAACTAAAAACAAATTTATATTAACTCAAACAAAAGCAGATTCAACAATTTCATAAACAAAAGAGATTAACTAAAACTTGTAAATAAAAAGAAAAAGAACCCGGTGTCGAAACCGTTGAGCAGTAGACCGGCGCTGAGCCGTCTATGAAACGAGACCGAGACCACCACCAGATTTGTTCACTAATCGAACCAAACACCTTTCTCGAACCAGATTTTGTTTCTATCCCATCCAAACAGTACTTGTATTTTCTTTCCAGTGGGGAAAGAAATAACACTTTCCTTTATTTTTTTTTATATTATTATTATTTTTTCAATCAAATATTAAGAAATAAAAAAAAGAACAACAGTAATATTCAAGGATTTTGAAGATGAAAATCAAACTTGCAAGAAAATTGAACGAGAGACGAACTTTAAATAAAATTAACCTTCCATTAATCATTAAAAAATTACAATAACCGAAAATGAAAATACATTAATCCTAAACTATTTTTGCAGAAAATTAAATCTAATTTAACCCTACTCCTAATTAATTAAAAAACTGAAAAAATAAAGAAAAGCTTGATAAAAAAATGGACTATCCTCTCTCTGATTTCTTCAAGGTTCTTATAGATGAACAAGAGCTTGGGGTCTTCTTTCTCCACCGTTTGATCTAGCTTGAAAAGAAAGCAAAGATATGAACCGCTGGATCTTCTTAATTTCTCTTTCATCACAAGGATTGCCACGTTGGAGGGAATGAGGACCACTGGTGGTGTTTTGCTCCGAAAAAGATGGGGATTTATTCCCCATCCGTGTGAATTACACGAATTTACTAAAAGCCCTAAAAAGTAGTGGGTAATTTATGTGATGTAAATTAGGGTTTGTGGTGGATGGAGGTGGCTGTAAAAAAAATGAATGGGAGAGAGAATAAACAATGGAGGGTTTTTATTTTCTTTTAAATATTGAATGAAAGTGGGGAGGTGGTAAAAATACGTTTTATTTATTAAATGTTGGGGTTTGGGAAAGTTGGGTAAACGTGTGATGGGGAGATACACGTGTGAAGGTAGATTGTGGGTGTAGACCGGGTTGACTGGGTGAGGTGTTGACCAATATTATGCAAAGTGAAATAAATTCACATTTAATAAACATGAATGGGGGTAAAGGGTAAGAAAGTGAGGTGTTGACCGGGAATATGTGTGAGTTGACTTTGTAGACAAAAATGTTTTCATTTCTTTACTCCTTCCGTTTGTTAATTTATTTTTGGGCTTGAAGGATTTATGGTTATTTGGCCCAATGAACTCTTTTTCCATCTATAATTAGCCAAATGGGCCTTAAAAAAAATGCTACATCCGTTTGTTTTGTAAATAAATTGGGCCTTGTTGGATTTTTGTTAAAAAGTTAACATGTTATTGTTAATGGGCTTTTTAGCCCATTAGCTCGAAAGTGGGACCCACAAGGCCCAATAAATTTGATAAATTAAATCCCCGACTAAAACGACTTGATCTTTGGATTTTTGGTCTTTTCAAACTCGTGTCGAATTTGCCGGTTTTTGTGGTCTTTTACACACTTTTGGTCTTTTGACTTTGTCTTCGTCTCTTTTTGGACTTTTCTTCAACTTTTGACCGTGAAATCCCGTGTTTTCTCTTCTTTTGATCATTTGTACCTATTTAAACACAAAAACACAAAACCACGCGTAATTCCGACTTTATTGATATAAAACACATGATTCGGTCTTATTTTTTCTTGATTTTAGTGGCAAAAAGATAAGTGTTTTCACACTTATTAAACACAAAATAAGATAACTTAATAAAAGATACGACATAATAAGAAAATTAAATAAAAGATATCATAAACTATGGAAACTAAATAACCAGTTTATTCTTGTTCCTCCATCTGATGTAGCGAAAAATAACAAAGTAACAAAGATAGATAACTGAACCTGTTGATTACAAATAATGTCAGACACAATCTTCCAACTATTGTTGATTCAAAAAGAATACCGATAATCAGGTAAACTCCAACAATCGTTGATTCAACGAATACCTGATTATTTGGATGAAATCGAACAATAAACCCTAACCTGGATTTAAGTTGATTAACAAAAGACTAAAAGTCTGTAATTTTTATTCATAACTCCAAAACTGAATACAATAAATGACTATTTTTATAGGATAAACTAAATTTGAGAAAAAAGATAACAATATTTTTCCCAGAAAACACAAAATAAGATAACTTAATAAAAAATATCAAATAATAAAAAAATTAAATAAAAGATATCATAAACTATGGAAACTAAATAAGCAGTTTATTCTTATTCCTCCATCACAAGCCAAACTCAAACCTTATAAAACTTAAGCTCAACTTAAATCGGTTGCACCCCTAATTATGAATATTTTAATTGGGCCATTGATTTTTCGGAACTTTATCCCCAAGTAGCCTAATGATAAAACGTACTCTTAAAACTTATAAAAGCAACAAGAAGTCCATAATAAGTTCTTAACCCATTATCTCTCACATACTTTTTTTTTAATACACAATATTTTTTATTTATTTTGCAACAAAAAGTAAAAAGAAATTGTCTGTGAAATAAGTAACGGTTTCTTACCAACCAGACCATGTAAATTAATAGTCAAGTCGTCCCCAACTGCTTTGTATAGCCATTAATCTGCAAATTTATTGTCTTGAAATGTTATTGTACAATCAGCCAATCTTTCTTAACCCATGTTACATTTATTTGTTCACCTCAACTTGAATATTAACTTTTCAACCATCCCATTGAAAAACAATAATTTTTTTAGTCATAAGAGTACTTATGCACGGTGTACTTTAGATGCATAGTTTGTCATTCAGTTCTAGTTCAATCATCCAGTTAATAATTGTTTAACGGTACATGTTACTGTAATAGGTTATTTAACAAAGTACGTTTCCTAAACAATGTTTGTTTTGGGCTTTGTTGGGAAACTATGTCACTTTGACAACCCTCCTAAATCAATCAACTAAAACATTTATGTTGATACCACCCTAGTAATGATCCAACTGTATCCAACAAAGTATAGGATTTTGTTATAAAGACCTCATGTCCCCATTCAAAAGTATCAAAAAAATTATAAAAGTTTTTTTTTAATCTTTTTTGGTATAGTTCAAGATAATTTTTATCAGTTTATATTCTGCATTTTTTGTATGTTTAATACTTTTCATTTGTAAAAACTTATTATTTTTTTCGCACTTTTAGTTTTACAGATTTAATATAACAAATACAAAATTACAAAAATTATAAAAAAAAATAAAAATTAAAAAAGATTAAAAATACAAATGATGAAAATTGGGAGGTTTTAATAACGTCCCTTTATATCCATCAAAGTACTGATAAAGTTACGTGTAATATATAGGGTATGTTTGGCGCGTAAGCTTATCAGAGCAGTTTGAGCTTATTGTTTTTAAAAAATAAGCTACTACTAAAAATAAGTCTCGTTTGGTTGACAGAGCTTGAGGGAGCTTGTTAAAAAAATAAGCTCTTAAATGACATGCTAGTTAAAGTAGCATGTAAAATAAGCTCAAACTACATACTTTAGCATCTAGCTCTAACAACCCGCTCCAACAATCCGCTTCAGCTCTTAAGAATGCCAAACACACCCATAAGCTCAATATTGTATGTTTAAACAAGTCATTTTACAAGTCTAAGTAACGAATTAGTAATACTTTTGAACTCTATAAGCAAAAAGCTGGCATCGTTGACATGAGTAATGCAACTTTAGTTGACGCTCTTGATTGTGTGATTCAAGTACAACAACATAACTTGCCATTCATTCTACAGTTAAATAATCAAAGAAAAATATTTGCAAGTTTACAAAGTTTATTACGTACTATTGGAGCATTAGTCTAATGGGTGGAGCTTTTGTGCTTGAGTCAAATGACTCAAGTTCAATTCCCATCTTTGGCATTTGTTTCAAATAGGTATCCGCCTCTGCAAAACCTATGGGCACACTAGAGAGACTTTGTGGAATAAGAGATCGAGGGTCGAGTCTCGGCTCGTCTCACTCCAAGTGTTGTTCCTCTGGGCCAGGAGAGTTGCCGGAACTATTCCTTGTGGGGTGGACAATGGCTGGTGCCAAAAGACACCCGGAGTTAAGGTGTTCCCGTCAATTTTCACATTTTTGTGCAATAATGTCCAAACATGCAAGTCTATGTATTTTAATAGTTTTAAAAAATATCATTATTATGTTTTCTTCTCATATTTTTTGTAAAATGATAATTTTAGCTTTGTGTAACTAATTAATTTTATTTTATTATTTGTAATAATAATTTTAAGTAAAAGTAATTTGTTAAAATCAAATTATATTTTTTATTTATTTTAAAAAATTGATAATAATTTTGAGACAAGATAAAGTAAAATAAGAGCACGGGATATAGTGGTCTGGTGTGGTAGAGAAAAGTGGTGTCATATCTGACACATAGGCTATGACACCATAATGCTATGACACCACACAACATGGGGTAGCAGTGAGCCAAGCAAATCTGACGCCATACCCTTTTTTTTTCTTTTTTTTTTTTGAAAAAAATACAAATTAAGTATAAACTAAAATAAAAACGCATTTATTCATAAAAAATATTACAATAAAAAAACATTACAAACACGAAACTAAAAGACTAGAAAATTTAAAAACTAAAATAAATTAGGCATAACGAGCCCGGATCATTTCTTTCTTCGACTCAATAATTCTCGCGTCGATTGGTGTCATTTTGGAGGTGTCGATTTGTAGCACCCTCATATCTGACTCGAATTGTTGCGACGTCGTTAGTTTCATTCGAGTCTTTGTCTCGGCCTCGATGATATCCATTTTATCCTTCCGATCCAACTCGTATTGTTGTTCCATCATTGTTTTAAACATTTCGAGGTTTGAACCGGAACTAGCGGACGCGGTCGAGTTGGTTTAACGTTGACTCTTTGAAACCCGATGTAAGCCTTCGGAACGTGGCACCGCATCGGGTCCGAACGTTTCGGGTTCGTCATCCGGAGTAGGGCGAAGACGATTTCGTCTAGCTTGGGTAGAGTCGGGATTTTTCCACTTATATTTGTCTTTAAAAAAATTTCAAGCACTCTTGTGCTTAAAATTCAAACCCGTTTGGCTTCTAAACGCGATTTCGACCCGAGTTAAAAACCCCTCGTTGTCCTCCCCACTTGCCGCGGCTAATTCATCATAAACGGGGTTTGATCCGCCGGGTTATGATTGTTAAGACATTTAGGCAAATTGTTGTTGGAGGTGGAATTGATTAAACATCATTTGGGCGTCGGGTTTAGCATATGGGTTAAATTTTGGATAGTATGACATTTGGTTGTAGTTGGGATTCAGATTTGATGAGAACCGGAGTTTGAAGACGATCCCGGAATTTGGTTTGATGGGTCGTTAAGCATGTTACCGATCCGTTGAGGGGTGTTTGCATTCACTTTTGAGAAAATATAACTAAATAGGAGTTTATAAAATATATTGAGATTGGTATAAAAAATAATGATGATATGGAGGTTTTTATAAAGATTTAAAAGAATAAAATTTAAAAAAGTGGGGGTTTTCGAAAAATATGACAGTTGCATTTAATAGCCAAACGACTAGTTTAATTTTAAACAAAAAAAGGGGGAGGGGAAACACGCCACTTTTGCTCGGCTTAGGAGTACGATGCGAGACCTTTTGGCGCCAAAGCCGGTGTGATGCGCCGAACAAAAGCTCACGCCAAAAAGCACGACGCCACCCACCAACCCATATGTACCATCGACTCTAATAAATAATTATTTTAAAACTGGATAATCAAGTCAATGACCACATAGATTAAATCCACGTATCCCTTGTTCTTCGCTCATCATTTACTTGTACTTCAAAGTCGTACTATAGTTTTTTCACTTATCCTAAACAGATTGTGAATTTTTTTTATAATAACATAAAAAAAAGACTAATAATAAATCAAATAATTTTACTTAAAATTTAGAGATTTCTAAGGCGTTAAAACGTTGAATGTTAGGTTATAATATGTAGATGAGAGCAATTTAAGTTACGAGTAGAATGAATTTTTAAAAGACGCTTAAAATCGAAAACTTTTTTACGTTAAAATCGCATTTTATCGAACTATTTATGAGAAGCCATGTCTCCGCCCCTGCCCATGCACACATAAATGAAATGCAAAATGGTGTCACGCGTAAGAAGCATCACTATACCCGGCCTAACGATCTTAAATCGTGTCATCAAACTCTCTTAGTTGGAATAAAGGTTTCAAGCTTTTCGAAACTTTTGAAATCACATAACATTTCATTAGGGAATATTAAACTTTAGAACTCAAACAATACACACAAAATGTATAAAGTTTTCCTTTTTTACATCTTGTATCTTTATCATAAATTATTCACTTATACGAAATAACAATCCATTATAAAATACAAGATATGAAAGATCTTTTATTCTACATCCAAAATGATAAGATTTTATAGTATATGCGGACTTTAAGGAACTCGTGTCCTGTTCAAAAAAAAAAAAAGGAACTCGTGTCACCTTAAAATAAGGAAAACGATTTGTGGATGGAAATACATAGACATATACGTCCACCTAAAAAAAGGGAAATATATTGTCTTGAAAACGAGTTGACTCTAATTTTGTTTGATAAAGATTGTCTTTTACTACCATCATCTGATAACATCAGTCGAATGTATTTAAGTTACTGGTTGTCACCTATCTGTCAAACTATGTTTAAATATTTTAGTTACCACGTCTGAGTTTTTTTTGACCAAAAGTTATCATGTTCACTCTACAAAATAAATTAGTATAAGTAGTGCAATGGCGACAATTGCAACGGTAAGAGCACAGGGTATGGTTTGGTGTTTCCGTGCTGAGCTGTGGAAAAACACTAGAATTTTAAGAGAGTATGGTGAGTGGTGGCTAAATGATCCCACAACACCACAAACACGAAAACACCACATTTCACGTTCCCTGGTTGGCTTGAGCCATGGGAAAAAATTGGGGCCACTTTTCTTAAAAAAAAATAAAAATAAAATAAATTATTTATGCACGAAAACGCGCGGCGTGCCCTTGGCTCGAGACACGAAAACGCTAACAGGGGTGTGGCTCTCGCGTTTTGGTGTGGCGTCGTGGGAAAACGCGGGGCGAAAACGCCCCGTACCCTGTGCTCTAATAAAAAGAAACAGGAGAGCCGTGGCTAGGGGTGTCGAAAAAGTTGACCCGACCCGAAACCCGAATAATCATATTCGGGTCAGGTCATTCGGGTCCAAAAGTGTATTCGGGTCAATTCGGGTTGACCCGAGTTCTAATTAGGCTCGGGTTCGGGTTATATATTTTTTTACCCTTGACCCGACTTGACCCGACCCGACTTGACCCGACTAAAATTATACTTTTTACATTGTATTAGTACTTAATTGAGCCACTTATTACACATTTTCCTTAAACTCGGGTTGACTCGAACCCGAGTTGACCCGACCCGAGTTGACCCGACCCGAATTGACCCAAACACGAGTGACCAAAGTTCTAATTAGGCTCGGGTTCGGGTTATATATTTTTTACCCTTGACCCGACTTGACCCAACCCGAGTTGACCCGAACCCGACAGGGTCAACCCGAATCACACCCCTAGTCATGACACACGTGCAATTAGAGGTGTCAAATCATGTCTACTATGTCTAAAATTGGCCTATTTAGACTCTTTTTTTAACTAATAGCAGGACCGTCCCGTGGATTTCAGTGACCCTCCGCCACTAAAAAGAGGCCTTATTAATCACGAAAACTTTCGATAGCTGTAAAAGATATTTATTAGCGATACACAAGTAGTTACATTAATTGATACCTCATTACTTATTGATATACAAGAAACTTGATTTGTGAATTTGTCTATGATTAATAAGATACCTAATTTTTTTTTGGGAAATAAGTAATTGTCTTATTACTTGCCTAGTATTTATTATGATAATGCGGAGTAAAAGGTTGTGCATGCTCAGCAAAATAGTTTAGTAAATACATTATTACATGGGTCTTTAATATATACTAGGGTTTAGTGCCCGCGCTCCGCCGTGGCTGGCTTGGTCCGGTGGATTATTAAGCATTTATGTTTGCTTGGATTCAACAGTGAATTAAGGGGCAAACAACAGGGTAGCTGCAAAAATAGGCCCATCAGAAGCTGCGTTCGCAAGTATTTGGATACCCTTCGAGGTAAGCAGGGGGTAGTTTGAGATGTTTAGCGTGCTCTAAACAGACTAAAGACCGCAAAATGCCCCCTGCTTCCCTTGAAGAGTATCCATATATTTGGGAATACGTAACCCTTGATGTTACAATGTGATGGGCCTGATATGGTGGCATTCTATGTTTATTGTTGGACCTATTTTTACCTGCTGGTATTTGTTTTCCAACGAAATGGTTAGATCACTGAATTCCATCTTCATCTCCAATTCCTGTTACTCGGGATTTGGTCACCTATAAAAGTGAACTATAGAGAGTCGAAAAGAGGTAAGTGGTATAAAAAAATGTAAACCAAAAAAACACCTATGTTTGAGAAAGAAGCTCATACAGTTTGGTAAATTGAATATCATAGAAAGTAGCTCCTTTTCATTATATCCTTAATAAATATTATATAATACAACACATTAGGCTCAGATCTTTTAGCACAATCGCGGGACCAAACACATGACATGGCTGCAATCGCACACTCAGTGCGACTACCCAGCCTAGATGTAGGTGTCGGTAGACCACACATGCTAATCATAAGTGTGTCCTCATTGCCTGATATATGAGACCATCACCACCGTTGGAACAGTATCGCTTTCGAGGGCGTCTCCTCATTTGTTATTAATCAATAAAATGTAAGATGCCTACCAAAATCCAGTGTATGGTATTTTAACCCCGAGGTTCGTTCCCGATTCATCAGGATTTTTAGCATAGGCTGGTGAACATTATAGTTTCTAATTCTGCTATCTGAAAAGAAGCAAGCATACAATAGAAAAGCTTACCCGAGGATATAACAAATTATCTAATGAATGAAAATTATAAAACGTAGTTTATGGAAAGTACTGGTCGGAAGTTCTACCTGAAATATAGAAACTGATAAAATACAGAGCATGTGCATCCTACGCAAATGAAGAACACGCCTGAGGCTATACACTTTTGTGGCTTCCGAAATATCATAAGAAAAAACTGCTCCTTCTCTCAATAGTGCAACAACGTAAAATATTGATTTCGATTTTGTAGGAGGCTCAGATATGTTAAGAATCGAACCGAGAGGATGCGGACGCCATGGCTGCAACAGTCTTAAGTTTCCCCGCCAAGATACGACCGATCCTAGCTCGATCGAAAGCAGGTTTACTCATCATAGCCCATAAGAAAGCTCATTTAAGGCGTCTAGACCAGTAAATCAACCTGGCCCGTTCAGGTTCATCACTCCCCGAACGACATATCGTCACAACAATAAAAGCATCACAGCCTGTAATAGTGGGTTTAAATACCATCTTGGTCGCGTCACCAATCATATGTATGCCACCAACCTTAAAAGGTTGCCTGGCCAAAACCAAACGACATTATCAAAGCTATATAGCGATCAACAGCGGCAACGAAAGACACGAACAACTTTACGCAGTAACTTCACGTCAACAAATATGTGATAAAACCGGCTCAGATTAATTGATGTCGTGGCTGGGTTTGTGGAGGTTGCTGAATCGAGCGATGCTCGCATTCTGCCATCCTTCCACTTTCCTAGCAAGACACTGTACCAAAGGATCATCACAACCGACCAAACAGAGATATACGCCACCCACAATAAGATGGATCCGATAGTGAGTATTCAGGGATCACATTATATCTTACCGTACCAAAGGATCATCACAGCCAACTAAACAGAGATACACGCCACCCAAAATAAGATGGATCCGATAGTGACTATTGAGGGATCACATTAATCATTAATATAGAAGGGGAATTGCGTTTCCGAATGAACAGTCCCCTCACTCACAAACGAAATAAAAAAAATATAGCCTTCTCCCTCGCATAAGAGTGGTATGTGTGTCGGAAGACACAACATGTCATAAAATCGGCTCAGCTTAATTGATGGCGTGGGTGGGTTTGTGGAGGTTGCTGAATCGAGCGATGCTCGCATTCTACCATCCTTCCACCTCCCCCGTAAGACACCGTACAAAAGGATCATCACAGCCAACCAAACAGAGAAATACGCCACCCAAAATAAGATGGATCCGATAGTAAGTATTCAGGGATCACATACACAACAAATCGTGAATGTATATCGGATTCTAATACATTCAAAGGATCATCACAGCCAACCAAATAGAGACTTTGGCAGTACAAACACCCCTTACAGCCTATCGTCGCCAGCCGTCAACAGCGGCACTAAAAGCCACAATTGTTACTACCGTCGCCTGCTATGAATAGCGGCAACGAAGCTTCAATTGAATGGCTATATATCGTCGCCTGCTATGAATAACGACAACGAACCTTCAGTTGAATGAGTATACTTCTTTTTTTAAAACAACTTATAAAACACCTTTTATCCCGAACCCAAAAATTAGGTTTCCAGCAAACCACACCTCTTATCCCGGACCCAAAAATTAGATTTCCAGCAAACCCCAAAATAAGGGGTTTCAATGAATTACACAGCTAATCGTTATCAGAAGCATAATGTTCCAAACACCCATTTTAACGTCGTAAGGGTAACCCAATGAATCAGGTTGCCCGTAAAAGGAAACAACCACCAACCCTATCCGTCGCTACCTACCGAAAATCAATGTCGCACACCATGAAAACGGTGGCAACAAATAAGACGGTGGCAACAAAGAGGGTTGTGGGTATGTGGTCCAAGCCACAAAGAATAAATACCTCTATGAAACCATAAAAAACACAGATTTCTCTATTAACTTATAAATCAGGATGAATCAAAGCAGAAAACACACCCATCGAGAAGTAAAGCATCCATTAAAAGCGAACCCCAAAAAAAATTAGGGTTTCTATCAAAAGGATGGATGAAAGCAGAAAACTCACCAAGCCAGAAGCAAAACATCCATTAAAAGCGAAACCCCATTAAAAAAACTAGGGTTTCCATCACAGCCCTAAAAACCACAGCTTCAATTAGGGTTTCCATGCTTGCATCACAGCCGTAAAAACCACAGCTTCAACATAAGAATCAGCTTCATCATAAGAATATGATTAGATCGATCAGATCATCTTAGATCAATTAGAGTGATGATCAATTAGAGTGATGAGAGAGAGACAGAGTTGTGTGAGGATGAGAGAGAGAGGCATGAGTGGGAGAAAGACGGAGAAAGATATATGAGTGGGAGAAAAATATATTTTTTAAGTTTGTTTGTGAGTATGGGTGAGTGGGAGAAAAATATATTTTTTAAGTTTGTTTGTGAGTTTGGGTACTGTTCATTGGGAAGCGCAATTCCCATCTTTTATTAAGGATATAATTACTCTGTAAAGTATATCTATTATTTGGTCAGCAGTAGCTCAGAAAATGTGGCCCTCTGTACGGGCTGTAACTCTTTTGGACCGGCCCTAACTAATAGACTAAATGAGTATTAACTTTTATTTTAGTTGGACTATTTGAACGACATAAAATCGTTTGGTTAAATAAATGGGTATTATGGACTATTTGGACAACATAAAAGCATTTGGTTAAATTAATCTTCAGTCTATTTGTTTCTCCTTTAATATTTTCCATTTGACCCAAGTCCATTTGGTCCAATGTCCATTTGGCTCAAGTCCATTTGGTCTAAATATTAAAAATTTCCCATTTGGTCCACGTTCATGGACCAACGTTCGTTTAGCCCACTGCCCATGCCCGTCCTACCCACCCATATAGCCACCTCTACGTGTAGGGGTGAGCATGGTTCGACTTGGTTCGGTTTTTGTATAAAACCGAAATCGAACCAACAAATTTGGGTTTCTGATTCTTAGGAACCATTCGGTTTCGGTTTTGTGTCGGTTTGGTTTTTCGGTTTCCGATTTACTTTCGGTTTGGTTTTTCGGTTTTTCCGGTTTCTATATGATTTATCGAGCTTCGCTTTTACAAGTCGATTTTGAATATACCATGAACCGACACGTTAAAAGCTTTAAATAAAAAATAACAACAAGAAACACAACATTAACAATAAGGAAAAAAATATCATATAAAATCCTAAAAAAATCATTTATGGGTATAAATCAACACAATAGACACGATAAAAAACTAATTAAAAAAACAATCGAGAAGAAAACTTATTATTTAGTCATGTTCAATAAGCATATGAAATAATGATTAGTTATTAAACATGACAGAGTTAATCTAGCGTAGCATATTCATCGTCCATTAGTTTTGACGTGAACTTATATATATATTCTCATGTTTATAAAGGTCGGTTCGGTTTATATCGGTTTTGTTTAATGCTGAAACCAAACCGAACCAAAAGCTTCGGTTTTTTCAAAATGCAAATACCGAACTATCAGTTTTTCAATCGATTTCGGTTTTTTAGGTTTCGGTTCTTCGGTTTTTTTGGGTTTAGGTTCGGGTTTTCAGTTTCTTGCACACCCCTATCTACGTGCAATACAACTATGGCTTAAAACTAGGGGTAATGGGTGATCGACCTTTTGATCGGCCGTCTAACCAGATCTGTGCGCTCTTACTACGGACCCCCACATCCAACACGCGCCTTATGAAAAAGAGTTAATCTGTACACATTATCTTCGATGTAAGGCTGGTGACACTATTGACAGGGTTCGGTTCTTAAAAACATCCGTCACATCGGTTTTTTTCTCTACCGCTTTAAAACGACATTTTTTCACATCAAAGCGACCTACATTGCAGAAAATATACCTCAAACGGAAAATATACCTCAAACAAACACTTATTGATGACGTATAGTGGCCAGTTGGACTATCCGACCTGAGCCACGTACATTATCCGTATCCGTATCCGATCCATCACGAATGAGCTGGAACATTCGCACTAGTCCAATGGGCTTGGTTGTAGGTGGGCCGCACGCGGCTACATGCAGGGCACGACGGAACTGCACGCGGTTATGATTAAACAAAATCATAGTCTAATAAAGACTATGATACACCTAAGATAGGGAGGGATATACATTCCTTATCTATGGATAAGGATCCCGAGTATATATATTCTAACCTTAGGCCACAAGTTTTAAATCCGCACGGGAAGATTTAACTATCCCCAGATATTTGTTCAACCTAAATTTCCAAAACTTGAACTCTAGTTTAATCAAAACATCATTTAGGACTCAATATGACAAAGCGAAAATTCACATCAGCAACCAAACTGATGAGTGTGAAAACACACATCATTAATAACATATAAACCCACTAAAGCAAGCCAAAGATACACATTTATACTTTAAAAGTCGAAATTATGCGGGGTTTTGTATTCTTTGTGTTTTTGTAGGCAAAAAGTTACAAATCGAAGCAAACACGGTTTTTCTTGAAGAATTTATGAAGAAAAGGACAAAAGAAGCTTCTAAGGACTTAGATTGCAAAATAAATGAAGATTCAGGGACGAAAGTTGGCATTTTTCAAAGATATAACAAGCAAGGACAAATCTGCCAAAGAAAAGAGAAGACAAGGGCCATTTCTGCCAAAGCTGGAAACATTTTATACACTTGCCATTTCAACCCATCGCAAGCCAGGAAATGCCATCACACGGATTGAGCATGTGGGCATTTATTAACCCAATCACAAGAGTACATATTTATTATTAATCCCCACTTGGCCATTTCAACCAATCACAAGCAACAAATGGGAGCACACAGATGGCACTATTTCAAATATTAAATAGACGAATCATAACAGTGATTCCACTTATTGATCCCAAGATTCACACTTTGGCCAATAAAAACTTGACATGTGACCACCTTTCTTCTCAAACAAACTGGCAGCGATCAAGACCATTTCAGAATAAACTTTCAACAGAGGAATTCATCTACAAGTCAAGGCGCGTCTACTTAGGCTACTTAATTGTAATTTTATCAATCATAGACAAATTCCCCAATTCCCCTAATTCGTGATGAACCCTAATTTAGAAATTGCTAGGTGTCACTTAACCATTGGATTAACCACGTCAGTCCTGTAACTAACTCACCCTCACCCCACTCACTACTCCTATAAATACCCCTCACTCTTCTTCATTTGAGACGGTTAGAAAAGATAGTTAAATTCACATAGTAACTGTAGTTGTAGCATTTACAGTTACAATATTGATGTATGTAGTTTAGCTTTTGTATCCTATCACTCAAATTGTACTCATATTCACAATCAATTAATAAACAAAGC
Organism: Glebionis coronaria; assembly: GCA_025667525.1. Lineage (NCBI taxonomy): Eukaryota > Viridiplantae > Streptophyta > Magnoliopsida > Asterales > Asteraceae > Glebionis > Glebionis coronaria. The sequence continues at coordinate 521,303,490 of CM046882.1, forward strand.
ATTTTCAATTCAAAAAAAATAAAAAAATTATGAACCATTTCTTTCCACCCTCTCGTACCACGGCCTTAAGGAATGAGATTATCGGGTTTGAGCAGAAATATAGGGAAACTTTTAGTGAGGCGTGGGATAAATTTAAAGAGTTACTTAGAAAGTGTCCTAATCATGGTTTTGAATTGGTACATCAAATTATTACTTTTTATAACGGTTTGAGCTTAAATGATCAAGATTCTCTTAATTCTGCTGCGGGAGGGAATATTCTTGTTAAGTCCACACAAGTAGCTTTAGACATAATTGAAAACAAAGCTAAAGTACCAAGTGCTAGAACAAGGGCTCATGTGGCTAGTGCTAGTGGAGGAGATTCTAATAATTTGGAATTAACTAATCAAATTAAAGAGCTTGCTACAGTTGTTAAAAATTTGGCTATGCAAAATTAAAACAATTCTACTAGAACTATCAATGTCATTCATGAGACTTGTGAGACTTGTGATGGGCCACATTATTACTTTAATTGTGATAAGGTCTTTGATAACCCCAAGGTGAAAGTTATGCTTACAATGATGATAATGAGAGGACTCATTTTAAACCCAACATTAACCCTAACCACTTGTCCTACAAGTCTAATAACTACCTTGCCCCACCTGATTTTTCTACCCCACCAACCCACCCAACCTCAAAGTCAAAATAACCAAGGTCAAAATAGAAACTAAGGTCCAAATAGGAGAAATTTTCAAGGGAATGCCAATATGAGGGGCCAAAATCAATATCAAGAGAATCAATTTCAAGGGCAAAATCAAGGATTTCAAAACCAAGGTTTTTACAATCAAGGGTATAATCAAGGTTTCTCTTATCAAAATAAATTTCAAAACCAAGGGGTCAATCAATGAAATATTCCAAATTCTCAAATAGACTTAATTCTTCTGAAAATGAAAGAAATACAAGAGGCAACTGATAGGAAATTAGCACTCATGAAGCCACAAATCTTTCAAAACCAAAGACCTGAAGGTGCATTACCCTCTAATACCCAAACCAACCCAAGGGCCAATGTGAATGCTATCAAAACTAGGAGTGGAAAAACCACTATGGGACCTTCCATCTTTCCGCCAGTAAAAGAGAGACTAGGCCCGAAGATCATAATGAGTTCTACTCTACCTTCGGTGACTTCTCTCATAGCCACTCCTAGTAATATACCACCTTTGACTGACCTGTGATTTCTGAGACCGCACCTGAGGTTGTAACTGAGCAGAGTCCTTCAAAGCCTTCTCCTCGACCTTCTACCCAAAAACCCAATATCCCTTACCCTTCAAGGTGGCGGAAGGAGAAATTGAAAAACAAAGATGATCTTCAAGTTTCAAACTTTTTTAGAATGTTTAAATAATTAAATATTAACATATCTTTTACTGAGGCTCTTGCTCATATGCCCAAATTTGCTAAGATGTTTAAAGACCTTTTGTCTAACAAGGAGAAATTGATTGACGTGCCCAACACATCTTTGAATGAAAATTGTTCTGCGGCCTTGTTAAGGAAACTGCCTATTAAACTTGGTGACTAATGTAGCGAAAATCAACGAGATAACAAATTGAATATGTTGATTCCAAAGAAAATAAACTTTTACAACTATCGTTGATTCAAAAGAATACCGATAATCAGGCAAACTTCAACAATAGTTGATTCAGCGAATACCGATTATTTAGAGAATCTTAGCAAAATGCCAATAACAAAGCAAAAGCTTTCATTATCAAAACTCAAAGATGTCCTAATACAATGAAAAGACCTAACATTTATAGGAAAACTAGAATCAATCTAAATAAATATTGTGTGACTTTCTATTTTCCTAAACTTATAATCATAAATTAAATATTCTCTTAACCATAATTTATTGTCAAACAGGAAACTTAAATAAATAAAAAACATCAATATATAGACTTTTATTTGAAGTTGAACCGCATCATTTCCCACCCCCTTAAAAAAACTCGTCCTCGAGTTTGCCTCACTCGTCCCTTGTATTCGTAGCATCCAAGTTTGCATCCCTTGCATCAAATTTCCTTTCTTTATACGGACTCGACCTCAAACCTTGATCGACTAAAAACCCAACTTATCGACCAACCACAATTACGACGTCTTCAATGTTGTCTTCTTTCCCACTAAATCCTTCTTTCCCGACAAATCCTTATTTCTCCTCAATGATATCTTCAAGATCGATATCATAAAACGGCATTGATTCTTCTTCTACACCCAATACAACATCTAGAGATGGCACATCATTATCTTCCTCTTGAAAATTCTGATAATTGTCAACAAAAGAATACACATATTCCTCGGGTTCTTCATCATAAACCGGGGATGCTTCATAATCACCACAAGCGACATCATCATCATCATCTTCGAGATCAACAAATTGGTTTTCTAACTTTTAATTTTTAGTACCCCAACCGTTATGATCACCATGCATGTTCATCAAGTGATTCATCCAGTTTGTCAATTGATCAACGAATTGATCCAATTGCTCCTCCATTCTTGCCATAACACGTTGCTCCAATTCTTGTTCATACACAACCTGAACATTCATACTTTTCCTTGGAGGCATCTTAATCAGGAACTTTAACTCTTGATACCAATTGATGTAGATTAAAAAGGTACACGGACTTAAGATGGTTCCGCCAAATACCATTTTTTTATGTAGACTAAAAAAACAAAGTAGCAAAGATAATTAATTGAATCTTTTTATTCCAAAGAATACCAGAAACAATTCTTCCAACTATCATTGATTCAAAAGAATACCGATAATCAGGTAAACTCCAACAATCGTTGATTTAACGAACATTGATTATTAAGAGAATCTTAGCAAACTGCCAAGAACAAAGCAAAAGCTTTCATTATCAAAACTCAGAGATATCATAATACAATGAAAAGACATAACATTTATAGGAAATTAGAATTGATCTAAATAAAGATTGATATGACTTTCTATTTTCCTAAACTTATAATCAGAAATTAAATATTCTCTTAACCAAAAATTATTATCAAATAGGAAACTTAAATAAATAAGAAAAACATCAATATCTCGACTTTTATTTGAAGTTGAACCGCATTAAAGACCTTGATAGATTTTTAATTCCCTGCAATTTCCCTAGGGTGGAAAATTGTATGGCCTTGGAAGATTTAGGAGCGAGTATTAATCTGACACCTTTATCTGTGTGGAAGCAATTATCACTCCCTGAGTTAACCCCCCCCCCCAAAGATGACTTTGGAATTAGCTAACCGTACGGTTGCTTATCCTGTGGGGATAGATGAGAATGTACTTGTAGGAGTCGATAAGTTTACCTTCCGTGCAGACTTTGTTGTGGTAGACTATGACATGGATCCTCGTGTTCCTCTTATTGTTGGTAGACCTTTCTTGAGGACTAGGAGGACCCTTATTGATGTTGCTGAGGGAGAATTGATCATGAGAGTAGGGGATGATAAGGTTGTTTTTAATATGGGAAAGCTTTCTAAGAAATCCCACGAGCCTAAGAACGTGAATGTAATTGATGTGCCTGATGAAGCATGTAAAGAACATTTTCACAAGGCTTGTAATGGGAATTATGATATTCCACATGTTGAGACTGTAGCCTCCTTTGCTCCTTCGTTTAATCCTTTTGGAGAGAGTTATTTCCTCTTAGAGGAATTTAAGGCTAACTTCTTAAGAGATGACGATTCTCCCATTAATTGGGATGAGGATCTTCGTACCATTGATAAATTGCTCAATGAAGACCCTTTCTCTCAACCACCTCTTAAGGAAGTCACAAATGATGATCCCAATTTGACCCTTCAATTAAGAATCCCCCTGACTTAGAGCTTAAGGATTTGTCTTCACATTTAGATTATGCTTTCTTAGAAGGTGATGATAAGTTACATGTGAGTATTGCTAAGGACTTTAAGGAGGATGAGAAGGCTAGGATTATTGAGCTTTTTAAGCATAAGAAAGTGATTGCTTAGAAAATATTTGATCTTAGAGGGATTGATCCCAACGTTTGCACACATAAAATCCTTATGGAAGATGACTTTAACCTGCAGTGCAAAATCAAAGAAGGGTAAACCCAAAAATTATTTAAGTAATCAAGAAAGAAGTTGTCAAACTTCTAGATGCTGGCATGATATACCCAATATCTGATTCACCGTGAGTTAGTCCAGTCCATTGTGTGCCAAAGAAGGGAGGCATGACGGTTGTTGCTAATGAGAATAATGAATTGATTCCTCAAAGGCTTGTAACTGGTTGGAGAGTTTGTATTGACTATAGGAAGTTGAATGATGCTACTAGGAAGGACCATTTCCCACTTCCATTTATGGATCAAATGCTAGAACACTTAGCGGGAATGAGTTCTATTTCTTTATAAATGGATTTTCTAGGTATTTCCAAATCCCTATTGAACCAGAAGATCAAGAAAAGACAACATTCACCTGCCTATATGGAACATTTGCGTACAAGAGAATGCCCTTTGGCTTATGCAAAGCTCTTGGGACATTTCAAAGGTGTATGATGGCAATATTCCTTGATATGATAGAGAAAACCATGGAAGTGTTTATGGATGATTTTTTGGTCTTTGTAGATTCATTTACTTCTTGCCTTTCCCATTTAGAACGAATGCTTAAAAGGTGCGAGAAAACCCACACTATTCTAAATTGGGAGAAGTGCCACTTCATGGTTAAGGAGGGGATAGTTTTGGGACATAAGATATCTAAACCTGGCATTGAAGTTGATCGTGCTAAAGTTGATGTGATTGCCAAACTATCCCCAACTACTGCTGTGAAAGGAGTTAGGAGCTTTCTTGAGCATGCAGGCCTCTATAGACGTATCATTCAAGACTTTTCTAAGATAGCAAGGCCTATGACCCATCTCTTAGAAAATGAGACTCCTTTCATATTCTCACCTGAGTGCTTAAAGTCTTTTTAGATCCTTAAGGAAAAATTAACTAAGACACTAGTCTTGGTTTCACCAAATTGGGAATTGCCTTTTGAGCTTATGTGCGATACTAGTGACTATGTTGTGGGACTCGTTTTAGTGCAGAATATTAATAAGCATTTTCAGCCTATTCACTATGCGAGTAAGACAATAATGGGTACTCAATTGCATTACACAACTACTGAGAAAGAGTTGTTAGCTATTGTGTATGCATTTGAGAAATTTCGCCCCTATCTTGTTCTTTCAAAGACCATAGTGTATAAAGACCACTCTGACCTAAAGTATCTTATGAATAAACAAGATGCTAAACCTAGATTGCTAAGACGGGTTTTGTTGCTCTAAGAGTTTAAAATAGAGATTCGTGATAAAAAAGGGAGTTGAGAATTTAGCTGCGGATCATTTGAGCAGATCAGAGAATCCTTATCAAGGGGAATTAGGAAATCAAATTATTAATGAATCATTTCCCCTTGAGGAGCTTATGTATATATCCTCTCAAGAGGATGATACCCTATGGTTTGCTGACATAGCAAATTATCTGGCACGTGAAGTTCTTATATCTGAATTGACATTCCAACAAAAGAAGAAGTTTTTAAAGGACTTGAAATACTATTTCTGGGATGATACATACCTTTTTAGGCAGTGCGTGGATCAGTTAATAAGGAGATGTGTAGACGGGCCTTAGGCATTCTAGATTTTGGAAGCCTATCATAAAGGACCCACTGGTGGACATTTTGATCCTAACTACACTGCTAAGAAAGTGTTTGATTCGGGTTTTCACTGGCCTACGATCTATTAGGATGCTCAAGAGATGGTGAACACTGCGATGTTTGCCAAAGGTAAGGAAATATTACACAAAGGGATGAGATGCCAAAGAATTTTATCCAAGAGTGTGAGATATTCGATGTCTGGGGCATAGACTTTATGGGATATTTTCCCTCATCTAAAGGGAATAAGTATATCTTTATGGCAGTGGAATATGTTTGTTGATACAAAATTTGGATGATCCTTGCTTGACCCGAATTAGGCTTAATCTGGGTAGGTTGGGCTCCGGCTCTTGCACCAAGTGAATATCTTGTTGAGATCCTGCACACTAAAATAACACGCGTTAAGCTTACCGAGGGAACGTATCCCATGATTAGACTCCAACGTGAGAGTAAGTAATCGGTTTAGGGTTAGATAATCGGCTGTAGGTTGTGAGTGTATAGAATGTGATACCTTTGTGGAACCCTTGGGGGTTCCTTATATAGGCGGTAGAATCCTTATTGGGCTCTACCGAACCTTCGGCCCCAAGTAAGAGATAAGTATCATAATTAGGTTATTTGATATCTTCTAATTAAGGACATTGAATATCCCCTTACTTTAAAGTAAATCCAAATCTTATGTAAATTAGGATTCTGTCTAACCCTTGCCGCGTACGGCAGAGATGTGGGCCACGCTCTGACACGTGCGACCCATGTTACCCAGATCCTGACACACTGGATAACATATACCCAGCCCAAATGTATTGGACTGAATGCGGATAGTACCAATGGGTCGGGTCCAAGACCCGGTTCGGGGACTATACGTCATCAATGTTTCTAAGTGGGTTGAGACTAAGGCTTTGCCTACCAATGATGCCAGAGTTGTAATGAAATTCCTTAAGCATTTGTTTGCTAGATTTGGTGTACCTCGAGCTATTATCAGTGATTGTGGGACTCACTTTTGTAATGATCAATTCACTAGAGTCATGAAGAAGTATGGTGTTACACACCGACTTTCTACCAAGTATCACCCTCAAACCAGTGGTCAAGATGAGGTCACTATTCGTGGACTTAAGAGGATTTTAGAGCGTATTATGGGAGAGCATTGTGCCTCTTGGGCAGATAAGTTAGATGATGCACTGTGGGCTTTTCATACAACATATAAGACTCCTATTGGTTGTACTCCATATCATCTTGTGTACAGAAAGGCATGCCACCTCCCTATTGAGTTGGAACATAAGGCATGATGGGCTTTAAAATGGGCTAATATTGTTTTGATCTAAGCCAGTTCACATAGGAAAAAGCAACTTAATGAATTGAATGAGCTTAGAAACAATGCTTATGATAATACCTTGATTTACAAAGAGAGAACTAAGAAAATTCATGATTCCAAGATTAAGAACCGTGATTTCTAAGTTGGAGATTCGGTGTTACTTTTTAACTCACGGTTGAAAATCTTTTCTAGAAAGCTAAAATCACTATGGTCCAGTCCATTCACCGTAGCACAAGTGTTTCCATATGGTACTATTGAGTTATCCTACCCTAATTGACCTAATTTCAAAGTGAATGGCCATTGTATGACGCATTACTTTGGGGAGGACATTTCTGAGGAAATGGTCTAAGAGATCAAGCTTGTGTAACTATGTTAGATCATCTAGAGTATACTTTGGTAGGATAGGTGATGAGACTGCATTTATACATAGTCTCATCGTCCAAAACGGGCTTAAAACGGTTAAAATATAATGAAAAGTGCCAAATATATGCTTGTGTGTGTTCAATGTGTATTTTAGGTACGAATATCGAGAAAAAGACAAAAGATCACAATAATCAAGCAAAAACGAACACGGGAAACGAAGTCGCACAATGAACCGGACCCAAGTGTTGAATTTCCAAAAAGACCCTTGAAGAATTGAAGATTGTCAAGTTTGGTCCCTCAAGAATTGAATAATTACACTTTTTACCCCTAAGAATCTCAAAAAGACTTAAGGAGTCCATAAAGTTTGAAAACTTTACAAGTTCAGCCCTTGAAGTTTGAAGAAAGACAAAACTAGTTCTCCATTGTTAACAAAGGACTAGCTTTGGAAATCAAAAAGGGCTGACCATGAAATGTCATTGGACTAACGATGCAAGCTGTTAAAAGGAGTATATAATGGGGAGGGACCATTTCTGCCAAATCACTAAACCTATTTAACCCTAAAACACTAACATCCCATTAACCCTACTCCGTGTCACCTTCCACTCACACCATCCACCAATCAAAACCCACCACCTCACCTAAACACTCCAACTCAGCTATCCTCTAACCATTTATTAATAATAATTTCAAATCATTATTAATTAGAATAAAACGCGTCTAACATATTTCTATTTACCAAAAGTCGATTAAACCACCCACTATTCATCCTAACCATAATCTTCCAATTAGGGACAAATCAAAGGGATAAAGGGTAAGCTTGTGCAAATTGGTGATTAGAGGTTTTCTTAACATGATGGTACACTCAAAACATGTCCAGCTCACCCCAAGATTCCCCACAAGACCTCCCCTGCCCCACCATTGGTCACGGATGAACAAAAATCCAAAAAGTTGGCAGAAGAATGGACGAGTAAGATGCATTTACACCACAAGGATGACTAGGATCGAGTTTTTACCTCTGACAACATCACAAAGTGCCAAAACATTCACATAGGATCCAAAGTAGGCAAAATTTGATTTTCAAATTGAAGGGAAAGTTTGGAAGATCACCTCATTAGGGTTTATAGTTTCTACTTATTTCTAAAACACAACGTACACCCTCTATATAAAGGGTAGTAGGTTTATCAATTTTTCTTGTTCTTGATTTTTCCTTTTATCACAACTTGTAATTCCTTTTTTCATGTTAATGAAAAAGTTGGTAAAGTCTTGTTGATGAAAGAAAAACAAAAAAAAACAAAAAAAGAAAAAAAAAGAAAAGGGATCAAGGGGATCCGTGAGGTTCGAACCCTCGATCTCTACCCTCATTCAACCTTTGAACGGCTTACACCCCGCACACCATAACCATCCCTGCCCTAGGGACTTAGCTGTCCAATGGGGGGAGTGTTTTATATTTAACCCTTTTTTGGTTTTGACTTATCAATTATAAGCCGTGACTGTTTAAGCTTATTACAACTTATTTTGTGAACCAAAGTAGCTTATTTGATTTTTCCCTTGTCTGTTATATAGTTTAGGACTTTTAGAGTTAAATTTAGATTTTTCCAATTATTAAATTAATTTCTATCATTATTTAAATCCGAATTTAGTTTTAAGTCATTTAAAAATAGATTTAGGGTAGTGAAAATTTATAACAAAAATACTTTTTGGTCTTTTATTAATATAATAAAGGTTTACAAACCATAAAAACTTTAATTGAACTTTTTAATATTTTATTTAGTTTTTAAGGTTTTAGTTAATATTTAAAAATTAATATAAATTATTTAAAAGGTTTAAAAAAAGTTTTGTTGGTTTTTATGTCTTATTTATATTATTTGGGACTTTTTAGTAATTTTTATTAATTCTTTAGGTAAAAATTCATTCTCGTCACGTTTTTCGGTTTTACGTTTTTAATTCAAAAATTGTTTTTAGGATTTAAAAGTAGATTTAATTTGTTTAAAAAAATGGAAAAATACTTTTTAGCTTAGTTAAGATATTTTTGAGGTTTACAAGTTTTAAAACTAGTTTGGGCTTTTAATTAATTTATTTGATTTTTAGGGCTTTAATTAGCAATTAAAAATTAAATATTAAATAATTTAAAAACTTACAAGAGGTTTTCTTCATTTTTAAACCTTATACATATTTTTAAGGATTTATTATAATTTTTTGGAAATTTTTTAGGTAAAGTTTTAATTTTGTCGATTTTTACGTTTTTACGTTTTATACGTCGTAGCTTAATTTTTAGCATAATCCGTCATTTCCTTTAGATCTTTTTCATCTCATCAATATTAATCCAAGACATTACAAGTTTTACACACACAATTATCCTCCTTGATGAACGAACTCTCATATCGGGTCAAAGGGTGTTTACGTTTTCCTAAACGTGCACTTATGACTTACCACTTATACCTCTTTTTCCTAAAAGAGCGTATTTTTACTACTATCAATAAGCATAATAAGAGGGTGTTATAGTTGAGTTGAAGTGTAGGGGGAGCCTTTCTTCTTGTCTTTTGGTGTTTGTTTCAGGGTTGCTCTCTCTCATTTCATTCATGGTGCTTATGGAGGAGGCCCTAGTACCTGGTTCACTTTGATACTTTTGTGATTCAAACTTGTATATTAATAATGACTAAAACGAATTTACTTTAGTTGTCTCTGTGACATCCGTCAAAATTCTTCATCTTTAATTCTCCATGTATCTATTTTATGTGAGCTTTGAACCTTGTGGATTTAACGAATTGAGAAGTTATCTCATATTTATGAAGCATCCTTATTGTTTACCAATGTGGTGTCGACGTAAGTGTATTGTTTGTTTTGCTTTGCGGACAAAGCCCTCTTTAGGAAGAGCGAATGTAACAACTCGAGTTTTCGCGTCTTATATATTATGATAGAAACGTGTTCGTTATTAAATGTTTATGCATTAACTGTTTACGCCGGTTATGCATGTTTGCTAAACCCTTCGAGAATACACGTATCTATCCTTGTTTAAGTTGTGTGTCGAGATTGTATTATGTTTTCCTTGTGGTTAAGTATCCGCGTCTAAACTATGTAATTTGATAAACCCTTGCTGGGTCAATTACTACAAACTAAACTAACACAAAGAGTGAATATAAATATCAAACTTAGTAACTTTTATTCAGAAATTTCAAACTTGCTAAACTCAGTCAACCTAAGTCAAACCCACAATAAACTAAGTTATTTTATGTTTTCCCACTCACCACAAAAGTCCAGCACACATGCCTAGTTTACCCAAAATGGGTACATCACAAGACCTCCATTTCCAGATTTGGACTAACCCTAAGCAAGTATTACAAAGTTAAATACTATCCCAATTTGTTCACTGTCCAAACACAACACTAAACACATCCACAGTCCAAATATTACAAGTTGTTCCGGCTGAGCAGTTTTAATTACAAGTTCTGGGTAAAAAGTATAAAGAGTAGTGTCAAGGCATTGAACCAGCCGATCCATCCCCTTCTCGTCCGAACCCACAAGCCGAAACAAAACCTTTATTGTGAGTCTTTTAACCACCTTCTTTTATTTTCTGCATACGTCTTAGTTGTGCTCGTCAATCTTAAAAATAACCTGCGAAAATAAAACAAACTGATTAGTCTTTTTTTTAACTGTCGGATTAAGCAAAAAATGTTATGATATAAGATAGCACTATCAACTTGGACTTTGACCCACAAACCGCAACCCCTCATTGTTTCTGCCGTGACCATACCGAGACCCCCTTTTACATTTTTTTCTTTGTTACTATTTGGTATAATATTATCAGAAACTAGTAATGATAACAGTAGCCAACAACACCACTCGAATGATTTACATTCCTGCCGAAACCCTAATTACTCAAAAATTAACCATAATAAAAAATTTACACAATTCTTTTTACAGAAACATTACTTAACCACAATTAAACCCGCGGGTATAAAAACCCCCAAATTATTTCAAAACCCTAATTTTTAACATATTGATTTAAACACTAATTAGACCTAATCTAAACACGAATTAACTAGTTAATTAGATAAAAACCGAAATATGAACAAACCCCCAATTTGACCGAAACCCTAATTTTACAAATCGGATCATTTGATGAAATTGATAAGTTTTTATGTTAGAAAACACTAATTATTTATTATTAAACATCAGATTTATCAAAACCCCTAATTATTCGAAACCCTAATTTTCGAAAACTCATTTTAATTTACTAATTAACATCAAGAGACTTATGAAAACATTAATTAATTGTAATGAAACCCTAGATTTGGAAAACCCCCAATATTTCGAAAACCCTAATTTGGTTTTATTTAATCCGAAAATCTTTTATTCATATTGTGAAAAGACAAATGATTTCAATCTAATGAATCCCTTTTTATTTCCGAATGTATAAAATAAAAGCAGTTTGAACCAATTATTTAGAAGGAAAGGAGATGAAAACTTATCTTTTGTGAGGAAAACACCATCGAATCTCCCTGGGAAAAACACCTCGAAAATGGATTAGTTTTGATGTGGGGATGAAACCCCACATCCCACGCATGTTTTTCACCCTAAGATTTCATGTTTATAAATCTGAGAAGTTATTTTGGCCATGGGAAGAGTGTTAGATCCGGATTTGAGAGGAGAGAGAGAGAGTTGAGGCGACTGGAGTTATTATCGAGGGAGGGTTTGTGACTGTGTGTTTTGGGGAAAACAAATGAATATAACTTAACCCCTTTTCCTTGTTTATATCGCCCCTAGGTTGGGCCTGGGTTGGGTCACGGGTTGGGTAGCATAGGTGTGGGCCGAAACTTATTTAGGGTGATATGGGGTATTTATTTTGGGCTATTCGGATTGTGTTGGGTTTATATAAGCCCAAAACTGAATTTTTAATATAAGTGTAATACAAAGCCCGTTTAATAAACTAACCAAGTTTTTAGTGTCGTGTATTCCGTAAACGAAAAATGTCGTCAAGCACAACTAGGATGTCATGTTTTTATTGGTGTAATTTTAGATGTCGTAACACGGTCTTTATATTCAAATAGGTCGCGGGTAGCGTAACCGTATTCCCGAGCTACATTTACATTTCATCAGCTTGTTGATTTAACGAGGTGAGTTTATAGCCCCACTTTTAACTGCTTTTACTGCTTTTTGGGGTGAGACATTGCTTGATTTAACGTATGAACACAAGTGCATTTACTGATTTATATACTAGTCTAAGTCCCACTAAAAACCCAGTTGCTTTGGCCCGTGAATCGTGAACCGTTAATTACTTTGTGTAAGCGCGAATGTTATGGATAGATCTATCGGGGTTGACGCCCCTGTCTGTCTTGGTCCAACAAGGGACAAGTGGGCACAATTTAATTTGAGTCTGAGATAGGATGTCGTGGGTTTAGGCATCCAGTTGGGCTACATTTATATGATTATACTACCGGTGTTGTTAACGCTTCGGTGTCACGAGCTTAGACTGTAATAAATGCTTTTATGATGACTTTGTATTTGTTATATTGTCATCACTTTTGGGAAAATCTTGTGGTTCATTAAACACTTCAAATTAACTAAACCTATGAACTCACCAACTTTATGTTGACGCTTAGGCAATGTTTTTCTCAGGTATTAAGAAGGAAGATGCTATGTGAGGTCTCATGCACTGCCGTCATTTCTATTGAAAACAAAAGATCATTTGTACTATTTGGAAACTATGTTTTGTAACTGTGACCAGTTTTATGCTTCCGCACTATGTTAAAACTATTTATTTTATCAAATGCAAGTGATCAACTTTCCGAACGTCTCATTTAGAGGTCGTTCTTTGTAACTGTGTGTGTATGATAATCATGACGTCACCACTCCCTTGTTGCCATTATACTCTGATATTTTGGGAGTGTGACAGATTGGTATCAGAGCCATGGTTATAGAGAACTAGGTTGCATTTAGTAACTCTAGACTATAACTGTTATGTGTTTAGTTGATTATCATACGGATTGTAAGTATTAAGTATATATATATACATGGATATATATATATGTAATAAATGGGATACATGTGATTTAACAATTACGAGATATATTTACATGGGGTACATGTGCAACAACAAAATCTGAGTTATGTTATATGGGATACATGTGGTTTGAACAATGATTGCTATATGTTATGTCAATGTCCCTTTTACGGACTAATTATATGAAATATTTACACACATCTATTCTGTTTATGTTACAGCGATGTCTTCATCTGATGATTCCACGTCTACAGGGGCATACTACAACCGCAGTTCACAGTCGACTATCAGTTCATCGGTAGGATTACCTAGAGGATCACCATCAGGATATCCGTGGTACCGGATGACTTCAGATGATGAGATTGAGAGAGAGACTGAGGAGGTTTACCGTTCACCGATCCATATCCCTGATGCATCAGCAGATGACGTACTTAGCCTAGAAGGCGGAGGAGAGGAAGACCTAGCCGCTGATGTGGTGCAGTCACCAGGACAAGCATCAGTCACTAGGGGTGAGTCAGTGGAGGATACAGAGGATGATGATATGGAGTTCACCGATGGAGAAGGTGAACCCATGGAGGTCACAGACACTGAGGACCCCCCTGCTACATATGCTGCTACTCCTGAGGTTTCCATCGCACACATCTCCTCGTCTTCGTCTGAAGACGAAGGGGAAAGGACATACATCCATACTCCAGCACCTGGCACTCTGCCTTTCTACTATGTTAGGCGACGTCTTCGGGGGAGAGCCGCCCGACCACCACCTTCACCTTACCGACCCCTCATACTTTTCTCTGCCACTGACAGGCATGCAGCCCGCACACCTGCCAGTCCTGCCCCATAGGCGTCACTACCACCACCACCACCAGAGACTGTACCTGCTGTGTATCAGGAGATGCTTGCCGATGTTGGCATCTCTACTGGACCGAGAGCTACGACCCCTCTTCCTAGGAGAGCTACGTCGACAGTTGTGATGCTTGGAGCAGCGGATGGATGTGTGACGACCCGTTTGAACAGGTTGGAGGATGTTGTGGAGACTTTGGGTGAGGAGTATAATGAGGTGTAGGATAAGCTAGAGGCATTGACGAAGAAGAGCCCAGTGGAGGATGAGACGACATTGACGGTTTGTGTAACCCGTCTACGAGGACAGCTCCATGCTGTTCTCGACCAGATGGATACCATGCCGAATGCTCGCCTTGAGGAGATCGAGAGCCTGATGACCCGTTGGGGAGTAGAGCCATTGGTTGAGACAGGTGGACTAGAGGCACCTGTGGAGGACCCTATTGTTGACTTGGATAAGAGGTTTAGGGCCGCTTGTTATGATACCGATGTCAGACTTAGGGATTCCCAGGCTCGTGAGATCGTGGTTGGGAGGAGGTTGGCAGAGTTAGAGAGAGAGCTTCACCAGCGCCGCGAGGGCACTAGTTAGACTTATCATGTACTGTTGACTTATTGTTGTACGACCACTAAGCTATGAGGTTTATCTCAGCTAGTTGGCATTTTCCTTTTCCTTATTATGTATGACGAATTGTGATGTATTGCAAAACATTTCTATGAATGACATTATTTTATTTGGGTTACAAAATTTGTACGATCATCATATATTGTTTATTATACCGTTGAGCATTTCATAATTGTATTGTGCGTGCCATGCATGTTATGACTGGCAAAACTCATTGTCTTGTTACCTTTTTAGATTATGGCGCCAGTTAGAAGATCTGAGACACAGAATCCACCAGCTGCTACCGGTAGGATTGACCCTGTCATGCTCAGTCAAATGATCGCGGAACGGGTGGCTGAGGCACTCGCAGCAGCTGAAGCGAATTGTACAGCGAGCACGCAAGAGGAGACATACCAAGGATCCACTGTTGCCATTGCGCGGACCTGCACCTACAAGGAATTCCGTGCGGTTACACAAGTGAGTTTCCGTGGCACTGAAGGTGCAGTAGGTTTGACTAGATGGTTTGAGAAGTTGGAATCCCAATTTGGGATTAGCAATGTTGCTGAAGCTGATAAGGTAAAGTTTGCGTCAAGCACATTAGTGGATGGTGCTTTGACTTGGTGGAACGTCTATGCTCGTGCAGTGACCATTGATGTTGCCCAAGCGACACCTTGGAGTGAGTTCAAAGCTATGTTTGTTAGAAAATACTGCCCACGAAATGAAGTCAAGCAGATGGAGGTTGAGCTATGGAACTTGAAGGTCAAGGGTACCGCTCTTACTGCTTACAATCAGCGCTTTCAAGAGCTAATCCTACTATGTCCCGAAATGGTGCCCAACGACGACCGATTGTTGGAGCGATACATTGAAGGATTACCTTTGAGCATCAAGGGGAATGTGACTTCATCAAAGTCAACTGATTTGCATGAGGCAGTCGATATGGATCAGAGTTTGATGTACCAAGTGGTACAAGAGTTGGGAGAAAATACTGGAGATAAGAGGAAGTGGTCTGGCAATCACTATAACAACAATAGCAACAACAACAACAACAATAATAACTACAGTCAGAACAAGCGTCAAGAGGTGGCTAGAGTGTTTACTGGTAGGCAAAGTAATGCTGGAAACTATGCTGGAAGACTTCCTTTCTGTGGAAAGTGTGGCCGACACCACGAGGGAGCATGTCCCCCTACATGCTACAACTGTGGAAAGGCTGGACATAAGGCAAAGGAATGTCGAGCACCACCCCATCCTGCTAACCAAAGAGGACCGGGAACTCAAGGTGGCCAAGGAGCGAATGTCACTTGCTTTGGATGTGGAGAGAGGTCACTACAAGAATAAGTGTCCAAGCAGTGGGAACCAAGGTCGTGGTAATCAGATTCGAGGCAACCAGAATCACAACCAAGGGAACCAGAAGCAGAACCAAGGGAACCGGGGAGGAAATAACCGAGCCACAACTAGTACTCCTGGAGGATTCACGGCACCTAGCAAGGTGTATCATTTGTGTGCTGAGGCTGCGGTGCAAGACAACAATGTTGTGACTGGTACGTTCCTAGTCAATAACAACTATGCTTCAGTACTATTTGATTCTGGTGCGGATAGGAGTTTTGTGTCATCTGCATTTAGTGAACGCCTAAATATTACCCCTACTGCGTTAGATATTAAGTATAATGTAGAACTAGCCGATGGGAAGTCAGTAACCACCGATGCTATTCTGAAAGGATGTAGTATAAGGTTACAAGACCGTTCGTTCAGTATCGACTTACTCCCCATAGACTTGGGAAGTTTTGATGTCATCATTGGAATGGATTGGATGTCGAAGCATCACGCGTAAATTGTATGTCATGAGAAGTGCGTCCGTGTTCCTTATGGAAACGATGTACTAATCATACAAGGCGAAAGAAGTGGAGTGAAGAATGGATCGAGACTAGAAGTCATCTCATGTATTAGGACCCAAAGATACATTGAGAAGGGATGTCCAGTGTTCTTGGTTCAGGTAACGCGAAAGGAGGAAGAAGAAGATCATGAGAAGAAAGTTGAAGATGTACCGATCGTTAGAGATTTTCCAGACGTATTCCCAGAAGACTTACCGGGATTACCACCAGAACGGCAAGTGGAGTTTCACATAGAGCTTACACCAGGAGCCGCACCTGTTGCTAGAGCCCCATACCGCTTAGCACCAACAGAGATGACAGAGTTAGCTGAACAACTAAAGGAACTTTCTGGCAAAGGTTTCATTAGGCCGAGTTCCTCACCTTGGGGAGCACCGGTCCTACTTGTTAAAAAGAAAGATGGATCCTTTAGGATGTGTATTGATTACCGAGAGTTGAATAAGCTGACGATAAAGAACCGCTACCCATTGCCAAGAATTGACGGTCTTTTCGACCAACTACAAGGATCTAGCATATACTCGAAGATTGATTTAAGATCGGGATATCATCAGCTAAGGGTTAGAGAAGAAGACGTCCACAAGACGGCTTTTAGAACCCGATACGGACACTACGAGTTCCAAGTTATGCCTTTTGGTTTGACAAACGCACCCGCGGTATTCATGGATCTCATGAACCGAGTTTGCAAACCATACTTGGACAAGTTTGTGATTGTATTTATCGATGATATTCTCATCTACTCTCGTAATGAAGAAGAACACAAAGAGCATTTGAAGACCATACTAGAGCTGCTAAGGAAGGAGAAATTATATGCAAAGTTTTCCAAATGTGAGTTTTGGATAAACACTGTGCAATTCCTTGGGCATGTAATCGATAGCAGTGGTATTCACGTTGACCCTGCTAAGATCGAGGCTGTGAAAGATTGGGCGACTCCTACAACACCCACGGAGATCCGCCAATTTTTAGGTCTTGCTGGTTACTATAGGAGATTCATTGAGGGTTTCTCCAAGATAGCTAAACCAATGACAAAGTTAACTCAAAAGGACAAGAAGTTTGAGTGGAAAGAGGACCAAGATTTGGCATTCCAGACATTGAAGCAGATGTTGTGTGAAGCACCTATACTAGCCCTACCCGAGGGTAATGAAGACTTTGTGGTGTATTGTGATGCATCCATAAAAGGGTTAGGTGCGGTATTGATGCAAAGGACTAAGGTCATTGCTTATGCATCAAGACAACTAAAAGTGCACGAGAAGAACTACACAACTCATGATCTAGAGTTAGGAGCAGTGGTGTTTGCCCTGAAGATTTGGAGACACTACCTTTATGGCACAAAGTGTGTTGTATTCACTGATCATAAGAGTCTACAACACATTTTGAATAAAAAAAGAACTCAACATGAGACAACGACGTTGGCTAGAGTTGCTCAGTGATTACGATTGCGAGATCCGTTATCACCCGGGCAAGGCAAATGTCGTGGCTGACGCTTTGAGTCGAAAGGAGAGAGTTCTTAGGGTGAAAGCCTTGATGATGACCATTGACTTAGACCTTCCATCCTTAATTCTCAAGGCTCAGAAGGAGGCAGTCGAGGAAGAAATTCTCAAGACCGAAGATGTTGAAGGCATGATAAAGAAGTTAGAAGCTCGCTCGGATGGGACATTATGCCTTGATAATAGGAGTTGGTTACCGTGCCATGGTGACCTACGACCTTTGATTATGCATGAGTCGCATAAGTCAAAATACTCCATACATCCGGGATCTGACAAGATGTATCATGATCTTAAGATGTTGTATTGGTGGCCGAACATGAAGGCGGACATTGATACATATGTTAGCAAGTGCTTGACTTGTGCCAAGGTCAAGGCCGAACATATGAAACCATCAGGATTATTGGTCCAACCCGAACTGCCAGAATGGAAGTGGGAAAGGATCACTATGGATTTCATTACAAAGCTACCTAAAACCTCAGCTGGGTTTGACACTATTTGGGTCATCGTCGACCGACTCACCAAATCGGCTCATTTCATACCAATCAAAGAGACTGACGGAATGGATAAGTTAGCAAGAACATACTTGGAGGAGGTAGTCACGAGGCATGGTGTGCCTGTATCTATAATCTCTGACCGAGATAGCCGATTTACTTCACAGTTTTGGAAGTCGCTGCAGAAAGCATTGGGAACGCAGTTGGATATGAGCACTGCGTATCATCCCCAAACTGACGGTCAAAGTGAAAGGACCATTCAAACCCTAGAAGATATGCTGAGAGCTTGTGTGATCGACTTTGGAAATAGATGGGATAGACACCTGCCTCTGGTGGAGTTCTCATACAACAATAGTTATCACACTAGCATTAAGGCAGCACCGTTCGAAGCATTGTATGGTAGAAAGTGTCGTTCACCCGTGTGTTAGGCAGAGATTGGTGAGGCCCAACTCACTGGACCCGAAATCATACACGAGACTACTGAGAAGATCTTTAAGATCAAGAGCCGTATGCAAGCCGCAAGAGATCGACAAAAGAGTTATGCTGACATGAGGCGCAAACCTCTTGAGTTTGAGGTTGGCGATAGAGTCATGTTGAAGGTCTCACCTTGGAAGGGTGTGATTCGCTTTGGAAAGCGTGGAAAGTTGAATCCTCGTTACATTGGACCATTCAAGATCATAGAGAGGATTGGCCCCGTAGCCTATCGTTTGGAGTTACCTCAAGAACTTAGCCGAGTGCATAACGTGTTCCACATTTGCAATCTGAAGAAATGCTTAGCCGATGAGACACTCGTTATTCCTTTAGAAGAGATCCAACTCGACGACAAACTCAACTTCGTAGAAGAACCGGTGGAGGTCATGGACCGTCAGGTCAAACAGCTCAAGCAAAGTCGTATACCTATCGTAAAAATCCGTTGGAATGCGCGTAGAGGTCCAGAATACACGTGGGAACGTGAAGACCAATTCAAGAGCAAGTATCCTCATCTTTTCGCTAATCACCCTACTACAACAACGTCTTGATTTCGTGACGAAATCTCTAAAACATGGGAATACTGTGACATCCGTCAAAATTCTTCATCTTTAATTCTCCATGTATCTATTTTATGTGAGCTTTGAACCTTGTGGATTTAACGAATTGAGAAGTTATCTCATATTTATGAAGCATCCTTATTGTTTACCGATGTGGTGTCGACGTAAGTGTATTGTTTGTTTTGCTTTGCGGACAAAGCCCTCTTTAGGAAGAGCGAAAGTAACAACTCGAGTTTTCACGTCTTATATATTATGATAGAAACGTGTTCGTTATTAAACGTTTATGCATTAACTGTTTACGCCGGTTATGCATGTTTGCTAAACCCTTCGAGAATACACGTATCTATCCTTGTTTAAGTTGTGTGTCGAGATTGTATTATGTTTTCCTTGTGGTTAAGTATCCGCGTCTAAACTATGTAATTTGATAAACCCTTGCTGGGTCAATTACTACAAACTAAACTAACACAAAGAGTGAATATAAATATCAAACTTAGTAACTTTTATTCAGAAATTTCAAACTTGCTAAACTCAGTCAACCTAAGTCAAACCCACAATAAACTAAGTTATTTTATGTTTTCCCACTCACCACAAAAGTCCAGCACACATGCCTAGTTTACCCAAAATGGGTACATCACAAGACCTCCATTTCCAGATTTGGACTAACCCTAAGCAAGTATTACAAAGTTAAATACTATCCCAATTTGTTCACTGTCCAAACACAACACTAAACACATCCACAGTCCAAATATTACAAGTTGTTCCGGCTGAGCAGTTTTAATTACAAGTTCTGGGTAAAAAGTATAAAGAGTAGTGTCAAGGCATTGAACCAGTAGATCCATCCCCTTCTCGTCCGAACCCACAAGCCGAAACAAAACCTTTATTGTGAGTCTTTTAACCACCTTCTTTTATTTTCTACATACGTCTTAGTTGTGCTCGTCAATCTTAAAAATAACCTGCGAAAATAAAACAAACTGATTAGTCTTTTTTTTAACTGTCGGATTAAGCAAAAAAATGTTATGATATAAGATAGCACTATCAACTTGGACTTTGACCCACAAACCGCAACCCCTCATTGTTTCTGCCGTGACCATACCGAGACCCCCTTTTACATTTTTTTCTTTGTTACTATTTGGTATAATATTATCAGAAACTAGTAATGATAACAGTAGCCAACAACACCACTCGAATGATTTACATTCCTGCCGAAACCCTAATTACTCAAAAATTAACCATAATATAAAATTTACACAATTCTTTTTACAGAAACATTACTTAACCACAATTAAACCCGCGGGTATAAAAACCCCCAAATTATTTCAAAACCCTAATTTTTAACATATTGATTTAAACACTAATTAGACCTAATCTAAACACGAATTAACTAGTTAATTAGATAAAAACCGAAATATGAACAAACACCCAATTTGACCGAAACCCTAATTTTACAAATCGGATCATTTGATGAAATTGATAAGTTTTTATGTTAGAAAACACTAATTATTTATTATTAAACATCAGATTTATCAAAACCCCTAATTATTCGAAACCCTAATTTTCGAAAACTCATTTTAATTTACTAATTAACATCAAGAGACTTATGAAAACATTAATTAATTGTAATGAAACCCTAGATTTGGAAAACCCCTAATATTTCGAAAACCCTAATTTGGTTTTATTTAATCCGAAAATCTTTTATTCATATTGTGAAAAGACAAATGATTTCAATCTAATGAATCCCTTTTTATTTCCGAATGTATAAAATAAAAAGTAGTTTGAACCAATTATTTAGAAGGAAAGGAGATGAAAACTTATCTTTTGTGAGGAAAACACCATCGAATCTCCCTGGGAAAAACACCTCGAAAATGGATTAGTTTTGATGTGGGGATGAAACCCCACATCCCACGCATGTTTTTCACCCTAAGATTTCATGTTTATAAATCTGAGAAGTTATTTTGGCCATGGGAGGAGTGTTAGATCCGGATTTGAGAGGAGAGAGAGAGAGTTGAGGCGACTGGAGTTATTATCGAGGGAGGGTTTGTGACTGTGTGTTTTGGGGAAAACAAATGAATATAACTTAACCCCTTTTCCTTGTTTATATCGCCCCTAGGTTAGGCCTGGGTTGGGTCACGGGTTGGGTAGCATAGGTGTGGGCCGAAACTTATTTAGGGTGATATGGGGTATTTATTTTAAGCTATTCGGATTGTGTTGGGTTTATATAAGCCCAAAACTGAATTTTTAATATAAGTGTAATACAAAGCCCGTTTAATAAACTAACCAAGTTTTTAGTGTCGTGTATTCCGTAAACGAAAAATGTCGTCAAGCACAACTAGGATGTCATGTTTTTATTGGTGTAATTTTAGATGTCGTAACACGGTCTTTATATTCACATAGGTCGCGGGTAGCGTAACCGTATTCCCGAGCTACATTTACATTTCATCACCTTGCTGGTTTGACGAGGTGAGTTTATAGCCCCACTTTTAACTGCTTTTACTGCTTTTTGGGGTGAGACATTGCTTGATTTAACGTATGAACACAAGTGCATTTACTGATTTATATACTAGTCTAAGTCCCACTAAAAACCCAGTTGCTTTGGCCCGTGAATCGTGAACCGTTAATTACTTTGTGTAAGCGTGAATGTTATGGATAGATCTATCGGGGTTGACGCCCCTGTCTGTCTTGGTCCAACAAGGGACAAGTGGGCACATTTTCATTTGAGTCTGAGATAGGATGTCGTGGGTTTAGGCATCCAGTTGGGCTACATTTATATGATTATACTACCGGTGTTGTTAACGCTTCGGTGTCACGAGCTTAGACTGTAATAAATGCTTTTATGATGACTTTGTATTTGTTATATTGTCATCACTTTTGGGAAAATTGTGGTTCATTAAACACTTCAAATTAACTAAACCTATGAACTCACCAACTTTATGTTGACGCTTAGGCAATGTTTTTCTCAGGTATTAAGAAGGAAGATGCTATGTGAAGTCTCATGCACTGCCGTCATTTCTATTGAAAACAAAAGATCATTTGTACTATTTGGAAACTATGTTTTGTAACTGTGACCAGTTTTATGCTTCCGCACTATGTAAAAACTATTTATTTTATCAAATATAAGTGATCAACTTTCTGAACGTCTCATTTAGAGGTCGTTCTTTGTAACTGTGTGTGTATGATAATCATGACGTCACCACTCCCTTGTTGCCATTATACTCTGATATTTTGGGAGTGTGACAGTCTCTTCCTTAGCTCGATTTAAACAAAGTAATCAATGTCATAAGTGTAGGGGAGCTTATGCTTCCACACTCCTAAACATTGAGGACAATGTTTATCTTAAGTGTACGGGAGACTTCTATCAAAGTGACCTTGCCTAGACCATTGCCTTTGCCTTCATGATAAACGGAAAGATTAAAATTTTCAACATTTTTCTTATTTTTTATTTCTTTTGGCCACAAAAATACTGTTTTGTTTTTGCATACATTTTCATTTGCATACACTTTCTATTTCTTTTTAGTTCTTTAAAAATAAAGATAAATAAAAAGAAAAAAAATATAATAAAGGATATGGTTTTGATTTGTTTAGACGTCTTTGACATATTAGGCCTATCATGAATATTTTGACTCAATCCTATTTTGCTTATTCGAGTTACTGTAGTTAGTATCCTTAACTATGTAAATCGTTAACTCGATTTATTAGGCTAAGCATCTATGAGTTTAATTATTTGAGATTTTAACTTGTGGAGAATGAGAGATGATAGAGTTTGAAATAAGTAGAAAGGGGGTTGATGAAGTTCATATGAAGTATTTTTGGCTATTTTACTCCCTTTCATAACCTCTACTTGATTGCCAGCGCCTTATAAATTGTTAATAAATAATCAAGTACGGTTTTTCTGGTTTTTAGTCTCCTATGCATTTATTTATGTTTAATATAAGTATTTGTTGGGATTTTAAGTTTGGCCGCTTTATATGTGATGGGCTTTTATCTTGTTTAATAGGTGGCGTGAGAGTTAATTTATTATTGAAAAAAAAAGATCTTAAATGGAAAGTGATGTGTAAGGTTTCTATTATGGTCTAATATCGCCTTGACGGATTGCGGGATCATGATATTAACTTCTCCAATCCAATATTGCCTTGACAGGCTGCGAGATTAAGAATCCGAGGTCCTAAAAAACCGAGGATATAATTTATCGCGTGAGTTAATTATTGAGTGTGTAACCACTAATTAAGAAAGGTATAAGCTTGGTACGTATAAGGTGATCGATTAAAACTTAGATGTGGACTTGTATTAACTATGTGTGGTTTTTCAAGTAAAGGATGAGATGGTTAACTATCGTTTAAAACCGTGTTTCCTTATATTAAGGACTTCCTTTAATAATTCACACGAATAAAGACAAATTTGCTTTCAAGCAATTTGCTCAAATAAAATCAGATAGAGGAAAAATAAGTGGGAGTATATAGTTAAACAACTAATTCATATTGATCAATCAACTCACTTTTACTTATGATTAACAATGATCTCATTTTTACGCTTGGTATGGGATAAATGAAACTTGATGGTGATAAATATTCATGGTACAAAGCTCTAATCAAAGTCATTGATTTCTTTACAAGTTTCTTCCATCAAACAATTTTAAGTGTAAATAAATAAATAAATAGTTGTATTTCTTATATTGAATTTTCAATAAAGTTCCAAAAAAATCATATAGTGTATCATAGTATAGAAAATCATATAATGCCCAAGATGGATTAATTATATGAAAAGTGTAATCTAGAGCTTTGAAATATTGCATTGCACGAGGGCATGTCAATGGTCAAGTGTAGAGGAATTGGATGAGTGTGAAAACACACATTATTAATAACATATAAACCACTAAAACAAGCCAAGATACACATTTATACTTTAAAAGTCGAAATTATGTGGGGTTTTGTATTCATTGTATTTTTTGAGGCAAAAAGGTACAAATCGAAGCAAACACGGTTTTTATTGAAGAATTTATGAAGAAAAGAACAAAAGAAGCTTCTAAGGACTTAAGTTGCAAAAGAAATGAAGATTCAACACCAAAGTTGGCATTTTTCAAAGATATAACAAGCAAGGAAAAATCTACCAAAGAAAAGAGAAGACAAGGGCCATTTCTTCCGAAGCTGGAAACGTTTTATACACTTGGCCATTTCAACCAGTCACAAGCCAGGAAATGCCATCACACGGATTGAGTATGTGGGCATTTATTAACCCAATCACAACAGTGCAGATTTATTATTAATCCACACTTGGCCATTTCAACCAATCATAAGCAAGGTATGGGAGCACACGGATTGCACTATTTCAGATATTAAATCGACGAATCATAATAGTGCTTCCACTTATTGATACCAAGATTCACACTTTGGCCAATAAAAACTTGACACGTAACGACCTTTCTTCTCAAGCAAACTGGCAACGATCAAGACCATTTAAGAAGAAACTTTCAACAAACAGAATTCATCTACAAGTCAAGGCGCGTCTACTTATGCTACTTAATTCCAAATTTATCAACCAAATACAAATCCCTCTTCCCCTAATTCGCGATGAACCCTAATCTGGAAATTTCGAGGTGTCATTTAACCATTGGCTTAACCACGTCAGTCCTGTAACTAACTCACCCTCACCTCACTCATTACCCCTATAAATACCTCTCACACTCCTTCATTTGAGACGGTTAGAAAAGTTAGTTAAATTCACATAGTTACTGTAGCTGTAGCATTTACAGTTATAGTATTGATGTATGTAGTTTAGCTTTTGTATCCTTATCACTCAAATTGTACTCATATTCACAATCAATTGATAAACAAAGCATTTTCAGCTTAAATCTTTATCAGTTTCTACACATTCTTGATTTCTACCATTGATGATCTGATTCTTGCCATTGATATGAGTTCTATGGTGTTTGTTTGATGTTGTTTGAGATTTGATCTTAATCCTATGGAGAATTGCACTTTACAAGTTTTCAAGCAATTAGCAAAACATGATTTTTGTGTAGAGCAGATTGGTAGCTGTTGATTTAGAAAGAACTTATTGATTAGAAGATGTTAGAAGTTAGCTAGAATAATCTTGCCAGCTTACTACTACAATGAAGGCCTGGATGTAACTGCTTAAGCTCAATGTTGATTTTCTGCACAAATTAGTATAATCTGCTATTATCCT
Source organism: Glebionis coronaria (assembly GCA_025667525.1). Lineage (NCBI taxonomy): Eukaryota > Viridiplantae > Streptophyta > Magnoliopsida > Asterales > Asteraceae > Glebionis > Glebionis coronaria. The sequence goes on from CM046882.1 coordinate 521,329,310, forward strand.
TTTTAGTAGTAGTTCTTGTTTGAAAAATATGCTTGATTAGATATGTTTTAGCTAGTGGTATACCTGTTTTCATCCAGTTTGTGCTAGATCTTATTTGTACTTTGTTAATTTTCTTTTTTAGCTGCAAAATAGTGTTTAGATAAGTGAACTTTGAGTTTGTTGTTATAGCTATGGTAAAGAGTTGTTAACAAATTCATTTGTTACCTAAAAACATCCACAAATTAGTCATTTAAAAGTCAAGAGATAAAGTCAAAAGGCAAATGGCTTTGGAATACTATGGGTTGATTTAGTGTCTGATCAGTTAACATTGAGTCATCATCAAGGTTGCAGAAATCGTTAGGTGCTAGTGAGGCGGTCGACAAACTTCGAGGCGGAATTCATCTAGGCGGATTAATTTTATGCATATAAATATTATGAATAATATGTATGACATAAAAAATACTTCTAATTTCAAATAATTCAAAGTTCTTGCAAAATAGACAAATAAACATTACAATTTAAATGCTTAGAACTTCAAACGTGAACATATAATTCAATTGGTTCCAATTTCAAACGAAAAACCCATTACTTTATGTTTATAATCATTCGTTTATCTCTTATTTTAAGATGTTACGTTAAAATAAATATGGACACTATATATATTAGAAAGAAAACCATTAGTTGTTTGTAAAAAATATTGACTTTTTGTTGACTTTTTTGACCGCCTAGCTCCTAGGCGCCGCCTAGGCGGAGTATGACCGCCTAGCATCTAGGCGGCCGCCTAGCCCTTGTTTTACAACATTGGTCATCATATCTTCATCAATATTGAGAGTTAGGATTTAATTTTTGCTTATTTGGATTGCTTATAGTAGTGGCTATATAATTATAGCTAATCATTTTTTAAATAGCTTAACAAATAAGACAGTAATTAGCCTTGAAACTAGCTTATTAGAAGTGTTTGTTCATCAGTTTTCTTTAGTTCATGAGTTTGCTTATTAGAGGTTTCTAGCTTATATTCATTTCTAAAATTAGCTTAAAGACATTCCAAATGTCCTTATTAGTCACCACATAGCTTTTTACAAATAGTCAACTTTTGGTCAACAAAAGTCAAATAAGCTGGATTTGGTCAAACATGCATAACAACTTATTTTCAGTGCTTTTTGAGATTTTCTCTGGATAGATCTTCATATTTTCAGCTTTTGTTATATCTTGCAAAAAATCAGCTTATTAGAAATAGCCAAAAGCTCTAACTTAATTTTTGGTCAAGTACTTAAAATCCGTTTGGCTTATTCAACTTATTTCAAAAGCTAAATTCACTTTGGCTAGCTTATTTTGCATTTAAATCAGTTTGTAATTTGTTTCAGCTCAATTGGTTAAGAAATAAGCTCTATCCAACTTATTAGAAGCTTGTAACACGTTTTTCATATAGAGTTAGGTTTAATTGCATTTAGGTCCTTAAACTTTCTGGTAGTTGTTAAGTTGTTAGAAATTACTTACAATTTCTGATATTGGCAGGTTTAGTCCTTCCTGTTTGGTTAGTTTGTTATTTCAGTTTTAATTAGTTTTAATTCCTGTCAATTTTCATTTCCAGTCCCTAGAGTTTGGCAGTTTTTTATTTTTTGCTATTTTTGTTACATTTAGATATTAATTGTACTTCGTGCTTTAATTGTGGTACGTGCACTTTGTTTTACAATATTATTATACGTATAAATGATATTTTTACCTTTTTACGTGCTTTGTGGTAATTAGACATAGATACCAAGCAATATTTTGTAACCAAAAAACAATTAAGTCTTGTTAACAATCTTGATATCAATTCGACTCGATTCGAGGAAAACGAATATACTATAAAACAAATATTAAAATTGAGCCGCTACCGGGGATGATTTAAAGAAGAAATTTAAATCACTTAAACCACTTAAACGTGTTAATTTTTCCGAATATTTGATACGGCAAACAAATGGTTATAACTTTTTAGTTATAAGTGTAAGTTTATGGACTTATATTTAATATTCGTGTGATAGGATCGAACTCGAGATTACGGGATTGCACACAATACGTAAAGTGTTAATATAATTAATAAATATATTTATTGTATTTATTAATTTATTTAATAAATATATTTATGTATTTATGAATTTAACCGAGCAAGTAACTATATAACTTTAACGATCGTTAAATAATTAATATTTAAGTTATAACGAGCGTTAAATAAACATATATTATGTATAAACAAAAGGAAAGAAGTTTGGAAGATTCCGGAACACCCCATAGGGGTGTTCAACCGTCGGTTATGCCCTAGGGGGGGGGGGGCAAAAGTTGCATTATATTTATTGGGCTACAATGGATTGGAAGACTATAAATACACCTCCTAATCCCCTCATAATAACAACATCATAAATCTTTTCCCCTCTTCTTTCTCTTGGTCGATCGCCACCCCACCAACGAAAGGTTTCGGTTGGTTTTTCTTGGTTGATCAATTGTATACATAATCTAGTCCTAGCCCCTCTCTAGGGTTGTTGGGTAGATTAATTACAAGCGTTGTAGCTCGGTTTTCACGTGCTAGAATCACGGTTAGCTCGTTGTATTACGTGTGTACAAGAACGTAATATAGTCTTACTTTAGACTATATCTTGGTATATACGGTTTAAACCCGAATCGGTGATTTGTTCTTCGTCTTGTGGAATTGCTTTAGTGTAAAGGTATGTAACCCTAATTCGATTAATTATAATTGTGTTATTAAGTATGATCTTGTTAAATCGCTTCCGCTATATGTGCTTTGATCTCGTTTAGGGTTTTATATAATTGTTATGATACTAATAAACCTTCAGTGGTATTAGAGCCGTTTTAACATGTTATAATTATCGAAAATCTAAAGTCTTTTTAACTATAATTGTTTTGAGTTAAAACTACATTTTGTAGGTTTTCATAAAATTAGGGTTTTGTTTTAAAAAAAAATAGGGTTTTACTCTATTTTTAATAATAAAAATAAGAATTGTTTTGAAACCCTAACTTACATGTGGGATAATTTTAGATTAAATTGCATGATTAATTTGTATGTCATGTATGGTTAATTGTTAAGATTTGTGGGGATTCCATGATTACGTGCATGTTTTCATGGATCGTAAAATTATATGTTTATATGATTTTATGTGCTACGTGATTATTTGATTCAATAAATCTAGAATTAGGGAAGACTTTTATATAGAGATATAAAGACCTAGGTTTGATGATTATTGAATAAATCGTATGCATGTGGCTATTTAATTTATTTGTTGCACATATAAATTGTTATTATGTGTTTATGATTTAGTTTTTTTACTTGTTTATATAAAAATTGTTGAATTGTTGTAAACAAGGTTTTTTTTTGAAAAGGAATAATATGGACTAAACCATATTAAAATAATTATTTGTTAATTGATTTAAATTACATAAGATTACGTTGATTGGTGAATTGAAATAATAATCTAACGGCCTACTCAATTTGATAAACTATAAAGTTGGTATAACGCACCGCTGATCATGTACCCAGTTAAGGAAAGAGGTGTTATGCCATTAGTCGCTGACCAAATTCCTGGCTTGCCTGTGCGTCAAATTAGAATTACCTACGATTATTAATTGAATTGTACCTTAAGGGTGATTTACCACAAATTCACATCCGAACCATAATGAATAAGGGTATTGCTTTGTGCGTAGCCGAGTTCTAGCAAAGTACGATGTGATGAGTTGTGAGTAAATTCTTTAATTGGTTTAACCAATACCGCAATATAATTTATGAAGAAATTTAATCTCATGAAAAAGTTTACTAAATATTTTTATTAAACTTATGCTATGGAGATTGTATGCATGATTCTCTATACATTGATTTTGACATCAAAATATATACCCTTAAAATTTAAGTCGAATGCTCCTAATTGACGAACACTTGAAATTACTTCTTCATCAAATGAGATTTTTGGATGATGTTGTGATGGAGAGAAAACCATTTGTAGAATGGAGAATTCGTATGATGGTTTTACGTTACTCAGATTAGATGACTTAATTAAGTTACTCAGTGAGATCTGAAAACTTAATGCATTCAGAAGGGATGAAACATGTTTACAATACAAAACGTTTTTGGCAATGTAAATCCCTTAAATATCTAGAAATTGAAAATTGTTTGTCAATTGAATTGTTCGACAAGTCGCTGTGTTGAGTACATTCATTACAAGCAGATCAACTAATGTAATGGATCTATGTCAATATAGTTCTAGAATTCAAGGAAAATAATATGGTTTTAATACCAGGGTAATTTTATTTTCTTGAAAGTATTTTGTTATCGAAAATACTAATATTTGAACTTATTTCTGTAGAAATGGCTCAACCCACCAATAACACGATAAGTTCTGCGTTCAAAGTTTTCTTTGAACGACCTGAACTTACTGACCAAACTTCAAAGATTGGTACCGCTCGCTAAGAATTGTCTTGAGAGCAGCGGGTACTATCGATATCTTGCCTACTCCCTATCCGGAGGATCTTGCTGAAGGAGCATCTGATGCGCAAAGGCTTGAACACGCTGCTAATATTAAGAAGCACTTTGAGGTGGCCTGCTTAATGCTAGGATAAATGGCTCCTACACTTCAATAGAAGTATGAGCTATTTTCTCCAAAGCGAATGCTTGATGAGCTCAAGGCTATGTTCGAGAAGCCGCAAGTTATGGAGATCTACGACTTAGTAGATGCTTTGTATAGCTGCAAGCAAGCTCCACGAAAGTCTGTAAGTCCCCATTATTTGGAGATGAGGGGTTATATGGAAAAACTCATTGCACTAGGACAATCCTATGATCATAATATGGCTATTAACTTGATCAATAAGTCCCTTAACAAGGACTTCAATGATTTCGTTAGAAACTATAATATGCATTGCACGAGGAAGACAATTAATGATTTGCATGCAATGCTCATTGACTATGAAAAGGGGTTGAAAGACAAGGCATCTACCGCTACGCCTTCTGTACTAACCATACAAAAGGGTAGAGTGAGTAAGCCAAAACCGCAAACGAACAAGAAGAAAGGCAAAGGCAAGGGTAATAAGGGCAAACAAGTTACGACTTATTCGAGACCCAAGCAGAACTTGCTAAGAGGAGTCAATCTCAAAAGGATGAGACTTGTCACCATTGCAAGGCAAGTGGTCACTGGAAGTGGAATTACCCTATTTACCACGAAGAATTACGAGAAATAAAGAAGAAGTCTGAGCAGAGCGTTGCAGCTTCAGGTACTTTATTTATGATTGAATTTTTCAATTTAAAATACAAATTAAATTCTTGGGTATATGATACCGGATGCGGTATTAACATTTGTAATACGCTGTAGGGATTTAATCTGGAAAGGAAGCTTTCCAATGGGGAATAATATCTGCAAGTGGGCAATGGCGCACAAGCAGCGGTTGAGGCTATAGGAACTTTTGATCTAGTTTTACCTTCGGGTTTAGAGTTGAGATTATATGATTGTCATTATGCACCTACAATTGTTAGGGATGTTATTTCCTTTTCTTGTTTGTTTAATAATGGATTCGTTCACACGATTGATAATAATGGAATTTCTGTTTGGAAAAATTGTATTTTCTATTTTAATGCAATTTCTGTGAATGGTATGTTTGAATTAGACCTGCATGATAATGAATCCAAGAACGATAAATCTGTATTTAGCATGAGTAAGAAGAGAAAGTTTGACAAGAACTCTTCTTATCTTTGGCATTGTTGACTTGCCCATATTAGGAAGACTCGTATACAAAAGCTTCAACGTGAAGGCCTTTTAGAAAATATCAATGATGAATCATTTGATAAATGTGAGTCTTGTATCTCTGGAAAGATGACCAAGAAACCTTTTAATAGCAATATTGAAAGGGCTACTGATCTACTTGGACTTATACATACTGATGTGTGTGGACCACTTAGACACACGTCAAGGAAAGGTGCTAGCTACTTCTTAACATTTGCGGATGATTATAACCGTTATGGATATGTTTATTTACTTAAGCATAAACATGAGGTATTTGAAACATTCATAGTGTTTAAAGCAGAAGTAGAAGTGAAATTAGGGAAGAAGATTAAAGCTCTTCGTTCTGATAGAGGTGGTGAATATTTAAGTCAAGAGTTTATAGATTATCTAGGTGAGAATGGAATTGTTAAGCATCTTACTTCTCCCTATACTCCACAACAAAAAGGTGTATTCGAAAGGAGAAATCGTACATTATTGGATATTGTACGATGTATTTTTAATCTTAAAACTTTACCTTTATCCTTTTGGGATTATGCTCTAGAATCTGTTGTTCGCATATTAAATATGGTTCCCACAAAGAAGGTCGATAAGACACCATACGAACTATGGCATGGCAAGAAGCCAAATTTGTCTTATTTAAAGGTCTGGGGTTGCGAGGCGTATGTGAAACGTGATTCGGTGACAAACTCCAACAACGATTTGTAAAATGTATCTTTGTAGGATACCCTAAGGAAACTATGGGTTACTACTTTTATTATCCACCTGAGAACAAAGTTTTTGTTGCTAGGTATGGAGACCTCCTTGAACCTGATCTTGTAAACCAAGAATTCAGTGGGATAAATTATGATCTTGAGGAGAGTCATATAGATACATTACCTTCTGAAAACACTAGCGATGTAATTCCTGTAGAACCAGAAAGTCTGGCGGTTCCACCGGAATTAGTTTCTCTACGTAGATCCGCAAGGATTAAAAATGCAAATAGCAATATGTGTCTTAACATAGAGGATGATGATGAGTTAGGGGATCTTGGTGAACCCGCTAATTATAAATCCTCCATACTTGCTCTTGAGAAGGATAAGTGGATCGTTGCTATGGATGAGGAAATGAAATCCATGAAAGTAAATGATGTTTGGATTCTTGTATAACCACCACCAAATGCTAAAGTAGTGAGACATAAGTGGATATACAAGAAGAAAATCGACATGGACGGAAAAGTACAATCCTATAAAGCTCGTTTAGTAGCTAAAGGTTTTACACAAACTTTTGGCGTAGACTACGAGGAGACATTTTCTCCTGTAGCAGACTTAAGAGCTATTAGGATTCTCATAGCTATAGCAACATACTATGACTATGAGATATGGAAAATGGATGTTAAAACTGCCTTCTTAAACCACCGCTTAGATGAAGACATCTATATGCAACAACCAGAAGGGTATGTTGATCCTGAGAATCCTGAAGCAAGCAGCACGTCAATGGAATAAAATATTTGACGAAGAAATCAAAACGTTTGGATTTATTCAGAATCGTGATGAGCCATGTGTATATCGCAAAGCTAGTGGGAGTGATGTAGTATTCCTATTCCTATATGTTGATGACATATTAATCATGGGAAGTAACATTCCAAGACTTAAAGCTGTTAAGGATTATCTTGGTAAATGTTTTTCTATGAAGGATTTAGGAAAAGCTACATACATTCTAGGAATTAAGATCTATCGGGATAGGAAAAGACGGTTAATTGGTCTATGTCAAGATGCTTATATAGATAAGATTTTGAAGAAGTATAATATGCATAATTCCAAGAAAGGTTTTCAACCTATGGAAGTTAAGCATAATCTGATTCTTGAGATGGATGCATCAACTCCTGAAGAGGAGGCATACATGTAGAAGGTGCCTTATGCTTCGGTTGTAGGATCTATAATGTATGTTGTTAGATGCACAAGGCCTGATGTGACGTTTGCTCAGAACTTGGTCAGTAGATACCAACACAATCCAAGGTAGCTCCACTGGGTTGCTGTTAAACATTTTCTGCAGTATTTGAGGAATACGAAAAGAAATGTTTTGGTATTCAGAGGGTATCCATACAGATGAATAAATGTGGTTTGGATTAGGAAGTTTTATTGGAGATCTCGGGATGATGCTTGCAATAAAAACCTAATAGATATGTATTGTAGCAATTCTACCGCAATAATATTTGCCAATGACCCTGGAGTCACGAAAGGCGCCAGACACTTTAAGCATAGACATCACTACGTCCGAGAACAAGTTGAAGCTCGGGAAATCAAATTGATAAAATTTCACACAGATGATAACGTAGCAGATCCTTTGACTAAGGCATTGCCTAGACTAAAAGTAGTTAAGCATGCCAAGGAGATTGGGCTGCAACTAGCTAGCGAACTCATGCAATAAATCTGTGATTAGTATTTGGATAAAGGATGTTATGACATTATTATATATTAAAATAAAGATTGGGTTTTGTTTATTTTTATTATTTAATAAGTGTATCCTATTTTACATGTTTTAATCAATGAATAAAAGTTATGCTAAATGTCCGTTGTCGATTAATAATATGGGAATATTATTAAACTAAGACAAATCAAAATAGTGATAGAATATACTTGAAAGTATATTGATCGATTTGGATGATGTTCGATGAATCGAATATAGGACTTATCCCAACTATATGTTATTACTTTATGAATCTTTGTCATTAAGTAAAACATAAATAGTTATCCTTAGACTTGAGATACCAGGAAACTGTTATGAATCTAGTGCATCTCTGTGGAATAATCTAACGCTAAACGTAACTGGTAGCTATAAGGATTATTTTCGGAAGTGTTTCAAAATTCATAAGTTTTGCTCGTAGTCAATATGTAATTTATTTCCTCCAATTTCATTTTGGAGTTTAATACAGCTGGACCCCTCGTGGGATTAGTAAGATGTTTGTGTGGCCACACCCAAATTTGCTTTGGTAATCATGCTAAATCTATGAACGAGAAACAGAATGGTTAATGAAAGGAATGATTGAGATCCATATCCTTATTAACGTTGTATTAGAAATAAAAGGATAATAATAACGATGCAGAATCGTTAAAAGGTTTTGTCCAGGAGACCTTACTCTAGTTGTACTATAGACATTGCTAGTGTAACTAGACGCTAGACAATGTGATCACGATATTCGAAATATGTCCAAGTGGGAGCTGTAAGTTTATGGACTTATATTTAATAGTCGTGTGATAGGATCGAACTCGAGATTATGAGATTACACACAATACGTAAAGAGTTAATATAATTAATAAATATATTTATTGTATTTATTAATTTATTTATTAAATATATTTATGTATTTATTAATTTAACCGAGCAAGTAACTATATAACTTTAACGATCGTTAAATAATTAATAGTTAAGTTATAACTAGCGTTAAATAAACATATAGTATGTATAAACAAAAGGAAAAAAGTTTGGAAGATTCCGGAACACCCTATAAGGGTGTTCAACCGTCGGTTATGCCCTAGGGGGGGGCAAAAGTTTCCTTATATTTATTGGGCTACAATGGGTTGGAAGTCAATAAATACACCTCCTAATCCCCTCATAATAACAACATCATAAATCTTTTCCCCTCTTCTTTCTCTTGGTCGATAACCACTCCCACCAACAAAAGGGTTTCTGTTGGTTTTTCATGGTTGATGATTGTATACATAATCTAGTCCTAGCCCCTCTCTAGGGTTGTTGGGTAGATTAATTGCAAGCGTTGTAGCTTGGTTTTCACGTGCTAGAATCACGGTTAGCTCGTTGTATTACGTGTGCACAAGAACGTAATATAGTCTTACTTTAGACTATATCTTGGTATATACGGTTTAAACCCGAATCGGTGATTTGTTCTTCGTCTTGTGGAATTGCTTTAGCGTAAAGGTATGTAACCCTAATTCGATTAATTATAATTGTGTTATTAATTATGATCTTGTTAAATCGCTTCCGCTATATGTGCTTTGATCTCGATGTGAATGTAAAGCAATTCCCTGATGGGATGGAGACGGAGACAAGGATGTAAAGCAATTTTTCAATGGCATGAGAACGAGAATGGAGATGGAGAATACAAACCGAGAATGAAAATGATAAATTTAATAATGCTCAACATTTTCCGACGCGTTGCCATCCTTGTTTTTACCTTTATCGTCTATATCCACACTGTTTCATCCGTCTTTTCATTTTTCTAAGTGCTAGAAATAGGATAACCCTTAAACCGGATGCCAAACATAGTCCTAAGTATGACCAGATATGGGCATGTGCAGCTGTGCCTTTGCACAGGGTCCAAAATCCTTAATGGGCCTCCAAATTTTGATTTTACCCATGTTATACATATAACACTTAAGCCCAACTTTACAACCCATTTTATTTGATTTACCTTTTATTGTTACGTAATAGATAAATAAGATAAAGCTGATCCTAAGAGCATCCACTATGAGAGGTCCAAGAATAGGTTTAAAAAACTTTGAAGAGGTTTATGTTTATTTCAACCATAGTGGAATTTTAGTTTATATCTATGTGGCATGAACAGGTCCTAAATCATAAACCTCTTTAAAATCATAAAACATTAAATGCATGTGTTATGTGAAGAATTGTAAAGCTTTAAAGTTTTTATACCATAATACGATTAGGTTAAAAAAATTAGAAGGTTTACAAAATGTGGAGGTGGCATGAATAATTAAATTTTTAAACTTTTAGAAAAGTCCATCATAGTAGATGCCCTAAGCATAAAAAACGTATTCATATTTATGTTAACCGAATTTTGAAAGTTGAAAAAACCTATATATCAATGTTAATGCAATGATGCCTAAAAACGTTACTTGCATTTTTCAGTCTCACTTTGTTTTGATTACGACAATATATAAAAATAAGCATTTACAAAAACAATGAAAATCGAATTCTTGAATTCAAGTGTTTTTTTTTTCATCCGTTATCACTTAAGGTATAAATAAATAAGTTATCAACCTAACTAAGTGATCAAGGATTTAAATTTTTCTTAAAACTCACTTTTATTCAAAAGTGACAAATGTTTTTAAATAAACTTTATTTTTAAGAAAATGTTTTATTAAAATAGAAAATGGACATTTGAATTTGGCATATTCCAAATGGTATAAGAATATCCAATCTGGATAAAAACTGCACCACATGGCATTCCCCCACTAAAGGACAAAAAGGAGCGGACTCTATAGCCGGTGGATTATTATAGGTGCACACGGCTCAATATTGATATTGAGCCGCCATCCTATTTACTGAGTCGCGGCTAGATAGGACCGTTGGGCCTTTGTCCTATAAATAGTGGACCATTTCCAGATTTTCATTTCATCTCTTTTCACATAAACTTTCATATTCAATACACATTCTTTAATCATACAAATCCTTGGTTATTTGGTTGATTATACTTGTTTAAAAGTGAATCTTTCTCCTCCCATCTCATCCTCTCAAGTGCAAAAGAAGAACACTTTCATCCTTAAAGTGTTATGTCTAGTTCAAGATCCATTGAAGATCAAAACTATATTTCATTCTTGTGTCATCGTGTAGATCCAAATTGTTATGTATATTTGGAAGTTGTGTATGTATTGTGGTTAATACTTAGGCCTCAAAATATATTGGTGTAAATTGGTCCTAGCTAAGATCAGGTCTCGACTTTTAACTTAGAGTCAGAAATTGGTTAAGCGACGTGTACGGTTTATCGACCTTAAGGAGCTTGTTGATTAGTGAACTCTCTAGTAAGGAGTACTCGAGAGTAGAGTAGGAACGATGAGTGAGCTTCGTTGCCGAACCACTATAAAATTATAAATCCTTGGTGTTCGTTTGATTTTTCCTTTCCTTATCTCTTTCCATTCATTATTTATTATTGCATATACTTGTGATTATTAGTTTAGTTATACTATCACTTGTTCATATTGTGCCTACGAAGATTTCACATAAATCACTTGAAACAAGTTTTTGAAAAATATTATTGAAAACCGATCTTTGGATCACTTTAACTAATGAAACTACTCAACCCCCCTTCCAGTTTCTACAATTGGTATCAGAGCGGGTTGCTCAAGATTTTGAAATATATTGTATTTTAAAACTTAAATCGATCTATGGATTCCAACAAAACCTAGAAGGACAATATATGCAAAGACCACCACTTTTTGAAACTGATAGTTTTATTAATTGGAAAAATAGATTTGAGACTTATGTGAAATCTAAAGATTTAGATCTTTGGCATGCTATTACCATTGGTGACTTTTTGCCTTTACAATATAATGAAGTTTCTAAAAAGAAAGAACTAGTTTATTTTGAAAATTTAAATGATGACACTAAAAAGAAACTTGCTAAAAATAATGAGGCTAAAATTATTATTTATAATGTTTTGCCTAAGAAAGAGCATGAAAGGATTTTTATATGTAAAACCGCCAAAGAAATTTGGAAAACTCTTTTAATTACCCACCAAGGTAATAGTCAAGTTAAAGAAAGCAAAATCGATCTTCTTGTTCAACAATATGAACAATTTGTCATCTTAGAAGATGAAACTAGTGCATTTTCTAGGTTTAATACTATTATTAGTAGTGTAAAAGTACTTTATGAAGGTTTTTATAGCAAGAATAATGTTAGGAAGTTTCTTCGGGCGTTGCATCCAAAGTGGAGAGCTAAAGTCACGACGATTGAATAATCAAAGGATCTCACCACATTATCACTTGATGAACTTATTGATAACTTGAAAGTTCATGAGATGATAATCTTGAAGGATTCGGAGATGGTCAAAAGCAAGAGTGAAAGAAAGTCTCTAACATTGAAGGCCAAGAAAATGCAAAGTGATCATGAAAGCTCTTCCTTGGATAATGATGATGAGGAATATGCTATGGCGATTAGAGACTTCAAGAAGTTCTTCAAGAGACGAGGTCAATACGTGAGACAAGCAAGCAATGCCAAGAAAGCATTCTTAAAGAATCGATTTGTCAAGATTGACAAAGGTGATAGGAAATGCTTTAGATGCAATTATCCAAATCATCTAATCGGTGAATGTCCCAAGCCACCTCGCGACAAGAATTACACGGCATTTATTGGAGCGATAGTGGTGAAGAATGTGACGATAGTCCTAATGACGAAAAGTGTCTTATGGCTCATTCTTCAAAAGAGGTACATTCCGAAACCGAATATTATAGCAATGATAGTTCTTCCCTAGATGATTTAGAATTAGAGAGTCAATATGATAATCTATGCAAACTAAGTCTAAAAGTCATAGAAAATAATAAATTGCTAAAATCAACTATGTCTAAACTTGAAAATGAGATTCGTGAGCTAAAAGATAATATGCTAAGCTAGAGAAAAATAAAGAGGTTGATTTGGGTTGTCTAAGTTGTGAAAACCTTAGACAAGAGAATGAAGATCTTAAGAGCACATCCATTAAATTGGAAAAGTTCATGAAAAGTACTAATGCTCTTGATGATATGTTAAGTAGACAAATTCATTCGAAAGAAAAACTTGATTGAGGTTTTGACACTAATGAAGCATCAACTAGTAAAACCAAACAAGTTAAATTCTCAGAAAAATCATCCCCTGACCGCAGATCAATAAAGTTTACCGCGGTTCCATATATTTATGGAACCGCCGACAGAGATAATGAGCCGCAGACAGAGAGTGCAAAAACTGGGAAAATAAACTTTTCTGAAAAGTCTATTTTAGGTAAAGGGCCAAAAAAAATTGTCATTAATGAAGCCAAAGTACCCATAGTTGATGAAAAGGAGTTTAGTAAGTTCTACACTCAGTTAAGTAAACCTTTGATGGGAACGACATGCGAAATAAGAAAATCATCTACTCCTCCTCGAAAAGTAAGAAATGATTCAAGGCATAGAAGTAGAACACCTACACCTAAAAACAATGACCATACTAAGTCATGACCTAGAAGTAAAATTCCTACAACTAGAAACAATAATCGTTCTAGATCAAGGTCTAAGACACCTAAGAAAAACAATGGACACCAAAATACTCCGATAAATTAGAACAATTTTAATCAACAATGTTTTTCTCAGTGGGGTATGTGTCCTCCTTTCATGCATCCCAACCAAATGCAAGGGTTGTTTGAAACTAACAACTTTGGACCCATGAGATATTAGGGACCAAATGTTTGATTTTGTGTGTTGTTACCTAGATATGATTGGGGATTGATTTAGATCCCAATGAGTGGACTAAGGATAGCGGTTGTTCTATACACATGACGAGAAATCGTAGTCTATTCTCTACTTACAAAGCATATAATGGAGGTAATGTTACTTTCTCTAGTAAACTACGTGGTCACATCATTGGAAAAGGTACGGTTTCTCTTGACTCCATGACCATTGAAAATGTTGAGCATGTAGATACCTTAGGTTTTAATTTACTAAGTATAGGTCAAATTTGTGACAATCAAGGTAAGGTCATCTTTTTCGAACATGATAGTGAAATTGTAAAATATGGAAAGATCATTAGAAAAGGTGCTAGAAAGCATGGGATTTATTTAATGAAGGTTGGTAGGAAGTCTAAACACAACATATGTCTAGCGACTTTAGATTAAAGCTCTACTATTTGGCATAGGAGATTAGGTCACGCTAATATGCGTTTAATTCAATCTTTGGTTCTAAGGAGTTGGTAAGACATTTCCCCAAGATCAAGTTTGATAGTCACTTTTGTGATGCTTACAGAGTTGGGAAGCAAGTTCACTTTAGTCACAAAGTCAAGAATTTGGTTTCTACCTCTCGGTGCCTAGAGCTCCTATATATGGATCTATTTGGACCTTCCGCCATACGGAGTTATGGAGGTAACCTTTATACCCTAGTGATAGTTGATGATGTTGGGAATAAAATGTAGCCAGACCACTTGAGCGCTGAAAAGAGTAAAACAAGCGTTGATAGGAAGAAAACAAACGCTGACAGATCAAGTGTTGACAAGAAGAAGTCAAGCGTTGATAGGTTGAATACAAGCACTGATGGAAAGATTTAGTCTACGCGTATATTGTTTCTAGTTTGTTTCTAGTAAAGATAAGTTCAACATTGTATTTTCTATAATTATCTTTACCTAGAATAGTTGATACGTAGACTCTTGTACAAGGCTTCTTATGTCTATAAAAGAAGACCTTTAAGTTAAGTTTCATAATAAGTTTTTCATACGTTAAACACTTTCATTGTAAGCAAGTTTGTTATTATCAATCAAGTGAAAGTTTGTTTACATCTTTGTGTGTTCTTGTTTAAATGTTAATTCTGCATAACACTTAGATTACTTTATACATAAACAAAGTTTCTCTACGTGTATAACTTGATCTAATCTCGTATACACAAAGCTAAATCGATCTAAGTTTGGGATCAACAAGTGGTATAAGAGCTTGTTGAAAACTTTTGATCTTAAAGAACACAAAAACCCTAAAATCACCAAAACCCTAATTTTCACAAAACCCTAAAAACATCATGTCCAATCCAGAAGTAAACCCCTCCTCCTCAAACCCTAGCATCAAGATTCCCATGCTTGATGCAAACAACTTTGAGCTATGGAAGTTTAACTTTGATCAATATCTGGGAATCTATGACTACACTCTCTGGGAGATTATTGAATATGGAAACACATTCAATAAAGCTGAAAAGATTGCTAATGCCATTGCTGCAAGAACTGCTGTTGTTGGATGTCTAGAAGCAGATAAGAAAGAAAAACCTGGTGATGGTAGAGCTGTGTCTGCTGAAGACATAGCAAAGAAAAGGGTTGATATGAAAACCCTAAACATTCTGAAACTCTCTTTGGGACAAGAGAATCAGCACAAATACAGAGGTTATTAGTCTGCAAAAGATCTTTGGACAGCTCTTGAAGTTGCATATGGTGGTAATGATGATACTAAGGAAGAGAAGAAGAAGCAACTCATGCATGAGTATGTTGTTTTTAAGTCTCAACCTAATGAGAAGCTTAGCAGTGTGAGAAACAGACTGCTTGACATTACAAGCAAGCTGTCCTTCATGGGGACACAAGTTGGTGATGTTGACATTATTACCACCTTTCTTAAAAGCCTTGGTGATGCGTGGAAGATTGAGGCAAGATCTATTCTTGCCAATAACACTCACAAAAGTTCTACTTTTGATGATATCTACAATAAACTGAGGCTGTTGGAGAATGAAACTCTTTTGGAGCATGGAAGTAAGTCTACCAATAGCAACATAGCCTTCTTCTCACATAGTGACGGCCAACTTGATCAGAAGGACTCTTACATGCACCTAGTTACTGGATCAACATGTGTCAATGCTGGAACATATCCTGTCAACGCCTCACATTTAGACGCTGATACATACAAAAGTGACTCTCCAAGAGTTAAGCCTGTTGGTTTGGATCTGGATATTGTGTGTGCATACATTGCTTCTTTACCCAATGGTTCAGTGATTACATATGAGGATCTTGAGCAAATAAGTGATGAGCACTTAGAGGAGATGAATATTAAGTGGAACATGGCTCTTGCTAGTATAAGAGCAAACAGGTGGAATAGAAGGTTTAAGAAGAAGATGACCTTTAATGCAAAGGACACTGCTGGATTTGATAAAACCAAGGTTGAGTGCTACAATTTTCATCATATGGGGCACTTCATGAGGGAATGCAGATCTCCAAGAAGATCTGATGCTGGCAAACCCTCAAGCCAAGTTGTTAAGGCTCAGCATCCTAAGGCCATGGTGGCAGTGCAAGAAATTGATGGTATTGGATGGGATTGGAGCTAGTTGGCTAAGGATAGGGAAGAGGATAAAGCTTTGGTTGCTGAGATAGAAGAAGAAGAGCATGTTCAATATGCTCTCATGACACACTCCTCCTCTTCATCAGATAATGAGGTATACGATGATGCTTTTTGTAGTAAGGGTTGTCGTTTAAATACTGAAAAACTTAACAAAGAGATTTTAAGATTGTTAAGTGATGTGAGTACTGAGAGATGCAAGTTGTCTAACTACCAAAGTGCTCTCACTCAAACTGAAAAGACAGTTGAGGAGTACAAGAAAATGGAATTTGATCTAAAAGATAAAATTAATATCTTAAAACATGATTTAAATGCTAGTAATGATATTAGAAACGTCATGGAAAGGGTTAATGTTGATATACATGATAAGTTAGATGAGGCTATCAAGAATAAGGATAATGTTGACCTTAAAATTCAAAGATTTGATAAGGCCTCACAAACCCTAAGAGAATGTGTTAATAAACAGAGGGATCCTAAGGACATGACTGGGATTGGGATGAAAGACTATATTGTTGTTCCACCACCAGCTGGGGACTTCTATAGTGTCCAAAGAAAGGACCTATCTTGGACTGGTTTACCAGAACTCTAAGGGCGTGTTTGTTTCACCGATTCTGTAGGAATATGATGGAATGGAATATGGAAATCCTTTAAAAAACGCGTTTGGTTGTTATTATTAAATTCCTAAAATTCAGCCGGATTGTCAACATTCACCCGTTTATAGAATTCAACATTCCATATAGGGGGTGGGGAAGATTTTAATTCCTACGCATCATTAAATTTGTCAATGACAAAAATACCCCTATTAACCCTACCAAAACACCACATCACGCTATAAAAATATCATCTTCCCTCTCAGACACCATTGAAAAAACTCAATAATCTTTCACTCCATCTCTTTGTAGCAGGTAATTAACATCAATCGTTTTTATATAATCTTTGCATATATACTAGTAGTATTTTGTGCATTTTTTCTCCTCTCAATATTTGTATCTTCGATTTAAATTATGTTTAATTGATCTATGATATCTCCATACAATGTCCTCACTATATATATATTAATGTTGGATTTAAAGTGTGCTATACGATGGCTGTATTATAACTTGACATTATGGTCCATGGTTGTATTTATTTGTTATCATGTTACTTAGTTATGATGCATATAGGCTATGAGAATCTACATACGCCTTGGTTATATGACAGTGCTTGCAACGATATATGAGCAGGAAATGCCGCGACTTGGTTTAACAACATGCAGACGTAGGCAAAAGAGAAAGCAAATAATTGCTGCTTTTTGGAACCAAGTTATGACAGCACTTGTATGGTTTTTTACTACGGTTTGTATGTTGATGTTTCAATATAGAAGTGATAAACCACGTATCCGAATCATTTCGTCAAATTTGGATAGGTACTTAATCTTACATAGATACGCTTACGAGAGTGACACTATGTGCATATCACAACTTAGGATGACTCGAAGGTGTTTTACTAAGTTGTGTGACATGCTTGAGAGATTAGGTGGCTTACGAGCAAGTAGAAATGTGAACATCGATGAACAAGTTGCAATTTTTCTGCACATTCTTACACATAATGTTAAGAATCGTGTCATCATTTGTCGTTTTCATCGTTCGGGGGAAACAATTAGTAGAATATTTACCCGAGTTTGCAATGCGGTGATAAGATTACATCCACATTTGCTAAAGAAACCCGAACCCGTTCCTGAGAACTCGACTGATCATAGGTGGAAATGGTTCAAGGTATATATAAATATTAATTATTATAGAAGTTTAAGCTTCATTACTCAGTTAAAATATATTCATCCCTTCTGTTTTCATGGTACATTATAGAATTGTTTAGGAGCTTTAGACGGAACACACATAAAGTGTTTGGTGCCACTCGAAGACAAGCCTAGATTTAGAACAAGAAAAAACGATATTGCTACAAATGTGTTAGGGGTATGCTCACAAGATATGCAGTTTATCTATGTGTTGTCGGGATGGGAAGGGTCCGCAGCTGATGGTAGAGTATTACGGGATGCACTTCTTAGGCCGCATGGGTTAAAGGTTCCAAGACCCGGTATGTATTGATATTAGTCTATCAATGTATTATATGTTGAGGAAGTATTAACTAGAAAAACATTTTAGGTTATTACTTGGTAGACGCGGGGTATACTAATGGAGAAGGTTTTCTCGCCCCTTTTAGAGGTCAAAGGTATCATCTAAACGATTGGCGTGATGGGCACCAACCAACTACACCAAAAGAATTGTTCAATATGAGACATTCATCTGCAAGAAACGTTATAGAAAGATGCTTTGGTATCTTAAAGGCAAGATGGGGAATTTTAAGAGACAACTCGTATTACCCATTTGATCTTAAGAATAAAATTATAATGGCATGTTGTCTTCTTCATAATTACATAAGGCAAGAGATGACAGTCGATCCATTTGAAAACGACTTTGAACTTGACGAGGGAACCAGAGACAATGGAGGTGGAGATGATGACAATATCACTTCTATTGGGACCTCAACTGAATGGACGACCTTTAGAAATAACATATCACACACTATGTTTGAATCATGGAACGCAGGCCCATAATCTCATGTTTATCAGTTTTTTTTGTCTTATTACTTTTAAGATCAAACTTGTATTGCCACTTTTTAATAATAAACTTTCACATGTTATTCACTAGTTAAATTTGTAGGCAATTGTTGTGTGCCTTTGTAAAACCATAGTCTGATCATCACATATATTTATATTAGTGTGTTCTTTTGTGGAATCATAGTCTGATCACATAAAATAGGTAATGGCTAGATCATTGCTAAAGTAGTTACAAGCATCTTTGGCTACTCATACTATTGCCACACGTGCTTCAGGTTATAATATGTCGGCACAAACCATTTTCTAGTTCAAGATTTATCGCCCATACTGCTGTCTAACATTCGCTTAAGTGTAGGTATGACGGAAAAAGGAAGAAACTACAGGACTTGGATAACTATTGAAGAAACTGTCCTTGTTGAAGCATTGGTTAGTATGGCAAACTCTGGAGGCTATAAAGCTGATAACGGTTTTAAATCAGGATACTTGCAACACCTTGAACATGAGATAAAAAAGTCACTTCCCGATGCGGGTATTATGGGTAAACCGCATGTTGAATAAAAAATAAAGACAATGAAAAAAGATTGGCAAGTCGTTTATGATATGTTGAATGGTAATAACACAAGTGGCTTTGGTTACGATAGTACCAAACAATGTGCGACAGCTGAACCAAATGTTTGGGAAAATTACATCGCGGTACGTAAATTAAATGGCATATTTTATTACAATAATAAGTTCTAATATTTGTTTTAACAGTCGTTGTTTCCTTATATCGTTGTTATATATAATAGGTTCACAAAGGGGCTGCCAAATGGAGAAACAAACCATTTCCTCATTTTGATGACTTGTGTATTGTATTTGGGAAAGATAGAGCTCATGGGAATGGAGCAAAAGATCCTATCGAGATGGAAACTAATAATACACATGTAGAAGAAGACTCTGAACAAGTGGAAGACATAACTGATGACCCAGTGGATGTAAGTCCTGGTACACGTATCACTAACGTGCAAAGTGAAGAGGGTTCAAGTAAACGTTCTAAGAAAATAAAAAGTCGATTTGATCCTATTGTTGAAGGAATCACTAATGCAGCAACTTTACTTGGAAAAGAATTGCGGGAAGCATCAGCAACTATGAACGAGTCTCTAAAAGCGGAAGTGGATTTGCAAAAAAAAACAGCACTAGTAAGTTCTGAAATATCAAAATTTCCATTAATGTCTGATATGGAAAAATTCAGAGCGAGTCGAAAGATAATGCACGAGCCAGAAGCCGTGCTAACTTTCTGGAATTTGGAAGGAGATGAACGAATAAATTTCGTAAAGCTTATGTTGGAAGAATGACATGGATATCAATAGTTGATTTCATCAGTACTTGTTATAGCACTTGTTATTTTGCATGTGATTTTATGATATAAATACATCAGTAGTTGCTTTCACCATATTGCAAGTACTTGTTACAGAATGATTATTGAATTGGCTTTTGTTTGAGGTTTTGGAAGATTTGGCTATGAAAAATCTTTTTTCATTTGCATTGATGTTTAGTGCTCATGAGGATTTAAATTTGCTTTTCTCGTGCACAAGAAATGAGTTGATATATATGATTTTGGATGGTGCTTAATACTATTTAGTGGCCATATTATTCTAACAGTAGCTACATTTTTACAATAACTAATTTGTTGGGTAAAAAGGTTATATTGGTCATTTGAAGGTAATTACATCTCGTTTCGTCAAGATATCCCAGAATCCTAACGTATAACATGATAGGAGTTGCATTCCATTCCTGACAACCAAACGCATAACAGCTTCTGATTCCTTCAAATTCCAATTCCATCAGATTCTAGTCTTTTTTACAGATTCCATTCCGTGCAAAAGCATTCCTTGAACCAAACGGGCCCTAAGAGGAGGAATTTATTCCTCCACCAAGAGTCATTACCCCAGTTGAAGAGTATAGACAAAAGTTGACTGACTTGAATGAATGGAAGAAAGCCAACCCTACCTTGTTTGTTAAGGGTGGCTTGTTATGTGAATGTCCAAATGAGTCTACCCCTATTAAGGTAACAAACCCAATCACTGGCAAGAATGTTGACATTGGCTCAAACACTGTTAGAAAACCTAGCATTAAGTATGCAGAAATGTATAGGAATACTAGGTCACCTAAAAGCCAAGTTAGTAATGATGGAACAGGCTTCTTCTCTTCTAGACCTAGGGTTGTGTCTAGAAAAGCCTGTTACACTTGTGGTAGCTTTTCACACTTAGCATATAAGTGTGTCAACGCTTCCAAGGTCAACGCTGTTAAAAAGTCAAACATTGTCAGACCCAAAACTTTTGTGGAGCAAAGTCTACAAGTTGTTAGACCAGCCCCATTCTTCACTAGAGGGTCTAACACTCATGGACAAAGACCATTTCAGAATACCAATACTTGGTCTAATAAGCAATGGGTTTCTAAAGCAAACCCTAGGTTCAACGCTGACAAGGGTAATTTCAGCGTTAACAAGACCAAATCCAACGCTGACAGAAACGTTGCCAGACCTAAATATTTGCAACCACAGGGTAAGAGGTCTAAAGCTTCTTCTAGCTTGACATGGAGACCTAAGCAAGATCAAAACCCTAATTCTAATGGACTTTCTATGACCTGCAACAGATTTAATTATATTTCAAAGGTCATTACAAAACCTATTGGGGTTAATTGGGTATTTCATCCAAAGAGGGATGAACAAGGGGTTGTTATGAGAACTAAGTCTGTTCTTGTTGAACAACCAGATGAATCCAAGTCTGCTAAGGCTTGGGTTCCCAAAGAAAACTAATTTGTTTTATTTATGTGCAGGGCATTCAAAAACAGGTCAATGATTATGGATATTGGGACAGTGGATGCTCCAGGCACATGACAGGGAAGGAAGATTATTTAACTAACTTCACTCCCATTAAGGATGGTGATAAGGTTTACTTTGGAGGCGGATATGGAACTATCACAGGCAAAGGAACTCTTCTCACCAAGAACTTGCGTTTTGAAAACGTGTTTCTGGTAAAGGAACTTGATTACAATCTTTTTAGTGTATCACAAGTTTGTGATAACCAAAATAAAGTTCTGTTTACTGACACTGAATGCTTGGTGTTAAGCAAGGATTATAAAATCCCAGATGAGAAATATATTGACTATAGAACACCTAGACATAAAGACATTTATAATGTGAATCTTAGTGGAATTAGGATGAATAATAATATGTCATGTTTTTATGCTAAAGCTTCAGTTGATGAGAGTAATCTATGGCACAGGAGACTAGGGCACATAAACTTTTAGAATATAAACAGTCTTGTGAGACTTGGTTTGGTTGATGGTTTGCCTGAAAAGGCTTTCCACAATGACCACTCTTGTGTTGCATACCTTAAAGGCAAGCAACACAAGGTCTCATTCAAGTCTAAACATGTGCACTCTAGTTCTAGACCACTTCACTTGCTGCATATGGACCTGTTTGGTCCAACTAATATAGAGAGTTTGAATGGTAAATCATACTTCTTTGTCATCACAGATGACTTTTCTAGGTTTACTTGGACTTTCTTTTTAGCTATGAAAAGTGACACTACTGGTACTTTAATTGACTTTATTACTCAGATTGAGAAAAAAACTGGTAATGAAGTTAAAATGCTTAGAAGTGACAATGGTGGTGAGTTTAGAAATAAGCTATTGGATGTTTTTTGTGCCAAGAAAGGGATTACTAGGCAGTTTAGTATTGCCAGAACCCCACAGCAAAATGGGGTTGCTGAAAGAAAGAATAGAACCCTAATTGAAGCAGCCAGGACTATGTTGGCTGATGCTCACTTTCCCATAGCTTTTTGGGCTGAGGCTGTGAATACAGCTTGTTATGTTCAGAATAGAGCATTGGTCAACAAGATACAAAACAAAACACCTTATGAGTTACTTTGGGGAAGGAAACCTAATATTGGTTTTCTTAAACCTTTTGGTTGTCATGTAGTTGTACTTGATACTAGTGATGCCTTAGGTAAATTTAGTGCAAAAGGTGATGAAGGCTATTCCATGGGTTATTCAGTGCAGAGAAAGGGATATAGGGTTTACCTTAAGAAGGAAAAACGTATACTTGAGAGAGTACATGTTAGGTTTTTAGAGAGTAAACCTAGTGATCCTGAAAGTGGTCCAAATTGGTTGTTTGACTTGGAACCTCTATCTAGGACTTTAAATTATATGCCTGTTACTAATCCAGACATTGTGAAGGTAACTTCAAATGTTGTGGAAGAACAAGTTGTTGATGTTTCAGGTACATAGGTTGATGAAGAGGTTGGATCACAAGCAGCCAAGACACCTCCCATACAAGAGTATGTTACAATTCCCATATGGACAGATGCTTTTGCTGTTGTTGCTGCTGCTGGAAAGGAAAATGGTGGTCCCCAAGTACCACCAGTTAACAACATGCATGGTCCTTCAGGTGCTGACAAAGGCAAATCTGGCGCTGACAGGACAAATTCAGGCGTTGATGGCTCAAACGTTGACAACAACATTTCAAGCGTTGATAACCCAAACGCTGACAATCTTGGTTCAGGCGTTGACAACACTTTTGGGCATATCTCTTCCAATTTTGAACAAGGTGAACCTTCAAGCATCCATGAAGAGGATCATACTAATATTGATGGAAGAGAGTCTGAAGAAGATATTGGCAACATGGATAATGAGATTGAAGATAAAAGAATTTTTGAGGGAGGAGTTCTCACTTCTACAATGAAGAATCATCCTCCTTCTCAAATTATTAGGGATGTCATGACTCCTGTTCAGACTAGAAGATCTCATCAGAATCTTGGTGGATTCATTGCCAATATACACAAGAAGGTTGATACCCCTCTTGTTCAAGCATGTTTGTTTGCCTATTTTCTGTCACAAAAGGAACCCAAGAAGATCTTTGATGCTCTCAAAGAACCAAGTTGGGTGGAAGCAATGAAGGATGAGCTTCACCAATTTGCAATTCAGGATGTTTGGGAGCTGGTTGATTGTCAAAGGTATGTAAGACCTATTGGGACAAGATGGGTTCTTAGAAACAAGAGAGATGAAAGAGGTATTGTGGTCAGAAACAAGGCACGTTTAGTGGCTCAGGGATATACACAAGAGGAAGGGATAGACTATGAGGAGGTCTTTGCACCAGTTGCAAGGATTGAAGCTATAAGGATATTTCTAGCCTATGCTTCCTGCATGGGTTTCACTGTCTATCAAATGGATGTGAAGAGTGCCTTCCTCTATGGAACAATTGTTGAGGAGGTGTATGTGATGCAGCCTCCTGGTTTTGAGGATCCAGAGAATCCAGACAAGGTGTATAGAGTCAAGAAGGCTATGTATGGACTTCATCAAGCCCCAAGAGCATGGTATGGTACATTGTCCACTTATTTGGTGGAAAATGGATTCAAAAGGGGCACCATAGACCAGACATTGTTTACAAAGAAGGCTGGTAAGGATGTCTTACTTGTTCAGGTTTATGTTGATGATATCATCTTTGGTTCAACCAATCCAAAGATGAGTGAAGATTTCTCCAAGCTTATGACAGACAAATTCAAGATGAGTGCAATGGGGGAGATGAACTTCTTTCTAGGATTACAAGTTCAGTAGAAAGAAGATGGTATCTTCATCTCTCAGGATAAGTATGTAGCAGAGATCTTGAAGAAGTTTGGCTTTTCTCCACATGAAAAGAGGGCTACTACTCCTATGGATTGAGAACACCCTTGGGGAAAGATTGGAGATAGAAAAGATATGGATGTCAGGCACTATAGATCAATGATTGGTTCATTGATGTATCTCACAGACTCAAGACCTGACATCATGTTTGTTGTGTGTGCTTGTGCATGCCATCAAGTGACTCCCAAAGAATGTCACCTTTATGCGGTCAAGAGAATTTTTAGGTACCTAAGATGTTATCCTGGTCTTGGCTTGTGGTACCCTAAAGATTCACCATTGGAGCTTATTGCATATTCAGACAGTAACTATGGAGGTGATAAGTTTGATAGAAAATCCACAACTGGTGGATGTCAGTTTGTTGGGAGTAGGTTGATATCTTGGCAATGCAAGAAACAAACAGTGGTGGCCAATTCTACAACTGAAGCAGAGTATGTTGCAGCAGCTGCTTGTTGTGGACAAGTCTTATGGATTTAGAACCAGCTGTTGGATTATGGATATAATTTCATGCATACCAAGATATTTGTTGACAATAACAACACTTTATGCATTATTAAAAATCCTGTACATCATTCTAAAACAAAACACATAGAAATTAGACACCATTTTATAAGGGATTGTTTTTAAAAGGGTTTAATACAACCAGATAGGGTTGACACAAAAGAAAATGTGTCTGATTTATTAACTAAACCTTTTGATGCTGGAAGGTTTCAATACTTGGTAACAAGTATTGGAATGATCAATCTCACATAATATGTGTTTTGGGGTCTTTTTGTAAAAGTATGTACAGGATAATGCATTGTTATTGGTCTTTTTGAGGATTTGGATTTTCCACTATATTTGTCTAACAATGACAAAGGTTCCCTTAACGCTGATAAGTGTTATTGTGACGTTGTCAGCAATATATTTGTCTAACGCTGACAAAGGTTTCCTTAACGCTGACAAGTGTTATCGGGACGTTGTCAGCAACAATGTTAGTTTTGTGGTTTTTAATCTAAATGTGCAGGTGGTGTTAGCATTATACCATTGGATACAAAGTTGCTTATGGATCCTTGGGGAATCATTTGAGCATGTTTTTATTTATGGATGATGGTTAGAATTTTCTATTCCTATCTTGACATAAATTTTTATGTTCATACATATTTTTGAGCAACATATGTATCACTATTTAAGGGGAGGTTTTAGGAACCTTTAGGACTTTTGGGTATTCTTATGATACTCTTATCACTACTCTTATCACAATTCTACATTGTGTCCAAGGTGAGTATGAGTTAGTTTTACTAAATTATGAGGCACTGTAGCATGCAAAGTTGATATACTATGCATGCTGCCAGACTTGGTACAAGTTGTCAGTACACAAGGCCTTGAACTCAAGCAATTGAGGGAGAGGATTGTTATTTTAGAGAATGCTAGCACAAGGTGTGGGATGGAGGAATCTTCCAAAGGGGAGGATGAGCCGATTAATGTGAGTGATAAGGGCTCACATGATGGTGAATCTTTGGGTGTTGCTGAGGCCCTAACTAGTTTGAAGAAACAACCAGGTTTTGTTAGATCTCTGGTAACTCCTACAAATTTAGACTTGTCTTTTACAGCTATGTTGGAGCAAATTACAAGAGGCGCTGAGACAGGTAATTTGGGTGTTGACAAGCAGAGTTTGAACGCTGACATGAGTAATTTAGGCGCTGGCACAGGCAAAATGGGCGTTGACAGACCTGCAGATGAGGTTGCTGTATTCCAGTCATCATCCATCATTAAAGAAGTTTCTTCACAGGTATTACCATCATCTTTACCCATCATTGATCCACTAGATAAGGGTAAAGGAAAAATGGTAGAGGTAGAAGTTCCAAAGGATGCAGCACAGGTTGAGTTTGATAGAAGGTTGGCTGCACAACTTGTGGAACAAGAAATAAAGAAGGTTGGTGAATCACCTTTTGTTGTCACTTCAGAAGAACAAGAAGGAAGTGATGAAGCTAGTTCAGACTCAAGTGTGATGATAATAGAACAACCAGAAAGACTTGAGTATGGTGATGAGTTGGCAAGAGAGAAGCTGAATGAGTTGAAATTGCAAGTAGATTTTGATATGCCAGAAGTTGTTCAGATGTACCATGCTTGGGAAGATAGGTGTATGGAGAATCCAGATTTGACTATTTCAGACCAGATATGGGGTTTGGAGATTCTTCTAAGAGTACAAAAGGACTGCAAGGTAATTCTGAAACACAAAGCTAGCAATATTCTCTCAATGCTGAAAAGGGATAGAAGGGAGCTGTACTACATGCTACTCAGATGTCATGGAACAGGATGGACCTACAAGAAATTGTTGGGATTATCCTTTGAAGAGTTGAAGTTCAAGGCTTATCCCATTTGGGCAAGAGTGTAGGAAGAAAACACTCTAAGACTTCTTTCTGATGAAAGGAAAGAAGAACTTGCAGAAGAGATGGAGCTTAAGAAGGCAATGATTGTTCCTAGACCTTTGAAGAAAGGAGTTCCTCTTGAGTTTCCTAAAGATATGGATAAATTGGTGCCTAGTGAAGCTGTTATAAGAAGGAGCATCAAGATCTCACCATTGGAAGCTTCAGATATGGCACAAGTGTTACCTCTTGATTCCAGAAACCCTATTATAAGCTATGAAGAAGATGAATGTGGGTTTTGGAAATTGGCAGGTATGGGAAAGAGGTTCACACTTTTACTACACTTATATCTCTTTTTGCAAGTTTTGATAGAGAAGACTTGGTAGACCTTTGGAGGTTGTTAGAGGCCAAGTATGAGACTGAAGCTTCTACTTCAGTCAATGGAATAAAACTTTGGTCAACATTCAAGAGAATGTGTGGACCAAGAGATGAAGATTCTGCTGTTTGGAAGGATCTTGAAGATGACCTCAGTGGTCTTCAATGGCGTTTGTATTCAGCTGTTGGAGTATATTATTTGAGTTCTACAAAGTTTGCTGAGTATCTACTTGTAGATGGTCAGTATTCCATGTCCAAAGAAGTTTTGGAGAAGATGAAGACAACACAGCTGGAGATTGATTATTCAAGTGACGTGGCCAAAGATTTGATCAGACATATTTATTACCAATATGATCAAGTTTGTAAGATTCCTCCTAGTTCTTAATGTTTATTCAGAAACTTGATTACTAGAGTAGATATCAAGTTTAGGGGAGGATTGTTGGGAATAAAATGTAGCCAGTCCACTTGAGCGCTGACAAGAGTAAAACAAGCGTTGATAGGAAGAAAACAAACGCTGACAGATCAAGCGTTGACAAGAAGAAGTCAAGCGTTGATAGGTTGAAGACAAGCACTGATGGAAAGATTTAGTCTACGCGTATATTGTTTCTAGTTTGTTTCTAGTAAAGATAAGTTCAACATTGTATTTTCTATAATTATCTTTACCTAGAATAGTTGATACGTAGACTCTTGTACAAGGCTTCTTATGTCTATAAAAGAAGACCTTTAGGTTAAGTTTCATAATAAGTTTTTCATACGTTAAACACTTTCATTGTAAGCAAGTTTGTTATTATCAATCAAGTGAAAGTTTGTTTACATCTTTTTGTGTTCTTGCTTAAGTGTTAAGTCCGCATAAAACTTAGATTACTTTATACATAAACAAAGTTTCTCTACGTGTATAACTTGATCTAATCTCGTATACACAAAGCTAAATCGATCTAAGTTTGGGATCAACAGATGACTACTCTAGATTCACTTGGACTAGATTTTTGGCTAATAAGAATGAAGCTTTCGATCACTTCGAAATCTTTAGTCAGAAGATCCAAAATCAACTAGGATGTCCAATTGTGTCTATTAGGACGGATCATGGTAGGGAATTTGATAATGAAGTGCAATTTGGTGCCTTTTATGAAGCTCATGGTATTACCCATAACTTCTCGGCTCCTCGCACTCCACAATCAAATGGGGTAGTTGAAAGGAAGAATAGGACTTTCCAAGAGATGAGTAGGACCATGTTAAACGAGCAATCTTTGCGTCAAAACTTTTGGTGCAATGTTGTTGACACATCGACCTATATTCTCAACCGAATTCTTATTCGACCTTTCTAGTTAAGACACCCTATGAGATTCTTAAAGGTAAGAAACCCTCGCTAGAATATTTTAAGGTGTTTGGAAGCAAGTGCTTTATTCTCAACACCAAAGATTACTTTACTAAGTTTGACCCAAAGTCGTACGAAGGTATCTTTTTAGGGTATTCTCAAACTAGTAAAGCTTACATAGCCCTTAATAGAACCTCGGGCTTAATCGAAGAATCAATCCACGTGACATTCGATGAAACTCCACCTTTATCTAAGACACCACCTTTGGTAGATGATGACTTAGATGAATTAGACATAGTTAAAGCTAAAAAGGTTGGAAAACTAGGAGTTGAAGACCTTAGTGTTGAAAAGGCAGTAAACATTAAAGAAACCAAGGATCATGTCCTAGATAATGTCATAGGCGACCTCAACCAAAGGACCCTTAGATCTCAAGTCCAGAATCAAAAGTAACTTCTTTTGTTTCTTCTCTTTGATTGAACCTAAGAATGTTAAGGAAGCTTTGATGGACGAGAGTTGGGTCATCGCCATGCAAGAAGAATTAAATCAATTCATTGCTAATGACGTTTGTGAACTTGTTACTCCACCTAGAAGTACCGCCATCATAGGAACCAAATGGGTTTATAGAAAAAACTATACGAGAATGGTGTATTGTTTCATAACAAGGCTATACTTGTAGCCCAAGGCTATAATCAACAAGAGGGAATTGATTATGACGAGACATATGCACCCGTAGCAAGGTTAGAGTCCATTAGGATCCTTTTAGCGTATTCTTGTGCCTTAGAATTTAAGCTTCAACAATTAGATGTAAAAAGTGCATCTCATAACGGTTTGATCAATGATGATGTATATGTGGTTGAACATCCCGGCTTCATTGATTTTGAGAAATCAAATCATGTCTACAATCTTAAGAAAGCTATTTATGGTCTTAAACAATCACCCAAAGTGTGGTATGATAGACTTAAAGTGTTTATTGTAAAACATGAGTACACCATGGGTATGGTAGAAAATACACTCTTTACAAAGAAGAAAGGATCTCACCTTATCATTGTTCAAATATATGTTGATGACATTATATTGGTTCAACTTGTCAAAGTATGTGTGATGACTTTGCCAAAATCATGCATTACGAGTTTGAAATAAGAATGATGGGTGAAC
This sequence comes from Glebionis coronaria, assembly GCA_025667525.1. Classification (NCBI taxonomy): domain Eukaryota; kingdom Viridiplantae; phylum Streptophyta; class Magnoliopsida; order Asterales; family Asteraceae; genus Glebionis; species Glebionis coronaria. The sequence continues at coordinate 521,359,248 of CM046882.1, forward strand.
TTAACTTCTTTTTAGGACTCTAAATAAAACAAATGGATGATGGTATTTTCTTTAACCAGTATAAGTATATTAAAGAAATGCTAAAGAAATTTGGATTAAAGGACTCTAAGCCTATGAAGACCCTCATGGCCTTGGATACTAAACTCACTGTAGTTGATAGTTGTGAGTCGATAGATAATACCAAATATGAGGTATGATTGGTAGTTTGTTTTACCTTACGGCAAGTCGACCGGATATCATGTTTAGTGTTTGTCTTTGTGCATGTTTTCAAGAGGCTCCCAAAATCTCCCACCTTGAAGCGGTTAAGTGTATCTTCCGATACATTAAATGCACTATACATTTAGGATTATGGTATCCTAAAGGGACCGACGTAGAAACCATAGTATACGCCGACTCAAATCATGCGAGAGAGTATGTGGACCAAAAAAGCACTAGTGGTATTTGTACCTTCATGGGTTGTTGTTTAACTTCTTGGTTCTCTAAGAAACAAACCGCTTTTGCTATATCCACCACGGAAGCCGAGTATGTAAGTGCAGGAAAAGCTTGTCAACAAGCTTTATGGATGAAACAAGGGCTTGTTGATTATTGGATTACACGCAATGATGTTCCCATCATGTGTGATAATAAGGGTTTAATCGACCTTAGTAAGAATCACGTGCAACATTCGCGAACTAAGAACATAGAGATTGCCACAAATAAGTCGTTTTAATAAAAACATCCATTCATTCATTTAACTATAAAACTTTTCACACGGTCCCAGGTAATTTAAAGTTTACAAACATAGTGAATGATAAAAGATTCCTTGAATGGATATAATTTATGAAAGCGGGCCAAAACATTTCAAATAAGCAAGCTTCACGAATCCGCCTTCCTCGAGTGCCTTCCCAATGGAACTGAGAAAAACATGCAATAAAGTCAACAAAATTTGCTGAGTGAATCTATAGAGTTTAAATTTAAATAAAGAGAACACAAGTATTCAAAATAACATTCTATGGTTAATAATTCATCGAAAGACAATTATGTTGTACGGACATAATTATTGGGATCATTACATAAGCCTCGTGACATTGAACATTAACATATATTATTTCAGCCCAATACACCTAGCCAAGTGCGTACATTTCTCTGATACAATGCATCTGATGTTTCATTACTAGTGTATCACAACACCACGCGCTAGCTAGTCGCGACCGGACTGGGCGTCACCCCGATAGATATATCCATAGTATTAGCGTTCCTTCGATTAACAATTCACGATTCATGGGTCTTTTAAGGCTAAAACTAACTTATGTAATAACTTTCATCTAAGCATACAATCGGGTTCCTTGTGTTCTATTTTAAAACAAATAGTGTTTACCACAACTTCTGGTTGCACCCATTTATGGGTTTACAGCAACTCTTGTTGTACCCTTCATTTTCAATAAATACCTTTCAAGTAAATAGAGCTTCCACAACTTTTAGTTGCACCATTCAATTGGTTTACCGCAACTTATAGTTGTACTCTTTATTTTTAATAAAACAAGCATGTTAACCCCCTCGCATATTTCTAAAACAATTAAAGAATTTAAAAGCGAGGCTATAGACTCACGTTAGCCAAATTGGTAACGAGATGATCGTCGACGATTAGTGATGCCCGTTTAAACACGAAAACCGCAACCTACCAAATAAGGCGCGTTCGTTAATAATCGACTTAAGTATAAATCATACTTAAATAATATAAAACTCGAAATTACAAAACCATGACAATCTCGGAAGAAAAATAATACAAGTGATACTACATATACCCTTTCATCCAACACTATATGTTTAAACACTCGCACTCTTGACATTGACCCGTCATAAGACGCCAAGTCAACACAAGTCAAACTATGGCTTTACTTCACTTAACTAAGTCTTTTATATAATGACTAAACACTTGAGTAAGTCACCATGTCCAATAATGAATACTCAAACTCACACCACACGAGCATTGAATTACGTGTCTAAAATACTAATCAGCATGTACACTCCAAATGTACACACCAATCTACCCTATCTAGACTTGTCCGATTTCAACAAAACTTGGTGACAAACTCACACATAAACTGATTAAGACTCAATTCAAATTTCATCCAAAAATATTACTCCTAAGGTCTTCTGCCCGACACATCTTTGAGTTATAAAAACCGGACAGTTTTACGCCTTTGACTTGTAAAACCATTTTGACTTCTCTAAACAACTCCATTTAGAAAACCGAAACTCGGGTTGGAGAATAGACTCATGACTTGAGGTTTAGAAACTTACAACAACCCTTGACACTTTTTAAAACTCATTCTATAGTCCCCGAGATTCGATCCAAATATCGACAACAACTTCGAGTTGCGTCGATACTCGTCTCCCGGTACACGAATAATCAAACTATTGTACCTTCACGCTCGTTTGGAGTTAGAAGCTCTACTTTATATCAAATCCAAGCTTAGGAAAATCTCTACAATAATATCACATCATCTCATCCTTAACTAAGATTTAAGATTTCCAAAAATACCTCTAAACCTACTGCCTAAAAATATACTTTTAAAAATCATATCAAAACAATCTTTTGACCAATTTTACCCATTATCATACTCTTAATAACAACTAATAAACATCCTACTATCCTTAGATCACTTGCATGTTCATTATTTACAAAACCTACTTCAAAATTTGTACATGAAATAGAGAAAAAATAAATTATAGCAACAAAAACACTACATAAAATTATAAAAATAGATCAACAACCTTTGTTCTTCATCAATTGATTTGAAAAAAAATGTTCTTGCATGTTAATGATCTTTACACCAAAATGATCACAATCAAATTTGTGATATGGGTCTTTGTTTAGATCATCAAGATTCAAGGTTAAAAATCAAAGATTTGGAGGTTTTGTGGTGTTGGGGTTCACGGCCAAAAAGAAAGAAAGGAAGAGAGAGTAGATTTTTTTTGTATACATGATGTGTGTGTGTGAAAGTAGGTGAAAAAAAATTGCTTTTATATGGTGGGTGGGGTCAATTTTGTAAATTGAGATAGTTTTGGACCTATATGCAGTTAAATAATTTAAAGGGTAGAAAATGACTATTAGTAAATTTAGAAAATATTTACGGGACTCGGGTTTCGTAAAAATACTTTTCAAAAGTTAAAACGCTTCATAAATATTATAATATAGCTTCCACGACTTAAAACATAATTAAATCGAAAACGTCGAAAATATCAAATATCGATACAATCGATTATAAAACACAATTTTTTGGGCATCCGTCGGTATCGCAATCACTAATAGTTCTCGTCATTCGTTAAAACGTAAAACACGAGAAATAAAAATAGATACAATAAAATCATTCATACGATATTTTGAGAATATAATATCAATATCTAACGTATTCCTAGTCGTTTTTCATCTAAACGACATTCTTACGTTAAGTTCAAGTCATAACCTTGTTGGTTAGTCGATAAATTTAAAATTCTCATTAAAGTAAACATATAATACTTAATATTCGAGATTAAAATATTGACCTGAAATTGACGGATTGTCACATCGTCCCCACCAAATTGGGATATTCGTCCCGAAGATCAACTTGCGTTCTTCCTCGATCGCTCGTTGAAATCAAAGAGTTAAATGAATTTTGGTCCTCATCTTGAGTTCCATCAGATTTGACAATAAGAATTCGACTTTGCTTTAGTTGCCTAATTTCTTATTGATAATATCAACAAGTACTTTGATGAAATGCAACTTACCTTCGATTCATACTTCACCAAGAGGGATAATAAGATCTTTTTCGGAAAGATCTTAGAGATAATGTTCAAAAGGGGAACATTTTGATTGAGAAGGTACCTTCGGTATAGAACTTAGCCGACAACTTAACTAAGCTACTTAAGAGGGAACCTTTTAATTACTTGCGTCTAGGTCTAGGTTTAATGAAATATATACCTTGATTGTGCTTGCTTAATTAAGTCTCTTCTCTTTTTGAGTCTTTATTTCTCTTTGAGTATTTTTGAGTTTTTAAATTCTAGTGTTTTTGAAAACTTCTCCTTCTTGATTTCAAAACCTCTCAAAGTTTTTCTCTAAATAGTCGAAAAATGCTTGTGCATTGTTAATTCAATCTAAAAACGTTTTTCATAAGTTTTGGCTATGGCTTTCAAACAAACATAATAATATGTATGGGTCACAAAATTATAGTAAGAACAACATTGAACTATGGAGGATTCATGGATTATTGAAAATATGTCATGACTACATGTCTAGATAATTGCACCTCCAACATCGATTTTACTTTAAAGTAAAGTATTTTGGTCAAAATCGTGTTTGTTGAGTTCTTGTATGTTTCTTAGTCTTTCATTGCTCTTTAGCATAACTTTATGATCAGTTAGATTTGAACATTAGGATTTGTTGATTTGGAATAATTCCCTCATCCTCCAAAACACACCCTCTGTCCACGAATCATTAATTATCTGCGGTTCAATATATTTATTGAACCACAGGCTTAATGTTGGAAATTCACTTTATGTGACGACATTTAAGAATTCCCATTAGTTATCATAGTCACACACGCATAGACTAGACTAGGAAACGCTGTATAGTTTAAGTGTCGTGTGTGACTATATATACCCCTCCAAGGCTTCCAAGGAGGGGTGTTTCTTGTGTTTCATTTCTTGTTTAATACACTTTTCTTAACTTTCACACACAACCTCTCTTTCTCTCAACTCATCCATGGCTTCCACCTTCCACCACCCACCTAGACCACCGGATTACTAAAAATCAAATCCACAATTGGCATCAGAGCCTCGGTTCAATCCTTGGATCGTTAGTGTTTTTGTTATTGATGCTGGTGGTCAAATTTTTTTTGTCTCGAATCTGTCATATATTTGTCACGGGTTTTGATTATTATCTAATAATCATAACGTTTTTTGTCTCTGTTACTTTGTCACAAAGTTCTTTATCTAAATTGATAATTTTTATGTTTATCAGTTTTGGGTTCATAGCTAGTCACGTCATTTCCTATCACTGCCATGGTCTTAACATTTTTCTCAAGTCAAACTAGCCATTATTTTTTTTTCAGAACTGGTATCCATAGTTTACGAGATCTGTGTTTTCAAGATCTTGATTGCTTTAAGATCTTGTTTACATGTTTTTTTTCTGGTAATTTTATGAAGATGAAGATTACTTTGATCCAGAAAAAAACACGGAAAAGGTACTGGATAAGATTTTTAGATTTTTCAGATGGTCACATTCAGATCGGAATATTGCGATCGCAAAAACCAAGGGTTTCTACATTATGATCGAATATTCCGATAGATCACATTCGATGCATTCCGACGGATGCATTCCGATGGGGTGTAGAGAAAACATTGCGATGCACTATTCTGAACATATTGCGATGGACTCAGTCATGTTATGATGGCTTATGTTGTAAACATTGCGATGATTTTTTTTCCTTTAAAGAAATCATTGTGACAAGTTTAAACAAAAACAGCATGTCTGTTTAAAACATTACCGAGACCAAGATTTGACCAGAACCAATATTACCAGTACCAACATATCAATCCATCCTTATAACTCCACAACACCAATCACACTAATCCTAAGCCCATCGTCTCCTAAACCCCCATCGAATCATGACTCAAAATAAAAATAGAAAACAGTTAGATCTCAGATTTATTTTTGTGATTGACATGCATGCCAAGATCTATTAAGATCTATATTCACGAAAATTAAAATCATCATAGATCTAATTGTGTATGGTTTCACCCATAATTTATATTCGAATCATCAAGAATGATTTATAACAAGTTTGTTATAATCACTTCTTTTCTTCGATTAAAACAATTAAATCAACATGCAGTCACGAATTTAGAACCTACCCGAGATCTAACGAGTGATCTTGAAGATCATTTTTTAGACGAATCATCAAAAGGGTTCGTCTGATATATATGATTGGTGGGATTTGATCTCATTTTTCTAAGATTAGACGAAGATTTTATGATTCGTTTGTCTTAGAGATGTGATGAGATTAGCTGTGATGTGTGGTCTTGGTGAAATTTGTTGATTGGGATGAGAGTGTTTTGGAGGCTGTGAGTTTTTAAGAATGAGATTAGGGTTGTTCTATGAGTGAGATTAGGGATGGCTGTGTGTTTGTTAGAAAGAGGGTGAGATGAGACGGAGGTTACTATGTGGTTAGTGTTGAAACTTATATATCCCATACGTTGGTTATTTGTTGCTGAGTTGGATATTGATGGTGGGCTTCATTCTCTTGGCCCAATTTTTTTTATGAAGATCCTACCATTGACTACAAATTTTGGACAAGTTCTTATAAAATATTTTTATAACAAATTTTGTTGTGCAATTTACTTACTTTTGGACAAGTTCTTATAAACTTTGTGCTAAAGTTTTAAGTTTAGACAAATTTTGTTATATTAAGTCATGTTAGATATAATTGGATATTATCGGGACAAAAGTGACGTGATAAAGTGTTGAGAATAAATAACGAGACAAAAAGACGTGACAAATGTGACAAAATTTATTTGACGAGACCAAGAAAAATTTGGCGATTTTTTAGTGGCTACGGACTTGTTTGATCAGGTATTAATTATGTGAAGTTGAAGACGGTTTTTTCGAAGGCGTGTATTTATTTTATCTTCAAAGATAACTTGCTCGTGCTTAATCTTAGAATGAAGACTTGTTTATCTAGTTTCTGGATTCGGGGTGGTTGGTTGATGACTCGGATAACTATCACTTAAAGGGGTTACATTGTTGTACTCAGTGTCACGCGCTTAGTCGACGTGGATAATTTCAAGAGGTGTTGTGCTTATAGACTTCTTCAGTGATGCATTGGGTACTTAGAGACTTCTCCACCGTTCCTCATTCAACAATTGTACAAGCTTAAGTCACAAGATCGAAGGATTCTTATTCAGTTTCACGTTTGATGTATCTGGTTCATTCTATCATTGGTCACTTCAAATTGCTTACAAGTGGGTTGGTAATGATGGCCATGGAGAGTTTATGAGTAGAGAATTTCGATCAGCAGCTGATTCTCACAAAATATGTAATTCATTTAATTTATTATTCTCACGAGATTTCAGGTATATGTGCGTACGATTTATTGCTGGTTCCGAATTTCGAAACCATCAAGGGGAAAGAAGAAGACACATTAAACGCACAACGAGTACACGTGATGAACTTCATACCTTTCTTTTGATTTGAAGACATTCCGGGAAGACATTTATCATAACCGCAGAGAAAATTAGTGTTTTAACTCGTGGCATTATCAATCTCTAAACGGTACACTACTTATTCGATGTTTAATTGTTTTGTTGTTGCAATTATTCATCATCATTATCCTATATGGAGAGATATGCACTTCCGAGACTTAATTGACTCTGGTGTTACGATGTCAACTTCATGAATGGGATAAAGTGTCTACTTCAGTATTTGAGCTTCATACTTGGGATTGGTTTATTTTCTTTAACTATGTGGGGGAAGAAATGTCTTGATTCTTTCTGGTATGCATAACTTTAACTCTCAGGGGGAAGAAAAATTCAGAAGAATTATTCAAGCGTGAGAAGAGAAGTTGTTGATCTACTTGGTGTGCCCCAAACTTTCAATCCCTCATAGCAACATAATCATGTTATATGATGAGGTTTGCTTTTTTAAATTCTGTTGTGCGCTTAATCATTCTAAGCTTTAGTGAAAGCTTTGAAGTTGCTTACGAGGATTGTCGGTTTAGGGGGAAGCTATTTAAAAGCTTCTACATCAAGTTTAAGTGGCATGAATTAGGGGGAAGTTAATTCAGAAGCTTCTCCTTAACCAGAAGTATATGGATTACTTAGCTCATGCCGTTATAGTATTTCTACTACAAGTTACTTAAAATATGATTCGTTTTGAAGTGAAGACTTGAAGTCAAAGGCCTCAGAAGACATCATCAGCATTGGACGCTTCATGGAAGCTCTTGTTCTTAATCATTATGTACTTGTTAGGAAAAATATTGTAAGGAATTCTACACGTCGTACCATGGGGGAAGATTGTTGGAAATTCACTTTATGTGACGACATTTAAGAATTCCCATTAGTTATCATAGTCACACACGCATAGACTAGACTAGGAAACGCTGTATAGTTTAAGTGTCGTGTGTGACTATATATACCCCTCCAAGGCTTCCAAGAGGGGTGTTGCTTGTGTTTCATTTCTTGTTTAATACACTTTTCTTAACTTTCACACACAACCTCTCTTTCTCTCAACTCATCCATGGCTTCCCACCTTCCACCACCCACCTAGACCACCGGATTACTAAAAAGCAAATCCACACTTAATTATTAAGCCGTGGACAGGAGCTGTGATTTATGTGTTTTTTGAACCTCCTAAACTGCTCCAACACTTTGTAGAAACTAGAAGGGGGGTTGAATAGTTTCTTAAAATTACCAGTTAAATAAAGGTTTTCAAAAATCCTTTTCAAAAACTTAGACTTGCGCAAATATGTGAAATCTTCTTATACACAATATGGACAATGGATAGTGCAACTAACTAATAATCACAAATATATGCAAATAAATAATAATGAATGTAAAGAGATTATGAAAAGAAAGATCAAACCAAACACCAAAGATTTATAGTGGTTCGGCAACGAAGCTCACTCCTCGTTCCTACTCCACTCCTCGAGTACTCCTTACTCGAGAGTTCACTAATCAACAAGCTCCTTAAGGTGGAAAAACCGTACACGTTGCTTAACCAATTTCCGACTCTAGGCTAAAAGTCGAGCCCTAATCTTATCTAGGACCAATCTACACCAATATACTTTAAGGAATAAGTATTAACCACACTACATACACAACTTCCAAATAGACACAACTACTTGGATCTTCACATCAATAACACAAGAATGAAAAATAAATGTTTGATCTTCAATGGATCTTTGAGGTAGACACAACACTTCAAGTATGAAAGTGTTCTTCTTTTTGCACTTGAGAGGAAGAGATGGGAGGAGAAAGATTCATTTCTAAACAAGTAGTAATCAACCAAATAATCAAGGATTTTTATGATTTAAGAAGTTGGATTGAATCTAGAATTTTATGTGCAAAAGAGGTGAGGAGAAAATCTGAGAATGGTTCACTATTTATAGGACAAAGATCCAACAGCGCGATTCCTAAATTGTGCCCGTGGTTCCTTATCAATAAGGAACCGCATAGCCATTTGAGGAACCGTGGGAGTAGACTCCGCTCCCTCTTGTCTTTTAGTGGGGTAGTCACATCTGGTGGAATATTTATCCCCAAATGATATTCCTAAACCATTTTTAAATTTTCAAATAATTAATTTAATAAAAGATTTTCTTAGAAATAAAGCTTAATAAAAAAACTTTGTCACATTTAATAAAAGGTGAGTTTTAAAAAAAGTCCTTGATCACTTAGTTAGGTTGAAAACTTGTTTGTTCATACCTTAAGTGATAATGGTTGAAATGAAAAATACTTGAACTCAAGAATTCGTTTTTCGTTGTTTTCGTAAATACTTGTTTTTATATATTCTCGTAATCAACATAAAGCGAGACCGAAAAATGAAAGTAACATTTTTGGACATCATTGCATTAACAATCTCCCCTTTTTTATTCCAACAATACATAAACTAAATCACATGAACAACAAGATTTTCGAAGACGAATTTATTTTTTATTTCTCCCCCTTTGTCGAAGCAAAAAGGTTGCAAATGTATTTGTAAAAGAGAAGAATCGGACTTTGCAAGTGATCCCCCTTAGTGCTTACTCCCCCTTGCTTGGGGCACTAAGGAATCGAGCTATGGTGACAAGCTATATAGAAGGGTTAGAAAATGAAAAGAAACACCCAACATAGATATAGAAAAGGTCACACAATAAGAGAAATAAGATACGAAAAGAGAAGTTAAGCAAGATCTATAATAAGTCATGTTAAAAGAAAACATGAGAAAGATACAAGGAACAAGTCATACAAAGATGTATGAAAAACAAAACAAGCCAAAAGAAAAGCATAAATCTAATCCTTGTTAAACTAGAACTCTAAGATGTGCTTTAATTAGATGTCTTGGAGATAAGCAATCCACATGCTTAAATGAAAGACAAGGTGGTGGCGGAAGGAGGTGGTGGCTTGGTAATGATCTCATAGTCATAGTGAAGAACTGGCTTGACTAGGAGACTCTTGATGTAATTCAACTCCTCATAGATATGAGTCATAGCAAGATTTTGATATTGACAACAATGGAAATATGTCCTAGGATGCATGACATAATCATGTGAGGGAGGAAGAACACAAAAGGATAATGGTGGAAAAGAAGAAGTTCAACAATCAGTATTCTTAGAAGAAGAAGAAATATGATTTTGAGTGTTCTTGGGTGAATTTGGATTGAAAGGGATTTAGAAAAATGGAGGAGAATCAAGGATTTCATTTGGTGAATAAGACATTTTGATTTGAGAAAGGATGTAAAATGCTTAGGGTTAAATAGAAAAAGCACAAGATAATTTAGGGGTGGTCAAAGGTTTGAAATAAAGATTCCAAAAAGTGTTGGAGCAAATTTAGAGTTTCAGAAAACTCGAATTTTGAGGTCTCTGCCCGCGGTTCTTTATCTCCACCTGCGGTTCCATATATATATGGAGCCGTGGGTTATTTAGAGAACCGCCTCCAGAGGCTGTGTTTTGAAGGATGGGGGGAAGTTTCTAATTTATCAATTCCTAATTTTCTAGTCTAACTCGTTATAGAGACATGCTAAAAAGCAATAGAAGACAAAGAAACACACAAGAACTCAACAAAAAAGGATTTTGACCAAGATACATGGATTTAGAATAAAATCAATGTTGGAGGTGTGTTAATCTAGACATATACTCATGACACAATGATCCTCCATAGTTTAATTTTGTTTTGCTATATTTGAGAGACTCATACATATGAATTCTGTATGCTCGATATCAATTGCAAAAAGCAATGAAAAACTTTTTAGATTGAATTAACAATGCAAACACATTTCTCGACCATTTTCGAAAGAACTTTGAGAATTTAAAAAAAGGAGAGGAATTTACAAAAAGAGTTTAAGAGACTCAATAACTCAAAGAAAGAAAAGACTCAAAAGAGAATATGACTCGATTAATGAAATGCGCAATTAAGGTATATGTTCCATTAAACCTAAACCTAGACGCAAATAATTAAAAGGTTCCTTCTTAAGTGGCTTAGTGAAGATGTCGATTAAGTTTTCTACCGAGAGCACCTTCTTAATCGAAATGTTCCCCTTTTGAACATTATCCCTAAGGAAATGGTGGCGAATCTCTATGTGCTTAGTTCGCGAATGTTGCACGGGATTCTTGCTAAGGTCTATTGCACCCTTATTGTCACACATGATGGTAACATCATTGAGTGAAATCCCGTAATCAACAAGCGCTTGCTTCATCCATAGAGCTTGTTGACAAGCTTTACCGGCACTCACATACTCGACTTCCGTGGTGGATATAGCAAGAGCGGTTTGTTTCTTGGAGAACCAAGAAGTTAAACAACAACCTATGAAGGTACAAACTCCACTAGTTCTTTTCCGCTCCACATAATCTCCCGCATGATCCGAGTCCGCGTATACTATGGTTTCTACGCCGGTCCCTTTAGGATACCATAATCCAAAATGTATAGTGCCTTTAATGTATCAGAAGATACGCTTAACCGCTTCAAGGTGAAAAGTTTTAGGAGCCTCTTGGAAGCGAGAACAAAGGCACTCACTAAACATGATATTTGGTCGACTTGCCGTAAGGTACAAGAAACTGTCAATCATACCTCTATATTTGGTGTTTTCTACCGACTCACAATCATCATCTACGGCGAGTTTAGTATCCGAGGCCATAGGGGGTCTTCATTGGTCTAGAGTCCTCTAATCTAAATTTCTTTAGCATTTCTTTAACGTACATAGATTGATTAAAGAATATACCATCGTCTACTTGTCTAATTTGGAGTCCTAAAAAGAAGTTAAGTTCTCCCATCATGCGCAATTGCGCATTTCAAACTCGTCATGCATGATTTTGGTAAAGTCATCACACAAGCTTTAACAAGTTGAACCAAATATAATGTCATCAACATATATTTGTACGATTATGAGGTGAATACCTTTCTTCTTTGTAAAGAGTGTATTGTCTACCATTCCCATGGTATACTCATGTTTTTCAAGAAATGTTTTAAGTCTATCATACCAAGATTTTAGGTGCTTGTTTAAGACCAAGATTTTAGGTGTTTGTTTAAGACCATAAAGAGTTTTCTTAAGCTTGTAAACATGATCCGGTTTCTCAAAGTCAATGAAGCCGGGAGGTTGAGCCACATATACCTCCTCATTGATCAAACCGTTAAGAAACGCACTATTTACATCCATTTGTTGAAGCTTGAAATCTAATGCACAAGCATAAGCTAAAAGGATCCTAATGGACTCTAACCTTACTACCGGTGCATATATTTCATCATAATAAATCCCTTCTTGTTATTATAGCCTTGAGCTACTAGTCTTGCCTTGTTACGAGACACAACACCGTTCTCATCTAACTTATTCCTATATACCCACTTGGTTCCTACTATGGTAGTACTTCTAGGTGGAGGAACAAGTTCCCAAATGTCATTAGCAATGAATTGATTTAATTCTTCTTGCATGGCGATGACCCAACTCTCATCCATCAAAGCTTCTCTAACATTCTTTGGTTCAATCTATGAGACAAAACAAAAGAAGTTACTTTGATCTTGGACTTGAGATCTAAGGGTCCTTTGATTTAAGTCGCATATGACGTTTTCAAGAGCATGGTCCTTAGACTCCCTAATGTTTACTCCCTTTTCAACATTAAGGTCTTCAACTCCTATTTTTCTAACCTCTTTGGCTATAACTATGTCTATTTCATCTAAGTCATCATCTACAAAAGGTGGTGTCTTAGATGATCGCGGGGTTTCATCAAGTCACGTTGAGTTATTCTTCTATTACACTCGAGGTTCTATTAAGGACTATGTAGGCTTTACTAGTTTGAGAATAACCTAAAAAGATACCTTCGTAGTACTTTGGGTTGAACTTATTAAGGTATTATTTGGTGCTGAGAATGAAGCACTTGCTTCCAAACACCTTAAAGTATTCTAACGAGGGTTTCTTATCTTTAAGAATCTCATAAAGGATCATTCCTAGGAAAGGTCGAATAAGAATTTGTTTGAGAATATAGGTCGATGTGTCCATGGCATTGCACCAACATTTTTGAAGCAAAGATTGCTCGTTTAACATGGTCCTACTCATCTCTTGGATAGTCCTATTCTTCCTTTCAACTATCCCATTTGATTGTGGAGTGCGAGGAGCCGAGAAGTTATGGTTAATACCATGAGCTTCACAAAAGGCACCGAATTGTACTTCGTTATCAAATTCCCTACCATGATTCGTCCTAATAGAGACAACTGAACATCCTAGTTCATTTTGGATCCTTCGACTAAAGGTTTTAAAATGATCGAAAGCTTCATTCTTAGTAGCCAAAAATCTGGTCCAAGTGAATCTAGAATAGTCATCAACAATAACTAGGGTATAAAGGTTACCTCCATAACTCCGTATGGCGGAAGGTCCAAAGAGATCCATATGTAGGAGCCCTAGGCACCGAGAGGTCGATACCAAATTCTTGGCCTTGTGACTTGAGTGAACTTGCTTCCCAACTTTGCAAGCATTACAAAAGTGACTATCAAACTTAATCTTGGGGAGATGTCTTACCAACTCCTTAGATACAAAAGATTGAATTAAACGCATATTAGTGTGACCTAATTTCCTATGCTAAAAAGTAGAACTATCATCTAAAGTCACTAGACATAAGTTGTCATTTGACTTCTTATTGACCTTCATGACATAAAGCCCATGCTTTCTAACACCTTTTCCAATGATCTTTCCATCTTTTACGATTTCGCTATCATGTTCCGAAAAGATGTCCTTACACTTATTGTCAAAAATTTGACCTATACTTAGTAAGTTAAACCCTAAGTTATCTACGTACTCAACATTTTCGATGGTCATGGAGTCAAGAGAAACCGTACCTTTGCCAATGATGTTACCACGTAGCATACTAGCGAAAGTGACGTTACCTCCATTATATGCTTTGTAGGATGAGAACAAATTTCGATTACCCGTCATGTATTTAGAACAACCACTATCCTTAATCCACTCATCGGGCTCCAAATCGATTCCCAATCATATCTAGGTAACAACACACAAGATCAAACATTTGGTCCCCAATATCTCATGGGTCCAAAGTTGTTAGTTCCAAACATCCCTTGAATTTGATTAGGATGCATGAATTGAAGACACGTGCCCTACGGAGAAAAACATTGTTGAAAGTTACTGATGTCCGTTGTTTTTCTTAGGAGTCTTTGATCTAGACCTAGAATTATTGTTTTTTCTAGGTGTTGGTGTTTTACTCCTAGGTCGTGACTTAGAGTGATCATTTCTTATAGGTGTTGGTGATCTAATTCTAGGCCTTGAATCATTTCGTACTCTAGAGGAGTAGATGATTGTCTTGATAAATTTCTCATTCGCATTAAAGGTTTACTTAAAGGCTTGTAGAATTTATCAACTTCCTTTTTATCAATTATATGTAATTTAACATTGTTAACAACAAGATGTTTTGGCCCTTTACCTAAAATAGACTTTTCTGAAAGTTGAGGATTTTCACAAAAGTCATCTTTTGTCTGCGGTTCCTTACTGCAAACTGCGGTTCCATATTGATATGGAACCGCCCCATATTTTGGAGAACCACGGGCAGCGGGACGTTTTTCAGCAAACCTAACTTGTTTTGGTTCACTAGTAGATATTTCATTAGTGTTAAATCCCAACCCAAGTCTTTCCCTAGAATGAATTTGCCTACTACGCATATCGACAAGAGCACTAGTACTTTTCATGAAGTTTTCCAAGTTATTGGAGGTGCGCTTGAGATCTTCATTCTTTTGTCTAAGATTTTCACAACTTAGACAACCTAAATCAACTTCTTTATTTTTTTTCTCAAGATTAGCTAATTCATATCTTAGCTCACTAATCTCATTTTAAAGCTTAGTCCTAGTTGATTTTAGCAATTTGCTATTTTTAATGAATTTTAGACTTAGTTTGCATAGGTTATTGTATTGACCTTCTAATTCTAAATCATCTAGAGAAGAACTATCATTGTTATAATATTCGGTTGCGGAATGTACCTCTTTGGAAGAATGAGCCATGAGACATTTCTCGTCTTTAACATCGTCGTCACATTCTTCACCACTATCGCTCCATGAACCTCCAACAAAAGCCGTGTGATTCTTGTCGCGAGATGGATTGGTACATTCACCGATGAAATGATTTGGGTCACCACATCTAAATCATTTCCTTTCACCTTTGTCATTCTTGACAAATCGGTTTTTGGAGAAGACTTTCTTGTCGTTGCTTGGTTGTCTTACGTGTTGACCTCGCCTTTTGAAGAACTTCTTGAAGTCTCTAACCGCCATAGCATATTCCTCATCATCACTATCCGAAGAGGAGCTATCATGGTCAGTTTGCACCTTCTTGGCCTTTAGTGCTAGAGACTTTTCTTTCACTCTTGGTTTTCACCATTTCCGAGTCCTTCAAAATTATCATTTCATGAACCTTTAAGTTTCCAATAAGTTCATCAAGTGATAATGTGTAAGGTCCTTTGATTCTTCAATCGACGTGACTTTAGCTCTCCACTTTGGATGCAATGCCCTAAGAAACTTCCTAACACTGTTCTTGCTAGAAAAACATTCATCAAGTGCTTTTAGACTAGTAATAATAGTATTAAACCTAGCAAATGCACTATCAATAGTTTCATCTTCTAAGATGACAAATTGTTCATATTGTTGAACAAGAAGATCGATTTTGCTTTCTTTTACTTGGATATTACCTTGGTGGGTTACTAAAAGAGTGTTCTAAATATATTTAGCAGTTTTACACATGAAAATTCTTTCATACGATTTCTTAGGTAAAGCATTATAAATCACCATTTTAGCCTCATTATTTTTAGCAAGTTTTTTTTAGTGTCTTCATTAGAATTATCAAAAGTGACCAACTCTTTCTTTTTATAAACTTCATTATATTGATAAGGCAAAAAGTCACCATTGGTAATAACATGCCAAAGATCTAAATATTTTGATTTCACATAAGTCTTAAATCTATTTTTTTCAATAAATAAGACTATCGGTTTCAAAAAGAGGTGGCCTTTGCATAGATTTCCCTTCTAGGTACTTGTTGGAATCCATAGATCGATTCAAGTTTTGAAATACAATATATTTTTAAAAACACTTGAGCAACCAACTCTGAATACAATTGTAGAAACTAGAAGGGGGTTGAATAGTTTCTTAAATTTACTAGTTAAATAAAGGTTTTTAAAAATCCTTTTCAAAAATTTAGACTTGAGCAAATATGTGAAATCTTATTATACACAATATGGACAAGGGATAGTGCAACTAACTAATAATCACAAGTATATGCAAATAAAGAATAATGAATGTAAAGAGATAAGGAAAATAAAGATCAAACCAAACACCAAAGATTTATAGTGGTTCGGCAACGAAGCTCACTCCTCATTCCTACTCCACTCCTCGAGTACTCCTTACTCGATAGTTCACTAATCAACAAGCTCCTTAAGGTGTAGAAACCGTACACGTTGATTAACCAATTTCTGACTCTGAGCTAAAAGTCGAGCCCTAATTTTAGCTAGGGTCAATCTACACCAATATACTTTAAGGACTAAGTATTAACCACACTACATACACAACTTCCAAATAGACACAACTACTTGGATCTTCACAACAATAACACAAGAATACAAAATAAATGTTTGATCTTCAATGGATCTTTGAGGTAGACACAACACTTCAAGGATGAAAGTGTTCTTCTCTTTGCACTTGAGAGGAAAAGATGGGAGGAGAAATATTCACTTCTAAATAATTAGTAATTAACTAAATAATCAAGGATTTGAATGATTTAAGAAGTTGGATTGAATATGGAATTTTACGTGCAAAAGAGGCGAGGAGAAAATCTGAGAATGGTCTACTATTTATAAGACAAAGCTCCAACGGCTATTCCTGGGCTCGGTTCCTTAATTGTGCCCGCGGTTCCTTATCAATAAGGAACCACATAGCCATTTGAGGAACCGTGGGAGTAAACTCCGCTCCCTTTTGTCTTTTAGTGGGGTAGTCACATCTGGTGGAATATTTATCCCCAAAGGATATTCCTAAACTATAAGAAATATGCCATTTTTAAATTTTCAAATAATTAATTTAATAAAATATTTTCTTAAAAATAAAGTTTAATAAAAAAAAACTTTGTCACCCATTTAATAAAAGGTGAGTTTTAAGAAAAAAATAAATCCTTGATCACTTAGTTAGGTTGAAAACTTGTTTGTTCATACCTTAAGTGATAATGGTTGAAATGAAAAATACTTGAACTCAAGAATTCATTTTTCGTTGTTTTCGTAAATACTTGTTTTTATATATTGTCGTAATCAAAACAAAGCGAGACCGAAAAATAAAAGTAACGTTTTTAGACATTGCATTAACACACTTTTTGGAATCTAATTTTCAAACCTTTGACCACTCTCAAAATATCTTGTGCTTTCTCTACTTAACTCTAAGCATTTTTGCATCTCTTTCACAAAGCAAAATGTCTTATTCACCAAATAAAAGCCTTGATTTTCCATCATATTCTCCAATTTCCCTCAACCCAAATTCACCCAAAACACCTCAAATCAAATCACTTCTCCTTATAAGGAAATTGATTTTAGAAACTCTCATTTTCCACCACTTTCCTTTTGTGTTCTTCCTCATCACGTGATAATGTCCTTCATCTTGGAATATATTGACTTTGTTGTCAATATCAACATCTTGCCATGTCTCACATCTATGATGAGTTGAATTACATCAAATGTCTTCTAGTCAAGCCTCCTCTCAACTATAACTGCAAGACCAATACCAAGCCTCCACCACCACATTCCGCTACCACTCCGTCTTCTAATAAAGCATGTGTGTTGCTTAGTAATAAGACATCTAATTTAAGGAAATCTTAGAATTCTAGTGTAACTAGGATTAAAATTAGGCTTAAGTTATAGGTTTGTGCTTCATACATCTTTGTATGACTTATTTCCTTGTATCTTTTCATGTATTTGTTCTAACATGAATTTTTATGGATCTTGGATATCTTCTTCTTATGTTCTTTCTTTCATACTTTTGTGTGACCATTGCTATATCTTGTTGGGTATTTCTTTCTTTCTTCTAACCCTTCTATGTAGCTTGTCGCCATAGCTCGATCTCTTGGTGCCCCAAGCAAGGGGAGTAAGCACAACGGGGGGAGCATTAACAAAGTCATTTTCTTCTCTTCCTCAAAGACTTTGGCTACCCTTTTGCTTCGACAAAAGAGGAGAAATGAAATAAACTCATCTTCCAATATCTTGTTTTTATACTTGATTGAGTTTATATGTTGTCACAATAAAAAAGGGGGAGATTGTTAATGCAATGATGCCTAAAAACATTACTTGCATTTTTTGGTCTCGTTTTGTTTTGATTACGACAATATATAAAAACAAGCATTTACGAAAGCAACAAAAATAGAATTTTTGAGTTCAAGTATTTTCCATTTCATCCATTATCATTTAACGTATGAATAAACAAGTTCTTAACCAAACTAAGTGATCAAGTATTTACATTTTTCTTAAAACTCATTTTTATTCAAAAGTGACAAATGCTTTTAAATACACTTTATTTTAAGAAAATATTTTATTTTAATAGAAAATAAAAATTTGAATTTGACATATTCCAAATGGTATAAGAATATCTAATCTGGATAAAAACTACACCATATGACATTCTCCCATTAAATGACAAAAAGAAGCGGACTCTACAACCGGTATTGAGCCGCCAGTCTATTTATTGAGCCGCGGCCAGATAGAGCCGTTGGGCCTTTGTCCTATAAATAGTGGATAATTTCCAGATTTTTAGGTTTTCATTTCACCTCTTTTGCACATAAACTTTTCGATTCAATACACCTTCTTTAATCATACAAATCGTTGGTTATTTACTTGATATACTTGTTTAAAAGTGAATGTTTCTCCCCCATCTCATCCTCTTAAGTGCAAAGAGAAGAAAACTTTCATCCTTAAAGTGTTGTATCTAGTTCAAGATCCATTAAAGATTAAAACTATATTTCATTCTTGTGTCATTGTGTAGATCCAAATTGTTGTGTATATTTTGAAGTTGTGTATGTATTGTGGTTAATACTTAGGCCTCAAAGTATATTGGTGTAGATTGGTCATACTAAAATTAGGTCTCGACTTTTAGCTTAGAGTCAGAAACTGGTTAAGCTACGTGTACAGTTTCTCTACCTTAAGGAGCTTGTTGATTAATGAACTTCTCGAGTAAAGAGTACCCGAGGAGGGGAATAGGAACGAAGAGTGAGCTTCGTTACTGAACAATTATAAATCCTTGGTGTTCAGTTTAATTTTTCCTTCCTTATCTCTTTCCATTCATTATTTATTATTGCATATACTTATATTTATTAGTTTAGTTATATTATAAATTTTTCATATTATTTTTAAGAAGATTTCACATAATTCATTTTAATCTAGTTTTAGAAACAGATTTTTGAAACCGATCTTTATATCAATTAAACTAATGACACTATTCAACCCTTTTAATTTCTACAATCAAAAAGTAATTTGGCGCGCCTAGTCATATGATAAACATAAACTCAATTAATAAGAATTAAGACTCGTTTAAAACGTTAAGACAACTACAGCAGCCATGAGCAGAATAGAGTAGAGCAGTAGTAGTACAACTAGTATAAACTACTAGCTTCCACTTCACTTCTCTTCGTACGTGTAACACCAAACTCACGGCTTTTACATTTAACCGTTGGCCGTCGCCTCGTACAACGGTACTAGTCAATTATTTAAATATCCCATTTAACTCCAACAACAACACCAAGTTGGCGCATATCACATGACACTCTCTTTCTTCAATATTTTCACACTCCATTTACATTTATTACACTCCATATATACCAAATCACACTCATAATAATAAACTCACTCACTCACTTGAATCTTTTTTTTCATTACTACCAAATCATTTCTCCTTTGCTTTTCAATCAAATCTATATATATTTGGATCAAAAACCATTAGTTTCTTTGTAACGGCTACTTTTGTTTAAACTCTGATGAGTTCAGCTCTATATATGTGACTGAGATCGGTATATAGGGGGTGGTATTTGAATTTGGATCCAATATGTTGAGCTGTGTTGCGTGTTCTAAGCACCTTAATACTACTGGATCTATACATGATCAAATTGAGGATAATGAACAGGAGGAGGATATTAATAATAATAATAACAATGGTGTTAGTGTTACGCCTAGAAGTACTAAGCCTGCTGCTATTAAGGCTATTACATCCCAGGTAAAGATACTTTATTATAAATCATGTCTGTGTTTTTTTAAGGTTTTTTTATTTATTTTATTTTAAATTGTGTGATTAGTTTAGTTTGTTTTATCTGATATAACGTAAGCCTACTTCGGATGAGGTTTATGAAATATAAGCCGAAATATGTTTCATTTTCGGCGATTTTATGGCTTATTTTGAGACTTAGCGGCTTATATAAGTTTATCATGATATAATAAACATATTATATAAGCCCAAATAAGCCACAAAATTGGAGCTTACGTTATATAAGCCAAAACAAACACCCCCTTAGTATGATATAATAAACTTATATCAGGCCATAAGTCGAAATAAGCTGGAAACCCAGGCTTACGAAATATAAGCCGGAATCAAATAAGCTCGTTAGCCTAAACAGATACGGTGTGAACTTGTTTTTCGTGTTTTTTTAGGTATTAGGTAGATTAGAGCATTGATTAGCATCCGTAACTAGTATGGCTAACTATATGACTAAACTTGTGTTAGCATTGGCAAGGGGACCCACTTCTTCAAAAATGAATAACTTATTGCCACATCTATTTAGGCATAAAATTAGGCGTATTGCCACATTTATTTAGGCATAAAATTAGTCGCAATTTTAGGCCTCCCAAACATTTTCGGGATTATGCGTTTGCAAACTGCCTTGAGAAAAAGCAGGTTTCAGACATGCTTTTTTTCTCTCTAGAGAACGCGGATAATCTCTAGAGAACCCGCAAATGAAATAATTAGACGGTTACTCCTAATATGTTTGTTTTATTAATGGTGTTTTAGATATAAGATATGGCCATGAATGTTTTTTTACGTTTTAGGTAGTAGATCGTGGTCATTGAATTGTATGATTGACGGTTTGGTATGTTAATGGTGGTTTAGATTAAGGATATGGCAGTGAAGGCATCTGGAGCGTGTAAGCCTTGTACAGGATCGTCGAATAGGGGTCAGGGAAATGGTGGTTATGCTGATTCTGAAGGTGGTTCGGGGTCTGATAGGTTTCACATTGGGTACCAAAGGACGGGTCATTCTACGCCAAGGGTTTGGGGGAAAGAAATGGAGGCAAGATTGAAGGGGCTTTCGAGTGGTAGTAGTACTCCAGCTTCGTATAGTGATAGAATTGAAACGGTTAAGTTTATGGAAGAAGATGAGGTTAAAGAATGGGTTGCTCAGGTCGAACCAGGTGTTCTTATTACGTTCAATTCGTTGCCTCAAGGTGGGAATGATTTAAAGCGCATTCGATTCAGGTATTGGTTCTTGTTTGATTTAAAGTTCAATTGTTGTTTTATCTTTCGATAATTTGATCTGTTTGTTTGCTGTTGGCATCTACTGTATTATTTTGTTAGTAAAAGTTAAATTATAAGTCACATGTGAAATGGACACTTAGGTTTGCATTATGCCTGAAATTCTGGAAGTGGCCCCCCGATTGAGTGTGAATTAACATAAGCAATACCGCTTATTCTTGACACATCCCAAATAATAACAAATGATATTCTGGACAAAGATAAGGAAAATACAGTCAGCAAACTCTCTTTGTGGGTCCGTTACATCCGTTGATTAGACCATCATGTTTTGTTGCTTTGAGTCATCTACCGTATTCATTTAAGGTTTCATTTGTATTCTTATATGATCCGTGAAAACATGAAGACGTGATTGTGGGTCCATTACATTATGTGACAAAAAATAAACATGACACCCGCAAAATAGACAATTAGAGGAATTGAGGGAAACAACATAATCCAATGAAACTTGAAATCTAGGATGAAATACACAGTAATAGATCCTCATTCTTCTTGGCTCTAGTATATCTTTGGCTAGCGCACAAGGTTTGCTTGTTTGAGTCATCTAACATTTTCACTTTCAGTCTCCTTTGTATGCTTGTGTGTTATAATACTGAATAAGGATGTGATTTGGAGCCGTTAATTTGAATGATAGATTAGGAACATGAATGAGACTCACGAACTCAAAATTTCAATAATTAAGTTGAAATTACATGACGGCTTAGTATCCTATAGTGTGTTGTGTATCTGTTGAATAAGATTTGAGCAGTTGATGCATTTAACGGGATCATAATGGCTGAACATTGACCTACTTTAAAAGATCATTGGTTAAAGAACAAATTCATGTGTTTGCTGCTGTTGGCATCACATGGTGAGCCCCTTTATATCCTAAATTGTGTTCCCACATCGGAATATGCGGGATTGCTCAGGTGCAGCAAAATTGCCTTTTTAAAGCATAAGCAGCAGGACATCACTATACATCATATGATGTTTTATGTTAGAGAGCAAAGTTGTCTACTGTAAATGTATGTGGTGTTATCTACCATGCGCCATGTCATTGTTAGACAATGACCCTTTATACTCTGGATGATGAACTCAGGGGACCCCTCCATTCTGCAGTTCAGCATAATTGGTAGAATATGGCCCATAATAATGCAATGGGGGTCCTGTCAAATTTATTTCAGATCTAATGGTATAGAGCTAATAATGTGAACCACGGCCATCATATATTTGAACTTTATTGTTTGTGTGCGTGCAGTGGCGGAACCAGGAAGTTAGCGGAGTGGGGGCAAATTTTTTTTTTTTGGACAAAAGTCATTGTATACACCAAAATTAAGATACAAATATAAGATTTTTACGTTGTTTTTTTCTTTTGTGGGGTAATTTGAAGGTTTTTACATTGTTTTGTTTTCGAGTGGGGGGCAATTTGATTCTAAAATGGGGTGCATTTTAATAAAATCGTCCTAAATTTTTTTTTTTACACTGAAAATTGATTTTTTTTGGCGAGCCATGCCCCCCCCCCCCCCCCCCCCCCCCCCCCAACACCTTCCAAGTACATCCGCCCCTGTGTGCGTGTGTTAGATGGGAGTTAACATCATAATAATATAAGCAAGTATTACATTTAATTATAGATACACTTATCCTAAATATTGTTTTTTGGGTAAAGGGTTTCCGCGGTAAATTTACTTAGCCTAAATATTAGTCCCTTATAGGTGTCATTTCCCTTTATTTATCAGATGCGTGTTACGAACCTTCAAACAGTATGATCAGGCTTCTGAATTGGTAAACTGTATCCTAATTTTTGCACTAAATGAGTAGTCTTTCTTATCATAAGCTGGAGTCATTTTTACGCATCATGTTCGTTTATTGTTGCAGTAAGCTGTCTTATCATTTATTTTTCTTCGTTATTACTATCTGTATATCTGATATTTAAATGGACTACAAAGTAAGGTATGTATAATAATTTTGATAATGTCGTCGCAAAATAACTAGCACCGAGTTCTGAGGTATCATATGCACAACCATTAGTCAGTTACATCTGTTAATCCGACGGCTTTCCGCTTCCATCTCTGTTTTCATCTTTTATGCTTACACATTTCTATGATAATGATTACATTAATGAACATCTTCATAATATGTTGTATGTATGTCATTTGAATTGTCTAAGTCGTCTGTATTAAGAGATAGGAAGCTTATTGATCAGTTTTTTCGTGAAAAAGATTTCGATTTTGTCAAATTTCTTATGGTGTTTTAAAATAGCCGTGAGATGTTCAACAAAAGGCAAGCTCAAAGGTGGTGGGTTGAGAACTGTGACAAGGTCATGGAGTTATATAATGTACAGCGTTTCAATCATCAAGGTGTACCACAAGGTCCACAACCGGCTCCACCAAGATCTGAAGACGAGGTAAGTCTTAAATCTCCCCTTGCAACCTATAACTGATGCTTTTTATCTTTCTGATAATATGTAATCCGTCATGGTGAGCTTGTGCATGATTGATTAAAGGTCACAAAGTGGGTGGGTTGGGCCGGGAATGTGCAACGGGTTAATTCTGATTTGGGTTAACGCTGGTCGGGTGAGTCAGGTTGGGTTAGCCCACAGATATGTTTTTTGAATCTAACAATTTGTATTTATATATATACGTTTAAAAAACTGCGTTATGATTAAGTAATCTTATTTTTATACTAAATAAAATTATTTGGGAGGTTGTGACCTGCGTGACAGGTATTTTAGTCAATTGTCTTTTTTTTTTTTTTTTTTTGGTAACCGTGATTTCCGACTCATTGGCCGACTAATCCACGGGGTTTGAGCCCACCGTCACACAGACTCAAACCAGGTAAAGCCCTCCCTTTTCAGGAGGTTGGCGTGGCCACATCAAGGTTGTTTGCACCTAGTGGGAATTGAACTTGAGACCTCACACACTTTGGAGTGATAGCCACAAATCTTTTTGCCACTAGGCCACAATGAATCAAATTATATGAATGTTAAAATTGTTTCCTCTGTTATTGATATGTGTGCATATGTATATATTTATTTTTTCAGAAGAGCTCGAAAATTGAATCTTTTGGGAACAGTCCAGTGACACCACCACTTGTCAAGGAGCCCCCACCTCGGAATTTCTACCCAAAACAACCCCCTAATGACTCTAGCGGGCTCGCATCGACGCCTGCACTGTCGAGCATAAGTGGAGCCAAAACCGAAACATCATCCCTGGCTTCTGCTAGAAGTAGTTCATCCCGAGAGGATGATCACTCAGGAGAGCTTTCTATGAGCAATGCGAGTGATGTGGAAACTGAATGGGTGGAGCAGGATGAGCCAGGTGTGTACATCACCATCAGAGCACTGCCAGGTGGCAACCGTGAGCTGAGACGTGTTAGATTCAGGTAAACAAAATTATTTAACCATTCTGATTATGGAAGTTTTGTAACCGTGATTGATTATGAAAATTTTCTGATTATGAAAGTTTAAAACGGGTAAACATATTAATTTGCAGTCGAGAAAAGTTTGGTGAAATGAATGCAAGAATGTGGTGGGAACAAAACCGAGCCAGAATTCAAGAGCAATACTTGTGATAAGAGCCAGATGGTTTGTTACGAATTAGGTGGTGTATGGGGAACTCGGCAATTTTCAGTTTTTGTGGTGACTTTGTTCTTCTTTTCCGAAGATGTGACATCTTGGGTGAATATAATGTGTCACCATTCATTTGAAAATCATAGTAAATCACGTGTTTGAATTGAAGCTTCGGTTATATCCTTTTTGAAGATGCTTAGTTTGAACGTTTTTGTAATAGATTTTACGAACTTTAACTCGTGACAGGACTTCTGAAATATATTGGATGGTAAGATTTCTAGTTGGATCCTATCTTTGTTTTTGGTCTATAGAGAGTATATATCGCTTAACTGACCATTGGCGGCTGGCTAATTCAGGATTAGCTACTTGAGCCTTCTTCACTTATGGTCATATGAATCTATACACTTTTTTAAAACAAATAACCATGTGATGTAAAGCAAAAGTGATATCTTTTTCAAGTTTGTTTTTTTCTTCTACACAGCTGTTTCTATTCCGGGAGAGCCCGTTAGTTAACCTCGGGATTGCAGTCTATTGTTTTGATGCAAATTTATTCCCTAGAGTCCCAAAAGCAAAAGATATATGATCTCTTTAAGACTCATAACCATGGCATAATTTGCTAAAAGAATGAGAAAGGTCCACCATGAGAATCTAGGTGTCCTTTACATCCTAATGCTAAATGCCCATGTTCTTTGCTGCATGCTGCCATGAGCTTTCCTCCAGCTGCATAAGGGTTGTTTGGTTTTGTAAATAAAAAAATCTAACGCCTTTACTTTATCAGTTTTTAGGATTCTTTGTGCACTGTTGTGTTCTTAACCTGGTTTTGCATTTGAATATTGCAGCCTCGCCTTGGTGGAATACTTTCTTTACATCCTTTCTGCCAGAAGTGTGTTTCAAATGAGATGAAAATATGGGCGGTTTAGGTAACGGGTCAAAATGTGTACTGTACTTTTTTAACTGAGTCAGGTTGGGTTGACACGAAATCCTTTTTGTCCAAAATTCATTTCTTTTACGGGTTTAAATAGCAACTATGGGTCAAACTGATTCGTGCTGGGTAGCCGTAGTGTGTTATGCAATAAGGATACACTACGGGCGACTTCTGCCCTATTTAACCACTTTCCATTTAAACAAACATCTGTGATTTTACATGCTTAATGCGTTAGGGTGAAATCATAACTAAAATCGACCCATTCATGAGTAGATATGCTGATATGCATTCTATATGACTTCTGGTAACTTAGACATAATTAAAAATGACGTTTTCATTACTTTTTTTTTTTAACTATTTATATTCGTTGCTAGATCACACGTTTATGACAACTTAAAGCGAAAGTATTAGCTTATCTTATTATGGATTAACACACCAAAAGTAACAATGCATAACTGGTTATACGTCCTAGCAAAAAATGGACCTCGGCTCGGTCTGAAGATTTAGGCTCATGGTGCTAACTGGTTAGACGTAAAGGTCGCGCGTCTGGGTCTGATCCTTCTCTATGACAGTCGAAAGTCATATACTTCGTAATTACACTTGTTCTTTCACATATAACTAATACCTTTGTGGCAGCATAGACTTAAAAATGTTGTTTTCTAACCTTTTTTTATAAGAATTTATAAATGTTGCTAGATCACACACGTTTATGACAACTTAAACACGTTTATGACAACTTAAAGCAAAAGTATGAGCTTATCTTATTATGGATGAACACATCAAAAGTAGAAATATACTTAAAAATGAGCTAGCTAGAATTGAAATGGCATCTCAATCTTTGATGAAAGAAATATAATAATTTCAAAAGGATAGAGAAGCCACGAGTGGTATGATTATATTCCCACTGACTAGATACAACTAGCTAGTATAAGCTCCAAAAAGCCCCCCACCCCCATGCACACGGACACACACATTCACATATGTATTTGTATATATGTGTTAAAAGTTAAGAGAGTGTTGCATGCGCAAACACATTACTTGTGTTCAAAGGCTACTATAATATTCAAGTAGGATACTACTACAATACATGCCCACTATGTACGGCACTCTTTATGCTTTTCTTCCCAATCCAACAAAGTATGGGTGGCAATCAACTCATAGATAGAGATATCCTCAAGTAGCAAAGCATTTCTATTCTATATTAGTTATCTTTACTTATTTATAATCAGGGCCAGTTTTGGGGAAGTGCAATAGGTGCAATCGCACAGGGTCACCGTTTGATGAGTGCCACCAAATTTCATGTCTTTCTATTATATATATAGGAAATCTAAGATTTTAGTTTAATTAGTTCATGTAACATTCATACATGTGTATTTTGTGTGTGTGTGTGTGTGTTTAAGGGCCTCTTAACGGGGTCATCGAAATCAATGAGACGGCCTAATGAGTGCATGTCAATCTTTAAATTGAAAACTTACAACTTAATCTAGAAAACTACAGTAACAAATTGCCAATCATAAGTTAGGAAACTATTCAGCTCAAGGAATAATCTAAGGAAGATATAAGTTTGTGTACTAATCTAGGAAAGTATTAACAATATGCCAATCAAAAAACACGGTTAATACTTACTAGAAAACTAATCAGTGACGAAGCTACAAACTTTATCTTAAGAGGGTCAAAATGTAAATAAATTTATTTTATGAGTGCTAAACTGGTAAATTCTTGTACAATGTACAACTAAGTACATGAAACACAAAGTGAGAAAACCAAAACCTCATGTCAAGAGACCACAAGATGTATTATTTCAAGTAAATTCTAGCAACATATCAGTAAAATTAGTATACTAGTTCAAGTTGTGGGGGGAGGGGGGGGGGGGCGACACCTTCTTTGGTCCTCATATATAGCTCCACGCTTCCGCTCTTGAATCTAATACTCCTTGAATGAAATTACCCCTTTAATACATTAAAGGGAATGGATAATTCAACAATAAATAATAATAAAAGTTATATGAGGAGAGCAGTAACCAACATAGTTTTGTCCGTCCATTTGGCTCTTTCCTTTTTTCCAAAACCATCTCCACCATCCACTCCTTTTATCTCTCAGCCGTCCATTCAAAGAAGATCAATCTTCATCATTCACTGAGTGGAAAATGGATTCCTGGTATGGGCGTGTTTCACAAAGCCAGTTTGTAACCGTTAGATATGGTTCATCTCCTCCCCTCTTTACAACCGTTGATGTTGATTACTCTTTTTCAACTTTTTTCAGCCGTAGATATGGTTCAGCATCTCCTTATCTATCATTCTTTTCTCATTCTCTCAATTATTTGTCTATCTCTCATCCGTCTCTCTGTCATCAAGATCTCTCTCTAATGCTAAAATTGAAGAGGTAACATTATTGTTTTTTTTTCTGTTATAAGCATTCGAACCTGATTCTTAAAGTTAGTTTCTTTTTTATGATTTAATAAATGTTTTATTGATTAATTACTGCGCTGTTGAGGTTATTTTTGAAATCTGTTGAGGTTATTTTTGAAATCTGTTCATGTTGTATATGATGTGTTTGATAATTTGTTTCAGTGACATGTTACACAGGATGAGTGAATCAAGAAGGATTTGTCACGGGTAGCAGTCTTGCGGGTTATTGCAGGTCGCCTGCTTTGTTAAGACCTGTAAATTTCGGGTTTAATTATTTGTTTATTGGCACTGTTTTTTATTTGGCTTATAGGTTTTCGTGGGTTATGGAAAATTTGGGGAAAGTTGCGGGCTTTATTGGCTTTTGAAGTTTTAGTTGCTCGAAGTATAAAAAACTGTTGATTTTGATATATAAAACTGAAAATGTAGATGATACTTTTTTTGTGGATTGGTGGTTTAAGATGATGGATTTGTGTTTGTTGTTAGATTCATTGAGTTCGATTATGTGATAATCTGGAAAAAATAAAGCGCAGTTGTCAAGAAAATTGTTTAGAAATGGTGGATGTACGTTGTTTTATTATTACTGTTAGGAGGGGCATTGGGGTTTACGTATACTCCTTCAACCACTAAAAATAGTTATTTTATTTTTGTCATGAAATGGGAGTTAATCCCGTTAGAACTAAGTTAATGAATCCTATTCATGCGTTGTTTGCACTTAAATCAGTCTGTTGTCCTAATTCAGTTATTGGGATATAGGGTTCGGGTCTTTCTTTTTGTATGTTGAAAGATCAAAGGGTGGTAAATTACATCAAGTCAGGGTCATAGTCGGCCCAGAAGTTTACATAGCGGGACGTGCACGTCGTGGTGGGATTCATCATACAGGTTTCAATGCAGGCGGGCACCCCATACTAAATCCGACACAAGGTTTGTGCTATTTTTGACGATTTGGAGTACTTTTATTCTTAATAATGGTTTTTTATGCTTCATTGAAGTATATGTTCAAGATCAGGTACGTAAATTCATGGGTCCTCATCAAGGTCTTAGTGTCGCCACATTGAAATA
Organism: Glebionis coronaria; assembly: GCA_025667525.1. Taxonomy (NCBI): domain Eukaryota; kingdom Viridiplantae; phylum Streptophyta; class Magnoliopsida; order Asterales; family Asteraceae; genus Glebionis; species Glebionis coronaria. The sequence goes on from CM046882.1 coordinate 521,388,921, forward strand.
TATGAGGTACATATCTTAAATCTGATGGTTGATATATGTTCTATGCAGCGCGTTGTTTTGGTATAACGAATGGTTGAAAAGTAGTTCACGTAATTACGAATTCATTTTAATACTTTGTTACATATACAAACGATAGTTACTCTACAAATGCGTTTTATAACCTCTGCAAATGGGTAATGAATGGATAGACCAAAGGTCTCCATGCATATTGCTGGTAAAATGGTATTGGGTTTTTAAATATTTTTTTAATTGATTTTCATAATCGGGTTTTATCGGGTTAACCCGATAACCCGATTATAATAATTATGTAACTCTAACCCGACCCGATAACACTATTTGAAAAACATGATCAACACAAATAAGCTATAGTGTGTATGTATGTAAATCAGTGTTATTAGATCCTCAACATACCATGCCAATTATACCAAACATGTTGTTTGCAAAATAATATATATGTGATTTCCATTTATATTGATTTTTTCTTTGTTTTTACCTTCTTATAGAGTAAATGGCGGCGATCCTGTACCGAATGCAACAAATAAGCAATAATTAATTATGACAATTGTTGTTGTGTTCACCATTATCCACAACACGATCATGCTTATAGGTATTATTCTCTCAGGTCTTATAACGACTCAGACTTCACAAATTCGTACAAGGTATCTGCTTACCAAATACACATGTATAATTTAAAGGTTACATCACAGAACTGGTCGCGATGGGCTCTATCGCTTTCTTCACGCCAGCAGCGGGCAAAGTAACAGGCCACACATTCTCAAAACTCAAAACTGGTGGAATACTACATTCCAAAGGACCTGAGGGAAACACCACCAGAAATACTCGCAACACACGAACAACGCAACGTATTCGAGACTCACTTTAATCCCTCAGTGAACATAAGAAGCTTCAAACTAATGTTTATCAAGGCTTTGTACCTGTGGTTTTGAATATGTATCACTATAAAGTTGTTCGTCTCTCTGATTGACCTAATGTCTTCAAGTACGGCCCTTCCATAGGTAAGTATTCTAATGTCAACGCATTTACAAATATTTAAAATTGAATATGGAAGTCAAAGGCAACAACAGAACTTAATATGGCTTCAGGGAAGATGTGAAACGTTACGATGGAGTGTTTGGAATTGCGCTTGAATCAGGTCACATTGTTAAGGTATACTCGATCTAATTTTTGTTATTTGCGTTTTTAAACCTTATAAGTATTTGATAAATGCTCCTTGGTTTTGTATGCAAATAAGTATCCTATATATGAGTTGATCAATATTGAGAAACTTATTTTTTCTACATGCCTATAATAGTGGTAAGGTAGTATAATGGTATATGTAGAAACAGACAACTATGGCTCATACTTTGTTGTGATTCATGTTATCTCGAACCCTCTAATTAATTATACTATTTTTCTTTTATATCAGGAATGATCCTTACATGGTTGGCGTCGTTTGTGTTATACGGAACCCTCAAAATGGGTCGACCAGCTGGGTTGTTGGAAGGGCCTAGAGCACTCTAGCAAAAAGGTCCATGTTGCCACGACTATTATCAAAGGCCAAGAAAAAGAAAGGAGCATAAACAACAAGCATACAAAGCAGGTCTGAAACAAATAGTGCATGTTATTTGTTAATAAACTCAAGTAGTTTATAGTAGTTTTTAAATTTGAAATGGCAGTTTCGTTTGCTATTTTACTTTAGTAGCTTATAGTAGGGTTTTTTAACGACAAGTAGCTTATAGTAGCTTATAGTAGTTAATGTTATGTAATATAAGTAAGTGTTAGTTTGTATGTTTATCTGGAAAGTCTTCTTCCACCCTCACTCTATAAACATCGTCTCAAAATGCCCCGCTGCGGAGCGCCGGCATTAATCCTCGTGATATGAAAGGAGAAGAATTTTTGTACATATAATTTCGTTTGAGGTTTATAACACACAAGTACACACTTTTTATGTTCTAGTAAAATATAACAATATATCAGTTTGAGGGAACATTTTAGATTGAATGATGTTGAAGGCGTTACATTTTTTAGGAATACAGAGAGGTTTTTGGAGGGAATTGCTCGTATTGGTTATGTTATTGATGGAACATTCACTTTCGGGTAATTTCTTTCTTCAATGTTTAAGTAATAAAAGTACACCATAGGATCGATTTGGTAGCAATATTGCTACAACACTTATTGCTTTTATACCAATAGGATGTTTAATTTTAATATGATCTTTGATAACATGGTAAAGAATGTGGTAAGATAGAATACGTTCTTGATGTACCCTAGATTTATCCAGGCTATAGTTAACGGCACGAAACACTTTTTAGGAAATCATAAGAGAGAATATGTTAGTCATCTTCTTACTCATATAGTTTTTGGTCAAAAGAGAAGGGTTGTCAAGAAGTATAAAGGGGTGGTGGTTGTAAAACCTGCATATAAATACCATGAACAGTACATCACGTAAACCTACGAACCAATTAAAACTTTCCATTTATGTTATGTACACGTGTCACGGATATTAACTACGAGAAACTACGTACGTAGTAATACATGATAATTATTTAGTACGTAATAATACACGATAATTATTAAGTATAATAATTATACTCACGGACATATAACCACGAACAATTATAAACACAATAATTTTTATTTTCTTTTTAGAACGGCAATTTTTTCCAACTCACACCAACAATCTCACAATTTCTATCACACATGTCTCCAACGAGACTTGAACCCATAACCTTGAGGTTAGAGGGCCACTCACATACCGCTAGACCAAAAGAACTTTGGTAAACACGATAATTATTACGTATAATAATTATAACATGACTATTAGAACACGACTTAAACGAAGTGTAACTAAAACGAACATTTTAGCACGAACTAACAAATAATAAACACGAGTGTACACGAGTTATACATTAACTAAGAAAAAGGCACGGGTTGCCTTCGGGCTTTCTGGTAGCGGCAGACAAGGGAGAGAAAGGGGGCCCAAGTCCACTTTGAATTTTAACTAAATAGTAAAAACTAAAAACACAAGAAACATAATACAAGAATTTTACAAAAAGTTAAAACCCTATCCTCCCCTTTGGTCCCTTTTAGACGCGACATCCCCCAAGGAGAAAGAGAGTTTCGTTTTGGTTTTGATCTTGGATTCCTACGTGTTTGTGTTCGTGTTCCTAATCCTTGTTTAATCACGTGTACGGTATGTCAAGAACCTTGATCTTTTAATTGTTTTTAATTTATTTATGAACACATGATTTGATCTTAAAAATATTAATATAAACATGTTATGGCATTTATTAAAACAAGAATAAGGGTTCGTTTGGCTTATTTGTGTGGTTCGGCAGCCAACCGAGAGCCAAAGGCGCTCGGTGTCCCTTGTTATGCCACAGCCGAGACCCCCTAGGGGCTCGGTGTGTGTCTTGGTCGAGCAGCAGGAACCACCGGCTCAAGCTGGTGGCTAAGTTGTTCAAGCAGGGGGAACGCAGCGAGGGAAGGGGGTACCACAGGCTGCAGCCGGTGGGAACCCTGGTTCTGGTAGTGGCTAGCCACGGCGCAGCAGCAACGATAGCTGCCACCGTTGGCTGTGCAGCCACCAGCCGCCACCACAGCCGCCACTCTGAGTGGTGGTTGGTGTTCGGTTTTTGGTTTTTGTCTCGGGATTCGGGCTCTGGATTGTTTGCAAGTTATTTTTTTAAGATTAATTAAATTAATTAACATGCCTTAATAATTTACTTAATTAAAACATGACTTGGGTTATATTATTTTTCTAAATAATACATGATTTAGCCTAAGTATATTTTGTCATTTAATATTAGACTATAGTTTTATTAGTTAATTATTTAATACATAAACTTATAGTTAATTAATAATGCATGACTTAGGTTTATTAATTAAAATTAATAAAACATGTTAACCTAAGTATTTTCTAGACTTAATTAAATTAACCATGTCATAATTTAATTAAATGTTATAAGGTAAAGTTTATTAATATATCATGACATATTATTAATTATTAAACCATGCACTTTATTAGTAATATTTAATAATCACTTTAACATATAGTATTATTTAATAAATTCATTAATAATTTATCATCACTTATAGTATATGCCTAATAATCACCAACTTATATTATTAGCTTATTAATCCAGCTTATTTCTAATTATTGAAACTTTCTATTTCATTAAATTTACTATTTTTAGAAACTTTCTATTTTTAGAAACTTTCTATTTTTAGAAACTGATCTATTTTTGGAAACTTTCTATTTTTGGAAACGTGCTATTTTTAGAGAGTTACTTATTATTACACTATAATTATAATAATACAAGAATACAAGATAATATATAATCAGAAGACATGAAATACATGAATAATACATTATATCATTTAAAACAGTAAAATAAGACAAGAACATATAAAACAAGCTAAGAACATACAAGAACCAGTAACATATTCAGTAATTAGACAACTCATACATGTCCCTTATTTATGTAGCAATAGTGAGGTCGGAGTAGGACTTATCATCCTTTCATCTTTCCTCGTTCACTGGACATAAGGTACGGATATTCCGTCATTCAGTATGGACATTCTCTTTCCTTATTAGGATTCCCCGTTTGCAGCCAAGTGTGTTCCCCAAATATTTGTTTTATATGTTTTGATCTGCTTATATTAGTTTTTAATGCCTGAGCCATATACATGCATGACCATGTCACCTAGTTATGGAGGTACCATAACCATAACACTAGAGGCACTGGTGTTATGACTTTCCTACGGCGGAATGATTGCTCGTGGCGTCCCTTTACAGTTTTGGCCTTATATTTATATTATCATGTGGGGCGTATAAGTGCATCCTAGTTACATGTTTTTACAGGATTTTCATGGTGAATGTGGTGTGTGCCTTGCATCTTTCACAAGGAGTTGATCCCTCCTACCCAGAGTAATTAATTAGAGGTGTAACACCCCACTAAGATAAGTGGACCGTTACGTGTATTTATGGCGTATCATCAAAGCATAAGGTAAATGTCCTAAAACATTAACTGACCATAAAGAAAATACCGGAATCAAACAATCGGTAATCCAAACATAAGCCCAAAACATGAAAAGTAAAATACTGAAGGAAAGGACTAAACAATGTCCAAATAAGCAGAATAATGTAAGAAATGCATAAAGTAAGAAGTCTGGATAGCTTTCATCCAAATGCACATGCTCTCAGAATCCTAAGAGTGTCCTGGTGTACCTGCCGTTAGAACATGAAAGGAACTACGGCTGAGCATAACGCTCAGTGAACGGATATAAAGCATGATAAGAATATACTGAATGAAACAGGCGATAGAATACAGAAGCTGTAAGACTGATATGTTCATGTGGTAGAACTCTGCATAAAATCTGAGCAACCTGGTTCTTATATACTGATACTGAAATATAACTATTAATTCTGAAAACATGCATTTACTGTATTTTATTTGCTAGAGCTTATATAGGTCACGTGCTGTAACAACCGTGCATGAATAACTGGAGGGGTGACCTCGTCATGCTGTAGAGGGGTGACCTCTAAATAACTGTGCTGGGTGGAGGGATCAGCTCCAATGTGAAGGATGTAGAGCACACACCACATTCACCCTGATAACTTGTAACACATATAAGCCTAGGATGCATCCATACGCCCCACTAAAAATACTGATAAAATAGCCAAGCTGAGCTGAGTGGGACGATGCAGGATATCACTCTCCTGCATGTGAGTCACGACACCGGTGCCTCTAGTGCCGTGGTTACGGTACCTCCGTAACTAGTACATAAACTGGTCGTGCTTGTATATAATGCTCAGGCAATTTATTTAGTTATTAACATGATTACTGATAAACTTAAACATATACTGGGGAAAAACATTTGGCTGAAGACGGGGAATCCTAATCATGCATAAAAGAAAGTCCTTACTGAAAGGACAGAAAATCCGTACCTCGTGTCCAGTACGGAAATAAGACTGAAAGTTGACGGATCGAATCTGACTTCACGGATACTACATAAATAATGGACGCGAAAATAAGTTGACTAATATCCATTTATTTTATTGATCTTAATTGTTCTCAGTTTGATTCAAACCTGACTTGGTATTTTAATACTATATAATCTGATAAATCTGAATGTTCTGTCTTATTTCTGAGAAGTGTATTCTTATAATTCTGATTACCGTATGATATGTATTTCCAATATTTACGATCTTATTAAAAATAGTAACCTGTCATACATAGAAAGTTTCCTAATTTAGAAATTTCCCATTTAATTTCTTTAAAATTAAATCATTAATAAATCATATGTTTAAAGTATATAAAAGAATTAATTTTATGTTACTAACTAAGAAATAACACAAAACAATTAATTAAATTTATTTAACACAACTTATTTATAAAAAGATTTAATTAAATAAAGTAATTCCTTATATATTAGTATATTCCCACTGCTTGATTACAAAAGTTCCCACTGTTTTCTTTTTGGTTCCCCCTGCTGGTTATCATTCCCACTGTTAGTGCAGTGGTTACCACTGCTAGAGCAGTGGTTCCCACTGCTTGTTATAGTCCCCCCTGCTTTTGTACTCTGACAGACCCAAACACCCCCTTTTCGCCTGGTAATCCCAAACGCCCCCCCTGCTGCGTCTTTACTCATTGCTTTTATTAAACAAACCCCTGGTGGGTTATTACTGCCGACACCACCCAAACCAACCCGTCCCTTGTGGGTTACGAGTGGCCCAAGCAGCAATCACACCGAGACCTTGATGGTCTCGGTTTTCCCTGAATCCACACAACAACCGACACCCCTGCTGGGGTTTTCTGTCCCTGGTCGGTCAAAACCACAGCACCACCGAGACCATGAGGGTCTCGGTATCCGCAAATCCCAGCCAAACCCGACACCCCCCTTTTCTTTTTCTTTTTTTTTTGATCTTGTTAATTTTCGTAAATCGTGATAGAAGGAACAGAAAGGACTGATTACCTTGTAAGATTTGATGACAAACACACACAATTCACTTGAAGGGAACTAAAATCCGAAGCCTTGTGGTTGCTCTCCTAGCCGGCGGCCACCCTAAGCAAACCCTAAATCCTCTCCTTTTTTTTTATTCGGTTACAGATTGTGAGGGAGGGGGTTTTACCCCGTTTCTTTTCTTTTTCATAACAAGGCCGGCCCACAAGCCCTTTTCTTTCTTTCTTTTCTTTTTTTTAATACTAACCCGGCCCAAAAGAACTAATACCAAAATGTTTTAATTTTCGTTTCGATAAAACGTATAACTTGCGTGTTCGTGTCTAATTCGTCATGTATTTATTTAATTTCCTGAATGAAAAATAATACGGCAAACTTACGCGATACTGAATAGCTTGTATTTAATTATTAACTAGTAATAATTATTTTCTAAATAATTAATCACGTCACGATTTTAATTAAAACTGAGACTGCGCGATTCCTGATAACGTTTAATTGTTTTTGTAAAATAAAATAATTCATCCGTAATATTTTCTGAGACTAAATACTTATTATCTGAATAAATATTATCTGTAATATTTTAAATAAACTGGGATAGTGTACTTAATTTCTGCGTTTATATTTCTGTCTAATAATTAATACTTATATAGTTTATTAATATTAAACTGCGTATTTAAATATTCTGATTTTTAAATACGGGTTTTACAATTCTTCCCCTCTAAAAACAATAATTCGTCCCCGAATTAAAGATACGACTATACTGGGTTTTACAATTCTTCCCCTCTAAAAAGGAGAAATTCGTCCTCGAATTAAAGGTAATAAGCTGATGAAGTATAAGAACTGAAAGAGCACGTAGACTGAAAGACAATTAAGCTGAAGGATGAATTGTCTTTTAATCAAGACATAATGTTGCTGATAGGTATAAACCTGACATGACTGAAAGAACTTAACTGAATTTATTGAAGAAAATAATGAGAGGTCCAGATGGACTCCTCCGTTTCGAGTGGCTTCCCGCTCGAAACGATTCCTTCAAAGGTCTAAACATAATGAGCAAAATCTTGGTCCTGATGACCCTGTTCTGATGATGCTGAATGGTTTCCGGTTCTATACTTAAGATAGATTTTTTGAATCTGAGTGAATAAGCTATAGCATGTAGGGTACATAAAACGGTACGTACAATTATCCTGAACAGATAACATTTATATCTCTGAGAAAGCTGCTGAAACATAGGGACGAACTACGTGAACAATTGTGAACGTGCTGAGTGAGCAATTGTGAACGTGGTTCATAATTATATGAGGTGCGCTGGCATGGAATTAGAATATGATAAGTGAATCATACTGTGAACGTGATACTAGAACATATCATGAACGTATGCTGACTGAGGAATGAATGCTAAACGATACGGCCTGAGATGTGAAACGTCTGCCTGGTTATGGAATAGTTGTGCTAAACCTGAGTCTGATTTCCCAAGCTTTCTGTAACCGTATTCGGTAATAAACTGAGAAACGTGTATCGTGAAATGGTACACGAACTTGATCGAGAACAATGTTATGAATACAAACGTGAGCTTAAATCAAGAGATAGCATAAAGATGAACTGAAACAGCATCATGATGCGAATGCGACGTAAACGTGAAAGTGAAAATAACCCCGAACTTAAAGTGGGCGTAGACATGCACTTGATCGTGAACATGAATTCTGTCTGATATGATGGTCAATGGAATGCCTTGAATTCGTACGATTTACTGCTGAATTTCAAAATTTTCTGCAGATCTGCTACTACGTGATCCTTTCGGATGAAAGAGACGCGCAGGCTGATTACATGGTTGATGATAACTTAGATAGTATCATACTTTCTCTGAGTATGTGGTAAACTGATAACAATCTCCATGGAGTCTTGTATCCTTTCAGTCCAAAATTTCTACTGGTAGTAGTAACTCGATGGCATGACGGCGTTCTATCTAAAACCTGTGGTAGGTCAGGCATCTAGATATGAACATAGCTGCATTAATATGTGATACTACTTCTATCAAAATTATGCCTGGAATTATGGAATATTCTGGCGGATATCTGATTGAATAGTTATGAAAAGTTTTAGTGGGGACTGTCAGCATTTTCTGCGGTAGTAGTCAATTGAGTTCTAGAAGATGGTACTTCGTTCACGGGCGTCAGTCGGGACCATCAGGTGATGGCCTTCACCTTCGCAGGATTGTCTGAAATTTCTTTCTACTAAAATAGGGTGGCTCAGGAATGCCACTCAGTTCAAGCGAATTTTATATCTGGAAAGTTGTGTATAAAAATTACTCCTATTGAAGGTTTGTGCAACTGTGAGAAGATGAGTCTCGTGTTCTTCTCTAGCATTGGCAGACCAGAATGTAATCAATGAATATACTGATGATATTGCCTAAGATTTGTGGAAAAAATTTTATTCATAAATTTTCATACGATAGCTGGGCATTAGGGAGCCCAGACGTATAAGCCAAAATTTTATAGAGACTGTGACGTATTCAACAGAAATCTGAAAAACATCATATTTTTCTCTCACCACTTTTGGTGGCATGGTCACGAATTGTTCTGGAAAATATTTAAGACACCGTAGCAGATCATATAAACCTGCTATTCATGGAATGAACATTGATTAAGGATGGTGATCTGATAAATTTTTCGATGGTGCGCTAGGGTGAATAAAGCCTGGTTTTGGTAACTCTTGCAACAATTGCTGCAACTCTTTTAACTTAGCTGAAGCCCTGTGATCAAGAGTTCTGAAAGGTTCTGTTCTTGAGACTAGCTCGATGTTAATTTCTGTCTCGTGGTTAGGAAGGAATTTCTTGAGAACTTTCTGAAATTATATCTGGAACTCTGGAATAATCTGCTGATCATGAATTTAAGGAATTTCCGAAGTGAGTTTATAACAGGTAGGTAAAAGTCTTCGTAGCTATGGACTGACAAGCCACGTGCTTGTAAGGTAGACGTAATTTGTACTGATTTTTCTAATTTAAGATAAAGCTGACATAGGAATATGTGAAGTGAACATGGCGACTTTTCACTAAATGTGTTCGTTTGTAACCTCACATAGTGAATACTGTGTGTTTAATCTGAATAATACTCTAGTGGTGGTGACTGAATTTTTTTTATCTGATATATGCGTGGCATAATAAAATGAGTATACCCCTTTCTGAAAGATACCCTGAATTACTGAGGGTCTTGCTTGGAACATACTGGAACTAGGAGCTCGGACTCGTACTCTGAGAAGATATTCGTATGATAGGTATCATGACTGGTGCCCTGATATGTGTCTTCCGAAATGATACCTGAGAACTATGTCTTGACTGATGTCTTGGCACGTGTTTTAATAGATGAATAAGAACAAGGCTGAAAAATTTTGGTAACTGCTAGGATTGGCGGACCGGTTAGACTGCTGACCTCTGTATTTCTGGTCACGTCCGTTCCGGGGTTCCGATGGTACTGACTGATTAATTATGAGCACGGTGATTGTCACTACTACTTTGTCTGTCAGTTTCCTGACGGTCGTTATCATGACCGTGATTAATGTAATTATTTCTGCTGAGTGGTCGGCTGGTTACCGGTTCCCACTCTTCTGACAGAAAGTTTAGCTGAGGGATGTGTGACATCTAACGGAGGAAGTAAAAACCTAAAATAGAATGGTAGTGTCTGATGGTTGAATTTATTCTTGTCAGAAATCTCAAATTTATAGTTTTCGTCCTCGTTCCGCGGCATCAGCATCTTGAGAAATCTCTAAAGTTCAGCAGCATCAGCATCTGTGTGGTCTTCAGAGTGTTAGCAGCATCAGCATCTGGTAAAATCTTCAACTCACGAGCAGCATCAGCACCTGGTAGAATATCGACAAGTGGAAACGCCTGAGATGATTAAGGATCGATTAGCAATATCCATGGAGTAGGGTGCCTGGAGTACACCTGAACTACTGTACATGAAGTACAAAATGAATACTGCACATGGAGCATATCTGAGACGCTGTACCTGGAGTACACGTGAAATATTATACATGGAGTATAACTGAGACACTGTACATGGGGTACATATGGAATACTGTACATGGAGCTGGTGGAAATTTTATAGGATGATCGATACTGGTGTCGCTTGTCTGACATTATCAAAGAAATAAATTGATTTAAACGGTAGTAAACTGAACTGAAATGGGTAACGTGATAGCCTGGTAATTCCTGTGTAGACTTAATGATGGTTGTATAGAGGTTGAAAGTATGATTAAACAGAGTTTCATCAATGTTCAGTATGAAGACAGAAGACATGATTGATAAAGACCAGAACATGATTTATCATGAAATAGGATTTTACTGTAATCTTTCTATATTTTAGCCTGAAGGCATCATCACCTTGCTGAAACATAATCCTCGTAAAGAGACATGAAACTGAATCATCATGTAGATGACATCAACGTGAGGGTATGAAAATTTGACTGTTATAAGGAACACAAAAAGTTAAATCAACTGAGGTGTAATATTAACTGATGTGGACGGCTATGGTTCAATCCACGTACTTCAAGGAAGGAAACATGAGACTAAGTATGGGCTATTCTGGTTCGATCCATACTGGTCAAAATTTTCTGAGAACTGTCATGTATAGAAATTTATAATCTGGTATTAAATATGGATGGCTGAAGTTCAAACCATACTTATCAAAATTTTATGAAATGTCATGATATGACAAAGGTGAATAACTATGGATCGGTTCACAAAACAACATTTGACTGAAAATCATGAAATTCGACTTGCGAAATGGTGAACGTTTATGACTGGTTCACCAAGTGATATTTGACTGAAAACATGAATCCGTCATGAGTAAGAGTAAAGACCTATGGTTCGGTTTACCAATACAAAATCTGAACGGCAAGGGTGAACGCCTATGGTCAGTTCACCAAAACGAAAATTCGCTAAAAAGCATATGCGACTAAATATGGCTAGTTATGTACCAACCTTTTACTTAGTCAAAACTTTAAGAAAATTTGACTGATAAATGAAGAAAACTGACTGAATAATCCATGTGAAACATGAAAGATAACAACGCCAAAATCTGGGAAGTTCCTGGTGACTACCCACTAGTCACAGGTCAAGTTTTAGAGCCTACAGGTCGAACATATTGCTCTGATACCATAATTGTAACACCCCACTAAGATAAGTGGACCGTTACGTGTATTTATGGCGTATCATCAAAGCATAAGGTAAATGTCCTAAAACATTAACTGACCATAAAGAAAATACCGGAATCAAACAATCGGTAATCCAAACATAAGCCCAAAACATGAAAAGTAAAATACTGAAGGAAAGGACTAAACAATGTCCAAATAAGCAGAATAATGTAAGAAATGCATAAAGTAAGAAGTCTGGATAGCTTTCATCCAAATGCACATGCTCTCAGAATCCTAAGAGTGTCCTGGTGTACCTGCCGTTAGAACATGAAAGGAACTACGGCTGAGCATAACGCTCAGTGAACGGATATAAAGCATGATAAGAATATACTGAATGAAACATGCGATAGAATACAGAAGCTGTAAGACTGACATGTTCATGTGGTAGAACTCTGCATAAAATCTGAGCAACCTGGTTCATATATACTGATACTGAAATATAACTATTAATTCTGAAAACATGCATTTACTGTATTTTATTTGCCAGAGCTTATATAGGTCACGTGCTGTAACAACCGTGCATGAATAACTGGAGGGGTGACCTCGTCATGCTGTAGAGGGGTGACCTCTAAATAACTGTGCTGGGTGGAGGGATCAGCTCCAATGTGAAGGATGTAGAGCACACACCACATTCACCCTGATAACTTGTAACACATATAAGCCTAGGATGCATCCATACGCCCCACTAAAAATACTGATAAAATGGCCAAGCTGAGCTGAGTGGGACGATGCAGGATATCACTCTCCTGCATGTGAGTCACGACACCGGTGCCTCTAGTGTCGTGGTTACGGTACCTCCGTAACTAGTACATAAACTGGTCGTGCTTGTATATAATGCTCAGGCAATTTATTTAGTTATTAACATGATTACTGATAAACTTAAACATATACTGGGGAAAACATTTGGCTGAAGACGGGGAATCCTAATCATGCATAAAAGAAAGTCCTTACTGAAAGGACGGAAAATCCGTACCTCGTGTCCAGTACTGAAATAAGACTGAAAGCTGACGGGTCGAATCTGACTTCACGGATACTACATAAATAATGGACGCCAAAATAAGTTGACTGATATCCATTTATTTTATTGATCTTAATTGTTCTCAGTTTGATTCAAAACTGACTTGGTATTTTAATACTTGAAGGTCTACGTAATTAATGGCCTATTCTATGTGATAGATTTGGTGGATTAGGTTGGTTGATTTAGATGATAAACATAAAGAAATGAAGGAAAGATATGAAGGATTAGAGAGAGAAAGGAGAGAAAAGGGGAAATGTAGAGAGAGAAAGAAAAGATGAATAATGATTAAAGTGTAAAATGAGAATCAACAACCCCCTCCTAACATGCTAGGAGGGGTTATATATAGCCCACCCTACATGTGGGCTATATGGACTATACAATAATTAAATAGATCACGAGCCCATTACATAATTATCGTTGGAGCGACCGATCCTTCATAAATACGTAAAACGTATTTCCAACAATCTCCCCCTAAGGGAGGTCGCTCCAAGAAACAAAGTTCTAAATAGTCTATAACTCGTGATCTATGCTAACTAAGATGTGACCGAGACTTTATTGGAAAAACGTATTTCCAACAATCCCCCCCTAAGGGAGGTCACATCTTTTTACAAAATCTTAAACCTAGCATCTATGCTTGAGTCTTCGATCTTGTTCTTGTGAATATGCTTGATGTGATCTTTGACTTCAGTCTTGAGCATGTTTCCTTGCCTTGACCTTGTGCATTCTTCACTTGTGATATTTGCCTCTTTATGACTTCATGTTCCACATACTTATACTTTTAAATTCTTGAAAGCTTCAGAGTTTGATACAGTGGAAGACTTGACCTTCAGGCTTTCTTGAATTTGTTGAAGTACTAATTGTATGTAGTATAAGCATGTGGTGACGACTTCTTCTGGATTGTACACCGCAATGCCACCTTTTTGTTACACTGCATAAGACAGTTAGCAACAAACAATTTACACGGATGAAATGGCCTTGAACATTTCATTCTAATTCGGTAGCATTTTACCTCCGGTCGGTGAAGACCGTTGGACGATATTAAATATCGTACTTGTGGCAGGTAGTTTCAATAAAGAACCTCCTTGACAAGATTTCGCGGGTAAACCCGTTCTCTTTACTCGACCGTCCAAAGCTGACTGCGAACGTAAAGAGTGAATCATTTGGATAAATATTATCCGCATGATTTGAAGCCGTCAATTCATGTTCCTGGAACAAGTGAAGTTCAATTAAGAACCGCACCATCGTTGCTTTCCAGTTGTCACTAGCTTGATTCATATAGAATCTTGCAAGTTACCTACCAAGTGCTGTTTGATGTTAACACTAGAAGGATTTCCATTCGTCACTGTAAATACTTAATAGTATTACTCTGAATGTTCTGGCAAGATCATTAAGATATTGCGTAGAGGCCTGGAACGTGTTTAAATTCATTTAAGAATTAAACCACTGTTGCTTTCCAGTTATCACAAGTTTGATTCATAAAGAATCGCACAAGTCACCTACCATGAGCTTTTTGATATTCGCTCAAGAAGGATTTCCATCTTCATTGTAAATACTTTCGTATTACTCGGATGTTCAGGCAAGATCATGAAGATATTGCGTAGGACTCTTAAGATCTTTCTTACTTTTCACAGTGTGTGAAGAAGCAAGGAATAATGAAAGTGTGTCCTAATGAGATATTTGATGATCTCAAATGGCTCTAGACTCGATCGTGCATTTTGGATTTTTAGTGATCGGAGGCTGGAGAGGAGTGCCACCTTTTCAATACCAATTTATTCGGAGTGAATAAATCAATAGATAATGTGTTGATCTCCGTGTGATTAAAACAAATACCTTTTGAGAGATATTTGAGTTAGCTGGGAAGGGTTGTGCATTGCATCACTGGGTCCATGACGTCTTTCTTCAATATCGAAAATCATTAACAAAAATGATCTCAATAGCATATCTATTGACCCGGTTTCTGCCTAAAGTTGTAAGGAGGGCTTCTTTCTTTACACCCTTTATCTTTACAATTCTTTTTCATTCTTCAACCCCTTCAATGCTTACCAATACGTCATCACTAGCACCTTGTTGTGATTGTTCCAGTGCTAACTTAAGTACTTGGTCGGCATTCAGCTACGTTCACAATCTTTCTCCATCTTTCCTAAGGACTACTATTTCTAGCTATGGAATGTCCTTGGGAAGATTCCTCCGGTTCTAGAGAAATCATTGGACTTTAACCTATCCTACCATCCTTATGTCACCACAATCTTCATCATCGTGAATAGAGATATTTTGGGTAAGTGTATGTCACCATGAAATCCATTTTGAAATGCAAATCCATTTTGCTCCCCCTTAACATATGCTACGATATCCGAAAACATTTTGCATATGTCGGGATGAGCTATCACGTTAAGTCAAACCATTCATGATTGATCATATCCCATATTAAATCACATTTTCTCCCCCATATTAAAAATATTAACTCAATCGATGTTTTTAATATCAATTGATTTAATAGCATTTTAAGAAAATTTGGGAAGAAAGATGCAAATCCAATTATCTTCATGAGTTACACAAGCTCCCCCTCAAATTAATGAGGGTGTGCTGAAACGTAAATTAAATACCTTTTAAACACAAGTGTAAGGTATTTATTACGTGCAAAGATCATATATGATAATGAATTCACAAGATTAGCAATTTACGAGGTTGAACCTGAATGATGGAGAACATCATATGAGAGATTCACATGGTTCTTGTTCACGAATGCTGGTCACCTCGTCACGTCCCCGAGAAAATTAATTCCCGTTGTTGAGTCAAAGCTTTCCGGTGAAATGCTTGACTTGATTATGAAAAGCGGGTTGCTATCTGAAATAATAGCAAACCATTTTGAGCATGTTTTAAAAGTTTGAACTTCTGCTCGAACTTTATTTACAACCCCGTGTCATTATTGAATGACATTTCTAGGTTCGTAAATATTATCGATTCCAGAAGACATGCTCTTTTTATCAAAACATTTTTGAACACACAATTTTGAAAGATTTAGAAAAAATCTTTGAAAAATTCTTGAAAAATTGTGTTCAAAGTTTTGAAAACCAATTACTTGAGCTTAAGATTTGGAATATCTTAGGAACGAGCTCAAGTCTGAGAAGTTGTAAACTTCTCGTTGTTAAGGATAAGTTTATCATCGGCGATAAACTTTCCTTTTATCTGAAGAACGAGTCCTAAGCTGACATTTACTTAGAAGTCGTGTTCATGAGCTTGAAAACTTTGACTGTTTTAACGGAAAGCTCATGACCGAGAAAGGTGAATTTCTCGTTACGAGGAAAAGTTCTCTTATTTAAAAGATACACTTTCCTTTCTGAGCTTAAAACTTCGAATGTTTTAATACAAGCTCATGACCGAGAAAGGTGAATTTCTCGTTAAGAGGATAAGTTATCATAAAAGATAATCTTTCCTTTATTTTAATTTCGAGTTACAGTCTGACATTTAACTGTAAGTCATATACACGAGCTTAAAACCTTTGAATGGTTTTAATGTAAGCTCGTGTCCGAGAAAAATTAATTTCTCGTTGTAAGGATAAGTTTATCATCGGCGATAAACTTTCCTTTATTTGAAGAACGGGTTACCATCTGATATTTAATGATAAACCATATACACGAGCTTAAAACCTTTGAATGGTTTTAGGGTAAGCTCGTGTCCAAGAAAACTTAATTTCTTGTTAAGAGGGTAAGTTATCGTTGCGTGGATAAACTTCCCTGTCTCTGAAGTCCGGGTCGTCGTCTGTCATTTAAACGAGGAGCCATAATGCATGAGCTTAAAAAACTTGGAATGTTTTTGATATAAGCTCATGCCCGAGAAAAATGAATTTCTCGTTGTTAGGATAAGTTTACCATCGGCGATAAACTTTCCTTTCTTTGAGGATCGAGTTACAGTCTGTTATGTGACTGTAAGTCCTTGTGTTGCAGCTTAACCATGAATCCCCTGAGACATTTGTTTCTCTGATATCTGCTTCTTCAGCAACCAAACTCTAAGAGTGTCCTTAGTTGAACGGTACACAGCGATTGGACCGCTTCGTTCTTTTGGAACATCAACTTTGGTACCTGCATTCTCATTAGAAGTTTGTATACTTTGACGTGGGTTAGCAATATCAATTATAGAAGCACATGGGGGTTCACAGTTGGCTTTACTTGTTTCAGAGGCGACCTGAGTAGATGATTCACTAGTCTTGGCTGGCAAACGTTTCCTTTTATAGAAAACCTTAAGTTTAGGCGTAAGTGAAGTATCATCTTTATCAGTTTCCTCCCTAGTAGACTTAGTAGAATCGGAGACTATCCTAGTTAAAGGGCACTCGTTTCCTACAAGAGTGAAAGACCTACCAGTGGGGCGCCACATTTTACCAAAGGGTTTGATTTTAGCGACCCACTGGGATTTAAGTCTAGCACGGGAGTTCACCTCATTAAGCAATTTTTTGATACAAGCATCATGATTTGCCGTAAAGACACATTTTCTACATGTTTTACAAGTAGCATATTTAATGTCCGAGTAAGATCTAGAATCCCTAGTAGATTGATTGATGCTCCTAGGATTGGACATGCTACGGTTAGCAGTGTTGGGTAAACTAGAAGGCATCTGACTAGGTTTGAAATTCCTATCTCTTACATGTGTCTTTTGTTTAGCTTCCCTAAGATCAGATTCATGGCAAACGTCATTTGAACTAGTTCTAGACGTGGTCTTGGTATTTTTAGGGAAACTAGAGGCAATCATATGATTTGGTCTTGCTAAAGCTGGAGTAATCACATTGGGCCTAGTTGCTGGAGTGACTGGTCTAATAAGATGAACCAAATCAACTTGGGAGGCAAACCGCGGTCTCGAGGATTGTGGTCGCTCGGATCTAAATGCAGTAGGTTGTCTGACAATCGGTTGTCTGACGAACTGATTTGTAGGCGGTTTCCCCAAGATTGATGGTTTTTCAAGCTTAGTGTCCACACTAGGTCCTTTACTTTTCCTTAACTCGTTTTTCAACGCAGCTATAGCAAAAACCTTTTCCTGTACTTGGGCCTTTAAAGTCTCATTTTCTTTGAGCACTCTATCTTGGGATGCCAATTTAGACTCTAGTAACTGAATTTGTTTCAAAAGATTATCCTTTTCAGCTTTAGAATCTAGAACAGTTTGATCCAATTTTCTTTCAAGAACAACGTTTGCCTTTTCAAGTTTTTCAAAGTATGTTTCAAATTTGTCCGTTTTCTTAGAAAATTCAAGTTTGGCATCCTCAAAATCTTTAGATTGCCGAGCTACGATCGTTTCGAGCTCTTTAATCTTAGAATCAGAATCAGTTAACGAGGCAGTTATAAAGCATTTATCATGATGAACTATAGCATTTTGAACACTTTCTCCCCCATTATGACTCACATCGGATGAATCATAAGTGGTATTTCTATTACTCTTGTCCATCCCATGTTTGTCATAATTAGGTTCAGAATGCTCAATATGCGGCATGTCATCAGCATATACATCATAAACCACATTACATTGTACCATGTTTGCAGGCTCTGCGTCATAAATGGGTAAGGTGTCATCAAGAGAAATCTCGTGAACATTCCCTGACGTGCCACTGGCATCATGTTGTCCTCCTGATTCTGTGCTCGTGCCATCGTTAGGCTCCAAGTTGTCAACCGTATGACCATTATCCTCTTGCATCTGCGTCATTGATTCTTGCACTCCATTAACATACACTTGCTGAAGTTGTGATCTTTGATATATCGAAGACGAGACCGATGACATGAGTTTCAAAATCGTATCACGGAAAACTCGAAGCTCGGTATGTGTATCTCGAAGAAACGATTGACAAATCATTGAACTTTCAGGCTTGATGATATTAAATTGGAGGAAAGGCGTGAGGTGTGTCACAAGAGCCTTATATGCAAGTACCGATGCAGAGTGATTAAAGTTTCCATGGTTGAGTTGCTCGGCGAGTTGGGTCAAAGCGGTAAAAATGGAGTCGATGAATATATGATGATCTTGTCCAAAGATTGTCAGAAATTCGCTCCCTCCTTGAATACCCGAAAGAGTGACAAGATGAGACTGGAGTAGTTGAAAGGAGGTGATGCCACTTTTCTTAACTTCGTTTTGCCTTAAATACAACTCTCCCTTTTTACATGTCGAATCGAACGAATCCATTAAAATTTAATGAAAAATAAAGGAAGGATTACTTATCGATGAAAAATCCGATTTCACTTACAAATACCCGATCAGAAAGTCATAGCCACTAAAAATAAATCCCGTCACTATCACTCGTTAGTTTTGACTTCAAATCCGGCTAGAAAAAACGTCTAACCCGTCAATTATTTTACCACTTTGACTTTCAAAATAACCGCCTTAACAATCCGTCGACTAAATAATTCTTGTCACTATATCACGTCACTTTGTCCCGACTATAACGGAATATCACAACATTTTTCAAAAATAAAAAAAATAATTTTTTT
Organism: Glebionis coronaria; assembly: GCA_025667525.1. Classification (NCBI taxonomy): domain Eukaryota; kingdom Viridiplantae; phylum Streptophyta; class Magnoliopsida; order Asterales; family Asteraceae; genus Glebionis; species Glebionis coronaria. The sequence goes on from CM046882.1 coordinate 521,408,550, forward strand.
AAAAAATAAATTTGAATAAGAATATAAAAATAAAAGTTAATATCCAAAAATAAAAATAAAAAGAAAGGAAAAGAAATAAAAATAAAAAATAATAATAAGAAAAAGATAAAACTAGAAAAAAAAAAATTAAAAGATTGCAATAAAACTTAAAAAAAATTACTTAATTTAAAACTAGAAAAAAATAAAACTGATCGGATATATTTTTGGAATTTTTTAAAATTGCGATAACTTAAAAAAAATACTGAATTGAAAAATTAAATTAATAAAAACAAAAAATCGTTTCTTGTTTACTCCGTCATATTTAAATTTACACACAACTGTCTGGTTGTTGACTCTGCCCTACACCACGTGGCCCAATCCGTGTTTATCCACCGCCCCACTCAACTTCTAGATATATCCGCCCTAACTTAATATACTCTAAACAAATGAAATCTCTCTTCTCTCTCTCTCACAGAACTATACTTCTTTCCTCCCTCTCTGCTCAAAATAAACTCTCTAATCTCAAACCTGCTCTAATCCTCCTCTCAAACCAATCACCTCTCAATCCTTTGTAAAATCCGCCCACAAAATTGTCCTTATATCAATCCTTAAAAACCCACGACCAAGTTTAATGAAGATGATACTAAAAAAAATAATTATAGATTCCGTATAGAATTTGCTTAGATGGTAAACAGAGAGTTTTTCTGGCTACAAGATCCAATAAAGGGTCTCGGGTAGGTTTTACTTTTAATGATCTGTTGAGTCTCTCTCTCTACTGTAGTGTCGTTCTGTCGGGTGTTGTAGGTGTGGATGGGTCGGGATGAAGTGAACTGGGTTGGGGTAAAGATGATGTGGGTTTTTGATGTCAGTTTGTTGAGTCGAGTCTAAAAGGTCTTGGTTGTGTTTGGGTGGGGCGCAGACGAAGGGATTTGGGTTGGCGAGGATGTGAGAGGTGATTTTGTTGTGATGTCGAGTGGGAGTTTGCGAGGGTGTTGGGGACGAGAGGGTGTGAGACGGTATGGGATGTGGTGTTTGTATTTTTGTGTTTGTTTGGTGCGAGGGGTGTCGAGTGTGGGGGCTGTTGAGAGGGTTTTCGAGGGTGGGTGTGTGTTTTAGTGTCGTGAGGGGAAAGAGTGTATCGAGGCTGTGAGGGTTCGAGTGGTGTTGTTGTGATTGGGATGGAGTTGGATTGTGGCGAGGTTGAGTGTCGAGAGTTGTCGAGAGTTGTCGAGAGTTGTCGAGAGTTGACGAGAGTTGACGAGAGGTGTCGAGAGGCGAGAGTTTTTTTTAGTTGTTGTGGTGGTGTGGGTGGTAAGGGTAAGGTTTTTTCGAGTCTAAGTGAGTTTGCTGTGTTTTTGAGTGTTTTAAAATTTGAGTCGAGTCAAAAACAAATGTTCCCGTTATGTTTGAATGGGCTTCATTCGGAAGTGTCATTCATTCGGAAGATTTGTTCAGTCGGATGTGTTGTTCATTCGGAAGTTTGGGTTTGATTCGGAACTTTTTTCAAAAAAAATTGATTCGGAAGTTTTTTCTTCATCCGGAACTTCTTGTCTTCACCCGGAACTTTTACTTCACTCGGAAGTTTGATTCACTCGGAACATTTTTTGTTCATCCGGAACTCTTGTATTTGATTCGGAACTTTTGGGTATGACAGATTTGATGGGACTGAGATGGACAGAAACAATGGACCAGAAACTTTGGACAGTTGACCAAATAGGTAGTTTGACCAAAAAATTAAGAAAAATCCAAAAGAAAAATGATAACTGATTAAAAAAAAAACCTGATAACTGATAACTTGATTAAAAAAAAACTGATAACTGAAAACTTGACCAAAAAAGAAAATGGTTAAACGAAAAAGCAATAATAGGACGCAACTGATTAAAAAAAATATTTAAATAAAAAATAAAATTGATAAAACTAAAAAAATTTAGAAATTGATAAACTTGATAAAAATTTAGAGATTTATAAAATTGATAAAATTGATACAAACTTTTTATAAAAAAAACTACAAAATTAAAAAGAGAAAAACAAAAACTTTTATAAAAAAACACCAACTTTTTTTTATAAACACAAACTTTTTAAGGTTTTATATAAGAAAATTTGATTTTTATATAAAAATTTGTGATTTTTTATCTAAAAAGTAAGTAGATTTGAAGATTTGATGTGATTTAACACAAAAAACACAAACTTTTTATAAAAAATACAAACTTTTTAAAGTTTAAGCATGATTAAATCAAAACCCACCAAACTCAAAAAGAAATAAAACAAGAATAAACCAAACCAACCATGGCTCTTGATACCAATTGAAGGTCTACGAGATTAATGGCCTATTCTATATCATGGATTTGGTGGATTAGGTTGGTTGATTTAGATGATAAACATAAAGAGATGAAGGAATGAGATGAAGGATTAGAGAGAGAAAGGAGAGAAAAGGGGAAATGTAGAGAGAGAAAGAAAAGATGAATAATGATTAAAGTGTAAAATGAGAATCAACAACCCCCTCCTAACATGCTAGGAGGGGTTATATATAGCCCACCCTACATGTGGGCTATATGGACTATACAATAATTAAATAGATCACGAGCCCATTACATAATTATCGTTGGAGCGACCGATCCTTCATAAATACGTAAAACGTATTTCCAACAATACTATATAATCTGATAAATCTGAATGTTCTGTCTTATTTCTGATAAGTGTATTCTTATAATTCTGATTACCGTATGATATGTATTTCCAATATTTACGATCTTATTAAAAATAGTAACCTGTCATACATAGAAAGTTTCCTAATTTAGAAATTTCCCATTTAATTTCTTTAAAATTAAATCATTAATAAATCATATGTTTAAAGTATATAAAAGATTTAATTTTATGTTACTAACTAAGAAATAACACAAAACAATTAATTAAATTTATTTAACACAACTTATTTATAAAAAGATTTAATTAAATAAAGTAATTCCTTATATATTAGTATATTCCCACTGCTTGATTACAAAAGTTCCCACTGTTTTCTTTTTGGTTCCCCCTGCTGGTTATCATTCCCACTGTTAGTGCAGTAGTTACCACTGCTAGAGCAGTGGTTCCCACTGCTTGTTATAGTTCCCCCTGCTTTTGTACTCTGACAGACCCAAACACCCCCTTTTCGCCTGGTAATCCCAAACGCCCCCCCTGCTGCGTCTTTACTCATTGCTTTTATTAAACAAACCCCTGGTGGGTTTATTACTGCCGACACCACCCAAACCAACCCGTCCCTTGTGGGTTACGAGTGGCCCAAGCAGCAATCACACCGAGACCTTGATGGTCTCGGTTTTCCCTGAATCCACACAACAACCGACACCCCTGCTGGGGTTTTCTGTCCCTGGTCGGTCAAAACCACAGCACCACCGAGACCATGAGGGTCTCGGTATCCGCAAATCCCAGCCAAACCCGACACCCCCCTTTTCTTTTTCTTTTTTTTGATCTTGTTAATTTTCGTAAATCGTGATAGAAGGAACAGAAGGGACTGATTACCTTGTAAGATTTGATGACAAACACACACAATTCACTTGAAGGGAACTAAAATCCGAAGCCTTGTGGTTGCTCTCCTAGCCGGCGGCCACCCTAAGCAAACCCTAAATCCTCTCCCTTTTTTTTATTCGGTTACAGATTGTGAGGGAGGGGGTTTTACCCCGTTTCTTTTCTTTTTCATAACAAGGCCGGCCCACAAGCCCTTTTCTTTCTTTCTTTTCTTTTTTTTAATACTAACCCGGCCCAAAAGAACTAATACCAAAATGTTTTAATTTTCGTTTCGATAAAACGTATACCTTGCGTGTTCGTGTCTAATTCGTCATGTATTTATTTAATTTCCTGAATGAAAAATAATACGGCAAACTTACGCGATACTGAATAGCTTGTATTTAATTATTAACTAGTAATAATTATTTTCTAAATAATTAATCACGTCACGATTTTAATTAAAACTGAGACTGCGCGATTCCTGATAACGTTTAATTGTTTTTGTAAAATAAAATAATTCATCCGTAATATTTTCTGAGACTAAATACTTATTATCTGAATAAATATTATCTGTAATATTTTAAATAAACTGGGATAGTGTACTTAATTTCTGCGTTTATATTTCTATCTAATAATTAATACTTATATAGTTTATTAATATTAAACTGCGTATTTAAATATTCTGATTTTTAAATACGGGTTTTGCAAGAGGCATCCCCTCTAATTGCATGATGAGGTCTCCCTCCAAGTATTCATGCACGGTGGAACCTCATGACCTATATGGGCTATTGGCTAATTAATACAATTTTATATAAAAACATAAGTCTTTTCAAACTATAAAACCTGTTTTATGAACATGTCCTAGGTTATCTAGGACTTATATATTTCCGCTGCTATTAGTCTTATTATGCTTATGTCATTCATGTTATGCTTGTATATCCGTTCACTGGGCGTTATGCTCAGTCGTTTTCCTTTCATGTTCCCAAACGGCAGGTACTTAGGGACGCAACTAGGATTGAGAGTATGTGCATACGGATGGAAGTTATGTAGCCTTCATTACTTTATGCATTTTTCATACATTACATTACTTCATTTCTTTGGACATTGTTTAGTCCTTTTCCATTTCAGTACTTATACTCATGTGTGTGAGCTTATGTTGGACTACCGATGTTTGATTCCGGTATTTCCTTTTATGGTCATTTAATGTTTTAAAAATATTTACCTTGCATGCTTTGATGACACGCCATAATTATCTTGTGATATTCCGTTTATCAAAATGGGGTGTTATAATTATGGTATCAGAGCCAAGGTTTCGACATGTAGGCTCTAAAACATGAAATGTGATTAGTGGGTAATCACTATGGTCTTCCTAGAAATGACAGTTTGTTTTCATGCATTTGTTTTATGTATCATTGTTGCAGGAATTTTAACTAAGTAATGGTTGGTACATGAATGGCCATAATTAGTCGCATGTGCTTTTAATCGAATCATTTTGTTTTGATTAACCGACCCATAGGCGTTCATCCTCGTCATATCATTTTGTTTTTATGAACCGACCCATATGCGTTCACCCAAACTCATGTCATTTTCGTGGGCCATGCATTCATACACTGTTTCATGCATAATTTGTTTTTCATGTTTATATGCATAACTTTTTTTCATGATTATATATTATGTTCAAATCAGCTTAATCATTGCATTTTGTTTTATACTGTCGGATGGTTCTCACACGTAAACAAGAGCAACTGAATGCAGCAGTCCAAGCTGCTATGCAAGCTATGCTTCCTCAACTGAGGAATGAAATTCGGGCCGAGGTGCAAGCTGCCAACAATCAGCACCCTCGGAATCCTCATCCTCCACCTCCAGCTACCCTGATCACATGGCTGGAGCGGTTCAATAAGCAGCGTCCGAAATCTTTCGAGGAGACTGACAGCCCTGCTGAGGCTGAGAGCTGGATAACTCACATTGAGAAGATCTTTGACGCTCTGGGATGCGACCCTGTCTTTAAGGCAAGGTTAGCTTGCTACAAGTTTGAAGGAAACGTGCCTGCATGGTGGAAGGTACTTAAGCTGTCGAATAAAGGCGACGACTAAGTGACTAGCTTGACTTGGGCACAATTCAAGGAGTTGGTTATGGGGCAGTTCTTCCCGAAAGCTGAGCAGGATAAGCTCAAGAGGGAGTATGATGGTATTAGGCAGAGAGCTGAGGAAAACAGCAATGAGTTTATGCAGAGGTTCCTTCGACTAGCTGGATTCCTTGGCGCAGCAACCGGGACTGCAGAAGAGCACGCGTATCACTTTCGCTAGGCTCTTCGCACATCTGTCGCCAATAGCTTGGTGTGTGCTACCTTTAATACTGTAGCATAGGTGGCAGATGCAGCCTACAAGTTGGAGATGCTGCAAGAGAGGGATGAGTTTGGAGAGGCAGAAACACCCGACAAGAGGCATATTTCGTCATCAACGGTGATCAATTCATTTAATTAAGTACTATCCAAATATTTATCCTTCTCTATATAATTGCATCTTTCAGGCAGAATACTGGGGACCGGTCCCAACCGGCCACTCACCAACAAAATCAGCCTAGGGGTAACGGTCAGACTTAGGACCGTTCTGCTTCTGAAACATGCTCCCGACCAGCTAGGGCACATGTTAGAGGGTTAAATCACCCTCTTTGCACTACGTGCAACCGTAGACACCCAGGGCCGTGTCGCCGTGATAGTGATGCCTGCTTCAAGTGTGGCCAGCCATACCATCACATGAAGGACTGCTGTAAGGGTGAGATTGAGAGCACTTCTGGACATGCCGACTCCAAGCCACCTCCGAAACCCGGACGGGTGTACACTACCTCGCGTGACTAGGCCAACAAGTCAACATGTACCATCACTGGAGTCTTGTATATGTATGGTCAAGCTGCATGCGTATTATTTGACATGGGTGCTACTCATTCGGTCATATCCACTGTTTATGCCAATCGTGTTAGGATATCCCCTATGCCACTAGAAAATGTCTTAAACATTTCCACGGCCTTAAGAGACTTTGTACGTATCACACATGGGTACAGAGGTCTTCTCCTTGAGTTTGACGACAGAAGTCGTCCAGTTGACGCACTTCCATTGGACATGTGCAATTTCGACATGATATTAGGCATGGATTGGTTATCCAAACACCACGCCACCATAGACTACCATTCATATCGGGTCATTTTCGGTGATGTAAACGCGTCAGAGTACATTCACAATGGTTTTATACCAGGAAGGTCTGTACATATAATTTCAACCTTACAAGCACGTGCATTACTGTCACATGGTTGCGAGGTCTTCTTAGCTACTGTTCATGATATGGAGGCTGAATCTCCATCCATCCAGAATCAGCCTATCGTGTCAGAATTTCTCGACGTGTTTCCTGACGAACTTCCGGGCATGCCACATGTTCGTGAGGTAGAGTTTAACATTGAGCTCATCCCAGGAGCTGAGCCAATTTCCAAGGGTCCTTACCGCATGGCTCCCATCGAGCTTAAGGAGTTAAAGGAACAACTACAGGAACTTTTGGAACGAGGTTTCATCCGACCTAGTGCATCTCCATGGGGTGCACCGGTTTTATTCTTGAAGAAGAAGGACGACAATATGCGTCTCTGCATTGAATATCGTGAGCTTAATAAGATCACCATCAAAAATCGATATCCTTTGCCACGTATTGATGATCTGTTTGACCAACTCCAAGGGGTCAAATATTTCTCTAAGATCGATCTGATGTCTGGCTATCATCAGCTACGGGTGAAAGAGCAGGATATCGCCAAGACTACTTTCCGTACACGTTATGGACACTACGAATTTGTAGTCATGCCATTTGGCCTTACCAATGCCCCAACAGTTTTCATGGACTTGATGAACCGTATCTTCCATGAGTTTCTGGAAAAGTTCGTTATAGTTTTCGTAGATGACATCCTGATTTTCTCTAAATCAAAGGAAGAACATGAAGACCATCTTCGTACAATATTACAGATTCTTCGCTAGAAGCAGTTGTATGCTAAATTCTCCAAATGCGAATTCTGGTTGAGTAAAGTGGCGTTTCTAGGCCACATAGTATCCGCACAGGGAATAACCATGGATCCTGCGAAGGTTGAGGCTATTACCAAGTGGCCAAGACCGACGTCAGCAACTAAGGTTCACAACTTTCTAGGCTTAGCTGGCTACTACCGTAGGTTCGTAGAGAACTTTTCCCAATTAGCAGTGCCATTGACCAAACTGATACGGAAAGGGGAGAAATTCGTCTAGACTGAAGAAAGAGAGAAGCGATTTGAATACCTAAAGCAGAGGCTGGTATCTGCACCTATTCTTACTCTCCTATCTGGTACAGGTGGATTTCAGATCTATAGTGATGCTTCAGGGAAGGGCCTTGGCTGTGTTCTCATGCAACATGGGAAAGTGATTGCCTACGCATCATGGCAGCTTAAGCCTTATGAGGAGAATTATCCTACGCATGACTTAGAACTTGCAGTTGTTGTGTTTGCATTGAAGATTTGGAGGCATTACTTGTATGGCGAATCATGTGATATCTTCACAAATGATAAGAGCCTGAAATATATCTTCACTCAGCGTGAACTGAACATGAGGCAAAGAAGGTGGTAGAGCTGCTGAAGGATTATGACATTAATCTGCAGTATCTTCCTGGCAAGGCAAATGTAGTAGCAGATGCTCTTAGTAGAAATTTGGGTATGATCAACGGCATTAAGATAGAGGAAGAGATTATACGAGACTTGGAGCGACTGGATATTGAGATCATGGTACGTGGACATCATGGCTACTGGGCTAATCTTAGAGTGGAGCCTGACTTACTCTCTAGGATCAAGGAAGCTCAGAAGGATGATGGTGAAATCTGGGCAATTATTTAGAACCTAGAGCAACAAACGGAGTTTTGTTTAGATGACGAAGGTATCTTATGGCAGGGCACTAGACTTTGTGTTCCTGATGATCTTACACTCGGGGAGGAGTTATTGGCTGAAGCTCATAGCTCTCCATTCTCCATTCATCATGGTTCCACCAAGATGTACCACGACATCAAACAGTATTTCTGGTGGAGTGGTATGAAACAGGATTTCGCTACCTATGTCTGCAAATGTCTTACCTGCCAGCAGGTTAAGATCGAGCATCAACGATCTAGTGGTCTACTACAACTATTAGACATTCCAGAGTGGAAGTGGGACAAGATCTCCATGGATTTTGTCACCAGACTTCCGCAGACCAAGAGGAAGCATGATGCCATTTGGGTTATCATTGACCGACTTACTAAGTCAGCTCATTTCTTACCGATCCACAAGGATGACGCGGTTAGCAAACTCGTTGACCTATATCAGAAGGAGATCATGAGACTTCATGGTGCTCCAACCAATATCATCTCGGACTGAGATCCTCGGTTTACTTCGCGATTTTGGAGGAGTCTGCAGAAAGCTTGGGGCACCGGACTTAAGCTTAGCACGGCTTTTCATCATCAGACAGACAGACAATCGGAGCGTACCATTCAGACATTAGAGGACATGCTTCGAGCGTGTGCTTTAGAATGGACAGGAAGTTGGGACGACTATATCTGCTTGGTAGAATTTACATACAACAACAGTTGGCACGCCAACATCAAGTGTGCACCGTTTGAGATGTTGTATGGCAGAAAATGTCGCGCCCCAATCTGCTGGGATCATGTTGGTGAGCGAATTCTTGAAGGACCAGAGATGATAAAGATGACCAACGAGAGAGTCGCTATAGCTAAGTCGAAACCGAAAGAAGCTCGTGCACGTCAAAAGAGTTATGCCGACTAGCATCGTAGGGATTTGCATTTCAACGCGGGAAATCAGGTCTTTCTCAAGGTATCACCAGCGCGTGGAGTTAGGCGTTTCAGAATCAAAGGAAAGCTCAGTCCTCTATTCATCGGACCGTTTGATATCCTCGAACGAGTCGGTGAAGTATCGTATCGTTCATAACGTCTTTCATGTGTCCTTACTCAAAGGAGACAATTATCATCCCCTTTACGTGGTTCAGTATCCACTCGAACAGATTCGTGAGGATCTTACTTTCATTGAGGAGCCCGAACGAGTTCTTGATCGTCAAAAGCGAGTCACGAGGAAGAAGACGATTCCATTCGTCAAAATCCTTTGGAGGGACCATTCCGAGCGAGAAGTTACTTGGGAGACGGAGGAGTCTATCCGGACTTCTTACCCTCATTTCAAGTTTTGATTCGGGTATGTTCCTCTTTTAGCTTACGTTATCTATAATTCGGGGATAAATTATTCTTTTTAGGGGGGAAGAGTTGTAAAACCCGCATATAAATAACATGAATAGTAGATCATGTAAACCTACAAACCAATTAAAACTTTCCATTTATGTTATGTACACGTGTCACAGGTATTAATTACGAGAAACTACGTACGTAGTAATACATGATAATTATTTAGTACGTAATTATACACGATAATTATTAAGTATAATAATTATAATCACAAACATATAACCACGAACAATTATAAACACGATAATTATTACGTATAATAATCATAACATGACTATTAGAGCACGACTTACACGAAGTGTAACTAAAGCGAACATTTTAACACGAACTAACAAATAATAAACAAGAGTGTACACGAGTTATACATTAACTAAGAAAAAGGCACGGGTTGCCTTCGGGCTTTGTGGTAGCCGCAGACAAGGGAGAGAAAGGAGGCCCAATCCCACTTTGAATTTTAACTAAATAGTAAAAACTAAAAACACAAGAAACATATTACAAGAAATTTACAAATAGTTAAAAACCTAGCCTCCCCTTTGGTCCCTCCTAGCCGTGGCATCCCCCAAGGAGAAAGAGAGATTCGGTTTGGTTTTGATCTTGGATTCCTATGTGTTTGTGTTCATGTTCCTAATCCTTGTTTAATCACGTGTACGGTATATCAAGAACCTTGATCTTTTAATTCTTTTTAATTTATTTATTAACACGTGATTTGATCTTTAAAATAATTAATATAAACATGTTATGGGATTTATTAAAACAAGAATAAGGGTTCGTTTGGTTTGTTTGTGTGGTTCGGTAGGCAACCGAGAACCAAAGGCTCTCGGTGTCCCTTGTTTTGCCACAACCGAGACCCCCTAGGGGCACGGTGTGTGTCTTGGTCGAGCAGCAGGAACCACCGACTCAAGACGGTGGCTAATTTGTTCAAGCAGGGGGAACGCTGCGAGGGCAGGAGGTACCATCTACTACAGCCGGTGGGAACCCTAGTTTTGGAAGAGGCTAGCCACGTCGCAGCAGCAACAGTAGCTGCCGCCGTTGGCTGCACGACCACAAGCCGCCACCACAGCCGCGCCTATGAGTGGTGGTTGGTGTTTGGGTTTTGGTTTTTGTCTCGAGATTCGGGCTAGGGATTGTTTGCAAGTTATTTTTTTTCAAGATTAATTAAATTAATTAACATGCCTTAATAACTAATTTAATTAAATCATGACTTAGGTTATATTATTTTTATAAATAATACATTATTTAGCTTAAGTATATTTTTTCATTTAATTTTAGACTATAGTTTTATTAATTAAATATTTAATACATGAACTTATAATTAATTAATAATGCATGACTTAGGTTTATTAATTAAAATTAATAAAACATGTTAACCTAAGTATTTTCTAGACTTAATTAAATTAACCATGTCATAATTTAATTAAATGTCATAAGGTAAAGTTTATTAATATATCATGACATATTATTAATTATTAAAGCATGCACTTTATTAATAATTAATAATCGCTTTAACATATAGTATTATTTAATAAATTCATTCATAATTTATCATGACTTATAGTATATGCCTAATAATCACCGGCTTATATTATTAGCTTGTTAATCCAGCTTATTTCTAATAATGGAAACTTTCTATTTTATGATTCTTACTATTTTTAGAAACTTTCTATTTTTAGAAAATGATCTATTTTTGGAAACTTTTTATTTTAGAAACTTTCTAATTTTGGAAACTTTCTATTATTGGAAACCTGCTATTTTTAGAAAGTTACTTATTATTACACTACAAGTATAATAATACAAGAACAAAATAATACATAATCAGAAGACATGAAATACATGAACAATGCAGTATATCATTTAAAACAGTAAAATAAGATAAGAACATATAAAACAAGCTAAGAACATACAAGAACCAATAATATATTCAGTAATCAGACAACTCATACATGTCCCTTATTTATGTAGCAATAGTGAGGTCAGAGTAGGACTTTTCATCCTTTCATCTTTCCTTGTTCACTGGACATAAGGTACGGATATTACGTCCTTTAGTATGGACATTCTCTTTCCTTATTAGGATTCCCCGTTTGAAGCCAACTGTGTTCCCCATGTTTTTGTTTTATATGTTTTGATCTAATTATGTTAGTTTTAAATGCCCAAGCCATATACATGCATGACCATGTCACCTAGTTATGGAGGTACCATAACCATAACACTGGAGGCACCGGTGTTATGACTTCGCCACGACGGAGTGATTGCTCGTGGCGTCCCTTTACAGTTTTGGCCTTATATTTATATTATCATGTGGGGCGTATGGGTGCATCCTAGTTATATGTTTTTATAGGATTTTCATGGTGAATGTGGTGTGTGCCTTGCATCCTTCACAAGGAGTTGATCCCTCCTACCCTGAATAATTAATTAGAGGCATCCCCTCTAATTGCATGATGAGGTCTCCCCTCCAAGTATTCTTGCACGATAGATGTAACACCCCATTTGGATAAATGGAATATCACAGGATAATTATGGCGTGTCATCAAAGCATGTAAGGTAAATGTCCTAAAACATTAAATGATCATAAAAGGAAATACAGGAATCAAACATCGATAGTCCAAAATAAGCCCACACACATGAATATAAGTACTGAAATGGAAAAGGACTAAAAAATGTCCAAAGAAATGAAGTTATGAAATGTATGAAAAATGCATAAAGTAATGAAGGCTAGATAGCTTCCATCCGTATGCACATACTCTCAAGTCCTAGTTGCGTCCCTGAGTACCTGCCGTTTGGGAACATGAAAGCGAAACGGCTAATCATAACGCCCAGTGAGCGGATATACAAGCATAGAGTGAAATAACATAAGCATAATAAGACTAATAGCAACGTAAATGTATAAGTCCTAGATAACCTGAGACATGTTCATAAAATTAGTTTTATAGTTTGAAAAGACTTATGTTTTTATATGAAAACTGTATTAATTAGCCAATAGCCCATATAGGTCATGAGGTTCCAGCGTGCATGAATACTTGGAGGGGAGACCTCATCATACATTTAGAGGGGATGCCTCTAATTAATTAGTCTGGGTAGGAGGGATCAACTCCTTGTGAAGGATGCAAGGCACACACCACATTCACCATGAAAATCCTGTAAAAACATGTAACTAGGATGCACCAATACGCCCCACATGATAATATAAATATAAGGCCAAAACTGTAAAGGGACGCCACGAGCAATCACTCTACCATGGGGAAGTCATAACACCGGTGCCTCTAGTGTTGTACCTAGACCTGGATCCAAGATCACGATATCCGGAATCAGTGTTGGAGGTCGATTCGGATCGCCGGGTCGTGCTAATTCCATACGAATCAGTACTGAGAAGCATGTGCCCATCACTCCAGCAATGGCACCAAAGATGAAATATAGAGTCCCTATATCCTTAGTCTAGTGCTAAAAAAGTGCGAATAGCAATCGGGCTAGAACGAGCCCCAACTCCAGAGTCTGTAAACTCATCTCCTTCGTCCTTGCCTTCACTTGACTTCCTCGTGTAGTAACTTTTTGGAAGTCAGTGCTTGTATTTGGTCGTCCAGCGCAAGCGAAGCCGGGAAACGGGCCGCAGCGCAACAACTAGGACTCGTGTCGGAGGACTTTTGAGCGTGAGCTACCACTCATGCAGCGACCTATGCCCCAGCCTGAAGGTTCCAATGTACCTCTATAACTAGGTGACATGGTCATGCATGTATATGGCTTAGGCATTTAAAACTAACATAAGCATTTCAAAACATATAAAACAAATACTTGGGAAACACAGTTGGCTGCAAACGGGGAATCCTAATAAGGAAAGAGAATGTCAATACTGAAGGACGGAATATCCGTACCTTATGTCCAAAGAACAAGGAAAGATGAAAGTATGAAAAGTCCTACTCCGACCTCACTATTGCTACATAAGGGACATGTATGAGTTGTCTGATTAGTGAATATGTTATTGGTTCTTGTATGTTCTTAGCTTGTTTTATATGTTCTTGTCTTATTTTACTGATTTAAATGATATACTATATTATTCATGTATTTCATGTCTTCTGATTATGTATTATCTTGTATTCTTGTATTATTATATTTTTAGTGTAATATTAAGTAACTTTCTAAAAATAGCAGATTTCCAAAAATAGAAAGTTTCCAAAAATAAAACGTTTCCAAAAATAGAAGGTTTCCAAAAATAGACCAGTTTCTAAAAATAGAAAGTTTCTAAAAATAGTAAGTTTCCTGAAATAGAAAGTTTCCATAATTTGAAGCAAGCTGGATTAATAAGCTAATAATATAAGCTGGTAATTATTAGGCATATACTATAAGTCATGATAAATTATTAATGAAGTTTATTAAATAATACTATATGTTAAAGTGATTATTAATTATTAATAAAGTGCATGGTTTGATAATTAATAATATGTTATGATATATTAATAAAGTTTACCTTATAACATTTTATTAAATTATGACATGGTTAATTTAATTAAGGCTAGAAAATACTTAGGTTAACATGTTTTATTAATTTTAATTAATAATCCTAAGTCATGCATTATTAATTAATTATAAGTTCATGTATTAAATAATTAATTAATAAAACTATAGTCTAAAATTAAATGACAAAATATACTTAGGCTAAATCATGTATTATTTATAAAAATAATATAACCTAAGTCATGTTTTAATTAAATTAGTTATTAAGGTATGTTAATTAATTTAATTAATCTTGAAAAAAAAAATAACTTACAACCAATCCCGAGCCCGAATCCCGAGATAAAAACCAAAACCCGAACACCAACCACCACTCACAGCCGCGGCGGCAGCTACCGCTGCTGCTGCGCCGTGGCTAGCCACTGCTAGAACAAGGGTTCCCACCGGCTGCAGCCGATGGTACCTGATGTTCGTTTGCAAGTCTTCATTTTTATTCAAGATGTTACCACACAAATGACTAGAAACATAAACACGGGCAAGTATACCCTTTCATGTATAGCATAGCTTAATGGTAAAGTCCAGTTCGTTCCACGGGATTTTTGTTATCACAATATTAAAACAATTACATCTAGAGTGTCACAAGTTCTAAAGATATACTTAACAATTGGTATTAAAGGGTGCGTTTGGCTAAGGTCATAACCATATGATAGATAGGTAGCAAGGATGAAATACAAGCACATACACAATGTAAGACAACATACCGATTATTAGTCGTGCATGCAACATCTAATTGATATGACAAGAATCCGGCTAAAGACTTTGTCATACCAACATCATTAAGATAAGTTTATGCTTGATTTCGATAACTAAGGTAGTATATGAGATTATGCAAGAGTTGATATATATTTAATCCACTAATCGTAACAAAAGTGATTAACAAGATTCATTTACTAGATGACATGAAACTCATCCATTCACATGAGTACTAGTCGATGATCATGGATGAATCCAACATATAACAATGGTCTTACATAGTAACGCATAATACATGAGTATCCAAATCACACTTATATTCAAGAACCCAGTGAAAAAGTGCGTCACACAAAACTAATTGTGCGCCGCACTTTGCCCCAGCAAAGCTAATATTCACATCTAATCATAAGGCTATTAAACCTTAACCAGGTGCACATCACACTACTCCATAATAATAGTAAACAAGATCATTTCAAACATAAACCAACTAAGGTTTACTAACTCTAGTGACTATGATCAAGGATTTGGAGAAATCCTTGATTATTGTTTCTCCTAAACAATGGAGAAAGTGAGGAATGAGATATGATTATGCCTGGCCAAGGGACCTATTTATACTTGAAATTTAGTAGGTTAGAAACCATAGAAGTATATCAAAGGTTCCCCATAATAGCCATGCATAATTGCACTTAATTATGTAATTGCAGTAAAATGTGCGCCGCACTTCTTCATTTGTGCGCCGCACTTCATCAGGTGTAAATGTGCAACGCACTTGTGAGTTTGTGCGCCGCACTTCTTGTTATTCTCCAAATTCGGGGTACTCTGAATGTACGCCACACTTCTCTAAATGTGCGCCGTACTTCTGCTCCTTTTCAGCATAATTTCTTCTTTAGCCCCTTTATTCTTTATTTCTTCATTCTTTTCCTTTATGGTTTCTTTCTTGGCTACAATACAAACAATACCTTTTATTAGTATCAATTCAACACATAATTTATTTATTTACATAGCAAACAAGGACAAATGCATCATTACAAACATGTATAAATGAGGCGTTATCACATTCCCCATACTTAACTTCTTGCTTGTCCTCAAGTAAAGAAAAAATATATTTTTGATAAGTGTCGAAAGAATAGATAACGCTAACAATCGAAAAACAAAGATAACGCCATAAGCACCTCACGCAGAAGATATTTTTATTTCACACACTCTCCTTATTATGGGTAGATTATCGCTCAATAGCACGGTCATGAAAAGTAAATTACCATAGGCTTGTGCAAGGAACTAAACTAAACCAAATTTTGGGTAAGCACCAAGTAGAATATCAAAATGTGTCTTTTTTAAAAAAACTTTTATTACCACCGCATGTTTTAAAGAATAAAACATCATCTTTTTTATGTTGTTGCTTTGCGAATAACTCGAAACTTTTTAGGCTTCCTTTTGCCTTTTTTTTATATTTTATTTCAATATCTTTCTTTTGGGAGAACATGTTTTCTCCCATACTTATGATATACTATCATTTCGCAATATGGTTTTCAACAATATAATCATCTTAAAAACATCAGCAAAACTTTCAATTTTTTCTCTTTTATTTATTTTGACACTTTATCATTTAAAATACCTTTTATCATACAAGTATGATCCCACTATGGTCTCGTAAAGATTACCAAGCAAAAGTTCTAGAATTAAACTAATCATCGGCACACACAACTTAAAATGTAAGAATGCTTACGGAAAAGATCCTCACAATTATGAATAAAGTATTGTATAAATAACGTTATCAATTCCGAGTAAAAATAGCTTTACAATTATAAGAATTACCAATCCTTCGACAAAAACTTTTTATTATTTTATTATTTTTTTAAAACTGTACAAAAATTTTAAAAATTTGCACAGAAAGTGCGGCGCACAATTTGGAATGTGCGGCGTACTTCTGGGTACAGAAATTTTAGAAAACTAAATTTCTAAAAAAACAAGC
Organism: Glebionis coronaria; assembly: GCA_025667525.1. Taxonomy (NCBI): domain Eukaryota; kingdom Viridiplantae; phylum Streptophyta; class Magnoliopsida; order Asterales; family Asteraceae; genus Glebionis; species Glebionis coronaria. The sequence goes on from CM046882.1 coordinate 521,425,470, forward strand.
TTTTATTCGATCTTATTTTCACTCAATCACCCCCATGCTTATTATGAGCATTGTCCCTAATGCTAAACATAAGGAAAAAGTAAAAATTAGAGGGAAAATAAGAATAATACTCCCCGTTTATTCCAAGTCGTGAGCGAAGCCGAGATCTTCAATCTTCTCCTAAGTTTTCCTTGACTCGCTTATTTTCTGTAAATTAACACAAATAATATATACAAACATATTTCACATACCATATTAAAAATAAAAATCCCACACACAAAGTATTAAGTTGTCCTAAACGCCAACAAAGGCATATTACAAAGCCCAAATAAAATGTTTTCAAATTGTTTCAAATGTGACTAACACAAAAGTCACACACATACGAGGCTTCACATATCCTCTTCAGTTTCATCATTCCTTGGAGCTTGAGATGGGTGAAAATGTGGTGGATAGGTTGGTGGTTGTTGGGTGTAGTAGAATGGCTCGTGGTGATATCCGGGTGGTCCATAAGGTCCACTCATCGGAACATGATATTGTTCCGCCATCCTCTAAAAAACTGGAGCGTATTGATCCATACTATAACATTGGCGCTCCATCATAAACCCAAGTTGGTCTTTCCTAACCTCCATCCTTCCCATTCTATCACAAACATCTTAGAGTGATGCACGAGGAGCTCTCGCCATACCCACACAAGGTGCTCTAACAGGCGAGTCTTCTCTCATCAATCTTCCATCCGCTCCAATCAAAACTCTCAAGGTAATTCGGTCAATGGTATCACAAACAATCGGTGGACTAAGACTACTCATAACTTGATCACTTAAAAGCCCCATTCTTCGAGCTAACCTAGTCACAAATTGTCCACACACAATCATACTACCCGCTTGACTTCCAGGACCTTTCCTTTTCATCCATTTTTCTATCACCCAAGCCACATTAGCGTATTGCTCATAGTTCTTGTCCCTAAACATGCTCAATAACCACAAATCATTCTTTTGTATTTTATCATATCCCGTGGTTCTTTGGCAAACGGCAAAAGTAATCATCTTTTGAAGCACTCTCAAAAGTGGACTAGAAATTCTAGTGGCCGAGCTTCTAGATAAGCTCAATGGATCCTCATCCGGGCAAATTGATGCCCAAAATTCATTAGCATTAAAGCTTCCATGATCACGTTCCCTTCCTTGGAAATATACCTCAAATCCTTCCGCTTTTCGCTCATCTCTATTGTACAACTCCAAGTACTTAGCAAATTCTTTCAAAGTCAAAGAATGTCCCTTTCCACAAAGTCTAAAAGTAAAAATCTTCTTAGTTAACAACTCATCTCCTTCGGCATCTTCATCAAAATTAAAAGTAGAGAAAAACTCGAGAACAAGCTCCGCATAGATTTTCTCCCTACAAGTAAAAGCACGAATCCAAGCATCGGATTCAAAAATGACTTCATTACCCCCAACCTCTATCACTACTATCCTAAGCATCTCCCTTATTTGAGCTTCACAACCAAGCTCGTTCAAAACTCTAAAATCTACAATGCTAGGTGCAAGAATTTGTTTTGGCATTAAAAGACTGAGAGCATTGTTGTAGATGGTTTTGGTATCATTCGTACATCCAGGCCAGTTCAAAAATTGGTGATTCGGTGTTCCCATGAGTGCGGCACTTGCCGATTCGGTAGGCCTTCGCTTCTTTCCTCGTCTAGACGAGCCGGTTTCGTAATTTCCAGAACCTGGATTCTACAAAATGTTCATCACATACAAACATGTATTAACATTAGATAAGCGTTAGGGGTCAACGGTGATCCTATGATCGTGTTCTGATCATTATGTTTGTTTTTCCAAACGAAAAGTGTGGTGCACAATTTGGAATGTACGGCGTACTTCCTGGGAAAATTTCATTAAAAGTGTGGCGCACAATATGCAAAGTGCGGCGCACATTCTGGGTTTTTCAGCAAATGTCGGGGTAACACTAGTAACTAACCAAATCCGCAAACTAATTGGTTACAAACTAATAACAATGGCTAGAATCGAACACTAACCCATTCCCAATTCGTTCTAATCCACGACATTGCCTCATCTCCAAGGTTTTTCAAAAACCCTCTTTTTTATGTTTTTCAATTTTATCTTACATTCCTAATTCCTAATTAAATTATAGTTGTTCTCCAATTACTAAGAACCCTAATTGAAAATTAATCAAAAATTAAAAACTAATTAATTGAAACAAACATGAATTAAATATAAAAACTTACCCTAGACATGATCTCGAATGTGAAATTGGAGCAAAGACTCGAAAATATTTTTGGTGATGATTAAAAATCATTAGGTGGTTTTTGTGTGTTTTTTCTTTGTTTATAATGAGAAAAACGGGGTATATACACAAAATCCGCCCAGAAGAGCGGCGCACTTTTTGAAATGTGCGGCGCACATTCTGTGCGTCCAGACATGGTTTACTGTATTTTCATTTTAAAGTATACAAAACATAAAATTTTAAAAGAAAACCTCCAATTTCATTCGATAGAAAAAAAAACTTAAGGAGAACATTCCCTTCTTCTAAGACCATCCTAAAACTTCTAGGACTCTTAGATATTACTTTGTTTTATTTGATTATCTACATACAAAAAGATAAAACTGCATAAAAGTAACTAGGAGCCAATGATGCACTCATCTTTTCTTCCTTTCCTCTTAGTTGTAGCAGAAATTCAGAGGTGACATGATATCACTCTCCGTGTAACGTCCCGAGACCTCTCTATTGGTGTCCTTTGTCTCGTACACTTTTTCGTACCTCTTTCCACATGGATCAACAATGACTATGGCAACATGCCATTCACTATCTCCATCTTTAGCAATATTTTCAAATTTTCGCTTGTTACCCACTTGCCAATCTTTGTATTTCAATGATACGGGAAGTACTCCAAGCATCCCCACAATTTTCTTGTACACACAAATATCAAAGAAAGGGTTATGGTAGCTCATTTCACTTAGTGAAGCATCAAATAGTTCTTCCAGTTCCGTCCATGGTTGAAAATGTGGACCGTAAATCGGCATACCATTTTCATCCCTTTTCGTGGTGTAGTACTTATCATCTTCATCATCACTATCATCATATTCTTTTGCTTTTATCACATTATATGTTTGATGGACAAACCCATCAAAGCTAGTCATGATAGATTTTCCAACATCTACCTTTGCACCAACGGTGTGCAAAAACTTTCTTCCAACCACTAGTTGAATATCTCGATCAATAGGAATATCGAGAAGCATAAAATCGGCTAGTATTGTGGTTGTTCCTATTTGGCATAGAACTCCAAGCAAACGCCCAAATCCCTCCACGTAGGAGTCATCAAGCATTTTTATTCGATCAAACCTAGGTTTGACTCTTCCAACATCTAACATTTTGAAGATTCCAAGTGGCATGATATTAACATTCGAACTGATGTCTACCAAAGCATTGTATGTAGTTTTACCTTCCAACCTTATAGGTAGGACAAAATAACCCGGATCTTCTTTTTCTTTCATTACTTTGTTTTCACGGAGCATTTGGATTGCTACATCCTCATATTCTGAGGTTAATCCATCTTCAATCTTTAACTATCGAGCAAGACCCCATCGAAAATCATTTTATACTTATCACTATATTTTAATGTTCCAATGATTGGTCGATTCATGTTTAACAACATTACTCTTTCTTCAATGTCTTCCCTTAATTCTTCCATTGTTAGTTCTTCTCTAGTTAAGGGTTTATTAATGGTGAGAGAAGGTCCTTCACCATTATAGTTTAATTTGTAAGCATGAGCGGGCTGTTTTCCTTTGTTTTTTTGCTTTTCCACATATTACAAACAAATGTAGGAGTATCAACTCCCTCGTTTCAATAGGTGCTAATTCATCAAAGTCGAGATTATCAAGTATCTCGTCAATTTCTTCCAAGTCCAAGCTTTCATGCACTTTTGGCCATAAGGTGAGTATGCCACAAGTGATATCAATTTGTGTAGTGGCTTACTTTAGGAAAGATCTCCCAAATGTTGCACACGGTTCACAATCATCTTCTTCCGGATTGACGAAGAAGTCGACGAAAAATAATTCGTCCTTGGTCATAACAATGAGCTTCTTATCTATTTCTTTGTCCCCATTACGATGCGTTTTATAGGTTAAGCCAAGCTCCACTACAAGTTCATTGCTAACAGAACTCTTCTCCATTTCCAAGTCAACTTGCCCATCATAGGCAAATTTACCTTCCACATGAGAAGGCATTGAGTACTTTTCGCTAGGTGTCAAGTCTTCCAAACGATAGAAAGTTAGGACCTTTTGAATCCCACTATCGGCTGTATCCCTATATTAAGATCATGTACATTCTCCATCTGATTCAATCTTATCATTTAGGCTAATATGCTCATCCTCTCCCAAGCATAGCCTACATTAGTATGTTAGTGCCATAAAATCCAAATGACATTTCATATCCTGTAGTCTTAAGGCAACTCATTAGTTTCGATGAAAATCTCTTTTTAATTGTGTTATAAGCAAATTATGCGTACTGTTTTTCCAGTTGTGCGACGCACTTTTGAGATGTGCGGCGCACTTTTTCCCGATACAGAAAAGCCGGCGCACTTTTTGGAATGTGCGGCGCACTTTCTGCAAGAAGTTTTTTGTTCATAACTGTATGATCTATATACCAATCAAACAATGTTATAATACTTTTTCATAATACTTCCTTAACAAGTAGTCAAAATAAGAAATAGTGACCAAATTTTGTAAGATGTTCTCAAGTATTTTGCAAGAAATAACTATTTTTTCATTTCCGCTTGTTTCCTCATTTTCTTGTATTTTAAAGTTGTTAAAAATTCCAGAAAAATTACCACAAATCATGATAAATATCAAATAAGACATACCAAAGCAAATTATTCTACCAAAGAGTAAATTAAATAGAAAATAAATTTTTGAAAGAAAATATTTTTGGTTTTTCTTGAAATGCAATATTAACAAACACAAAATCTCAAAAAGCACAAGCACACATAAAGCAATTCTCATTTTTCAGCAGTAAGTGTTGAGAGTAAAAGGTTTTGGTGGTGTTTTGGGATTGTTTCTACCAACATTTTGAAAATTCGTACCAAATGTGCGATGCACTTTGTGAAATGTGCGGCGCACTTTTTATCTTTTTCGTTAAAAACTTTTCAGTTTGCCAGAAATCTGTACGGCGATTTATAATTTTTGTTTTACCAAGTATTGTTTCAAAATAAATAACTAATCAATCCCCGGCTGCGGCACCAAAAACTTGATGTTCGTTTTCAAGTCTTAATTTTTATTCAAGATGTTACCACACAAATGACTAGAAACATAAACACGGGCAAGTATACCCTTTCATGTATAGCATAGCTTAATGGTAAAGTCCAGTTCATTCCACTGGATTGTTGTTATCACAATATTAAAACAATTACCTCTAGAGTGTCACAAGTTCTAAAGATATACTTAGCAATTGGTATTAAAGGGTGCGTTTGGATAAGGTCAAAACCTTATGATAGATAGGTAGCAAGGATGAAATATAAGCACATAAACAATGTAAGACAACATACTGATTATTAATCGTGCATGCAACATCTAATTGATATGACAAGAATCCGGCTAAAGACTTTGTCATACCAACAACATTAAGATAAGTTTATGCTTGATTTTGATAACTAAGGTAGTATATGAGATTATGCAAGAGTTGGTATATGATTTAATCCACTAATCGTTACAAAAGTGATTAACAAGATTTATTTACTAGATGACATGAAACTCATCCATTCACATGAGTACTAGTCGATGATCATGGATGAATCCAACATATAACAATGGTCTTACGTAGTAACACATAATACATGAGTATCCAAATCACACTTATATTCAAGAACCCAGGGAAAAAGTGCGCCGCACAAAACTAATTGTGTGCCGCACTTTGCCCCAGCAAATCTAATATTCACATCTAATCATAAGGCTATTAAACCTTAACCAAGTGCACATCACACTACTCCATAATAACAGTAAACAAGATCATTTCAAACATATGTAAATCAAAGTAAAAGATTGACATAATTGAAATAAGAATTATACCACAAGATTATTTCAATAATTGCTTCCAAAGGATTTATAAGTTTTTGAACTTATTACAAATGGCTAGCAACACTTCTGAGTTTCTTGTTCCAGTACCAATACCATAAACCAACTAAGGTTTACTAACTCTAGTGACTATGATCAAGGATTTGGAGAAATCCTTGATTATTGTTTCTCCTAAACAATGGAGAAAGTGAGGAATGAGATATGATTATGCCTGGCCAAGGGTCCTATTTATACTTGAAATTTCGTAGGTTAGAAACCGTGGAAGTATATCAAAGGTTCCCCATAATAGCCATGCATAATTGTACTTAACTATGTAACTGTAGTAAAATGTGCGTCGCACTTGTTCATTTGTGCGTCGCACTTCATCAGGTGTAAATGTGCGCCGCACTTGTGAGTTTGTGCGCCGCACTTCTTGTTATTCTCCAAATTCGGGGTTCTTTGAATGTACGCCGCACTTCTCTAAATGTGCGCCGCACTTCTGCTCCTTTTCAGCATAATTTCTTCTTTAGCCACTTTATTCTTTATTTCTTCATTCTTTTTCTTTATGGTTTTTTTCTTGGCTACAATACAAACAATACCTTTTATTAGTATCAATTCAACTCATAATGTATTTATTTGCATAGCAAACAAGGACACATGCATCATTACAAACATGTATAAATGAGGCGTTATCAGTACCCCTTGCCCTCGTTGCGTTCCCCCTACTTGAACAACTTAGCCACCGGCTTGAGCTGGTGGTTCCTTCTGCTCGACCAAGACACAGACCGATCCCCTAGGGGGTCTCGGTTATGGCAAAACGAGGGACACCGAGAGCCTTTGGCTCTCGGTTGGCTGCCGAACCACACAAACAAACCAATCGAACCCTTATTCTTGTTTTAATAAATACCATAACATGTTTATATTAATTGTTTTTAAGATCAAATCATGTGTTCATAAATAAATTAAAAAGAATTAAGAGATCAAGGTTCTTGATATACCGTATACGTGATTAAACAAGGATTAGGAACATAAACACAAACACGTAGGAATCCAGGATCAAAACTGTTGGAAATACGTTTTTACGTATTTATGAAGGATCGGTCGCTCCAACGATATATTAATGTAATGGGCTCGTGATCTAGTTAGTAAACGTATAACTCGTTAAGCCCACATGTAGGGTGGGCTATATAACCCTTCCTAGCATGTTAGGAAGGGTAAGCTTTGCATTATTATTGAATCCAACATTTTCACTTTCTTTCTCTACCTCTCCTTCTCTCCTTTCTCTCTCTATACCCTCATCTCCTTCTCATCTATTCTTCTATTATTAAACAATCTATCAATTCAATCCATCCAATCAATCATGTAGAATAGACCAAGGATTACGTAGACCTACAATTGGTATCAAGAGCTAAGGTTAGATTGGTTTGTTCTTATTTTTATTTTGATTGATTTTGGTGGGTTTTGATTTTATCAAGCTTAAATCTTGAAAAAGTTTATGTTTTTATGCTTTAAATCATAGTCAAATCTTTGGATTTACTTATTTTATATAAATCATGAATTTCTTTTATATATTCAAATCTTGAAAAAGTTTGTGTTTTTGCAAATATTGCGGGTTGATTTTCCATTTTATTCAATTGATAGTCAAAATTTCTTTATTTTTATCTTTTCAATCTTGAATTTTTGGGTTTACGACAGGTTTTGTTGTTAAATTTGGTGGTCTAAATTTTTTGTCTCTCAGTTTTCTATTATATCAGTCCAAGTCCGGTTTTCATTAAATTTGTCTCTCAGTTTTTTATCCATGTTATATCAGTTTTTTGTCCATGTTATATCAGCTTTTTGTCCAAGTTTACCGAACATAGCCTTTTACCGAACAAGTGAATTTTTCCCGAACGAAGTTTTTCCCGAATCAGCACTTTTTCCCGAACCACCGTTTTTCCCGAACCAACATAGTTCCCGAACCAACATATTTACCGAACGAACATATTTACCGAACGAACATATTTACCGAACGAAGGTGTTTTCCCGAACAAGTGTTTTTGTTTTCCCGAACGGGTGTTTTTACCGAAGAAGCAACATTTTACCGAACGAAGTGTATTTGTTTTCCCGAACGAGTGTTTTACCGAACAAGCAAGTTTTACCGAACAAACTCGTTTTCCCGAACAAGCATATTTTCCGAACGAAGGTTTTTTTACCGAACGAGCAAAACTTTACAAAACGAACATATGTTTTCTCGAACGAAAGCGTTTCAAAACTGATTCAAACACAACAGACTCAAGACGAAGACTGACCCTCGCACCAACACCAACGACTCCTAGACTTTCGACCCAGACTCACTCACTCAACTCACACTCTCATCAACAAACCCATGACTCAAAACCAAACACACCCAAACTGACAACTCTTGGAAATTAAAACAAAGATTTGCCTCGACTCACACGACACCAGACCAACAACTCAAGACTCACAGACACCATACCCATCCTCGACCACACACAACCCAAACCAAACCAACATCCACAGACTCGATTCACACAGACTCGATTCACAGACCCACGCACAACCCAAACCAACATCCACCCCCACTCGACCTCATCACCCGACTAGAACCATTCAAAACAGTAAGATCTCAGTCTAACCCATCATCGATCGACGACTCTAACAAAAAATACAACAAGAAAAGTAAATACCTACCCGAGATCTCCATCAATATCTTGAAACACTTTTATCTTGAATACATGCATTCACAGTTGGTGTTGTGAGATTCGATTGGTGTTCTTTATTTGATTGGTGTTGTGAGATTCGATTTGTAGATTGTTGGTTTTATGTGTGGGTTTGATTCGGATGAGTGATTGATCGGTTTCAGAGAAGATGAAATTTGCTTCGAATCTATGATCCAACCATGATTAAATTCGGATGAGTGAGTGATTAATGGATTGGATCATTTTGTGGTTGTGTCATAGATTGAAGATTTTTCTTTTGGAGATGTTAGAGATGGGGATCTGGGATATAGAAAAGAGACGGTTATTGTGTGTGGCTGCGTATGGATTAGTGCTTAGGTGATCTTTATATATCCGAATATTAGGTTTAAGTTATTTTTAATTTATTTATCCCATAAATATGGATTGGGCATAGTTTGTCATTATACTAGTTTAGAATTGGTATTGGTATTGGGCCTATATACGAGTGGGCTTATGTGTTGCAATGAAACTGTTTGACATTTAGACGGTTGGTTTCAGATAAATAGGACATTGGCTAAATTTTGGATTGAACATTATTTTGCTTTTGTTATATTTGTGGCTCACACATTTAAACGTGATAAAACGTGGTGACAAATATAGCCCGAGTATCATAATCGTTATTGCACAAATTTTATGCCACAAATTTATCTTGGACAAAATTTGTCATATTAAGTTATATTTGGGTAATAATCGGGGCTTGACAAGGACAAAGTGACAAATTTATTTGACGAGATCGAGAAAATTGGCTACATTTGAATTTTTTTTAGTGGCTACGGATTTAATCAGATATTATTTGAAGTTGAAGACGGATTTCATCGATCAGTATTCCTTAACGTCACTGTTCCCCGAACTTCCATGGAATCGTTGACTTCGATGCTTCAAGAGGGAGAATTGCATCTAATGCAAGACAAAGCTAGAGAAAGTGATATCACTTCATTTCGAATGCTTCAGTATCATCTAATGAATCTTTCATGGCTTCAAGGAGGGAGCGAATTTATGACACTCTTTGGTCACGATCGTGATATATTCACGGAATTGATGTTCTTCAACTTGAACCAACTAGCAGAAAACCTCCACAATGAAGAATTTAATCACTGTGCATCGGCATTTGCATATAAGGCTCTTGTGACACAACTCACGCCTTTCCTTCAATTCAATATCGTCAAGTCTGAAAGTTAAGTGATTTGCCAATCATTTCTTCGAGACACACATACCGAGCTTCAAGTTTTCCGTGGTACACTTTTGAAACTCATGACATCGGTATCGTCTTTGATTTATGAAAGATCCCGACTTCAGCCAGCGTGTGATAATGGAGTGCAAGATTCTACGATGCAAGAGGAAAATGGTCATACGATTGACGCGTTGGAGGCTGCTAAAGTTTGCAAGGACATGGAATCAACAGTCAAGTATGACGTCAGCAACACGTCAGGGAATGTTACAGACATCTCTTATGATGACACCATACCCATTTATGACGAAGAGCCTACAAATATGGTACAATGTAATGTTGTATATGATGTCTATGCCGATGAACTAACGCATATTGAGCATTCCGAACTGTTGGATATGTAAATCTATGATTATGTTTTAGAGAGAGAAAGAGATAGAAAGATGGTGGATTTCACACTTCTAGAGAGAGAGTTTAAGAGAACTATGTGTAATTCAAAATGAAATCACCACCCTCTCCATCAATGGAGAGGGTTTATATACCAAGCCCATAAGATGGGCTTGGGCTTACATTTGGGCCGGCCATACAAGCATGGACCGGACTTTTCCTTGTTTAGTTAATTAAATGATATCTAGACTACGAGCTACAACTTAATATATTGTCGGAGTGACCGAATCTTCCTAAATACGTAAAAACGTATTTCCAACAATCTCCCCCTAAGGGAGGTCACTCCAAACAAGGGCGTTACCCAAGTTACAATAATAAAATAAACCTAGCATACTATGCTTGTCTTGAGCTCGTAGTCTTCGTCTTTCTTTTCTTTTTCTTTTCTAGTGAACATGCTGATGTGATCTTTGATATCAATCTTGAGCATTAATCTCTTGTCTTGATCTTGTGCGTCCATCACTTGTGATCTTCGCCTCTTTGTGACTTCATGTCCCACATACTTATACCTTAGTAATTCTTGAAAGCTTCAGAGTTCAATACAGCGGAAGACTTAACTTTTAGGCTTTCTTGAATTAGATGAGATATTAAGTAAATAAAGTATAAGCATGCGGGGACGACTTCTTCTTGGATCCCGCAACGCCACCGTCTTCAAATGTCGCAACATAAGTAGACACGAACGAAATGGCTTTGAACATTTCATTCTAATTCGGTAGCATTTTACCTCCGGTCGGTGAAGACCGTTGGACGATATAAAATATCGTACTTGTGGCAGATAGATTTAATTAAAAATCTCCTTGACAAGACTTCGCGGGTAAACCCGTTCTCTTTACTCGACCGTCCAAAGCTGACTGCGAACGTAAAGAGTGAATCATTTGGATAAAATTATCCGCATGATTGAAGCCGTCAATTCTGATTCTTGGAACAAGTGAAATTCAATTAAGAACCGCACCATCGTTGCTTTCCAGTTGTCACGAGCTTGATTCATATTGAATCTTGCAAGTTACCTACCAAGTGCTGTTTGATGTTAACACTAGAAGGATTTCCACTCATCACTGTGAACACTAAGGTATCACTCTGAGTGTTCTGGCAAGATCACTGAGATTTTGTGTAGAGGCCTGGAACGTGTTTAAATTCATTTAAGAATTAAACCACTGTTGCTTTCCAGTTATCACAAGTTTGATTCATAAATAATCACACAAGTCACCTACCATGAGCTTTTTAATGTTCGCTCAAGAAGGATTTCCATCTTCATTATAAATACTTTCGTATTACTCGGATGTTCAGGCAAGATCATGAAGATTTTGCGTAGGACTCTTAAAATCTTCCTTACTTTTCACAGTGTGTGAAGAAGCAAAGAAATATGGAAGTGTGTCCTAATGAGATATTTGATGATCTCAAATGGCTCTAGACTCGATCGTGCATTTTGGATTTTAGTGATCGGAGGCTGGAGAGGAGTGCCACCATTTCAATACCAATTTATTCGGAGTGAATAAATCAATAGATAATGTGTTGTCTCCGTGTGATTAAAACAAATACCTTTTGAGAGATATCTGAGTTAGCTGGGATGGGTTGTGCATTGCATCACTGGGTCCATGATGTCTTATCTTCAATATCAAGCATCATTAAAAATGATCTCAGTAGCATATGTATTGACCCGGTTTCTGCCTAAAGTTGTAAGGAGGGCTTCTTTCTTTACACCCTTTATCATTACAATTCTTTTTCATTCTTCAACCCCTTCAATGCTTATCAATACGTCATAACTAGCACCTTGTTGTGATTGTTCCTGTGCTAACTTAAGTGCTTGGTCGGTATTCAGCTACGTTCACAATCTTTCTCCATCTTTCCTAAGGACTACTATTTCTAGCTATGGAATGTCCTTAGGAAGATTCCTCCGGTTCTGGAAGAATCATAGGACTTAACCTATCCTACCATCTTTATGTCACCACAATCTTCATCGTCGTGAAATAAATGGGTTTTGGGTAGGTATAAATCACCATGAAATCCATTTTTGATATGTAAATCTATTTTGCTCCCCCTTAACATATGCCACGATATTCGAAAACATTTCGCGTATGTCGGGATGAGCCAGCACATTAAGTCAAACTATTTGTGATAATATCCCATATTAAATCACATTTTCTCCCCCATATTAAAAATATTAACCCAATCGATGTTTTTAATATCAATTGATTTAATGAAGTTTTAACAAAGGTTTTGGGAAGAAAAATGCAAGTCCATTTTATCTTCATGATATCAAACGTATGAGATATGATAACGATTTGTAACATGATCACATATTCACCATATTAGAAAAGAATTGATAAGGTTGGACCTGATAGATGAGAACATCATATGATAAGATCAAATGGTTCTTGTCAGCATATGTTGGTCGCCTCGTCACGTCTGAAGTCATCTCTTGACACCACGTGTACGATTGGTATTGTTGTCTTGACACCAGTTAGTAAGCTTGGCACGTTCGACATCGAAGATTCTGAATGCTTGACAATTGCTCCACCCAATTGTTGACCCGTGTTCTACTGAAAGAGCTGTAGTCGTCGGTTGAGTAGTCCCATCGTCGAGTATATAGGTACCAATTGTAGATTGCTATGGTTGTAGAGATGATAGCTTTATAAGAACAAGACTTCTCTTGTTTTAACAAATAAATGCACTGAAACGTACATAGATTTGCGTGAGACTAAGTTATAAAGTAAACTTGATCCCTTACAAGGTTTTAAAGTAAACCTTGCCCGAGAAAATTAATTCCCGTTGTGAGCCAAAGCTTTCATAAGAAATACTTGACTTTAATATGAAAATCGGGTTGCAGTCAGAAATAACTACAAGCCATATGGGCATGTTTTATGAAATATTTACAACTTTTGTACGAACTCTATTTATGACGCCGTGTCGATATTAATCAACATTTCTAAGGCCGTAAAATTATCGTACCAAAAGACATGCCTTTGAAAAATAAAGTAAAAATATTTTGGATTTTTATGAATTTTTCAATTTTTTTGGTTTTTATATGGTTTTATATTTTTCTATTTTGCTTTTGTGGATAAAAATATAAAAAATATATACAGATGATCACCAAGGATACGGAGAATAGTTTTACCATCACTATTCTTTCGCTTCATCTGCCAGTTCTTTAAGAGTCTCAGGCGAGAAGGTTCTCATTCCTAGCTTGTCAGCCAAAAATTCAATTCGAGCGCGATCTAAAGCCTTCGTGAAAATATCCGCCAATTGATACTCATATCGGATAAAGTAAAGCTCGATTACTCTATTTTCCACTTGCTCCTTGATGAAATGGTAGCGAATGTCAATATGCTTCGACCGGGAGAATTGAACATTGTTGCAGCATAAGGCAATTGCACTCTTGTTGTCGCAGTACATCGGAATTTTGTTGAAACCTAGACCGTAGTCGGTTAATTGCAATCTCATCCAAAGAATTTGAGCACAGCAACCGGACATAGCTATGTATTCTGCTTCCGTACTTGAAATTGCATCGCTTTTCTGCCTTTTCGATGCCCAACTGATTAGTCGATCTCCTAGTAGTTGCAAAGTTTCACTCGTGCTACGCCTTGTATCTTGACAACCCGCGTGATCCGCATCTGCATATGCCATAAGTGCAATCGAAGAGTCCTTCGAATACTAAAGTCCCCGATTAATGGTTCCTTTAAGATATCGAAAGATCCGTTTCACAGTAGCCAAGTGTAACTCAGTAGGCCGAGTTTGATACCGAGCACACATACATATAGCAAACTGAAGATCAGGTCGACTAGCTGTGATATACAGAAGAGTACCGATCATTCCACGATACAGTGTCGGATCAACGGCAACTCCATGTGGATCTTCATCAATCTTAGTTCGTTCCACCATTGGAGTATCCACGGGGTCGCAAGATTCCATCTTATATTTCTTAAGCGATTCAAGGGCATACTTGGATTGATTGATAAAGATGCCTCTGGGACTCTGAGATATCTGAACACCTAAGAAGAATGATACCTTGCCCATCATTGACATCTTAAACTTGGAAGACATGAGTGTCCCAAACTCATCCGATAAGGTTTGGGTCGAGGCTGCAAATATAATATCATCAACATATATTTGTACCATAATCATATCTTTACCTCGTTTTTGAATGAACAGCGTGGGATCCACCTTGCCTTTAGCGAAGCCTTGCGTAATGAGGAATTGTGACAATAGATCATACCATGCGCGAGGAGCTTGCTTCAACCCATAGAGAGCCTTCTTAAGCTTGTACACATGATTAGGATATTTAGGATTTACAAAACCATCCGGCTGTTGAACATAGACCTCTTCCTTGAGTTCACCATTAAGAAATGCCGTCTTCACATCCATCTGAGAGACGATCATATTCATGTGGGCTGCATAAGCGAGGAATAGTCTAATAGCTTCCAAACGGGCAACAAGTGCAAAGGATTCCATAAAGTCGATGCCCAATAATTGCTTGTATCCACGAGCTACTAGACGAGCTTTGTTCTTCAGTATTCCGCCTAACTCATCGAGTTTCACTTTGTAAACCCATTTCAAAGTGAGTAACTGCACTTGATCCGGGCATGGGAGAAGTTCCCATACTTCAAGACGTATAAATTCATTAAGTTCTTCTTGCATAGCTTCTATCCAACATGATTGAGTAAAAGCTTGTTGCCATGTCTTAGGTTCAACTTCAGTGAGAAAAGCATCAAAGTGACAAAACATTGCACTTTCTTGTAACTGACTTCGTGTGGATACCGGACGATTAGGGTCACCAATAATAGAATCTATAGGATGATCCTTTGTCCACTTGCTGTCATGTTCACGAATCCGTGGATTGGAGTAAACCGTAGAAGGAGCTACCTCTAAGGTGGACGACCCGGCTTGATTAGGATCGGGAATTGGTACACCAAAGAATGGAAGTTCACGCATTTGAGCGAATTCCAAATCGTGATCATCGTCATCCTCTTCATCATCAATAGGCATGACATGGGTAGTTGAAGCAGGTGTTGGTTGAGAATTACTTGTTGATGGTATATCTTGACCAATTGTAGGTGCAGACGTATCTGATTGTGCAACGGTTGCTGGAGCGACAACTTCGGTTACCAGAGCTATTACCTCAGGTTCTGGAGCAACAATACTTGGAGGAGTAAAGAATTCATCAAAGAACGGTTGAAACAACGTATCCCATTCAGTCCTAGAAGGTGGTGTAAATGATGATGAAGTAGGGTTGTTTGAGACAAGACCAGAACTAATGTTACTGGGTCCCATTTCATGAAGTGCGGGTTCAGAGCTGCTTTGCTCAGAAGCCATTGCTGTCAGCTCATCAAAATCAACATTCATAGTTTCGAGGATCTTGCGAGAGTTACGATTGTAGATTCGGTATGCCTTCTTTGCGGGTGCGTAACCAATGAAAATACCAATATCAGCCTTTGTTTGAAGTTTTCCCAAATTGTCACCATCATTATTTGGATAGCAAAGAGAACCAAATACATGAAGATATGATAAATCTGGTACTTTTCCATGGAGAAGCTCATAAGGTGTTTTACCATGGCGTTTACGAATTAGGGCCCGGTTTTGGGTGTACACTGCTGTAGATACTGCTTCTGCCCATAAAAACAATGGAGCCTTTGCGTAAATTAACATCGTTCGAGCAGCTTCCATAAGTGTGCGATTTCGCCTTTCAACGACACCGTTTTGTTGTGGAGTGCGAGCAACGGATGTTTCATGAGAAATGCCAACTTCTTCATAATAATCACGCAAAATTTGATTCACAAATTCCGTTCCATTATCAGTACGAATGCGTTGGACAGTAGTGTTGAGACGCACTTGAATCATCTTGAGAAATCCGATGATGAATTTAGGTGCCTCATTTTTTGTTTTAAGAAATTTCACCAATGTAAACCGAGAGTAATCATCGACAATGACGAGGATGTACTTTTTACCACTAAGACTTTCAACACGCATTGGCCCACAAAGATCCATATGCAACAGATAAAGTTTCTCTTGGTTGGTGTCTTCAGTCTTGGGTTTGTAAGACTTCTTAGTGCTTTTCCCCATTGTACACGCGAAACACAAATGATCCTTGTGAAATGATAGTTTAGGAAGACCACGAACAAGTTTGTTTTTCGCCAAGTGATTAATAGCGTCAAAGTTAAGATGAGATAACCGTCGATGCCATAACCATGACTTAGGCTTCGATGCTTTGGAGAGAAGACATACGGGAGAAGCGGCCATCATGTCTTGTAGAGACAAAGTATACAAGTTATTCCCTCGAGTACCTTTCAATAAATCAACCCCTTCTAAATTACGAATGAAGCAGGTATGCTCTCGAAAAGCAACTTCTAGGTTTGAATCACAAAATTGTCCCACAGAAAATAAGTTGTGACCAAGACCTTCCACGTAATACACTCTCGAAATTATAACATTCCCAATATGATATTCACCATAACCCATTATCTTTGCAATATGATCATTTCCAAATCGAACCGTACCAAGAAACTTGCTGACGAAATTTCTGAGCTGAGAGCGATCCCCGGTCATATGCTTGGAGCAACCAGAGTCCAAATTTGAAAATTTTGGACCACCTGTTTTCAATAACAATAGTAGACAATGCATTGGAAACTATTAGTTCTGGAGTGTTACCAGATACAGATATAGAATTATCAGAATTGCTAACATTTTTGAGACCCTTAGATTTCCTGCGTTTTCTAATGTGAGTTTTTGCACTAACAGGTTTTACTGTTCCAACTTTCTTAGGTTTTGGATTATTCGCGGGCACTACAGTGGGAGTAGACCTATTTAAAGGGCACTTGGTTCCTACAGTAGTGTCAGTGTTCCTAGTTAAAGGACACGCTTGTGTTTTTGTAGCCTTGGTACTCCTAGTTAAAGGAAACACTTTCTTCACTTCAGTGAGAGTGAACCTAGTTAAAGGGCACATATTTCCTACTATAGTGAAAGTTCTACCAGTGGGCGCCACATCCAACCAACTTGGGTTAACACTTTCCCAGTCGGTTTCCATTCTAATCCATTTTTCTGGGCATGCATTTCATTCACATGGTCAATAAGGCAAGAATCATGACGACTAGAAAACATACATTCATTGCAATTCCAACACTTCAAATTAGAATTCACAGTAGGCTTAGAACGCTGCACAACCGCAGAGCCTTTAGTTTTAGCTACATGATTCTTTTTATTTAAAACAGAAATAACATTCCTAGGATGGGCTTCTACTTTCTTCTTCACTTGACTACTAGATGGGGGCAAGATCCTATCATTCTTCTTGTTTCTCTTAAGCTTAGATCTTTGAGCCTTAGTAGTGGTGCTTACTCCTGTAGAAGGCAACACGAGAATAAAGAAGCTGGTTTTGATTCCGCCTTATCTTTAGTGACCAAAGTTTGAGATGGTTTAGTCCTTGTTAAGTGGTGTGACGGCTATAAGGTTCCTTTTGATTGCACTAGAGGACGATGCTGAGACAGTGGTTGCGTTATCCACAACATTCTTACCTTTTAGAGTACGAAGTGTTTCCTTTAACTCAGCCAAGACCAGATTCTTATCACAAATTTGTTCCCTCAAATCAGATATTTCCATCGACTTTCGATTCAATTGTTCAATCAATGATTGATTTTGTGCAGTGGTATCAACACATGCGGGCTTTACTGAATCGAAGAGTCGTGTATTTTTCTGTTTTAAGTTATCAACTTTGGACAAAATCTTGGAAACTCGATTATCTAGATCAAGTTTAAAATTCTGAGCGGCCTCAAGTACGTTCACACAGTTAAGCTCCTTAGATTTCTCTATGTCTATCGGCAAAGATTGAGCAACTTTGTCACTTGGCTGACGCTGTTTTGATTGTAAATTCAATTGAAAATTCTTTTTAAAGTTTGCATCATCGATATTAACACCTTCGAATGACGTTTCAAAGATTTCTTGAATAAATTGTTGCTTGCATTCAAGCGAAATACAATGTGTTTGAATCTCATCAAAACGTTTTGAAAGTGAAGAATATGAATCTTGAAGCTTTAAAAATTCAGCGTCAGATTCGTGACAAGTACTATCTACCATAGTATCCACAGATTCAACATTATGCACAATAGAATCATCATCAACACTTTTATTCACACAGACGGAAACTATATCATGAGACATCACTTGCTTCAGAAGCTGATCATTTTGGCGTGAAACCCGTTCTATTTCAAGTAAACTGTTTTCATAAGCATCATCCATTTCATTGAAAACACGTCTAACTTCTTCTATTTCCAAAAGAAAATCTTGATCAAGATTACTAAGACAAGCTTTAACATTCTTTACAAACGGAACAATTTCGTCTCGAAACGCAGCTCTCGTGTGCTCAAAATTCCATTCACCTTCCGTTATGGCCGAAGCCGTCGTACGTTCCAAAATGACCTTGTCAAAATCGGCTAAGTGTTGGTGAACCGCATTTAAGTTAACGGACGCCTTGCTTACCGGTGAAATTAACTGTGTTAAATCCGTTTTGACAAGTGTAAGAGACGTACTAGGAAGGTTTTCATTT
Source organism: Glebionis coronaria (assembly GCA_025667525.1). Classification (NCBI taxonomy): domain Eukaryota; kingdom Viridiplantae; phylum Streptophyta; class Magnoliopsida; order Asterales; family Asteraceae; genus Glebionis; species Glebionis coronaria. The sequence goes on from CM046882.1 coordinate 521,444,385, forward strand.
GACAAATTTTAGGACACAAGAACTGTCAATTCTGCTAATTCCTTTTGTAAACGAATGCGTGTCTTTTTCGAAAATTGATCTTTGTTATGTTGATCATAATCAATTGTATGGAATTTTGAAAACATTTTAGAATGAGTTTCATCCGCAAGTGATTGTGTCTCCTCAGTACTACGAACAAAAGGTGCTTCTTTCGATTTGCCAATTATGGTCATATCATAAAGACCGGGAATATATTCCTGAGCTTGTTTTGCATAACCGAGATTAGGTGGTAAATCTTGAAGACGGTTAAGTTCGAGTTCTTTAAATGATTTAGTTAAAAGATGAACTTTTTCTGTGGAAGCATATTGTTTTAAAAGTTGTTGTTCTTTGAATTTAAGAAGTTTGGTAGCATTAATTTCTGATTCAAACTTTTTAGACTCGAGAGTTTCGAAATCCATTTTAAGTTTCTGAAAATCATTGACAACCGACTCTTTTTCTTTTAATTCATTGGAAAGATTAGCTTTTAATGATTCAATTTCTTTCAAGTGTTCAATCTTTTCAAAATGAAATTGGTCAAATTCAGAAAATGTTATTTTCTCTGCTTGAGGGACCATTTCAAAAGTTTTGACCTTTTATTTATGCAACGCAAGCTCAGCAGTTAGGGTGGAATTCGTATCTACGGATTGTCTGAGGGCCATATGCATTTGATCAATAATATGTTTAAGCACCATGACTAAATAATGTTGAGCATAAGATTCCATACCCGTCGTAGCATTTGGTTGAGGTTCACTCAAATGTGTAGGATTGGGTACCACATCATTTGAGTTACTAGTCCCCGAATGCTGTTCGAGGTTGTCATTTGCATGCCTAACTTGATGTTGGTTATCATCAATATTATTAGATGTGGTTGGTACCTCACTGACGACATCAGAACCGTAGTGAGAGAGATTAGCAACGAGAGCAGCTTGGGCAGAGTGAATGTCATCACAATTCAAATCGTATGCATCAAGATCATCTGCTTGATAAGCTACATTAGAGGTAGAAACGACTGCAATGCCTTCAGTATCTGCTGCCCCTGGGTCTGTAAGAAATGCTAACTCCTCTGAATCCAAGATCTTCCCCTTAGACTGAGCATCAACCAAATACATCTTCTCACGAAACCATGCATCATCCCTTCTCCTCTTCGGTTGAGTGCATTCCCTAGCCATATGACCTTGTCCTCGGCAATTGTAGCAAGTCACAACCTTTTTAGGACCAATAGGACTTCCATTTCCACTAGCTTGAGAATTCACAGCTTGATTGTTCCCAGTCCTTGTAGGAGGTCCATATGAATTTTGCCTTCCCTGAATAGGTTGCACCGTCACTTGACCATCTTGAACAGTGGCTTGTTGTCGAGGATTTGAAGAGGTGCAGAGCTGATTGTTTGTTGGTGGAAATCCTCTAGTTGAAACAAGTTTTGACAAGTAGGCAGTGAGATGGTTTAGTACATCAGTTGGCGTATCATTTGGAGTAAAGACCGGTGCTTGGATTAGTGGAAGTTCATTAGAGTAGAAAGCTTGTGCTGGTTGTGCTTCTATTGGAAAATATCCTTGCTGAGGAGTATAGCCCATTGGAGAAGTGTTGGCTTGTGATGGTGATGTCTGATATGGTGGTTGTTGTGGAAAAGATTGTTGATGAACACTTTGTTGATATGCTTGCTGTGGCATCATTGGTGGTTGATAACATGGTTGTTGTGGTTGCTGATAGGTGTGTGGTGGTGGTTGCTGCAAGTATGATGGTTGTTGATAAGTATAAGCCATGTTTTGTTGAGAAGCATACATTGCAAGTGGATCATGAACTTGAGGTGTAGACAACCGAGCCTCGATCACATGGCATTCGTGTTGTTGAAGAAAAGCTTGAAGTTGATCCACATTGGTGTTATGCAAGTCCTTTGCCAATTTAACATCCGTCACGTATTTTTTCCATTCTGGAGGAAGAGTGTTCAAATACTTGGTGTTCAATTGAAAGATAAGAATTGCCATGCCATAGATATTTAGCTCATTCAACAATAGGGTAAATCTCATATAGTAGTCATTGAGAGTCTCCCCTGGCACATAGGCAAACTTATCAAAAGTATCATAAAGCTTACACTCTCGTTCTTGTTTAGTTAACGAGGTGCCTTGCATTAGAACACGAATTCTATCCCATAACTCTTTGGCAACTTTATGTTTGCTGACGAGTTTGTAGACATCTGGAGGAAGGGCTTGGAGAATGATGTTTGTAGCATACTTATCACATTTATCTTGAATCTTCATATCTCCAGTCAATTCACCCGTTGTGCGAGGACGAGTAGTTGTACCTTCCGTCACTGTACCATAATCTAATGGTCCATTGAGCACCGATGCCCAAATAAGATGTCCGTTCTCCTTGTTCAACATATAAAGTTCCATTCAGGAAGTCCAATCCTCGTACATAGACTTCTCCAACATTGGTGGACGATTATCCGTACCCGAGAGGATGGACTTATCCGTAAGAGATGTGTACTCCATTTCTATAAGTTAAGATTTACAATCTTGATCGGTCAATGAAAGAAAGTAAATGTGTTTGTTATAGTGTGTCAAAAACGAGAAATAATGTTAAAATCCTCTAAATTATGTTCTCGATAAACCAAAAATTCCAAGATGAAATTGCACACAAAAACACGTTTTTGAAAAAATGTTGGATCGTACTTAGATCGCACTCGGATCGTACTAGTGATCGTACCCAACGATCGTACTCAGATCGTACTGGTGATCGCACTCACTATGATCGTATTCAGATCGCACTAGTGATCGTACCCAACGATCGTACCCTGATCGCACTCCCTTATCACAACAAGTGATCGCAGTGGTGATCACAGTGAGTGATCGTACTATGGATCGCAACGAGTGATTGTACTATGGATCGCAACGTGTGATCGTACTATGGATCGCAACGAGTGATCGTACTCTACAATCGTGGTGATGGATCGTACTCTAAGCTAAATGAGCTATCGCATTGAGCACTCTTACCTTGATCGTAGTATGGATCGTACTAGGCAATCAGATTGATGGATCGTAGCAAGGATCTTAGTTATGATCGCAGTTAGATCGTAACAATGGATCGTGACTATGGATCGCAAGTAGAAACCCCCAGGGTTTATGCAAACACAAAGTCAGATCGTACTGAGGATACAACTTACCACTTTTCTCGGACAGTACAAAAACACAATCAATTCGAGATTCTAAGCCAAAATATGAATCAAACAACCAAAACATTTTGTGTTTTTAACCCAAATAACAATACCAAATCACTATAACAAGTAACAAGATGAAGTATATCAAGATTAATCCATAAAAACAAAAAAAAAATGGTTCGTATGAAAATGGATCAAAAATGGCGAGAGAATCAAGAACACAAACACAAGAACTAAACAATCATCCCATGGCTCTTGATACCATTTGTTGGATATGTAAATCTATGCTTATGTTTTAAAGAGAGAAAGAGATAGAAAGATGGTGGATTTCACACTTCTAGAGAGAGAAAGTTTAAGAGAACTATGTGTAATTCAAAATGAAATCACCACCCTCTCCATCAATGGAGAGGGTTTATATACCAAGCCCATAAGATGGGCTTAGGCTTACATTTGGGCCGGCCATACAAGCATGGACCGGACTTTTCCTTGTTTAGTTAATTAAATGATATCTAGACTACGAGCTACAACTTAATATATTGTCGGAGTGACCGAATCTTCCTAAATACGTAAAAACGTATTTCCAACAATCTCCCCCTAAGGGAGGTCACTCCAAACAAGGGCGTTACCCAAGTTACAATAATAAAATAAACCTAGCATACTATGCTTGTCTTGAGCTCGTAGTCTTCGTCTTTCTTTTCTTTTTCTTTTCTAGTGAACATGCTGTTGTGATCTTTGATATCAATCTTGAGCATTAATCTCTTGTCTTGATCTTGTGCATCCATCACTTGTGATCTTCGCCTCTTCGTGACTTCATGTCCCACATACTTATACCTTAGTAATTCTTGAAAGCTTCAGAGTTCAATACAGCGGAAGACTTAACTTTTAGGCTTTCTTGAATTAGATGAGATATTAAGTAAATAAAATATAAGCATGCGGGGACGACTTCTTCTTGGATCCTGCAACGCCACCGTCTTCAAATGTCGCAACATAAGTAGACACGAACGAAATGGCTTTGAACATTTCATTCTAATTCGGTAGCATTTTACCTCCGGTCGGTGAAGACCGTTGGACGATATAAAATATCGTACTTGTGGCAGATAGATTTAATTAAAAATCTCCTTGACAAGACTTCGCGGGTAAACCCGTTCTCTTTACTCGACCGTCCAAAGCTGACTGCGAACGTAAAGAGTGAATCATTTGGATAAAATTATCCGCATGATTGAAGCCGTCAATTCTGATTCTTGGAACAAGTGAAATTCAATTAAGAACCGCACCATCGTTGCTTTCCAGTTGTCACGAGCTTGATTCATATTGAATCTTGCAAGTTACCTACCAAGTGCTGTTTGATGTTAACACTAGAAGGATTTTTACTCATCACTGTGAACACTAAGGTATCACTCTGAGTGTTCTGGCAAGATCACTGAGATTTTGTGTAGAGGCCATGGACCGGGCTTTTCCTTGTTTAGTTAATTAAAAGATATCTAGACTACGAGCTACAACTTAATATATTGTCGGAGTGACCGAATCTTCCTAAATACGTAAAAACGTATTTCCAACATGGGATGGAAAACGTATTTCCTATTTATATTGAGCATTCCGAACCTATTTATGACAAACATGGGATGGAAAACGGTGATAGTTTTACCACTTTAAATTCATCCGATGTGCGTCATAATGGGGGAGAGATTGTTCAGAATGCTATAGTACATCATGATAAACGCTTTATGACTGCTTCGTTAACTGATTCCGATTCCGAGATTAAAGAGCTCGAAACGATCGTAGCTCAGAAATCTAAAGAGCTTGAGGATGCCAAAATTGATTTTTCAAAGAAAACGGACAAATTTGAAAAGTATTTTGAAAAACTTGAAAAGTCAAACGTTGTTCTTGAACAAAAATTGGATCAAACTGTGCTAGATTCTAAAGCTGAAAAGGATAATCTTTTGAAACAAATTAAGTTGCTTGTATCTAAATTGGCATCCCAAGATAACTTGCTCAAATAGAATGAAACTTTAAAGGCTCAAGTACAGGAAAAGGTCTTTGCTATAGCTGCATTGAAAAACGAATTGAGGAAGACTAAAGGAACTAGTGTGGACACTAAGCTTGAAAAACCATCAATCTTGGGGAAACCGCCTACAAATCAGTTCATTTGACAACCGACTGCATTTAGATCCGAGCGATCACAATCCTCGAGACCGCGGTTTGCCTCCCAAGTTGATATGGTTCATCTATCTAGTCCAGTCACTCCACCAACTAGGGCCAATGTGTCTAAAACAGCTTTTGCAAGACCTAATCACATGATTGCATCTAGTCTCCCTAGACATAGTCCAAAGAACACGTCTCGAACTAGTTCAAATGACGTTCGCCATACATTTGGTCTAAGGGAAGCTAAGCAAAAGACACAAGTAAGAGATAGGAATTTCAAACCTAGTCAAATGCCTTCTAGTTTACCCAACACTGCTAACCTTAGCATGTCACATCCTAGGAGCATCAATCAATCAACTAGGAATTACTCGGACATTAAATATGCTACTTGTAAAACATGTAGAAAATGTGTCTTTACGAAAAATCATGACTCTTGTGTCAAGCAATTACTCAACGAGGTGAACTCCCGTGCTAGACTTAAATCCCAGTGGATAGCTAAAATAAAACGCATTGGTAAAGTTTGGCGCCCCACTGGTAGAACTTTCACTCTTGTAGGAAATGAGTGCCCTTTAACTAGGATAGTCTCCGATTCTACTAAGACTACTAGGGAGGAAATTGATAAAGATGATACATCACTTAAGCCTAAACTTAAGGTTTTCTATAAAAGGAAACGTTTGCCAGTTAAGATAAGTGAATCATCTACTTAGGTCGCCTCTGACACAAGTAAAGCCAACTGTGAACCCCCCACGTGCTTCTATAATTGATATCGCTAACCCACGTCAAAGCATGCAAATTCCTAATGAGAATGCAGGTACCAAAGTTGATGTTCCAAAAGAACAAAGCGGTCCAATCGTTGTATACCGTTCAACTAAGGACACTCTTAGAGTTTGGTTGCTGAAGAAGCAGATATCGGAGAAACAAGTGTCTCAGGGGATTCATGATTAAGCTTACCAGTGGCTCATAGATAAATCACAGTCTGTGACCCGTTCATCAAAGAAAGGAAAGTTTATTGCCGATGATAAACTTATCTTAACAACGAGAAATTAATTTTTTCTCGGGCATGAGCTTATGTTAAAAACATTCGAAGTTTTTAAGCTCATGCACAACGGCTTGCAGTCACATGTCAGATTGTAACCCGTGATTCTAAGAAAGGAAAGTTTATAGCCGATGATAAACTTATCCCCATTGACGAGAAAGTAAATTTTCTTGGACACGAGCTTCCGTTAAAACTATTCAAAGGTTTTAAGCTCGTGTAAAATGGCTCTTCGTTAAATGACAGATGATGACCCGGACTTCAGAGACAGGGAAGTTTATCTACGCAACGATAACTTACCCTCAAAACGAGAAATTAAGTTTTCTCAGACACGAGCTTATCTTAAAACCATTCAAAGGTTTTAAGCTCGTGTATATGGCTCTTCGTTAAATGACAGACGATGACCCGGACTTCAGAGACAGGGAAGTTTATCTACGCAACGATAACTTACCCTCAAAACGAGAAATTAAGTTTTCTCGGACACGAGCTTATCTTAAAACCATTCAAAGGTTTTAAGCTCGTGTATTTGGCTCACATTCAAATTACAGTCTGTGACCCGAACTTCAGAGAAAGGGAAGTTTATCTCGCCAACGATAACTTACCCTCAAAACGAGAAATTAAATTTTCTCGGTCACGAGCTAAAATTAAAACCATTCAAAGTTTTTAAGCTCGTGTTTAAGGCTCATCATTAAATATCACATGATGACCCGATCTTCAAATAAAGGAAAGTTTATCGCCTATGATAAACTTATCCTCATTAACGAGAAATTAAATATTCTCGGACACGAGCTTACATTAAAACTATTCAAAAGTTTTAAGCTCGTGTAAATGGCGTATAATTATATTTCAGATTATGCCCCGGACTTCAAAGAAAGGAAAGTTTATCGCCGATGATAAACTTATCCTTACAACGAGAAATTAATTTTTTCTCGGGCATGAGCTAATATTAAAAACATTCGAAGTTTTTAAGCTCATGCACAATGACTTACAGTTAAATATCAGACTGTAACTCGGACTATAATTTTAGGAAAGCTTATCTTTAATGATAACTTATCCTCGTAACGGGAAATTAATTTTTCTCGGTCATGAGCTTGTAGTAAAACATTCCAGGCTTTTTAAGCTCATCAAGGAAAGTGTATCTTTTAAATAAGAGAACTTTTCCTCCTAACGAGAAATTTACCTTACTAGGTCATGAGCTTTACGTTAAAACATTCAAAGTTTTTCAAGCTCGTGAAAACGACTTCTAAGTAAATGTCAACTTAGGACTCGTTCTTCAGTTAAAAGGAAAGTTTATCGCCGATGATAAATTTATCCTCACAACGAGAAGTTTACAACTTCTCGGACTTGATCTCGTTTTGTAAGATATTCAACATCTTAAGCTCAAGTAATTGGTTTTCAAAACATTGAACACAATTTTTCGAGAATTTCTCAAAAAGTTTTTCTAAATCTTTCAAAATTGTGTTCAAAAATGTTTTGATAAAAAGAGCATGTCTTTTGGAATCGATAATATTTACGATACTAGAAATGTCTATCAATAATGACACGGGGTTGTAAATAAAGTTCGAGCAGAAGTTCAAATGTCTTTTAAAACATGCTCAATTATGGTTTGCTGTTATTTCAGACAATAACCCGTTTTTCATACTTAAGTCAAGCATTTCACCGGAAAGCTTTGACTCAACAACGGGAATTAATTTTCTCGAGCATGGTTTACTTTATAACCATGTAAGGGATTTTGTTTATGGAATAACACAATCTAACACGAATATATGTACGTGTCAGTGCATTTATTTGTTAAAACAAGAGAAATCTTGTTTTTATGAAGTTATCATCTCCACCAACCGTAGCAATTTTCAATTGATATCTACATACTCGATGATGCGACTACTCAAACGGCGACTACAGCTCTTTCAATAGAACACGGGTCAACAATTGAGGGGGAGCAATTGTCCAGCATTCATAATCTTTGACGCCGAAAGTGCCAAGTTCACATGTTGGTATCAAGACAACGATATCAATCGTACACATGGAGTAAAGAGATAACTTCAGACATGATGAGGCGACCAACATTCGTGAACAAGAACCATGTGAATCTTTCATATGATGTTCTCCATCATTCAGGTCCAACCTCGTAAATTGCTAATCTTGTGAATACATTAACATATATGATCTTTGCACGTGATATATACCTTACGCTTGTGTTTAAAAGGTATTTTATTTACGTCTCAAGTACACCCTCATTAATTTGAGGGGGAGCTTGTATATATCATGAAGATAATTGGATTTGCATTTTTCTTCCCAAATTTTCTTAAAATGCTATTAAATCAATTGATATTAAAAACATCGATTGGGTTAATATTTTTAATATGGGGGAGAAAATGTGATTAATATGGGAAATGATTAAACACAAATGATTTGACTTAACGTGCTAGCTCATCCCGACATGTGTGAAATGTTTTCGGATATCGTGGCATATGTTAAGGGGGAGCAAAATGGATTTGCACTTCAAAAGGGATTTCATGGTGACATACACTTACCCAAAACATCTCTATTCACGACGATGAAGATTGTGGTGACATAAGGATGGTAGGATAGGATAAAGTCCAATGATTCCTCTAGAATCGGAGGAATCTTCCCAAGGACATTCCGTAGCTAGAAATAGTAGTCCTTAGGAAAGATGGAGAAAGATTGTGAACGTAGCTCAATGCCGACCAAGTACTTAAGTTAGCACTGGAACAATTATAAAAAGGTGCTAGTTATGACGTATTGGTAAGCATTGAAGGGGTTGAAGAATGAAAAAGAATTGTAAAGATAAAGGGTGAAAAGAAAGAATCCCTCCTTACAACCTTAGGCAGAAACCGGGTCAATACATATGCTATTGAGATCATTGTTTAATGATTCTTGATATTGAAGACAAACATCATGGACCCAGTGATGCAAGGCACAACCCATCCCAGCTAACTCAGATATCTCTTAAAAGATATTTGTTTTAATCACACGGAGACAACACATTATCTATTGATTTATTCACTCCGAGTAAATTGGTATTGAAATGGTGGCACTCCTCTCCAGCCTCCGATCACTAAAAATCCAAAATGCACGATCGAGTCTAGAGCCATTTGAGATCATCAAATATCTCATTAGGACAAACTTTCATAATTCCTTGCTTCTTCACACACTGTGAAAAGTAAGAAAGATCTTAAGAGTCGTACGCAAAATCTTCATGATATTGCCTGAACATCCGAGTAATACGAAAGTATTTATAATGAAGATGGAAATCCTTCTTGAGCGAATATCAAAAAGCTCATGGTAGGTGACTTGTGCGATTCTTTATGAATCAAACTTGTGATAACTGGAAAGCAATAGTGATTTAATTCTTAAATGAATTTAAACACGTTCCAGGCCTCTACGCAATATCTTAGTGATCTTGCCAGAACACTCAGAGTGATACCTTAGTGTTTACAGTGATGAGTGGAAATCCTTCTAGTGTCAACATCAAACAGCACTTGGTAGGTAACTTGCAAGATTCTATATGAATTAAGCTAGTGACAACTGGAAAGCAACGATGGTGCGATTCTTTAATGGATCAAACTTGTTCCAGGTATATATAGTGACGACTTCAATCATACGGATAATTTTATCCAAATGATTCACTCTTTACGTTTGCAGTCAGCGTTGGACGATCGAGTAAAGAGAACGGGTTTACCCGCGAAATCTTGTCAAGGAGGTTCTTTATTGAAACTACCTGTCACAAGTACGATATTTAATATCGTCCAACGGTCTTCACAGACCGGAGGTAAAATGCTACCGAATTAGAATGAAATGTTCAAGGCCATTTCATCCGTGTATATGGTTTGTTGCTAACTGTCTTATGTAGCGTAACAAGAAGGTGGCATTGCGGTGTACAATCCAGAAGAAGTCGTCACCACATGCTTATACTGCATACACTTAGTACTTCAACAAATTCAAGAAAGTCTGAAGGTCAAGTCTTCCGATGTATCAAACTCTAATGCTTTCAAGAATTTAAAGGTATAAGTATGTGGAACATGACGTCACGAAGAGGCGAATATCACAAGTGATGAATGCACAAGGTCAAGACAAGGAAACATGCTTAAGACTAAGTCAAAGATCAAATCAAGCATATTCACAAGAACAAGATCGAAGACTCAAGCATAGATGCTAGGTTTAGGATTTTGTAAAAAGATGTGACCTCCCTTAGGGGAAATTGTTGGAAATACGTTTTTTCCTAATAAAGTCTCGGTCACATCTTAGTTAGCATAGATCACGAGATATAGACTATTTAGAACTTTGTCTCTTGGAGCGACCTCCCTTAGGGGGAGATTGTTGGAAATACGTTTTTACGTATTTATGAAGGATCGGTCGCTCCAACGATATATTAATGTAATGGGCTCGTGATCTAGTTAGTAAACGTATAACCCGTTAAGCCCACATGTAGGGTGGGCTATATAACCCTTCCTAGCATGTTAGGAAGGGTAAGCTTTCCATTATTCTTGAATCTAACATTTTCACTTTCTCTCTCTCTACCTCTCCATCTCTCTTTTCTCTCTCTATACCCTCATCTCCTTCTCATCTATTCTTCTATTATTAATCAATCTATCAATCCAATCCATCCAATCAATCATGTAGAATAGACCAAGGATTACGTAGACCTACAAAAACAAAACCGAATCTCTCTTTCTCCTTGGGGGATGCCGCGGCTAAGAGGGACCAAAGGGGAGGCTAGGGTTTTAACTTTTTGTAAAATTCTTGTAATATGTTTTCTGTGTTTTTAGTTTTTACTATTTAGTTAAAATTCAAAGTGGGCTTGGGCGCCCTTTCTCTACCTTGTCCGCGGCTACCACAAAGCCCGAAGGCCACCCGTGCCTTTTTCTTAGTTAAAATGTTCGTTTTAGTTACATTTCGTGTAATTCGTGCTCTAATAGTCATGTTATAATTATTATACGTACTAATTATCGTGTTTATAATTGTTCGTGGTTATATGTTCGTGATTATAATTATTATACTTAATAATTATCGTGTATTATTACGTACAAAATAATTATCATGTATTACTACGTACGTAGTTTTTTGTAATTAATATCCGTGACACGTGTACATAACATAAATGGAAAGTTTTAATTGGTTCGTAGGTTTACGTGATGTAATGTTCATGGTATTTATATGCGGGTTTTACAACTCTTTCCCCTAAAAAGAATAATTCGTCCCTGAATTATAGATAAAGTAAGCTGAAAGAGGAACATACCCGAATCAAAACTTGAAATGATGGTAAGAAGTCCGGATAGACTCCTCCGTCTCCCAAGTGACATCCCGCTCGGAATGGTCCCTCCAAAGGATCTTGACGAATGGAATCGTCTTCTTCTTCATGACTCGCTTTTGATGATCAAGAACTCATTCGGGCTCCTCAATGAAAGTAAGATCCTCGCGAATCTATTCGAGTGGATACTGAACCATGTGAAGGGGATGATAATTGTACCCTCTGAGTAAGGACACATGAAAGACGTTATGAACGTGAGAAAGCTGCGGAGGTAACGCTAAACGATACGATACTTCGCCGACTCGTTCGAGGATATCAAACGGTCCGATGAATCGAGGACTAAGTTTTCCTTTGATTCTGAAATGCCTAACTCCAAGCGCCGGTGATACCTTGAGAAATACATTATCTCCCACTTTGAAATGCAAATCCCTACGATGCTTGTCGACATAACTCTTTTGACGTGCACGAGATTCTTGTAGTTTCGCCTTAGCTACAGCGACTCTCTCGTTGGTCATCTCTATCATCTCTGGTCCTTCAAGAATTCGCTCACCAACCTAATCCCAGCAGATTGGGGCGCGACATTTTCTGCCATACAACATCTCAAACGGTGCACACTTGATGCTTGCGTGCCAACTGTTGTTGTATGAAAATTATACCAAGAAGATATAGTCGTCCCAACTTCCTGTCCATTCTAAAGCGCACGCTCGAAGCATGTCCTCTAATGTCTGAATGGTATGCTCTGATTGTCCGTCAGTCTGAGGATGAAAAGCCGTGCTAAGCTTAAGTCTGGTGCCCCAAGCTTTCTTCAGACTCCTCCAAAATCGCGAAGTAAACCGAGGATCTCTGTCTGAGATGATACTGGTTGGAGCACCATGAAGTCTCATGATCTCCTTCTGATAAAGATTAGCGAGTTTTCTAACCGCGTCATCCTTGCGGATCGGTAAGAAATGAGCTGACTTGGTAAGTCGGTCAACGATAACCTAAATGGCATCATGCTTCCTCTTGGTCTGTGGAAGTCCGGTGAGAAAATCCATGGAGATCTTGTCCCACTTCCACTCTGGAATGTCTAATGGTTGTAGTAGACCACTAGATCGTTGATGCTCGATCTTAAGCTACTGGCAGGTAAGACATTTGCAGATATAGGTAGCAACATCCTGTTTCATACCACTCCACCAGAAATACTGTTTGATGTCGTGGTACATCTTGGTGGAACCAGGATGAATGGAGAAAGGGGAGCTATGAGCTTCAGCCAATAACGCCTCCCTGAGTGTAAGATCATCAGGAACACAAAGTCTAGTGCCCTGCCATATGATACCGTCGTCATCTAACCGAAACTCCGTCTGCTGCTCTATGTTCTGAATAATTGCCCAGATTTCACCATCATCCTTTTGAGCTTCCTTGATCCTAGAGAGTAAGTCATGCTCCACTCTAAGATTAGCCTAGTAGCCATGCTGTTCACGTACCATGATATCAATATCCAGTCGCTCCAAGTCTCGTATAATCTCTTCCTCTATCTTAATGCCGTTGATCATACCCGACTTTCTACTAAGAGCATCCGCCACTACATTCGCCTTTCTGGGATGATACTACAGATTAATGTCGTAATCCTTCAACAGCATTAACCACCTTCTCTGCCTCATGTTCAGTTCACGCTGAGTGAAGATATATTTCAGGCTCTTATGATCTATGAGGATATCACATGATTCGCCATACAAGTAATGCCTCCAAATATTCAGTGCAAACACAACAGCTGCAAGTTCTAAGTCATGCGTAGGATAGTTCTCCTCATAAGGTTTAAGCTGCCGTGATGCGTAAGCAATCACTTTCCCATGTTGTATGAGAACACAACCAAGGCCCTTCCCTGAAGCATCACTATAGATCTGAAATCCACCTGTACCAGATGGGAGAGTAAGAATATGTGTAGATACCAGCCTCTTCTTTAGGTCTTTAAAGCTCTTCTCTCTTTCTTCAGTCCAGACAAATTTCTCCCCTTTCCGCATCAGTTTGGTCAATGGCAGTGCTAATCAGGAAAAGTTCTCTACGAACCTACGGTAGTAGCCAGCTAAGCCTAGAAAGCTTCGAACCTCAGTTGCTGACGTTGGTCTTGGCCACTTGGTAATAGCCTCAACCTTTGCAGGATCCATGGTTATTCCCTCTACGGATACTATGTGGCCTAGAAACGCCATATTACTCAACCACAATTCGCATTTGAAGAATTTAGTATACAACTGCTTCTGGCGAAGTATCTGTAATACTGTACGAAGATGGTATTCATGTTCTTCTTTTGATTTAGAGAAAATCAGGATGTCATCTATGAAAATTATAACGAACTTGTCAAGAAACTCATGGAAGATACGGTTCATCAAGTCCATGAAAACTGTTGGGGTATTGGTAAGGCCAAATGGCATGACTACGAATTTGTAGTGTCCATAACGTGTACGGAAAGCAGTCTTGGCGATATCCTGCTCTTTCACCCATAGCTGATGATAGCCAGACCTCAGATCGATCTTAGAGAAATGTTTGGCCCCTAAGAGTTGGTCAAACAGATCATCAATACGTGGAAAAGGATATCGATTTTTGATGGTGATCTTATTAAGCTCACGATAATCAATTCAGAGACGCATACTTCTGTCCTTCTTCTTCACGAATAAAACCGGTGCACCCCATGGAGATGCACTAGGTCGGATGAAACCTCGTTCCAAAAGTTCTTGTAGTTGTTCCTTTAACTCCTTAAGCTCGATGGGAGCCATACGGTAAGGAGCCTTGTAAATTGGCTCTTCTCTTGGGATGAGCTCAATATTAAACTCTACCTCACGAGCAGGTGGTATGCCCGGAAGTTCTTCAAGAAAGACGTCGGGAAATTCTGACACGATAGGCTGATTCTAGATGGATGAAGATTCAGCCTCCATATCATGAACAGTAGCTAAGAAGCCCTAGCAACCATGTGACAATAATGCACGTGCTTGTAAGGTTGAAATTATTTGTACAGACCTTCCTGGTATAAAACCGTTGTGAAGGTACTCTGGCGCGTTTACATCACCAAAAATGAACCGATATGAATGGCAGTCTATGGTGGCGTGGTGTTTGGATAACCAATCCATGCCTAATATCATGTCGAAATCGCACATGTCCAATGGAAGTGCGTCAACTGGACGAATTATGTCATCAAAATCAAGGGTAAGACCTCTGTCCCCATGTGTGATGCGTACAGAGTCTCTTAAGGGCGTGGAAATGTTTAAGACATTTCCTAGTGGCATAAGGAATATCCTAACACGATTGGCATAAACAGTGGATATGACCGAATGAGTAGCACCCGTGTCAAATAATACGCATGCAGCTTGACCATACATATACAAGATTCCAATGATGGTACCTGTTGACTTGTTGGCCTAGTCACGCGAGGTAGTGTACACCCGTCCGGTAGTCGGAGGTAGCTTGGAGTCGGCATGTCTAGAAGTACCCTCAATCTCACCCTTATGGCAGTCCTTCATGCGATGGCCTGGCTGGCCACAGCTGAAGCACGCATCGCTATCACAGCGATACGACCCTGGGTGTCTGCGGTTGCACGTAGTGCAAAGAGGGTGAGTATACCCTCCAACAGTTGCCCTAGCTGGTTGGGAGCCTGTTTAAGAAAGGTATACGTGAGACATGATTATCGGGTACAAACAGGACAGTGCAGAAAATCTTAAGACGTAATACCAGATGTAGCTGCACGATTGGGCTGTGAACCGCTGTGGTCCTGCTCCCGTCCGTTGCTATTATTCCTGGTAGTAGATGTTGAAGTGTTAGAAATATGAATCATAAAGCACATAACATAGAAATGAGTAAGTTTAGGGACCTGTTGCTGTTGGAGTTGTTGACGTTGTTACGGTAATTGTCATTACCGCCATGCCTATTCGAAGCAGAACGGTCCTGAGTCTGACCGTTACCCCTAGGCTGATTCTACTGCTGAGTGGCCAGTTGGGACCGGTCCCAAGTCTTCTGCCTGAAAGATGCAATTGTATAGAGAAGGATATATATTTGGATGGTACTTAAAAATATGAATTGATCACCGCTAATGACGAAATATACCTCTTGTCGGGTCTTTCTGCCTCTCCAAACTCATCCCTCTCTTGCAGCATCTCCAACTTGCGGGCTGCATGTGCCACCTGTGCCACGGTATTAAAAGTAGCACACACCAAGCTATTGGCGAAAGATGTGCGAAGAGCCAACGAAAGTGATACGCCTGCTCCTTTGCAGTCTCGGCTGCTACACCATGGAATCCAGCTAGTCGAAGGAACCTCTACATATAATCATTGCTGTTTTCCCGAGCTCTCTGCCTAATACCATGATACTCCCAATTGAGCTTATCCTGCTCAGCTTTCGGGAAGAACTGCCCCATAACCAACTCCTTGAACTGTGCCCAAGTCAAGCCAGTCACCCAGTAATCGCCTCCATTCGACAGCTTAAGTGCCTTTTACCATGCAAGCACGTTTCCTTCAAACTCGTAGCAAGCTAACCTTGCCTTAAAGACATGGTCGCATCCTATAGTGTCAAAGATCTTCTTAATGTGAGCTATCCAGCTCTCAGCCTCAGCGGGGCTGTCAGTCTGCTCGAAAGATTTCGGACGCTGCTTATTGAACCGCTCCAGCCATGTGATCAGGGTAGCTGGAGGTGGAGGAAGAGGATTCTTAGAGTGCGGATTGTTGGCACCTTGCACCTCGGCCCGAATTTCTTTCCTCAGTTGAGGAAGCCTAACTTGCATAGCAGCTTGGACTGCTGCATTTAGTTGCTCTTGTTTACGTGTGAGAACCATATGACAGTATAAAACAAAATGCAATGATTAAGTTGATTTGAACATAATATATAATCATGAAAAAAAATTTATGCATATAAACATGAAATTTTTTTATGCATAAAACAGTGTATGAATGCATGGCCAACGAAAATGACATGGGTTTGGGTGAACGCCTGATACTAGGATTTTACCTAGTTAGGAAAATTAGGTTCGTTGTGTTGGTCTCATCGAATTCTTAACGAATTGATTATTGGTTCAAAGTATGACTCTATTGTTTTTGGTGAAACAAATATTTTTGGTTGTTTTTTTAAATAAAAGTGCAAAGACTTAAATGTAAATGACTTTAAAGTAAATCTAAGTCTAATTAAAATAAAAGTGCAAGTAATTAAAAGCGTAACGAGAATTAAAAGGGACTAAAGTAAATGACGCAAACTTAAATCTATCTAAGGCAAACTTAAAACGCAACTAAAACTTAAACTAAGGTAAGACTAAAATAAATATAAGGCAAGAAAACTTAAAGTGCGACTAATGAAAAAGGCGGGAAAAATAAAGCTTAAAATTAAAAATCAAGACAAAGACTAAAAAGAACATGAATACAACTCATTCGGAACAATCCTTCGTCCGGAACAATCACTCATCCGGAATGTCACCTTCGTTCGGAATGATTCTTCTTCGCTCGGAATATTACCAAAATCCTTGATCCGAAACAAATTATTCTGAATATGTCACTTATCCAAAACAATCCTTTGTTCGGAACTTCTGCTGATTCAAAGCCCTTGGTTCGGAACTTTATTGGATCGGAAGTCCTTGATCCGGAACTTCTTGGTTCGGAACTTAGAATGTTTCGAATGAAGAACTTAGCCTTGCTGGTTCGGAACTTCAATCGGATCGGAATACTTCCGAATGAACAAGAAACCTTGATCCGGAACTTTCTGACTCGGAAGTTTCCTGGTTCGGAGCTTTCTGATTCGGAAGTTCTGGACTTGGGAACCTTGGTTCGGAAGTTTTTTGAATGAACAAAGAGTCGATCCGGAACTCCTTGATCCGGAACTTCTTGGTTCGGAATTCCTTGGTGTTGACCCGGAACTTACCTGGGAATCACAGTAACAGAAACGAACCGAAGAACAAGGAAATACAGTAACACACGAATCTAATCACAATTTAACCAAAATTAAACACAAGATTAAACCAAACTAATAACAAAACATCCAATAATCATAAACAAACTAACCAAAACAATAAAACTAACAAAACTAACCACGATAATCAAAATCCACTTTGATCAAAATAAGAACAAGAACATGAACATAAACATAAAAAGATTAAGAAAGGTAGATAGGAGATTAACAAGACAAAGTAAAGATTGACAAGAATTAAATGAAAAACTTACTTGAAATTAAATGGTAATTAAGGTGCAAGACAAGTATTTAAATTTGACAAGTATTTAAATGACAAGGTAATTAAAGGTGGAAGAACTAATTGTCACTATTAGCCAACAAAATGAAATGATTAACTTCCTAATCTATTTATAGGGGAGGATTAAGGAATGCTTATGAAGCTTCCTCCCCTCTTTCCTTTTCTCTTAATTGCATCATTAGGCCCTTCCTTCTTAATCTCTTTGTTAATTTGCACCATTAGTCCTTAAGCCTTTAAATCTTCTTTAATCTTGGACTTTTATGACTTTTGGCTCGGGATTTCTTTGAACTCGTCTTTTAATTCTTCAATAAATTAGACTTGAGTTTTTCGGCTTTTGATAAACTTCCGTCTTTTGACTTATTCTTCGATAAATCTTCAGAATTGGTCTTGGAGTTCCGTTCTTTTTGCACTCTTGACTTCTTGACCTCGTCTTTCATCTTTTTCTTCAATAAAAGCCCGTAAATGCCCGTGTTTTCTCCACTTTTCACCTTTTCGTCCTAAATCACAACAAAAACACAAACCACGCATAATTCCGACTTAAAAGACATAAAATACACGTTTTGGCTCGGTTATTATTGTAATTAAGTGGTAAAAGGGATGGGTGTTTACACACCTATTAAATCCCCTACACTTGACCATTGCAATGTCCTCATGCAATGCATTAGTTACAAAGCAAGTTTACATTTTTCATCATAATTAATCCACGTTGGCCTTTATTAACGAGATAGAAAATTATAAACATACAAAGTAAAGAAATCAAAATCATACCTTGGGTTTTGGAACTGTTATGAATAATCATCATCCTCAAGTTTTCACTTTCTCCAAACCAAGCTTAAAAACGAGATCACTGTTATTATAAGTTAGTAAACTAACACGAACTCATGTGGGCCAATTATTCACTTAGACTCCCTTATTCCTAGGTGTATCTCTTATATTTTATTGTTGTCTTGAATGATCACGAGGATACATTGTTTTACTTATTTCGATAGTTTATTAGGCCGAAAATAAAGTGAACGATTTAATCAATAGTTAGCTAAAGGACAAAATCTTTTAAAACTGCTTCTCGGGACCTCATAAAGTTCATATCTTGGCATAACTCGCTTCGCGATTTGAGACCTTTCTCGGACCGATATTTGGCAGCGACTTCATACTTCAAACCTTGAGAGACTTTCATGAAATTATGGTCTTCTCTTCATAATGGAATTTCTTCATTTGAAATTTTGAGAGATTCATACTTGGACCACGACTTCTTCATTTTTCTACAATCTTTATTTTGGACTTTGATATACAACGATCCGCCTCCTTTTATGACTTGGATCTATTTATCCTCATACCTTGCTAGGGTCTTTTCGGATACACTTCTCCATGACTTTTGGGGAGTTTTTGCTTTTCGTCGTGTGTCTCGATCCTTCATATTGATTTTCGATAAATGATTCTTCACATCACTTTGGATCTTTGGAAACAAAATATAGCCCTCATGCCTTGTTAGGGCCTTTTCGGACTCGCCAATCTTCGCGTCCCGCTTCAATAAGTTATGCCTTGGCTATGAACTCTAATCCATACCGAGCAACTTTTAAACGATTTTGGGCTAGAAGCTAAGTAACTTTTCAAATCGTACAACCTTATTTATTGCAGATAAATTTATTAGCAAGCGATGGGAGAATAGGCTTATAATTAACTCACATAAATTCACGAAAGAATACCGAACTTATAATTGGCTCTATCATCTCTCGTTCTCCACAGTTTAAAATCTCATGTAATGAGACTCGTGGATGCTTAGCCTATTAAATCAAAGTTTTGGGTTTTCGAGTCGCCTATAGGATCTTGCAAACTCTTAGACTTTTTCAAGTTTAGAAATCGCATTTTAAAGTTCCCTTGATAAACGACTCTCTAGGATCAATAATAGGAACTTGCGAAAAGTTCTAGTTCTTAACCCGTGAGAGTTAAGACTTTCGCGTTTTATAGCTCCCTATATAAAAGCCTAGCAAAACTTGACTTAAACACGTTAAGGATACTAGCTAGAGTAAACTTAGATAAGTAAACTCGGGTTGAGTCAAAAGATTCACAACGTTTGAAAATTAAAACCACTTTATTAAACATTTATTCTAATAAGGAAAGAAAATAACTATACAAAGGGCAAAACTAATAGGCCAAAATAGATCAAAAATTTTGAAAAATGTCGAAAAATTGATTTTCCGGTTAATACTGAGGACAAATACAAGGAAAAGGCCACTTAACTTCGATAGAATTCCCCCCTACACTTAACATAAACATTGTCCTCAATGTTTAAGCATGTGGGAGTAAACTCCCCTACACTTAGGACATTGTGCACTTTGTTTTAAATCTCGCTAAGGAAGAGACAACTAAAGAGATTCCTATTTTAATATTGAGAAAATATAAAATAGTGAACCGAAAAGAGTTTAGGATAGAACCGGGAAGAAGTGAGCACGGAATCACGGGTCGTCAAGAATCATCAAGAGTGGATCATTGAGCGCTCAAATCCCTGATTAAGAAGAGAGGAGAGGAAATAGCAAACCAACGGGTCTCCCCCTACACTTATGATAAAGAAAGCTAAAAGATAGATGCATGGGTTGCCTCCCAAGAAGCGCTTGATTTTTGATTACCGAGTCGTGAGCCTGACTCGACCTTGATTACCATAGGAAGAAGCATGAAACATATCCACCGGGATCAAAGACATAGTTTTCGTCCATCAAATAGCACAAGCTTAAGGCGAACAAGGCAAGCCAAAAAAGAGTAGGCAAGGTTCCCTTAAGCAGCGGTGGAGCACGGTGGGAGCAAGGGTGAAGTGGTACAAGCAGATTTCCATAAGTTCCAAAGATATTTCCTTTTATTGCATCAGGTGGATACTGAGATGGCTGTAGAATATCGATACCGGGGTCGAACACCTTTCCCTTTAGGAGAAAATAGCACTCAGGCTCAGCAGAGTGTGAAGAAGATCCGCGAAGAAGCACAACCTCGTCCTCAGAAGGGGGACAAAGAGGTGTTAAATCATATGTGCTGCGGATATTGGTGTCGACCGGTTTCTTCTCCTTAGAAAGAATGTTCTTCAAATCCAAAGTAGGATCAAGACGATAATCTTCAAAGTCATAAGGAGGAGCATCACTCTCATGAGGGAAGTAAGTGTTGAGAAATTCAGAGAAGTCTTCCTCAAATGAGAAATCGTCCAAAGTAGGATCGAGTGATGGCGGAGGATCTTCATTATGTGAAGAATCGCTCGAAAGAGTATCAGCCTCCTCAAAATCATCATATGTGGGCAGATCGGGATACTCAGAAGTAAGGTCATCATAATCATCCGAATCTGAGCTAGATTCATCATCATAAGCATCAAAGACCGGTGGAGAATCATAAATGGGAGAAGCGTCCAAATTGGAGAGAGAATCATCCACATCATCTTGAAAAAGTGGATTATCAATGGAAGAATCGAATAGAGGATTGTTGTAGACAACAAAGTCATCATGTACATTAATCATATTCACTGATTCTCGGCCAAAGGATTTGACTGTAAGCTTCCCCATTTTAAAAATTAGTGAATCATTCCCGACTCTAAAGATTAACTCACCTTCGGCCACATCCACTAAAGCTCGTCCGGTTCTCAAGAATGGCCGACCAAGTATTAAAGGAATACGAGGGTCCATTTCATAATCAACGATGACAAAATCGACCGGGAAAGTAAATGTGCCAACTTTTATGAACATGTCTTCGGCAATACCAACAGGGTAAGCGAGAGTGCGATTTGCAAGTTCAAGAGTCATCTTTGTTGGAGTGAGGTCGGGTAATGATATTGCTTTCCAAACACTCAATGGCATCAGATTAATACTTGCCCCGAGATCAGCAAGGGCAGTAAATTCTTCAGTTTTGTTGAAAACGCAAGGCAACACAAAACGACCGGGATCTCCAAGCTTTTCCAGATGTTCTTTAAGAATAACTGCAGAGCAGTTTTCATTTACGCGTGTGTTGGCGAGTTCAATCAGCTTCTCCTTCTTGTTAAGCAATTCCTTAAATGCTTTGACAAATTTCGGCATGTGGACAAGTGCTTCAAGAAAGCTAATGTTGAAGTTCATTTGAGAGATCATCTTCACATAGCATGACACTTCAGCGTCATCCTTGGTTAGCATTTTGGTCTTGCCTAAACGCGAAGGATAAGGGATATTGGGTTTGGGTGGTGCAGGCGTAGGTGTAGTAGGTAAAGGTTGAGATGTTGAAGGGTCCTTCCTAGGTACATCGTCATGACGAGGCGGAGACGGTAATGGTGCACTAATACTAGTTGTAGGAGGAGTAGGGATAAATGGTGGTGGAGGAGGTGTAGATGATGGGGGTGGGATTGGTGGATCGACAATGGTAATTCCACTACGAGTAGTAATAGCACTCACATTTGCTCGCGGATTGGTGACGGTGTTTGAAGGTAGAGAACTCGAAGTAGAAGGTTGAGCTGCGGGCAAGAAACTAGCAAGCATATTCTTCAAATCAGTCGTTTGATTGCTGAAGGATGATTGAATATTATCTCGAAGCTCGGATCTAATCTCATTTCCTTGGTTGGTGATATCTCCTTTAAAATTGATAATTTGGCTCTGCAGATTCTTGATTTGCTCACCTTGGGTTCTCATGATGGCTTCAACATCGGGGGTAATGGGTGGGGTTTGTTGAGCGGGTGGGTGATAAGGATTAGAAGCTCTTGGTGGGATTTGGTTGCTTCTATTGTAGTTGGTGGCGGGGTTTTGGTTTTGAGGAGAAAAACCGGGTGAAAGGTAGTTGTTAGATCGGTAACTCAGCAGATTTCTATCCCCTTGTGGTCGAGCTTGGTAATTTTCCAGTGAATAATTACCATAAGCTGCATACACATTTTCCGGATTTCCTTGTGTAGAAGGACAATCGGTGTATGAGTGAGGACCGCCGCATGTTTCACAAGGATTGGCAACCGCTTTAACTTGTTGTTGTTGTTGGTTTGAAGCGAGAAGCGTGATACTTTTGCTCATTTCAGTCATCATGCGGGTGAGTTCGATCATATCAGGGTTTGCTGAGGTGGAAGAAACATTGACTCTCGGATTGTTCCTTGAAGAAGCAGAGGAATCCCAGTTTTTGTGGTGAGTAGTCATGTTCTCAATTAGCTCTCTACACTCCTCGGGTCTCCTTTTCATGAATGTGCCACCGGCGGCTGCATTAATCGTATCACGATCACGAAAAGTCAATCCGTTGTAGAAAGTATCTATTAAGGTCACAGGGAGCATGTTGTGGTTTGAACAACGATCGATCAAGACATTATATCTTTCCCAAGCATCAAAAAGAGATTCATCGGGATCTTGCATGAAACCGCTGATTTGATTGCGAAGGCTCGTGACCATGGATGGTGGAAAGTAGCGCGATAAAAAGCGTTGAGTCATGTCATCCCAAGTGTGAATAGAATTCTTCGGGAGACGATCAAACCATTTCTCGGCATGATGGGATAAAGTATGTGGAAAGAGTTGTAGGCGAAGAACATCCATTGTGGCACCAGGCAACTTCATGCTTTGGGTGATTGTAATGAACTTGTCGAGGTGTTTGTTGGCATCATCATCAGGCAATCCACGGAAAGGATTTGTTTGCACTTGCTGAATCATGTGGTGCTTCAACGAAAACTCAGGAGCGTTGATTTGCATCGGCGCAATCGGTCCTCCTCGTCCAAACATGGTAGGTTGACAAAGCTCCTCCATTGTCCGAAGATCGGGCTGTGGAAGAACATTGTTGTTATTGTTGAGGTGCGGTGGATTATTGTTGTTGTTAACACCTGACATACTTAAATCTTCTTGAGTCTCGGGCTCTTGATAATTAGAAGATCTAGTACGCATACACCTGAAAATGCAAAAGAAAAAGAAACCAAACACAAAGGCAATATATATATACAATAAAGATAAAATCTTTTTGGATTTTTGAATTTTTTACTTTTTATAGATTTTTATCAATTTTTAATTTTTATGATTTTTTTTTTGAATTTTTTATGCAACAAAAATAACGCTCACAAGTGAACGGATCCAAAAAAGCAACGCGTCTCTCACAGAAAACCGTTAATCTTTACGAAAAGAGCCGGCAGCGGCGCCATTTGATACTAGGCTTTTACCTAGTTAGGAAAATTAGGTTCGTTGTGTTGGTCTCATCGAATTCTTAACGAATTGATTATTGGTTCAAAGTATGACTCTATTGTTTTTGGTGAAACAAATATTTTTGGTTGTTTTTTAAAATAAAAGTGCAAAGACTTAGATGTAAATGACTTTAAAGTAAATCTAAGTCTAATTAAAATAAAAGTGCAAGTAATTAAAAGCGTAACGAGAATTAAAAGGGACTAAAGTAAATGACGCAAACTTAAATCTATCTAAGGCAAACTTAAAACGCAACTAAAACTTAAACTAGGGTAAGACTAAAATAAATCTAAGGCAAGAAAACTTAAAGTGCGACTAATGAAAAAGGCGGGAAAAATAAAGCTTAAAATTAAAAATCAAGACAAAGACTAAAAAGAACCTGAATACAGCTCATTCGGAACAATCCTTCGTCCGGAACAATCACTCATCCGGAATGTCACCTTCGTTCGGAATGATTCTTCTTCGCTCGGAATATTACCAAAATCCTTGATCCGGAACAAATTATTCTGAATATGTCACTTATCCAAAACAATCCTTTGTTCGGAACTTTTGCTGATTCAAAGCCCTTGGTTCGGAAGTTTCTGGTTAACCCTTGGTTCAGAACTTTATTGGATCGGAAGTCCTTGATCCGGAACTTCTTGGTTCGGAACTTAGAATGTTCCGAATGAAGAACTTAGCCTTGCTGGTTTGGAACTTCAATCGGATCGGAATACTTCCGAATGAACAAGAAACCTTGATCTGGAACTTTCTGACTCGGAAGTTTCCTGGTTCGGAGCTTTCTGATTCGGAAGTTCTGGACTTGGGAACCTTGGTTCGGAAGTTTTCTGAATGAACAAAGAGTCGATCCGGAACTCCTTGATCCGGAACTTCTTGGTTCGGAATTCCTTGGTGTTGATCCGGAACTTACCTGGGAATCACAGTAACAGAAACGAACCGAAGAACAAGGAAATACAGTAACACACGAATCTAATCACAATTTAACCAAAATTAAACACAAGATTAAACCAAACTAATAACAAAACATCCAATAATCATAAACAAACTAACCAAAACAATAAAACTAACAAAACTAACCACGATAATCAAAACCCACTTTGATCAAAATAAGAACAAGAACATGAACATAAACATAAAAAGATTAAGAAAGGTAGATAGGAGATTAACAAGACAAAGTAAAGATTGACAAGAATTAAATGAAAAACTTACTTGAAATTAAATGGTAATTAAGGTGCAAGACAAGTATTTAAATTTGACAAGTATTTAAATGACAAGGTAATTAAAGGTGGAAGAACTAATTGTCACTATTAGCCAACAAAATGAAATGATTAACTTCCTAATCTATTTATAGGGGAGGATTAAGGAATGCTTAGGAAGCTTCCTCCCCTCTTTCCTTTTCTCTTAATTGCATCATTAGGCCCTTCCTTCTTAATCTCTTTGTTAATTTGCACCATTAGTCCTTAAGCCTTTAAATCTTCTTTAATCTTGGACTTTTATGACTTTTAGCTCGGGATTTCTTTGAACTCGTCTTTTAATTCTTCAATAAATTAGACTTGAGTTTTTCGGCTTTTGATAAACTTCCGTCTTTTGACTTATTCTTCGATAAATCTTCAGAATTGGTCTTGGAGTTCCGTTCTTTTTGCACTCTTGACTTCTTGACCTCGTCTTTCATCTTTTTCTTCAATAAAAGCCCGTAAATGCCCGTGTTTTCTCCACTTTTCACCTTTTCGTCCTAAATCACAACAAAAACACAAACCACGCATAATTCCGACTTAAAAGACTTAAAATACACGTTTTGGCTCGGTTATTATTGTAATTAAGTGGTAAAAGGGATGGGTGTTTACACACCTATCAACGCATATGGGTCGGTTTACCAAAACAAAATGACATGACGAGGATGAACGCCTATGGTTCGGTTCATCAAAACAAAATGATTCAATTAAAAGCACATGCGACTAAATATGGCCAGTCCTATACCAACCATTACTTAGTCAAAATTCATGCAACAATGATACATGAAACAAATGCATGAAAACAAACTGTCAGTTCTAGGAAGACGATAGTGATTATCCACTAATCACAGGTCATGTTTTAGGGCCTACATGTCGAAACCTTGGCTCTAATACCATAATTGTAACACCCCATTTTGATAAATGGAATATCACATGATAATTATGGCGTGTCAGCAAAGCATGAAAGGTAAATGTCCTAAAACATTAAATGACCATAAAAGGAAATACCGGAATCAAACATCAATAGTCCAACATAAGCTGACACACATGAATATAAGTACTGAAATAGAAAAGGACTAAACAATGTCCAAAGAAATAAAGTAATGTAATGTATGAAAAATGCATAAGGTAATGAAGGCTAGATAACTTCCGTCCGTATGCACATACTCTCAAGTCCTAGTTGCGTCCCTAAGTACCTGCCGTTTGGGAGCATAAAAGGGAAACGGTTGAGCATAACGCCCAGTGAACGGATATACAAGCATAACATGAAACGACATAAGCATAATAAGACTAATAGTAGCGGAAATGTATAAGACCCAGATAACCTGGGACATGTTCATAAAACTTGTTTTATAGTTTGAAAAGACTTATGTTTTTATATGAAAACTGTATTAATTAGCCAATAGCTCATATAGGTTATGAGGTTCCACCATGCATGAATGCTTGGAGGGAATACCTCATCACGCAATTAGAAGGGATGCCTCAAATTAATTAGTCTGGGTTTGAGGGATCAACTCCTTGTGAAGGATGCAAGGCACACACCACATTCACCATGAAAATCCTATAAAACATGTATCAGGATGCACCCATACGCCCCACATGATAATATAAATATAAGGCCAAAACTATAAAGGGACGCCACGAGCAATCACTCCGCCGTGGAGAAGTCATAATACCGGTGCCTCCAATGTTATGGTTATGGTACCTCCATAACTAGGTGACATGGTCATGCATGTATATGGCTTAGGCATTTAAAACTAACATAAGCAGATCAAAACATATAAAACAAATACTTCGGGAACACAGTTGGATGCAAACATGGAATCCTAATAAGGAAAGAGAATGTCTATACTGAATGACTGAATATCCGTACCTTATGTCCAGTGAACGAGGAAAGATGAAAGGATGAAAAGTCCTACTCCGACCTCACTATTGCTACATAAATAAAGGACATGTATGAGTTGTCTGATTACTGAATATGTTACTGGTTCTTGTATGTTCTTAGCTTGTTTTGTATGTTCTTGTCTTATTTTACTGTTTTAAATGATATATTGTATTATTCATGTACTTCATGTCTTCTGATTATGTATTATCTTGTATTCTTTTATTATTATACTTGTAGTATAATAATAGGCAACTTTCTAAAAATAGAAAGTTTCCAAAAATAGAAAGTTTCCAAAAATAGAAAGTTTCCAAAAATAGAAAGTATCCAAATATAGAAGGTTTCCAAAAATAGATCAGTTTCGAAAAATAGAAAGTTTCTAAAAATAGTAAGTTTCCTTAAATAGAAAGTTTCCATAATTAGAAATAAGCTGGATTAATAAGCTAATAATATAAGCTAGTGATTATTAGGCATATACTATAAGTCATGATAAATTATTAATGAAGTTTATTAAATAATACTATATATTAAAGTGATTATTAATTATTAATAAAGCGCATAGTTTAATAATTAATAATATGTCATGATATATTAATAAACTTTACCTTATAACATTTAATTAAATTAGGACATGGTTAACTTTGTTAAGTCTAGAAAATACTTAGGTTAACATGTTTTATTAATTTTAATTAATAAACCTAAGTCATGCATTATTAATTAATTATAAGTTCATGTATTAAATATTTAATTAATAAAACTATAGTCAAAAATTAAATGACAAAATATACTGAGGCTAAATCATGTACTATTTATAAAAATAATATAACCTAAGTCATGTTTTAATTAAAATAATTATAAAGGCATGTTAATTAATTTAATTAATCTTGAAAAAAAATAATAACTTCCAACCAATCCCGAGCCCGAATCCCAAGACAAAAACCAATACCCGAACACCAACCACCACTCACAGCCGCGGCTGGTGGCTGCGCAGCCAACGGCGGCAGCTACCGCTCCTGCTGCGCCATGGCTAGCCACTGCCAGAACAAGGGTTCCCACCGACTGCAGCCGGTGGTACCCCCTGCCCTCGCTGCGTTCCCCCTGCTTGAACAACTTAGCCACCGGCTTGAGCCGGTGGTTCTTGCTGCTCGACCAAAACACACGTCGAGCCCCTAGGGGGTCTCGGCTGTGGTAAAACGAGGGACACCGAGAGCCTTTGGCTCTCGGTTGGCTTCCGAACCACACAAACAAACCAAACGAACCCTTATTCTTGTTTTAATAAATCCCATAACATGTTTATATTATTTTTTTAAAGATCAAATCATGTGTTCATAAATAAATTAAAAAGAAATAAAAGATCAAGGTTCTTGATATACCGTACACGTGATTAAACAAGGATTAGGAACACGAACACAAACACAAACACGTAGGAATCCAAGATCAAAACCAAACCGAATCTCTCTTTCTCCTTGGGGGATGCCGCGGCTAAGAAGGACCAAAAGGGAGGCTAGGGGTTTAAGTTTTTGTAAAATTCTTGTATTATGTTTCATGTGTTTTTAGTTTTTACTATTTAGTTAAAATTCAAAGTGGGCTTGGGCCCCCTTTCTCTACCTTGTCCGCGGCTACCACAAAGCCCGAAGGCAACCCGTGCCCTTTTCTTAGTTAACGTATAACTCGTGTACACTCGTGTTTATTCTTTGTTAGTTCGTGCTAAAATGTTCGTTTTAGTTACACTTCGTGTAAGTCGTGCTCTAATAGTCATGTTATAATTATTATACGTAATAAATATCGTGTTTATAGTTGTTCGTGATTATAATTATTATACTTAATAATTATCGTGTATTATTACATACTTAATAATTATCATGTATTACTACGTACGTAGTTTCTCGTAATTAATATCCGTGACACGTGTACATAACATAAATGGAAAATTTTAATTGGTTCGTAGGTTTACGTGATGTACAGTTCATGGTATTTATATGCGGGTTTTACAGTGGAACCTCGTGACCTATATTGGCTATTTTCTAATTAATACAATTTTCATATAAACACATAAGTCTTTTCAAACTATAAAACCAGTTTTATGAACATGTCCCGGTTTATCTAGGACTTATACATTTCCGCTGCTATTAGTCTTATTATGCTTATGTCATTCATGTTATGCTTCTATATATGTTCCCTAGGCGTGATGCCCAGCCGTTTTCCTTTCATGTTCCCAAACGGCAGGTACTCAGGGACGCAACTAGGACTTGAGAGTATGTGCATACAGATGGAAGCTATCTAGTCTTCATTACTTTATGTATTTTTCATACATTACATTACTTCATTTCATTGGAAATTGTTTAGTCCTTTTCCATTTCAGTACTTATATTCATGTGTGTGAGCTTATGTTGGACTATCGATGTTTGATTCCGGTATTTCCTTTTATGGTCATTTAATGTTTTAGGAAATTTATCTTGCATGCTTTGATGACACGCCATAATTATCTTGTGATATTCCATTTATCAAAACGGGGTGTTATAGTGGTTCCATTATCTGCTTGTATGGTTGTTTTTAAGGAGCTGGTGAAGGTGAAGGAGCAACAATCTGAGTTCTATCCCAACCCGAACCTCCCAAAGATATTGTTCTTACCTCAACCTCATAACCACAACTCTCAACCTATAGGAGGACAAGACACAAATAGGTTTCTAGGTTTCCTTATCCCGATTCCTACTTTATCCACTATTACAGATGAGGCTATCTCCACTAGTGTGGATGATATAACTAGAAGGGCTACTCCTTCTGCTGCTAGCTTAGATGTAGAGCACGTCATGAATAACATAAGTAAGTCCCCTACCATGTCCAGTGAACCACCTACAAGGGTTACTTCCCTTGGAAGTGACGAGGACAGTGTGAAACTACATGAATTGATGGTTTTAGTAACAAAATTGACAAGTAGGGTCTCACAATTGGAGAAAGATAAAAACAGCTCAGGCTAAGGAGATTGCAAGTTTGAAATCTCAGATGAAGAAGCTTCTATAGGATAGACCTTCATCATCAAGAAGATTCAGGGTTTCACCATTTTCTAAGGACACCTTAAATGATTTTGAATATCATGAAGCCCTTATCAATCAAGGGGATGAAAGAGTGCTAGATGATCAAGTTTACGAGGCTCGAATGATTGAAGGAGAGCTCTAGATTGGTGAACAAGTCCTTGATGAAGTAGAATTGTAGGTTGCACAAGCTGTTTTATGATTGGAATCTATAAGGACTACTCAAGAAGTCAATACTAGTGGAGTTTTTAGATCCAATGAAGAATTAATTAAGAGTGCTAGACTTTTTAATACTTCTCAAGGAGTGTTTACCACTACTGAAGTTAATACTGATGGTTATGGAATTAATACTAGTGGAGATAAGTTAATACTGCTGAGCCTGCTACAACAACACATGTGACTCAAAGCTTAGAGGAGACTCATAAATATGTTTCTCAGTATATGATAAGTCCAAGGGTTACTCAAGTTGTTACCGTGACTATTCTAGTTGCTAAGATCATTATTCCTACTTCAACAAGACCAACCAGTGTTGTTCTGCCAAGATCTGAGATCAGAGAACCAAATGTTTAAGGTTCTTCCAAAGGAAAAGGTCCAACAAAAGATCCTAAAAACAAAGGCAAAGAAAAGATGGTGGAAAATCCAAAGGAGAATAAGTGGAAGAGACCAAATTCTCCTACACTAATAAGAACTCAAGAAGCTATACAAATAGCTATTGTTGATGTTGAAAAGGATCTGGATGAAGAGGAAGCAAGAACAAAATTCCAGAAGTTAAAAAGAGGAGAGAAAATGGGCGGAATGAAGATTAAATGAGGAAGTTTCACAAAGAACAACTAAAATGTTTAAAGAAGAAAGGTCTAAATTATTCATGGAAACTTATGCAAGGCATAAGGAACAAAGATTATTGAGAATGAAAACTAATCAGGAGAGATCTTACCTGACGACTTATATCAAGAACCAAAGTAACAAGACAATGGCTAAGCTGAAGAAGTATACTTATGAAGAAATCTATATCTTGGATACTTAGATTGCTAGGTCCATGGATAACTTTAAAAACATGAGAATTGAATATTAAGAAGAGGATGCTACAAGGAAAGTTAAACAAATTGCAAAGGAGCTTGTTAAAAAGTATTCCTAGAATTTGAAGACTGTTAAAACTAAGGAAAATCTATCTCAAGAAGATTTATAGGATCAAATGACTACTGTAGCAAGTGATTTGGTTCATGTTGAGCCATTGCTAGCTAAACATCAAATATTGGGATGTGAGATTTATCTTGAAGAAACTATTGAAGTCACAAGAGCTTATTGGAGAATCATCAAAGCTGTAATGAATAATGATGAAGAGGTGTATCTTTTTTATGCTATGTTACCAAGATTTGACAAAATGGATTTAGAAATTGCTATGTGATCTAGTTTAAGCAAAGTTTACAACTAAAGAGCCTACTAATGATAATCATAAACAATTATGGGTAGATTTTAAAATGATGTTTGAACCAAACACTACTGATGAGCTATGGAAGGATTAGAGAAAAGGATACCATAAACTTGGATGCTGTTTGAATCATGTGGAGTTCATCATGTGTTTACAACTGAAAAAATGCAGATCTATATGTTAATAGAAACAGAATATCCTTTGGATGTTGGTGTGCTTGAACATATGATAACTAAAAGTTTAACTATGACTAATAAAGTCTCAGAGATAGATGTGGAGCTCATGCGAAGGATATTTGAACAATATAAAAGAGCTAACAGAGAAAGAGGGCAGAGATACCCAAGATGAGGAGAAGGAGTTGTAAGAAGTAGCTTTATGAAGTTTTGAAGAATCCTCAATATTTATTGAAGAGACTTGATATTTGAAAGATAAATCATAAGTCTAGGAGAGGATTGTTGGGAATAAAATTTTCAAGATATTAGTACTGGTAGCCAAAAGTTAATACTACTGAAGGTTATAACTACCAGTACTAATATAGTTAGTGATTCTAGTGTTATATTAGTACAACTAATGAAGAATTAGTACTGCCCAAGAAGATAAAGATATATAGATCTTCTAAAAGACTAAAGACGAAGATTAGATTTTATATCTTTATTATTTAGAATGTCTTGTATGATAAGTTAGTCGAATTTTATTATGGTAAATTATGTACGATATTTTAGTTTATCTTAGGTAAAGATTGTATACTGACTAGGATTCCTTAGTCTATAAAAGGAGGTCCTATGTCGATATGTTAGACGTCTCTGCAAGTAATTTTGATAGAAAGAATCGATCTTCAGTTAAGAATCGATTATAGCTTCAAGGCTGTAAACCATATTACTAGTCATGCGTACTCGTATTATTGTTCTAATAGTATTGAAGCTTTGTAGTGAAAATTATCATGTTTATTATTGTTTACTTTAAGTTCTTTTAAAAATCAAAGAGTAAATTCCGCACTCTTTGGTGTTCACAAGGCTTCTGAATAAGTTACTTAAGGTTTTAACCAAAGTAACTTAACCATACAAGCTAAGGAAGACGATATAGGTTTGAGATCAACAATCACCACCCTGATGTGCCTCATCACTCTCATAATCTCCCTCATTACCAGCCAGATTCTCAATACCCTCCTCATTATCCCTTATATTTCCACCTTCAGTAACCTACTCATTATCCCCCTGCATAGCCACCCTCAACACTCTGCTCATTAATCCCTACATTACTCCCTCAACACCCTACTCATTATCCTCTAAATTACCCCCTCGATATTGTGCTTATTATCAAAATTATTTTTCCACTCAATGCTTACCAGAAGTCTCTATTTTAGGTTTAATATCGGTATCTCCATCTAACTTAATAACTTTCTCATTATCATCTATCTCCTTAATTACAACTCAATGTAAAATTTTATCACCTTATCCTTTGAAACATACTTAATCAAGTTCACAGTATCATCATCACTCCCCAAAGCTCTAAGACCCCAATCTAGATTTTTCTTAGGTATTTTGGAATGGTAAAACGTAATTTGCTTAGGATTACATATTGATATTTTCACAATGTTATAGAGCACTTCAACATAAAGTTGTTCACTATCTACCATATCTACAAACGTGACCTTACCATTAACGTACTTCATGTTAGGCATACTTGTGAATTTACCACCATAATGAACCTTCATTGCAAAAATGTTGGGAATACCAGATGTATAACACACAAAATTGCTTAATCAGTATCCGAAAAGTTACGTAAAAATATTCGAATGGAAAAAAAACAACTGATTTATTACCATAGATGATGGATGATCATAATCCATAATATCACCAGGTCGAAAATGCCAACATTGTATTCCGCTAACAATTGATACGTATAAAACTTGTGGGATGATTTTTACATGGATTTATAACTTTTGGGATTAGAGTTTATATGATATGGGGGTTTTAAAACTGTTCAATGAAAAGCAAAGTGAAGGACGAGTATATAATATGATCGGTTGGGGTGGGTAGGATTATAAGACTGTGTTTTGTTGTCTATTGAGGTGAAATGACAAAATAATCCTCATGTGCATGGCACGTGGGAGTATTAACGGCCATATCCAAACGACGTGTGGACCCAGGGACCAACTTGCAGCGAAACTTGAAAATTGGAATGTCCAATGCACTTTCAAAAACTTAAAGACTCAATTTGTAATTTTGCCAAACCACACGAATCAAAAATACAATTTACTCTATATTAATTTTCTTGAGGGAAACTACAGTTAAAATTACATTATAACTAAAGATAAACTCCCTCCAATTTTAACCCTATATAAATAAGATTGCACAACATATTAGACATATGTAACAAATTAGTTAAGTTTATTCGGAAAAATGAAAAATATTGTTGAATGGATGAAACAGATAAAACATATCAAACCACATTTTACTCGTATGTATATCCATTGGATATATCGCTCATGTGTCTTGTCGGGTTTAACTAAAATAGTCTATCAAAATAAAAAAATTAATGAATTTTTTTCTTGTGGTTTTGACTCGTGTCAAGTTTGGTTCCTTGAAAACTAACTCCGTTAGATTGATAGTTAACTGTTGTTTTGGATGCTCGAAATGACATAATACCCTCATACGTGTTTCATATATAGTCCTTTTGGTTTCAAAAAAAATTATTTTTAATATATACATATATATTGTTTTCTTTCTTACTTTTGTTGGGTTGTGCGTATGTCATAGTTAGTATTTTATACGGTCGGGAGTACGTGGGTCTAAGGGGTCACACACTTATACATCGAGAGCATCTTTTATTAAGATATATATTATATAAAAGGTTATATTTATTGTATATACTTAATTTGATAAAAATTAATACTTAACGGTATTAATTAGTAAGATAAAAAATTTAACGAGGTTATTAAAAGGCTTAAGACTTTAAGGTCATTAATGTAATTACTTAATTGAGTATTTTAGAAAGTAAAAAAGTCAATACCAAAGGTGTTAAGGGGGAGGTCGAACATAGCAAAAAGGAAGGGAGAGGATATTTTTCTAGAAAGATTTTGCTTGGTTGGGACGATTAAGATCACTTTGTGATAAGTTAAAAAATCAAACAAAAGGATTCAGATCACTATAAACAAAGGCTTTAAGATCACTTTGTGATAAGTTGAAAAATCAAATATCTCCTCTCTTTGTCTCTCTTTGGTCGTCATATATCACACACCAAACCAAGGGTTTTTTGATCTCTTGGTTTATTAAGTGTTCTCTTGTTCAAGATCTAGCAATCAAATATGATCAATTGAAGTGTCGTATGGACTATATTAGAGAAGATCTACTTCGATCTTTTGGGTTTTATTAGTGAATCAGTTTGGTTGATTAGAGAGGTTTTCTTCGTTGGTGATTAAAGGTTCTTTTTCGCCATTATTGCAAGAAAAGATATGCAATTCTAATCCTTATGTTAATTATTTTATGTACATATGTGATATACTTGTTCTATTGTATTTTACTCTTGATTCATGTATATATGATACATTAGGTTGTTAAATTTCAACTGTGGCATCACATGCCAAATCATATGCTATGTAATTACATAAAAACGACTAGAAAAAGGATGAAAAAACGATTTTTTTTCTTGATGTTTGATTATGATTTGATTATAGATATTGTAATTATTAATATAGATTTAATTAGATCCATAATATTATGTAAAAAATGAGTTGGCATTATTTTTACTTAATAGCAAAACGTTAATTACAACTACGTGTGTAATTTACGTGTTCTCTGGTATGTTATGCATGTTTAAATGGTTTAAATAATTAAACCATGCATGCTAATTGTTATTATCCATGTTTTAGATGCTTAGCATGCTTACTAATGCTATTGGATCTATAAAACGCTAATTGGCTTGGTGTATTCATGCTAGAGATGTGTTTTATAAAATTGTTTTAAGGATGAAATTGCGACACTTGAACATAAAATATTTTTACTAAAATAATCTGTATAGTTTTTGACCTTAATTCCTTTTTGACACTAAAAACTAGATTCTACACAACATTTTAGTTTTAGCCAAAATCTGGAAAAAATCGTCTTCCTGTTGATTTTTTGGTTTCAAAATAGAATCAAAATAAAATTTTAAAGTTGGATTTAGAAGATTTTTTATATCTAGTGTCAAATATTGTTATTTAATTGGTAGATAGCATGTTTTTATTTATAGTTAATATGTTTGATATTTTAGTCTTGTTTTATTTAATATAGATATTGTTTTGATTTATTTTCCTAAATTGTTTAGTCTATTATAAATGCAAAATTTATTTTTTTAGATATAAAACGGACTAACTAGGGTAAGTAAATGGGTCTTTTGACTTAATATTTATTTATTTTAGAACTATATAGAAAACTAGTTTTTATTTGACACCTATAATGTTTTAGTTAGACATCACTAGAAAAGAATAGGCGGATCTCTCTGATTTCCTAAAGAATAAGTCCTTTTTGTGTATTTTCCAAGACACGATAAAGTCAAATGGGGATCGTAGCAAGGTTTAGCTGAGTATTTCGTTGGCACTCGTTAGATTTGTGAGAAAAACCTGATCGAACAAACCTATGACATGTTATAAAACTAGTATAACGTTTTTAAAACAGTGGGTATCTCGGTTTTGGATAACTAGTGGATTCAAGAACCCGAGGAATATATTCTATTTAAAGAAAGTTTAAAAATATGAAAAAATTCATTTTTAATAAACTTGTTATAAAAGGAAGTTTACATCTTACTTTTATACGATTTTGTCATTTAATTTTAATATTTAATATACCCACTTAAGTAAGTTCTGTACTATCCAATGTACATAGTCACTTGAGCTTGGATAATTCATCAAAGACAGTCTTAGTCTTAACAAAGACAAGGCAATATAATAACCATAGGGTCAGACCCGAGGCTATAAAATTGTTGACTAAGTATTGGACTACTTACGTCTTGGTCAGACCTTTTGCACGAAGTACTAGATGAGGCAAAACATGACTTGACTACGATTATGCTAGATAATATAGTCAGATCTCATAATGTCTAAGAGTTGCACCGGTAACAATTATCATTCGATGATTACCTTTTGAATTATTTTATTTCTAGCAGATCAACTACATGGGTAGTTAATTTTATAAGAGAGTTATTATCGAAAATACTAATTTTAAACTTTCCAAGTTCTTTTAATGTATTAATCCAACGTAAACCATGTTCATTTTCCATGAGAAAAATAAAAGTTAAGTGAAAAAGCTATAAAATGAATAATTGAATTATCCCTAATTCAAATCAAACATATGAAAAACCTAAATGGTAAGTTAAATTTCATATCTTATTGGATAACTAGAGAACTTATGTCTTTAGCTACCAAAGGTAAATATCTTGATATGATCAAAACATATTTAAAAATTTGATTACAAAGACGAAAATATCACCGCATAACTGGTAAAACAATAACTAAAGAACCAGTTGTCTATAGTTGTTTGTTTTGAACAAGTTAAGACGCTACACACCTAGAGGGTATTTGTAGGTGTGTATAAGGGAGGGAAATTGCTTGTCAATTTTAAAAGTTAATAAGTTATATATGTATATATGGAAAGTCAATCTTAGGTATATATAAGAACTTAACACACTTCTTTGAATATCTAAGTACTTATTACTAGTCAAATGTGACTCACATTAGCAATAATGTGTGAATATTCAATACATGGAAGATAAAATGTCACTTACCTTCACTAGTAATTAAACACTCCAAGTATGGTCAAAATAAATGGGAGTAGTACATTTTATATGAAATGTTGTCAATTTCAATGGGAGCTATAAGCAGCTCACTTTATTTCTTGTTGGACTTGAAATAATGAATTAATTTCCAAGTGTGAAACATCTTCATTTAATAAGAATCACCGTGTATTATCTTCGATAACTTGTTGCCTTTCGAGTTTTCGTCTCTGATGTTGAAGTTATCTACAAGATAGTTATGCAAGATTCAATATTAATAGATGAAGTTCTACTTGTACTAGCTTTGATTTAATCTATACTTAATTCTATTTATGACACTATCATATTGTTGATACAAATGAACTAATCGGTGTAGTGTTGTTTTATGCAATAAGTAGTTCCGTAACCAAGTAGGAGAAATCTTTATTGTGGGCAAAGAACAGCTTTGACAATATGATTAAGGGTTTGCTATACTTCATAAGTAGAGGTGGCAAATCTTGCTCATTTGATAAATATGGGCACTTTTTGCCTATTTTCAAAAAAGGATGGGGCACTTTTTGCCCATTCTTTATTATTAATGGGCTAAACGGGCGCATATATAAGAAAATTATGGATTTAATGGGCGATCATGTAAAACACTAATTAGGCTACTCAGCGGATATTTTATATTTAGTTTTTATCCCCGGCTTTTAAACAAGTATTTTTATTTTTTAATTCTACGTTTTTATATGTATTTTTTCTCATTTTAGCTTGCGCCCGTTTAGCCCTCCCGTTTTACCCGTGCCCGTTTAGCCCACGCCCATTTGGCCCGCCGCCCGTTTAGCCCGTCGCCCGTTTAGCCCGCCGCCCGTGCCAGCCTGCCCGCCCGTTTTGCCACCTCTATTCATAAGTAAGGAAACTATTACTTCATTAGGACTACTATACGTTTTTGGTAGGTTGGCCTATTAGATATGAAACGTCAAGTTAGAAAAATAAACTACATGATTATTTTTCTAGGAAACGATAAACATGGTAAGTTTATTGTTAACTTGAAAGTTACTATTGAGACCATGGATGGTACTCATTTTTACTCTAGTTTAATAAATGTTATGTCTCATTATTAAGACATTTACATTAAATCTTCTACTTTTAAAAGACTTACAACTTAAAGTAAGATTTGTTAGCTTGTAATATCTTATTGATTAAGACATGTGCATGAGGTCATTGATTTGTTTCAAGACTTATAACAAATAGTAAAGATTGGATGAATATGTCTACTAGTTGAGACATATACGTTAAGTTTTGATTAGATCAAAGACTTATGATTAAGAGCATGCAATTGACTTAATGGTCCTATTGATCCTATTAAGTTTTGTACTTAATATTG
Organism: Glebionis coronaria; assembly: GCA_025667525.1. Lineage (NCBI taxonomy): Eukaryota > Viridiplantae > Streptophyta > Magnoliopsida > Asterales > Asteraceae > Glebionis > Glebionis coronaria. The sequence continues at coordinate 521,483,014 of CM046882.1, forward strand.
ACATAACAGACAAAGCCACGAAGTATAAGTTCAACAAATAAATTATAAGATTATCTTATAAATTTGATCTTATTAAAATACTAATATATGGTATGTCCAATAAGAGAAAACAAAATGTATACATCGATATGTTTTGTATTTGACTATTGATGAATTTACTTATTATCTCTTAAAAGATATCAAGGTTAGAAAATTGAGTATGTCTTAAATATACTCAATATGACTCCAAAATGGAAGGTCTATTAAGACATTATTCTTAGAATAAGATGGGATGAATCCATAGAGTCTTATTTAGAGTTTAGACTTTGTTAGAAATCTTGGAGATTATATTAACAAACACCCAATACTACTTAGTGTATTTTGTAGGATGCCCAAAGGAACGATGGAATAATGCTCCTACAACCCCACACATAGAACAAAAGGTTTGTTGCTCGATAAGTTTAGTTCATTGAAAATAGTCTCACTTTACAAGAAGCGAGTGAGAATCCTACACTTGCACGAAGCAAGTGGGAGTCTTGAATTATCTTAAGGACATAATACACAAGCCTTTTAAACACACATGCTGAAGTCAACTAAGGCTAAACATGGAAATATGGAACCTTAGAATGCTGTTACTGCATTCATAGATCCGCAAAGATTTCTCATAATATTTTATGATATTAATATTGAGGTTTATGATTTAGAAGATCAGTGTGATACTACTAAACATAAATGATGTATTGTCAAATTTTGGATTTGATGAATAAATCAACACTATGAATGGAAACATTTTGTCTTTAGAAAGATGATTATAATTTTGAATTTGATGGATTAGTCACCTATCAGTTATTTGATGAGGTTTAAAATGATTTTCTTTGTCAGGAAGAATCATTAGGACAATGTTATATATGTTTATTGCAAGTAAATGATATACGTTTTAAATCATACTTAAGAAATTGACTATGATTAAAACTTCTATATTTACAAACAATAAATATGTAAAGATGTTTTAATTGTCATACTAGATTTAAATGTTAGAGTTATGACAAATTAGGTTACAAAACGTTTTGACGAATGATTACCTTGTGAGGACAATATGTAATAATACGAAGATTTTATGAATCCATAAATAATCTTTATAAGGTATACAAAATGCTAGAATCCATATATGGATTAAAAACATGCATCTAAGTGAGCAAAGTCTTATGCTTAGTTCTTAAATCAACCACTTGTAAGATTTGATTATAATCATAAATAAGATGGCTCATGAGTAAATCTCAAAGCTAGTGGGAGTGGTTTGTTTTATTTCTCTAAAATTGAATATGTTCTTAAATATATTAGAAACAATATTTTATCTTATAAATTATTCTTAAGAGTAAAATAAAGTCTCTTTTAAGTATTTTAGAAAATGAAATTTTTGACTATGGAAAATATGTTATGATTTGACGTATGTGGTGAATTTAGTCTAAATACAATATAAGTGATCATTGAGTAAATCCTGATTGGTGTATCTTACATGGTAAGTTTGAATACATGAATAAATTTCTTAAGACCCATTGAAGGATTCATTAAGAGCATTATATTGTACATGAGATAAGTTGTGTCATTTGCATGAATACAACAAGTTGACTTGATAACATTAAATCTAGTTGAAAGATATTATAAATAATGTTACAAGTTACAACATTAAAGTCTAACTGGAAGACATTAGAAGGAATGTTGAAAACATTAAAATCTAAATGAAAAAAATTAGTAAGAACATTCAAATGAGTGTTAGATTAGGAATGTATTCCTAGAACCGATAATGGAAATACTTTGGATATACTTTGTGGTAATCATAGTAATATCATTATGATTGGACAAACTTGAAGTTTGTATAAATATCCAAACCATTGTTTAAGGAATTGTTCAGGGTTTACAAAAATAGTAACATAGTGGTATGATGTACACTGGTGTTTGTTTTAATTGAGACAATACTCAATTTCAGTTTTAGTAAGTCTTTATCATGAATGACCTCATTGCCAAAATGACATGTTTAGTTTAAAAGCATAATTGCATTAAACATTAAAAAGTTAGAATATTTTACAGTTTTGGAAACTGTAGTGATAAATATTTTCAATAAGTGTATTGTACATCTTATGAAAAGTAGTGTGACAATTAATATGATATTATTATATCATAGTGCACGCGTATAAATTGACTTATCATCGTGTTACTCAAAGAATACACTAGTTGTGATTATGAATAAGTATTCACAAAGTTCCACAAATCAATAATCTAGTTTGTAGGAATTTATATCTTATCAACAATTGATTGTTGAGACTAAGACGATAGTATTCCAGCTAAGATTATCATGTAGTGATCTTAAATTAGTATTTGGATAAGGGACGATTAAGCAATTGTATTAACTGATAAATTGACATACGAGGTGTGATCGTTTTAATTAAAGACTATTGGGTCAGATATTTACATGTTTAATCCATGGATGTAATATCTGCATATTTATATGTATTATATACATTCTAAATATTAATAGTCGTCATCAGTATGAGAATATTGTTCAACTAACACAAATAGGAGGGTTGGTTATATCTTTGTTAAAAAGATATATAAAGATGAATCTTCCAAACTCATAGGTTATACAATGTGGTTGATTTATTGGAAGACCTCAACGTGTAAATCTTCTTTATGGACCGTCGTCATTAAGAGATTACACTAATGGTAGAGTATTGCTTATCCTTAGACTTGAGATGTAAGCAGATCTTCGCATTGATGGATAGCATTTCTTGATTTAGCGTAAACGATGTGTCAGTTTAATGGGTAGTTATAAAACCTATTTCATAAATGTCTTTGACATGTGTGAAAGGTACTTGTAGGCAAAATGGGATTTTGTTCCTCCATGAATGGAGTATGATACATATTGGGCCCCTTGTAGGGTTGATCAAGATGTTTGTGTGATCGTGCTCAAACTGTAGTAAAGATGATTCTTTTTACATTGATAATCGTGATCACAAATGAGAATCAGATTCGTTAATACATAAAATGATTTTTGATCCATATTCACGATTAACAGTATCAGAAACAAAAGGGATGTAGTAATTTATACCATAAGGCTGAGATTGTTTAATGAAATCAAATTCATGTACTTTTGGGAGCATTGATGGTGTTGCTAGACTATCTGTCAGTGTTAGTATTGAAGTACGCTATGACGGAAACTTCCGCAGGCAAGAGCTGTTGGGTTGTGCATAAGTCATAGTTAGTATTTTATACGGCCGGAAATACGTGGGCGTAAAAGATCACACACTTAGACATCAAAAATCATCAATACTACATATAAAAGAGATTAGTATCTCTCTCATATTAATTATTAAGTAGTACATATTCATATACATATTGTACAAGCTATCTATCTTAAAAATTTAAGCAATTACTAATATTTAAGTAACACAAATATATATGCACATTGTACAAGCTAATATAACACGTGGGGTTACGAAACTTGAATTGAATGACGTCATTATGATTATCTTCATTATTAATTATAATAAAAACATGTTCAAAAAAGTAATATTAAATGGATCGCTATACATTTATTTTCTAAATTTTTGGTCATGCGTAAAGTTTTTATCCAAAAGAAACATGTTATCGAAGAATATCACTCGCTAAAAGTATGATTACAGGTACCTGCCGCTGCATTGTATGGGTACCCTGCTAGTCTTTTATTAAGATATATGATAAAATATGGTTATATTTATTGTATATAATTAATTTGATCAAAGTGAATACTTAGCGGTATTAATTTAGTAAGTTAAAAGGTTTAATGAGTATTAATTAAAAGGATTAAGACTTTAAGGTAATTAATGTAATACTTAATAGAGTATCAAAGAAAGTCAAAAAGTCAACACCAAAGGTGCTAAGGGGAGTGGACAGCCGAACATAGCAACAAGGAAGGGAGAGGAGATTTTTCTTGAAATATTTTAATTGGTTAGGAAGATTAAGATTTATTCCTAAAATAGCCTAAGCTTTCTACTATATAAACAAAGAGATTAAGATCACTTTGTGATAAGTTAAAAAATCAAATCTCTCCTATCTTTGACTCTCTTTGGCCGTCACATATCACACATCAAACCAAGGTTTTTTTATCTCTTGGTTTATCAAGTATTCTCTTGTTCAAGATCTAGCAATCAAAGGTGAATGATTGAAGTGTCGTATCGACTATCTTAGATAATATCTACTTTGATCTTTTGGGTTTTACTTTTAAATCGGTTTTGTTGATTAGAGGGGTTTTCTTCGTTGGTGATTTTGGGTTCTTTTTAACCATTATGGTAAGAAAATGCATGCAATTCTAATCTTTACGTTAATTAATTTATGTGCATATGTGATCTACTTGTTCAGCTCCGTTTACTCTTGATACATGTACATATGATACATTAGGTTATTAAATTCCATCAACTTTATTATTTTATTTCTTTTTAATTTTTAATTTAGTATACATACTTTAACGTTACTTGTCGCATTTATTAGGTTCTTCTACATCTTTGTACGTTTTGAATGTTTTCATCCGTTTTTGTTAGTTTTATCCGATTTAGACGTTTTCATCCGTTTTGTACGTATGTTTTTATTCATTTTAAACCTTTTTTACGTTTTATTTATACTTAAATCGATTTTATTTATATGTTTTTAACTTTTTTACATTTTATTTATACTTGACCCGATTTTATTTGTATGTTTTTAGTCATTTCTTAAGTTTTTTGCACATAAGAAAACTGATAAAAACGGATGAAAATTTTGAAAGCGTATGAAAAAGATAAAAACGGTAAAACGTACCAAATCCTGGAAAAATGTAAACGGACGAAAGATGTATAAAGCGTTCAAAAACTATAAAAACAAATGAAAGCGTACAACAAAAGTTTAAAATAAAAAAAACCGTATAAAATGGACGAAGCACGTATAACAACTATCAAAAATGAATAAAAGTGACAAAACGGATGAAAAATTTCAAAACGTATAAAGATGTAGAAAATCTAATAAACGCGGTAAATAAACTAAAAGTATGTATACAAAATAAAACAATAATCAATAATTAAAAAAACAATAATCATTTAAAAAAATTAAAACTAATTTTTTTAAAAACTATAGAGACTACAAGTTATGATATTTAGGCCTATAAAATAGACTTACACCATTTATATTTTGCTAAGTGTCAAACACTAATTTTCTCTCATAATATTAATCAATCAAAATTTGAATTCAACCAATAATATTTGTAGGTTCATTTTTATTTACGGAACACGAGGATATTTACGTCATTTCGATCCAACAGAGTTGGTGGTCAAAGTACAAAACTTGATACGGGTCAAATTCACAAGAAGAAAATTCGTTACTTTTTGTTTCAAAGGATGATATTTGTTTAATTTGACAAACCACAAAAACGATTTATTAAATGAACTCTTTTAATTATATATCTCATTTGATCAAAACTGATATCGCTTAATCATTTTTGTTTTAAATTATGTAAACCAAATACAATTTTTTTTTTAAATTTTAAAAACAGGTATAAGAATAAGTGAGCCGGAAATGTGAAATAGAATAGCAAAAGGGGTTAAAAAGTTAAAATGTATGTCTCTTGGTCTGAATGAGGCATCACATTACAACGTCCTGAGTTCCCTTTATAAAAAGGCAACCAAACATAACATAATTTGAAGTGAACCATCACCAACCCATCCACACTCACACTCTCTCTTTCTTAATCATCATCATCAAACACCTATTTTTCAACTTCACTTAGACATCTTTGTTCCCCAATCTCCATTTTTCACTCATTATATACTATTCTAAATGTGTTGAACACACTACACATTTCATTTTCACTTGATAGTTTCCTTAGAATTAGGTGAGCATGTATAGAAGAGGTAGAGAAAATCCTTCTTTTTCGTCGTCATTACTCGATGAGATCTACAGATCCATCGACCAACCAGACGACGAAAAAGAGAAACACTTTTACGAGAAAAGTGATAGATGTTTTAAAAATGAGTATGAATGTGAAAAAGTATTGATTAGGAGGAGATCACTTGTGGATGTGAAAAGGAGCATTAACTTCACCAGCTCGAGCTCTTCTGGCTCGAGCTGTGGTGGAGGATTCTCATCCTCAGAAACAGAATCGGTTTACGGCCTGTCTAGGCCTAAACCGATCCGTACAACCACAAAACAATCCAATTCGTATAGCCATAGATACGAATTGGAAGATCTACAACCTAAAAAGCATGAAAGCAAATTCGTGAAGACGAAATCACGCGCAATGAAGATATACGGCGATTTAAAGAAAGCGAAACAGCCGATCTCACCTGGAGGTCGATTAGCATCGTTCCTAAACTCGATTTTCACTTCCAACAACGCGAAAAATACGAAATCAGTTCCTAGAACCTATGATCATCACAACCACATGAAGTCGAAATCTGTTAATGCATCAACATGCTCATCAGCCTCTTCGTTTTCGCGCTCGTGTTTAAGCAACACACCTTCATCTAGAGGCAAATTAACCAATAGTAACAAAAGCAGGTCCGTTCGTTTCGTTATCGTAGAGGACGAAAGTCGCAAATCCGAGAAAACTGCACGTGAAAAAACACGTAAAATCGAAGAAGCTGCTAGAAATTTGCTAAAAAACTACCAGAAAAAAGTCGAATGCTTCGAAAACTACGTAACAAGCAATGTGAAAGATCATAATGAGATTGAAATGAGCTACGATGACGATGACGACGACGACGTCAGTAGTAACGCGAGCTCGGACTTATTCGAGCTCGAGAATTTTGCGGTGATTGGAAATGAAAAATATGGCGATGAGTTACCGGTGTATGGAACAACTCGAATTGATATGAACATTATGTAAAAATGTTATTACTGTTAGGTTACTTTTAGTTACTACTAATAGTTATTGGTGTGGGTTTTTTTTTTTTTTTACTGAAATATATTAGAAGTTAAATAATTTGTTATGACTATTTTTGTTGTGATTTGTATTTTGGGTTAATTTTAGTGATTTGTTTTTTTCTTCTAGTTCTTTTTCATATTCTATGCATGATAACTTTTGTATACTATAATTTTTAGTTTTGGTTAAATTGATTAAACATTTCAACATGACATGTTAATGCATAATTTGATGAGGTAGGGTTTGATGACTTTCTTGGTTGTTCATCGTCATCTCAGGCCTTGAATAGTGTTGCAAATAAATTAGCAACCGGTTAAAAAAGAACCCGAGGTTAGAGCTTCGGGATCCACCATCCAACGATCAAGTTAGTTACCGTATATGTGTGGTATCAAAGAGATGCATGGTTGTGAATAACCTGTTAGTTGTAAAGAATAAGATCTTACCCGTGATATATAAGGTATGGATTAGGGTTAGGTTAATTAAATATGAGTCGCTCTTCTATCGCGTCTGGTTTATTTCAAACTATACGTCTACATAACATGAATGTGTTATATCTAAGAAAATGAAACTAATGATAAATTTGCACTAATCACATATTTAGTACACTAATATCTTATTAGCTATTGGTTGGCACATTTTAGAAATGAAAAGTAATATTAGTATAAGAAACAAATAAACAAGTAGATATAAAGGTAGTGTGAATTACTCCCTCCGTCCTAAAATTATTGTCCCCCGACAAAAAACACACAGTTTTAGAAAAGTGCATCTTTTCAACTTTCTCTCTCTTACTTTTTGCAGAAAAACAGTTTTACCCTTAATCAATTAATTTAAAACCTTTTTAAAGTTTGTAATTATGATTTCAATTAAGGGTAACCTAGTAATATTGATCTAAAATTTATACCTATATATAGAAGTTTTAGAAGTGGACAATTAATTTGGAACAACCCAAAAAGGAAACGTGGACTATAATTTTGGGACGGAGGGAATAATAATAATGTGAAGGAAGATCGAGTATCGAGATGGATACCCAAAGATCATATGAATTGAGATGTTAGTATGAAGATTACGACTTTTTTAGCTTTATTTTCTCTATCTTCTTCGTGGGTCCTTTCTTCCTTGTCTATTCTTTTTATTTCAACTTTCAAATTATCTAATTGGTATTCTAAGTTTTAGGCATTATTACAACTCTAGGGAAAAAAAATATTCGGTAACTAAAACTTCAATCAAATGTTCAAAGTCTTGTACAAGTATAAATCTTGAGTGTCATTGTTGAAGCAAATTTTCATTGAGATGGTCTTGACGACGTCGCTCGTGGTCATCACAAGCCAAAAACATGCTACAAATATAGTAAGAACCGACGAGGAGAGATTCAAGCCGAAGCTAGCCTTAGAATCATCATCTGACGGTTAAGTCAGAACATCCGATTGAGATGATCTAAATACTAGAGAGAGCAAGTAGAGCGATTAAAACGTGACAAAATAAAGAGGGAATGATATCCATTTATAGGCAAGTCAAGTGTATATGGTACTACCTGTCATTTGGTGACCTTACCACCGAAGGACACCTCCGAAAACACCTCCGTAGCTCATCTCATAATTAATCGGGCCTAGAAAACATATACGTCATCAGTCATCTAGCAATGAAAAAATATATGTCGTATTATTAAATGTAATAATACTTAAATTCATAAACGTTGTATGTAATAAAGTTGATTTTACAATATAAGAAAAGATATCGACGAATCATGTTGTTCGCTTTACTTTTCGTACTATGTAAAGTAATTAAAAAATAATTGTTTATTTGGACTGTTATTTCTTCTTCTTCTTGTCCTTTTTAAGTCTAAACTAGGTAATTAAATTTCGTTATTGGACCGTTGAGACGAAAATAAAAGCAAGAACATGCTAATTAACGAAATGATTAAGACGAGTAAAAGGTGTTGGTGGGTCTCTCCAAAAGTGCTGGACACTTGGATTTCGGATTACATTATTATTCTTTACAGTTTTACCATTCTGCTGCACTACTACATGCATTCTTTTTCAAATAACTGTATATATATTCGCTTTCCTGTACTACTCAAAATATTAAATACTACTACACCTTTAAATGAAAGAAAAAAGAGTAAATGTATGTAACATATCAAAGATGAAAACCCTCGTATCAGTGTTGAAAAAAAAACATGAAATTTGATTAAATCAACCATATCGATTTATATAAAAAGAGATTAAGGTAACGATGGTTAAGGAAGGTTAAACTTGTCGAAAATCTGCAAGTATTGCAAAAAATATCGAAAACTCATTATAAACTTGTGTTTATCACTTATAACAACTATTTATATTTTTGATAAGTTAGATTTTAAGAATAATATTTCCGACAATACTTCATACTCGCTAGAAATACCCAAAATTTACTAGAAATATCCAAAATTTGCTAAAAATATTGATTCGGTTAATTGCCGATTTATCCAGTCTAAATTATTACAAGTTACAAGATAGTCGATCTGCCGACTAACGATTCATAATTTTTACAACGTTGCTGGTATATGACATCATGACATGTATCTTTGATTTCTTACCAGGCATATTAAAGACAAGTGTGTGCAAATCATCCGCAAATATGATGATGAATCTTAATCATCGACATAAGCAATGTCACTATCATTTAGAAACATGATAATCAAAATTTTGAGATCGGACACCACACAAGTAATGTTATTGATTATGAAACACTCACTATTTTGAAAACTATGCTAATTGCTAAATAATAATAATGGAATCCAATGACCACAAATTGACAAATATGAAGGTTTACATCATTTTCTGTGTAGTGGTTTGGAGAAACATGGATTTATAGGTGTTTTTGTTTCTTAATCCGGCATCTAAATTAGATGTATCATTATCATTTATTTCGATAAATATATATTGTCGTTTTTTTTTTCTCTGAGGTTTACATTCAACGATATGTAACTAAATTAAATCGGGTAATAAAACTTTTTCTTTTCTAAGACGGAAATAGATGTCTATTTAATGTTTGTTTACACAAAGCGGTTTTCGTGTGACCTCTCACATTTTAACGATGATAGTCACAAAACTATTCTAGCTCGGCGACCTCTTGTGTGGTTTTTGTGTGACCTCTCTCACATATTTTGTCATTTTGGCAAAAGCAATGTCAAGTTTCTATCTACAGGCTTGTCGAAGTGTCAAACCGCGTTCGTTTAGGTACTTGGCATGTCGTTAAGATCGATCGTCGTGCGTGCCTTGGTTCAATATGCTTGCAAATTGCACTATTCATAAAAAAAATTTCCTGGAAATTATTTTTGGCTTCGCCCATCATGGTGCCTCGTAATAAAATAAAAGACCAAGACCAAGACGTAAGAAGTGTATGTGAATAGAACATAATATTTGTCCATATTGAAAAGGAAAATCATTGTCGGATATCTATGAACTAAATCTTTGACAAAATTGTATAGATCTAAAATTGGTCGATATGCTATTTCAATTTCTTTTTCATATGACTTTCTGTATGCGTAAGCCTTTCGTGTAGAAATTTCCATGTCGTTCTAAAAGGTTCTTATTATATTAAGTTGGTTTATACATTGGATGTAATTAACCTAGCTAGCTAGCCACAACACATTACGAAACTACATAGAATACGTAGTATAACTTAAGAACAATCACCACCATGGGCACCATCGACCCACTAGCTACGCGTACAACTAGTACTTGTTTAGAGAAGATGCATATGTAGACGTTTCGAGCTGTATCGATAGGGCCTAATTATATGCCTAAAATAATGTGTTATGCGTTTATGGGTTTATGGAGAAGTGCGTTCTTGTACTACCACGACGCGTAGTATTAGACTTTTGTTTACATATCAATTAAACATGTCAATCAATGTTTTTTCGTAAATACTCAATAGACAAGTCAAACATGTCAATGAAATTATGTCATGTACAAAGATTAGGATTCTTTCAAATTGACATTAACATGCCTGGAAATCTTCTTTCACAAACAAAATAATGTAGCCTATTAAAAGAACCATGTTGATATCAACTTAGAAAGGTCTTAATCCTTGACTAAAAGACATTGGAACATGTTAGTAGCCTGCTCTTTATCTTAACAAGACCAAATATACCCTTTTCAATTTTCATATAACAAGACAATATATATAGCATCAATTGTCAAAGTCTAATAAAACCAATCTTAATATTTGCATAAATAAAAATGGTCCACTCGTTGGATGTGACCAAAGGGAACGAGACAAAGCAACAAATATCGTAAAGAACAGTCACACCACCACCAACAATGGTTAATTATGTGTTTTCAACGTTCACATCACTTCATAAGAAATATTACTCATGGAGAAAATTTAACAATCAATCAGTATGTCTGAAATGTACTTATATTGTTAACCTTAGAATTATTTGAATTTGATTTATTAGAGAGGTGTAGTGTCGCGTAGCTATAAATGGTGTCATAGACACGTAGGATATGACACCAGAATACTATAACACCAAATTATATAAGGTAACAGTAAGGTATGAAGAAAATGGTGCCATAAAGATAAAAAATGATATAAAAAGTTTTGTTGGCTGACAAATATGGCGCCAAAACCATGACACGAAGGTGTAGTGCAGTGAGTCATTGTTTTTCTGGTCTGATAAAATACGACGCCATCTATAACATCACCGTACCCCAAACTCTTAGCCCTTTTCTTTTAACAAAAGCATCTACACATTTATGCATGATAAATTGTTTGATTTTAGTAACACGTACAGTCCGTGTTATTAGACATTTTACCGGTAAATAGAAAGCCAAAGTATACAATACCGGATTAGAATGACTTTTAGTATCAAGTTTAAGTAGTGATTGACACACAAAATTGAATGGCAAGAGGACAAATTTTTTTTTTTACAATAACAAGATGAAAAAATTTATGATTCGAAAAAAAACTGAGTATTGTATGTTATAAATGAACGATTTTTACATTTTAAAGTGTTAAATGTTGAATTTCAATGTATGAGTGAGGGCAATTTAAGTTTCGAGTGAAAGACATTTAAAAAATCGCGTAAAATTAAAAAATAAATAAATTGTAATCTCGTTCTTTTTTTAATCATGAGCGGTTCGTCACAGAATTCAAGTATTTAAACCGTAAAAGGTCACTAAAGATTAATTTCACATATCACTTTTTTTTAAATCAATTTAATATATATCAATGATGCACTATTAAATATATAAGGTACAATGATTTCTAAACATATTTAAGTATATATAAAATTGGTTTTAAAAGTAAAGTGATATACAAAATTGACCCGACCACCGATGTTATGTAAACCCTAATAGTCTATCAGGGTTTACCTCCCGCGCGACCGATGAAGTTTAGTACATGACTAATGTACAGTAAAATTTCTTACAGGGCTGATAAAACTTTGTACCATATATACCAAGAACCAATGTTTTCAGACCCGGGTCGACTCGGCCGGGTCAACCGGTTGAACCGGTTCCGGCCGAAAAAACGGGTCATATTGATCCGGGTTTCATATTTTCGAAACCCGGCTTGACCCGGCGGGTTTGGGGTGACCCGGGTCAACCCGGTTCTCAAGACCCGGCCGGGTTTCGAATTTTTCGGGTTTTTTTAATTTTTTTTTTAATTTTACGTATTTGCGACGAAATTTTATTTTTACATATTATTTTGGTTGGTAAACAATTTATATTTTCAATATACGTAAGTTTTTGTGGTTTTTATAAGTATAATTTTGTTAATTATTAAAAATATAGAAAAAAATAATTTTTTTTAGAAAACCAGGTTTAACCCGGGTTGACCCAGGTCGACCCGGGTTGTCCCGGGTCGACCCGGGTTGACCCGAACCCGGCGGCTCGACCGGGTCAATCTAAGACCCGGGTTTTAAAACATTGCCAAGAACCATCATTATTTTGCTATTAGGTTTGCATAAACAGTAGATATGGTCTACGGGACCAACATGCACAAAGGACAAGAAACAATGCTATAAATACAGTACGAACAGTCACCACCACCATCATCAAAACCATCGGCCCACCACCAACACCACCACGGCACCACGAGTGGCTAGCTATTATGGTGACGACAGTAATTAACAATGACAAGGCCCAGCCCAGAAATCCTTAGTGGACTTCCTTTGCAGTACATCACGTGTCTGGGTGGCCAGTATGTCTACATTATGTCGCGCATGCACACGTGTGTAAGTATATATATATATAAAAGTCATGCATGAGTTTTTATTTACTGAAAAAGACTTTCATTATCTTTTATCTACAATTGTCATCCTTCTGCCCAACAAAATAATCCATGATATGTCGTCTTCTATGTCCCAATTCCTTATTCATACGGTACCATTAATCACCACTCATGTTATACGTACACTAATCATGCACCAGCTAGTTGGTGACATTTGAAGATTAGGTTAATGTATCCGACCCGAAACTTAGGTAATCAACAAAGTGAAACATGACAAGTAGACGGATCGAGTAGGGTTTCGATAGATCGCTAGCCAGATAGGTCTAAAGCAATTGACGAAGAGATATGTCTTGTTTAGGGCCGGTTCGAAACTATATTGGATGCGAGTTTGACATGTGCTTGTAGTTAGGTTTAGGGTTTAAGGTTTAAGGTTAAGAGTTTTAAATATATATTTTTTTTTTTTTTAAAATTGTTCAACTAATGATTTTTTTTATGAATGAGCCTTCACTGTCTCTTAAATACAATTGTAACCCGTCGATCATACACAATCCTATGACATGTCATCGTCTATATATGGACCAGAGGTCGTCCCTTCTACACCAACTATAGACAGGAACAATATAAAAAGATATAGATGTAGCCATGTAATTTTAACAAAATTAAGTCTTCAAAAATGCAACTTACACTACAACAATTCTGAGTTTAGGGTCGCCCTTTTTCTAGGATCGACTTAATCGTTCTTACATTAAGTGGGTCCACCAATTTTACAAAAAAAACAAAGTTAAGAAGGCTGTGGGGACAAAGTGGGGTCCACGCAACCTAAGGACGACTAAATCGTCCCTAGGTGAAGAAAATATATTTTTTATCTCTTTTAATTGTTTAAAATTATTAAAAATTAATATAAATATTTTTTTAAAAAAAGTTTAAAATTAAAGTGAGACCCACGTAACCTAGGGACGACCAAGTCGTCCCTAGGTGAATATAATTTATTTTTCCCAGTTTTTTTATCTATTTTAATTATTTAAAATTAATATAAATATTTTTTTTTAAAGTTTAAAACTAAGGTGGGCCCGTGTAACCTAGGGACGACTAAGGTGAAGGAAACTTTATTTTTCCTAGTTTTTTTATCTCTTTTAATTATTTAAAATTATTTAAAATTAATATAAATATTTTTTTAAAAAAAGTTTAAAATTAAGGAGGGGCCCATGTAACCTAGGGACGACTAAGTTGTCCCTAGATGAAGGCAAATTTATTTTTCTCTTTTTTATCACTTGTAATTATTTAAAATTATTTAAAATTAATATAATTATTTTATTTAAAAAAAACTTTATTATAGTTAAAAATAACTTTATACATATTAAAAAAACTTTATACATATTTAAAAAAAACTTTATACATATTTAAAAATAACTTTATACATATTAAAAAAACTTTATACATATTTAAAAAAAACTGTATACATATTTAAAAAAAAACTTTATATTTATTTAAAAAAAAACTTATACGTATTTAAAAAAACTTTAGATATATATTTAACACTTAAACACGTGCTTAATTAAACATATATATTACATCGATAATAGATTCATAAATAAGAAAAAAAACACATCACAAACTAGTTAAAACTAAACATACAGATTAACACATAATAATAAAATACATATTAACACACTAAAATAACAAATAGATTACTACTCAAAGCTAAGATTTTCTATTTCATTTAAAAGCTCATGAAGTATTGTAGCCGATTGACATGCGTGTTCTTCAGGATGCCTTTCCATTTCTAGTCTTGCCTTTAGCATCTTTATCTTTAGATCTTTGATCTTGCAATTAGAGCACTCAGTGGGTGCAGATTGAGAAGGACCTGTAGAAGAACTTGGATGTGAACCTTGAGGTGTTGAAGATCCAGGGGAAGATCTTATACGCAGTTCAAGATCAAAATCATCCTTCCATTTAAAATATTTACATCCATAATCATTTGTCTTTTGCCATTACAAAGTAAACAAATAACATGACATGTCATTTTAATAATCATACGTATTACATAAATAAAACATTAGATTGTTTACCTTCGAAAGAGGACATGCATAGTAAAGTTTACCAAAGCTATGAGGTTGATGTGACTGTCTCAACACAATATATCCCTTTCTACATGTACACTTATAAGCTTCAAGCGGATCCATCTTATGCAAAATCGGGTGGTGGTGGTGGTGGTGGTGGTGAGTTTGGTATGAGAGGATAAGAGTTTGTGAGGATAAGAGCTACCATAAATAAAGATAAAAATTTAGGGTCGACACATTTAGGGACGACTTAGTCGACCCTAGCTTTCCCGCCAACATTTTCCCGGCAAGGTTTTCCCGCCAACATTTTCCCGCCAACATTTTCCCGCCAACATTTTCCCGCCAACATATCGACTCATCGGTTAAACCTATAACGTATAACCGTAACATATCGACTCATCAGTTGAACCTCTAACGTATAACCCTAACATATAGACTCATCGGTTGAACCACTAATGTATAACCGTAACATATAGACTCATCGGTTGAACCTCTAACGTATAACCCTAGCATATCGACTCATCAGTTGAACCTCTAACGTATAACCGTAACATATCGACTCATCAGTTGAACCTCTAACGTATAACCCTAACATATAGACTCATCAGTTGAACCTCTAACGTATAACCATAACATATCGACTCATCAGTTGAACCTCTAACGTATAACCCTAACATATAGACTCATCGGTTGAACCTCTAATGTATAACCGTAACATATAGACTCATCGGTTGAACCTCTAACGTATAAACCCTAGCATATCGACTCATCAGTTGAACCTCTAACGTATAACCGTAACATATCGACTCATCAGTTGAACCTCTAACGTATAACCCTAACATATAGACTCATCTGTTGAACCTCTAACGTATAACCCTAGCATATCGACTCATCAGTTGAACCTCTAACGTATAACCGTAACATATCGACTCATCAGTTGAACCTCTAACGTATAACCCTAACATATAGACTCATCAGTTGAACCTCTAACGTATAACCCTAGGATATCGAATCATCAGTTGAACCTCTAACGTATAACCGTAACATATCGACTCATCAGTTGAACCTCTAACGTATAACCCTAGCATATCGACTCATCAGTTGAACCTCTAACGTATAACCGTAACATATAGACTCATCGGTTGAACCTCTAACGTATAACCATAGCATATCGACTCATCAGTTGAACCTCTAACGTATAACCGTAACATATCGACTCATCAGTTGAACCTCTAACGTATAACCCTAACATATAGACTCATCAGTTGAACCTCTAACGTATAACCGTAACATATCGACTCATCAGTTGAACCTCTAACGTATAACCCTAACATATAGACTCATCGGTTGAACCTCTAATGTATAACCGTAACATATAGACTCATCGGTTGAACCTCTAACGTATAAACCCTAGCATATCGACTCATCAGTTGAACCTCTAACGTATAACCGTAACATATCGACTCATCAGTTGAACCTCTAACGTATAACCCTAACATATAGACTCATCAGTTGAACCTCTAACGTATAACCCTAGCATATCGACTCATCAGTTGAACCTCTAACGTATAACCGTAACATATCGACTCATCAGTTGAACCTCTAACGTATAACCCTAACATATAGACTCTTCAGTTGAACCTCTAACGTATAACCCTAGGATATCGACTCATCAGTTGAACCTCTAACGTATAACCGTAACATATCGACTCATCAGTTGAACCTCTAACGTATAACCCTAGCATATCGACTCATCAGTTGAACCTCTAACGTATAACCGTAACATATAGACTCATCGGTTGAACCTCTAACGTATAACCATAGCATATCGACTCATCAGTTGAACCTCTAACGTATAACCGTAACATATCGACTCATCAGTTGAACCTCTAACGTATAACCCTAACAAATAGACTCATCAGTTGAACCTCTAACGTATAACCGTAACATATCGACTCATCAGTTGAACCTCTAACGTATAACCCTAAAATATAGACTCATCGGTTGAACCTCTAACGTATAACCGTAACATATAGACTCATCGGTTGAACCTCTAACATATAACCCTAGCATATCGACTCATCAGTTGAACCTCTAACGTATAACCGTAACATATCGACTCACCAGTTGAACCTCTAACGTGTAACCCTAACATATAGACTAATCAGTTGAACCTCTAACGTATAACCCTAGTATATCGACTCATCAGTTGAACCTCTAACGTATAACCGTAACATATCGACTCATCACTTGAACCTCTAACGTATAACCCTAACATATAGACTCATCGATTGAACCTATAATGTATAACCCTAGCATATCGACTCATCGGTTGAACCTATAACGTATAACCGAACATATCGACTCATAAGTTGAACCTCTAACGTATAACCGTAACATATCGACTCATCAGTTGAACATCATCGGTTGAACCTCTAACGTATAACCGTAACATATCGACTCATCAGTTGAACCTCTTACATATAACCGTAACATATAGACTCATCGGTTGAACCTATAACGTATAACCTTAGCATATCGACTCATCGGTTGAACCTCTAACGTATAACCGTAACATATCGACTCATCAGTTGAACCTCTAACGTATAACCGTAACATATCGACTCATCAGTTGAACCTCTAACGTATAACCCTAGCATATCGACTCATCAGTTGAACCTCTAACGTATAACCGTAACATATAGACTCATCGGTTGAACCTCTAACGTATAACCCTAGCATATCGACTCATCAGTTGAACCTCTAACGTATAACCGTAACATATCGACTCATCATTTGAACCTCTAACGTATAACCCTAGCATATCGACTCATCGGTTGAACCTATAACGTATAACCCTAGCATATCGACTTATCGGTTGAACCTATAACGTATAACCCTAGCATATCGACTCATCGGTTGAACCTATAACGTATAACCGTAACATATCGACTCATCAGTTGAACCTCTAACGTATAACCCTAGCATATCGACTCATCGGTTGAACCTCTAACGTATGACCCTAGCATATCGACTCATCAGTTGAACATCTAACGTATAACCCTAGCATATGGACTCATCGGTTATTAATTATTACAAACTAAGTATAACGTATATTTTAATATTAATTATAATAATTTATTTTGATTTTTATTATTAATTTATATTATCAATTTTATTACATAGAAGCTATAATGTAAAAATCCTTGAAAAACACCTAGGGACGACTTTGTCGTCCCTAAATATCAAAGTAAGGTCGTCCCTAAAAAACCCTCCAAAACACTTAGCAAAATTTTGGAAAACTTGAAAATTTTGGCCAAAATTTAAATAACCCGCTTGGGTTTGAGATTTCCCGGTATACACCTAGGGACGACTTAGTCGTCCCTAGGTCTCCAAAGTCGTCCCTAGAGTTTAATAATAGACGAAAAAAAAACTTTTATAATTAACCTAGGGACGACTTAGTCGTCCCTAAGTTACAAAGACGAAGTCGTCCCTAGGGTTCAATAATAGATATCTTATCTTTTCATCTCTCATTCATCACACTGTTAAAAAAAAACCGGGACGAGCAGCAGCAGCAATAACCACCATTTTGTTAAAAAAAACCACCATCACTATATATAACCCACCACCATCAATCATCCAACCCACTACCACCAATTAATCATCCAACCCACCACCATCAATCATCCAACCCACCACCATCACCATCAATCCGACCCACCACCACCACCAATCCGACCCACCACACTCACACACGAGCACAATTATGTTTAATGTTGGTTTATTTTCGGATTGTTTATTTAATTAAAGGTAAATGATGTATAATGTTTAATTTTGTTTAATTTTTAATTGGTATAATGTATAATGTTTAATCTTGGATTGTTTATGCTAGGTATAGTGAATCACCAGTCAACCACCGGACCACCACCAGTCACGGCAGCAGTCACGACAGCAACAACCACCGCACCACCATATTTTGTTTAATTTTGTTTTTTTAAATAAATATAAAGGTAAATGATTTTTTTAATCTATTAATTTTGTTTAAATTTGTTTATGTTTAATTATTATTAATGTTTATTTTTTATTTCCTAGCACTGCCGTCACCACCACCACCACTGCCGTCGCGACAGCAGTAGCAACCACCACCGCCGGCAGCAGCAGCAGTAGCCACCACAACCACCAAAGGTGATTTTGGCTTAATATTTCGGCTTATGATTTTGGATTATATTTAAGCTTAATTGATTTAGGCTTAGTTGATTCCGGATTATATTTAGGCATAACTGATTTAGGCTTAGTTGATTTCGGCTTAATATATATATATAGTTGATTTCGGCTTAATTGATTTAGCATTAGTTGATTTCCGTTGTATATAGTGCTTAATATATATATAGATGATTTCGGGTTAATTGATTTAGGCTTAATGGAATTCGGGTTATATATGGCTTAATATTTATATAGGGATTTCGGGTTAATATTTTGGCTTAATATGAAATAGGCATGAGTTTAATTTTTTTATATGTTTGTCGTAGCCGAGACCCGAGTCACAGTCGAAGGGAACCGAGTCACAGCCAAGAACTGAGACCCGTGTCACAGCCGAAAAAAAGGTAATGTTTTTTTTTAAATCGTTGTGGTGGTGTTTGTTTCAAATTAGAAAAAAATTTGGAAACCAACTAATTTAGGTTTTTTTTATTTTATGTTTGTGTTTGGTTAGCACCAGGACAGTCGGGACAACTTCCTCATCCAGACCTCTTTTTCTATCTTTCTATCTTTGCTTATTTCAGCCTTGACCGAGGTGTGTAATTATTATTATGCATATGTTTATTATATTATATATATATGATATATGATTGTTAGTCTTTTGTAGTAAATAATTTAAGGAATATTTTAGGATTTTATCGATTAATTTCGGAAAATTCCCGTCCGAAGTTAATCAACCTATAGAAAACCCGTCCGAAATTAATTTATTAGGAATTAATTTCGGAAAGTCCCCTGTTTGGGATTGCTTTTTGATGTTTTGTCTCATTTAGGATATGAATGCGTATAACTGGTTTATTATTTGAGATGATTTCGACAGTGTTTCTCCTTTACTCCTATGAATATGTCTTTAAACACATATTTAGGGAGTAGAGGGGAAATGCTGCCGAAATTTTCTCAAATAGTAAACCGGTTATACGCATTCATATATGGGACGAAACATTCAAAAGGTGGGTTAGGATTGCCTTCCATAGTTACACTAGGAAGAAAAAAAAGAGTTCATATTCATTTTGTTAGTATGACATTTTACGTATAAAAAAAATAATTTATCTGAGTATGTTTATTTGCAACGCAGTTATGACAATTGATAAGAGTTGGACCACTGTAAACAATCGTAATTCCAATGAGTTTTTAGATGGTCTTTTTGGATTCATCCAGGATTGTGAGAAATTTTTGCACCCCATCTCACAAAAGCTCTGTTGCCCATGTAGTCGTTGTTGTAACCATGAAACGTTGGTTACCCTCGGCCAACTTGAGGCACACATATCCCAATTCGGGTTTGACAAACGTTACACCACTTGGATATATCACGGTGAACCAATTCTTCCGTTACCTCCACTATTACCACATTCACCTGATCGAATTCACATGGATGCGTTCTTCGAAGATATTTCTGCAAATAATATTTCAAATCCACCATCTGAAACTCCACCCTCTCAAACTCCACCAACGCAAACAACCGGTCCTCAACCAACCCAAACATCGGGTCCTAGTAACGAGTTTGAAGAGTTACTCGTTAGGTCTGCCCAAAAGTTGTACCCGGGTTGTGATATGACCACATTGGAATTTACATCAGAGATTTCGCACATCAAGGTTTTACACAAAATAACTGATGCCGGGTTTAACAAAGTTCTAGCTCTTCTCTAAAAGGCATGTTCCCCTAGTAAAGGATACAATTTCCCGTCTTCATACTATGAAATAAAAAAGACATACAAAAAGATCGGGTTAGGATACGAATAGATCCATGCTTGTATAAATGATTGTTTTTTATATTGGGGATCACCGGAAAACAAGGCGAGGCACACTTGTCCAATCTGTAACGCGATTAGATGGAAAAACCCAAAGAAGAAAAAGGGGACGCAATTAGTTGCCAACAAGGTGGTGCGTTACTTTCCGATAACACCTAGACTACAACGTATGTTCAACACAAAAGACATAGCAAAGTGGATGACTTGGCATGCGACCGGACAGTCTAAGGAAGACGATAAAATGAATCACCCCTGTGACGGCAAAGCATGGAAATATTTTGACATGCTAAAACTTGAGTTCTCTTGTGACCCTAGAAACGTTCGATTAGGGTTGGCTGTTGATGGTTTTAATCCTTATGGCATGATGAGCCAAACTTACAGCATGTGGCCGGTTATATTGACAACATACAACACACCACCGTGGATGTGTTTGAAAGAAACTTCTTTAATGTTGATGATGTTAATTCCCGGCCCTAAATCAGCTACAAAGGACATTCATGTGTACTTACAGCCTATAATTAAAGAACTCAAAGATTTATGGGAGGGAGTCTGGACGAAAGATGTTGCTACGGGTACTCATTTCAAAATGAAAGCGGCTGTTTTATGGACCATCAATGATTTTCCAGCTCGAAGTAGTTTGTCTAGGTGAATTGGGTATGGGTACCTCGCATGCCCTACTTGTAATGTTGACACTCCATCGATGCGTATCAACACCAAAATCGTTTATGTTGGTTACAGAATATGGTTAAGAACAAATCATCCATAAAGGAAAAAATCCAAGGAATTCTACGGTTTTCCCGAAAATAAGCCTAAACCAAGAAAGTTTTTAGAACTTGATATCCAATTGCAGATTAGTAAAGTCTTTAAACGTAAACCGGGGAAACATAAACCAATTTTCAAAGAGAATCGCCCCCATAATCGAGATGTTGAATTGAACTGGAATAAGCGTTCTATATTTTGGGATCTTGAGTATTGGCCCTTTCTTCTACTAAAACACTGTTACGATGTCATGTACATCGAAAAGAATTTCCTTGAGGCTTTACTGAATACCCTGTTATAGAACGACAAATCCAAAGACACGCCAAAGGCAAGGCTAGACTTGGAAAAAATGGGAGTTCGAAAGGATGTGGTTAGTTAAAAAATATAACGGGAAGTTCGATAAGCCTCATCCAAAGTTCTCTTTCACTCCAGAAAAAAGAAAACTTTTTTGTAAATTCATTAAAGGAGTCAGACTACCTGATGGCTTTGGATCCAACTTCAAGAAAAAAGTGACCGCTGATGATGACAATATAACGAACTTAAAATCTCATGACTGTCATATAATGATGCATCGGTTACTTCCTTATGGAGTGCAACAATACTTGCCCAAAAACGTTGCAAAACCTATAATCAAGATTTGCTTTTGTGCTCGAAGTTTGACTGTGCAGGAAATGAAAGAAGCTAAAAACAAATTGATCATTATGATGGTTAATTTAGAGCAAATCTTTCCTCCTGCTTTTTTTGACATAATGACTCATTTGGTTATACATCTACCCGATGAGGCCATTCTAGGTTCCGTTACTCGCGGCAGGTGGATGTATCGATTTGAAAGATACATGAAAAAGCTAAAGAATTATGTACGAATCAAAGCAAAGCCTGAAGGTTCTATTGCTGAGGGTTATGTTGCAGAAGAGGCATTAACTTTTTGTTCGCGTTACCTTAAGGATGTCAAGACGAGATTTAACCGCCTTGGCAGAAATGAAGACGATTTTCTTGGACAACCAGATAAATTTGAGGTGTTCTGGACCGTATGCACACCGACGGGTGGAATCAAACCAACTCGTACGACTAATGACGACATGCAGGCAGTTACGTGGTTTATACTTAACAACAGTCCTGAAGTCGAAGCAGACATCTCGCCTTACAGCGAGTATGTTTCTTCCTTTTTTTTATTTTATAATTTTGAAAATTCTTCTTTCTCGATGACTTCTGCTAATATCATGATCCCTTGCAGAGAGGCGCCTGATAATGTGGAAACGAGTTTTCCTGCGTGGTTTAATAACAAGGTAAATACATTAGATATATTACCTTGGAGTTATTCCTCATCTAATAAACCTTTTTGTATTTCTTTTTTGTAGACTCGTGAAAAAAAAGTGAGTGCGGGCTGTAGTGACGAGTTATTCTCTTTGGCATGTGGACCTATTAGTTCATGTACATACCCCTCTTGCATAGTGAACGGTGTGAAGTTTGTGGTACGTGAACGCGATATACTTTGTACCACTCAATGCAGCGGAGTTTCAACACCCGGGGTTGATGGAGAGATGTATTATGGTCAACTCGAAGAAATTCTGGAGCTCACTTATATCGACAACCGCAAGGTTTTATTGTTTCGATGTAAATGGTTTGACACAATTAACCCTACCAATTGCACCAAACGCAACAGACGTTCTTACACTGAGCAAGGCATACATCATATTTTGACCGATAGGCTATTTCACCAAAAATAACCCATACATTTTCCCGACACAAGCAACACAAGTATTCTACCTTGAAGACCTTGCTAGACGACCGCTTCATTGGAAGGTCGTCAAACAGGTTTATCATCGAGATGTGGCAGAGTCCGATGAAGATGTTATACATGGTAGCAGTTCATCAGATGTTACAGTGTCTGTTGCTTTGCCTAATTTGGGTATTACGGATTTGAGTGTAAATACTCAACCAACGGAAGTGGACGCCCCACCGGTTGATGATGATATTATTAATATCGAAGATGAGGTAGTTGCACACGTCATTGGTGATGTTGATGATGATGTTGATGATGGTGATGATGATTTAGTGTCGGATGATGATGAAGTGAACCCTAATAATGATGTTCAATAAGTTTTACTAGCGATGATTCTGAAGATGACAATTGATATTAAGTTGTATTTTGAATGAAACAGTTGTTATATGCTTTAATGTGTAATTTTTTTATTTGTAAACGATTGTTATATGCTTAAGTTGTAGTTTGAATGAAACAATTGTTATACGCTTAAATGATGATGAGTTGTTTTTATTTGTTTAAATGTGTAATTTTGTATTTTAATGAAAATGTTTTTATATGTTAAAATGTGTATATTGATATGAATTTGTGTATTAGTATTAATTGGTTAATTAAATTGTGTGTAATTTTGTTTTTTAATGAAAATGTTTTTATATGTTAAAATATGTATATTGATAAAATGTGTATACTGATATGAACTTGTTATTTTACAGATGGCGTGTGTAGGTCCTAGATCACACGGTGGGGATGCTGGTGGTAGTCCACCCAGACGGCCCACACGTCCTGTACCGGCCCAGTGTCAGCGTAATAAATCGTTATATTTTTTATAACACTGATATTTATAATTTATGTCACTTGAATTTTTACGAGTAAATAACATATCTTTTGTAGGTTCAAATCAACGCTTTGAGACCAACCTAGGAAAATTAAGGAAGGCGTACAGAGATAATCACGAAAAACCTTTGGCAATTGGCTTTGAATTTAAGGATCTGCAAACCTTCCATCTTCTAGGCGATTATGCATCCCTGTTGTCTCATCTTATGGGGGAATTAGTCCGGACACTTTCCCTGAACTGCGAATGGGACGAAATTCCAGACTCTAATAAAGCTCATATTTATCCTACACTTGAGTTCAAAATTGTTTATT
Source organism: Glebionis coronaria (assembly GCA_025667525.1). NCBI lineage: Eukaryota > Viridiplantae > Streptophyta > Magnoliopsida > Asterales > Asteraceae > Glebionis > Glebionis coronaria. Next base: position 521,507,857 of record CM046882.1, read on the forward strand.
TTACTTATATTGTTATTGTTATCGACATTTAGATATGTGTGTTATGTTTAGTGATGTAGCGGTTTTTAGTCGTTTTACTCACCTTTAGGAAAAGTAAGCAAAAAAACCAAAGTCGCGGTAAGTATAAGTATCAACGTTTAGGAAAACGTAAATACTGACAATCGAGTTCGTTCTCGAGGAGGTATGGTGTTTAGCCAATAAATATAGACGTTATTTATTTCGAGTGATTACGTTTTTGGAAAGAAAGAAAGAAAAGAAAATGGAGACGAATTACGCTAAAAACGGTCGGAAACGCGCGAACGTACGAACGTAAAAACGCGACCCAACGAAAAATTTCGACTAAAAATTAATTAAAAATTACTAGAAGGTTCTAAAAATCCTAATTAAGAAAAATACGCAAACCAAAAATTTTGAAAACTTTTTAATTAATTATTATTAAATATTAAAGAAGATTAAAAACCCTAAAAAAATAATTTAACTAAGAAAAAAACAAAATTCAAACTTTTTTATTCGTAAACCTAAAGTACCCTAAAAATATTTTTTGAAATTTTTTATAAACCTTTTTCTATTTTTTATGATTTTTTTAAATTTTTAAATGAGAATAATCTTAGAAAATAAATAATAAATATAAAATTATGAAATTTTAACTATATAAAATAAAATTTATTTTTCCTACGTCCTAAATGACAAAAGAAATTTTAGAAAAAAAGAATTATATATATATTTTTTTTTAATAATTTTTTTATGAATTAAAAACAATTTAAACTAATTAAATAATTAAAAGAAAATAATAAAGGATTTAAAAAAAAACTTTTTTTTTAGAAGTACTCCTTCCTCCCAATACTATATGTGACACTTTTTTGTGTCACAAAACTGTCACAAACCAAAGTCCTCCTCCCTCCCAAAACTATAAGGGACACTTGTTTTGTCAAAAAGTGTCGCGAAAGGATGTTTTCACTCTCTGTGGTACAGGGGAGGATTTGGAGCTCGAATTTGGTTGGATTTTGCTTGTTTTTCGATGTTTTTGGGCACAAACGGCACCCCCAATAGCAATAGGCTATTAGGGAGTCACACAAACAACAAGTTACACAAACACAAGTAATCAAATCACCAAAATCATCACGTGTGAACCAAAAAAATGAGGTATGTTGGTTGTTTAAGGTGCACAGTGGGCTCTTAAGCAAATTCAACAAATGCACGAGTGTACACAGTGGGCATTCATAAGCACCAAGTAGCCCTTCCTAATCGTTTTCTTCGATTGTAGGTATGCTAGGTGCAGACCTCAACAGTGCCACAAACTAACTTTGAAGGCCGGCAGTGGCTTATACTCGACTTGTTAATGAACTTAGATTTAAGCACGAACTAGCTTAAACTACCCAACACCTAAATATCAGCAAGCAGATACATACACACCTCAATTCTTAACAAATGACCACATAAAAAAAACTGTTGATCACACCTTTTGCTGCCAAAATGGCCGACTATTGATTTGGTTTGTTTTGGTGTTAGTATGCTGTGGGGACAGTGGGCTAGCAGCTATCAAACAAACACCCCTTAACTTCCTTAAGTACACAGTGGACGAGGACCTAAGCCAACAGTGACCCCTTTGCTTTTCAATGTAGTACCAACAGTGGCTCTATTTAGCTTCTTGGTGAAACTTGAAAGTTACTTTGCTGTATAAGCTATGAAAACTACACAACGCCAACAAGCACCCCTAAGATCTATCAATTAACAGAACTGACAAAACCTCAACCTCAGTCTATAAGAGGTCACTGCTTAAACAAATAAGCAGATTCAAAACAGTGGGGTGTGCACTAGCAGATAGGTTCACAAAGTATGTGTGTAAGGCCAAGTTCAGCTTATCGAAGATTCTCAAATAAGCACCTAAGTCCTCAAATCCTTGAAACAAATGATGAATACCTAGAAATCAACTAGTGTGATGGATTTCAACTACGAAAACTTCCACATGAATGTACCATACCTGCTGGTGTATTTGGCGGCTTGGAGGTCTATTTTCGAACTAAGTGCGACAAAAATATTGAGCATATGTGAGCTAGACTTGAGGCAAGTTATCAGAAAACTTCAAATGCATCTCAATGAATCTAAAACCCCTTATCCAAGACAGAAATAACAACTCAAACTCCAAACATTATGAAAAATCAAAAATCATATCACAGACTTATCGTAGACAGATTGCTTTTTTTTCAATTTACTTCAAACTAAGAGTGTATTATTACTAGATTTAACTCTAATAACAATAATGAACAGTAAGTCACCCACATAAACACATTTTAAAGAAAATTAAACACAAAAACAATGTAAGAAAAATGATGAGCAGTTACTACTCCTAAATGCATAAAGGTATTTCTAGGTCCAATTTTTGGCTTAACATAGTTATTCCAATAAGCACTTTCACAACACACTACCCAACACAAATCGATAACTCCTATCATTCTACTAGTTCCCTTGATTTCAATTCCAAGTCCTCTAAATGGACTTAATATACCTGCTGGTCTGGGTAGTTTGGTGTTCAACACTTCACACAAATGTGTACACGTCTGTGTGTGTTGAGACCACCTTCACAACACAAAGCCAAAGATATTAGAACCTAACTAAAATAAACCCAAATTCTAACCAAACCTGCAAGACCTAAATTCCTACTTCGCAAACTTAAAGCCAAAATCAACTAACATCCAACATATGACAGATTTTCGAACAAATTTGGAAAACAAATTTTCCTAAACAATCCTCAACTCTTATCATACAAACAAATCAATCACATAAAGATATTTTTTGGACAGAAAATTAGACAAAGGGAAAAGAAAAGTGCACCTCGAGGGTAGACCATCCCTACCCTCGACTGTTCGAGCTCAAGTGCACGCTCGTGCACTAGCTTCCTTTCCTGCTGAGATGAACAAACGTGAACAGAAACAACAATGATAAATTCAACAAACTGATATTTTACTTTTTCATTCAAAACTTTTAACCAAACTCAAACCTTGAACAATTTTAAAACTCAAACTGAACTTGAAACAACCTTTTAAAAATAAATCGACTGAAAAGTAAAATGCTTTTTAAAAGTAAATGACAATAATTTAAAATCTTGGAACTCAACTTTTTATTAATCTAAATTCGAATTACAAACTAGAAGAATAGAAAAGTTGGAACAAAAACTAAGCTATCTGCTACTAGTCCTATTTATACAAGTATGTGAGGACCAACTACATAAACCCTAACCGAACTGAAGTTCCCAAACTACCCCAGCATCAAAAACGGATATGCTTCTTTGGATTCTGTCTTCTAGAGCCTTCTTGGGTATCATGTGATTGCTAGATGTTGGTGATTAATCTGAGCCCTTCATATTGTTGTGGGGAACACGTTTTCATCTTCAGCCACGGATTTGGTCTCAATTGTCAGTCAATAAGATGAACCCGTGACTTAGAGGAATCTTGTGAGGACCATGTGATGAGGTGTCGTCTAATCTGGGTATGTAGGGTTGGTGTGTGTGGGGTAATGATCAAAAACCCCATGTAAATTTGAACTCGCCCAATGATTCGTGAAGGATTAATCCTGGGTAATTAGGTTAGGGTTCCTGAGTTTAAAAGGGGTGTTAGATTTGTTTAGTGGTAATAAAACATGTTTTCCTCCAGGTTTATGATTAAAACTTAGGGAAATGGCAACTTAGGTCCCTGCACTCTCAAAATGTCTTCATAGCAAATTTCCAACAGCCCATAACTAAATTCCTTTGTTATATCTTTGATGAAGTTGCTAAATTTGGCACAATTACTTTAACAACTTATCATAAGGGTTTCTTTTGTAACTTTGACCCAAATTCAAGGGCTAAACATGCATTATCTTGACATTTTAGGGACCCTTATGTAATTTTTGAGTTTTACAAGGGTATAAATGACAAGTCTTCAAAAGATGAGGGACCAATCTTGAGCAATCTTCAAACTTCAAGGACTTCTTTGGAAAATCAACATTCGGGTCCGGTTCTTTGTGCGGCTTCGTTTCCCGTGTTCGTTTTTGCTTGAATCTTGTGATCTTTTGGTGAATTCACGATATCCGTACCTAAAATACACAAGTAACAAACACAAGCATATATTTGGTATTTTTAATGATATTTAATGCATTTAAAGCCCGATTTGAACGATGAGACTATGTATAATTGCAGTCTCATCACTCCCCCATACTAAACCATTGCCGTGCCCTCACGCAATGCTAGAATTAAGTATCGTAGCACTTCCAAAATTCATTTTATGATGACATTTATTGAAGACATAAATTTTAATAAACTACTACACGTGTTTTAGACATAACGTATTGTTTTCATCACGATAAAGTGACTTTTGGGATCATAGAACAACAGCAAGTGAATGCTTCGTTAGGAATAATTTCGTCGTCCTCGATTTTCACCCGATTCCATGCTAAGCGTGTAACGAGATCATTGTTATTATAAGTTAGCAACACGATCATATCTCATGAGTGTTAATTACGAACCTAAACTCCCTTATTCCTACTTGGTATCTCTTATATTTTATTTTGTCTTAATGATCACGAGGATACATCATTGACTTATGCGTGAATAGATATCAAGTCTAAAAATAGAGTTTTAACGGTGTAACCAAAATCATTAAATTAATAATTCATCCTAATAGACAACGATGTCAAAAAATTAAGTCAACAAGAAGGATCGATAAACACGGTTTTATAACGGTTTTGAACATGAGACTTATTACCAAGACTTTTATACGCCCCCTAACGGAAGGGCCTTATTATCTTTGGTTTACCTCCATCTTTTATTCAACTCCGCCATGGAGCTTTTATTATGACTTCGGTCTTGCCTTGCCTTTTATTATCCGCCTCATCGGTGGTTTTATTAGCCAAAGACGTATATCCTCATGCTAAAGCGAATTTTGGATCTTTAAAGCTTCGAAGATTAAGGCTTGATTCACTTTCAATTTTGCATAGATTTTTTGGCCTTGTGGGGCTTCAAATTTTTTGCTAGATTTAGGTGAGCACTTGAAATCTTATTATTGGGTGAAGCTTTCGATTATTCGGGTTGCCAATACTTCAAAACCGTGACGCTGGCGATACCTTAATGTCTTCCCAATTTAATTACATGGAAGCTACTAAAACAAATTAGAAACCAACAATAGTGACCAAACCGCTAAATCAATATTTATTAACAATTTATTATCAAGAGTGTGGGGAGAATAAGCTAATAATTACTACACATGAGATCGTGACGATTACGAGACTTATAAATAACTCTATCATTTCTCGTCCTCATTTAAGAGACTTAGCCTAAAAAGTTAAGGAATCGAAGCTAAGTGCTCAACACGCACGGTCGAGTCAAAAATTACTCTTATTCTCACCATCAGAAAACCTACATTCGTGTCTTAAACACTTATGAAAAATAAGAAAAAATTTAAAATTTGGCCATTTTTAGCCTTATTTGCAACAAAACGATAACAAAAAGATGAAATTTTGGATTGCGTGTTGACGTAAGCAAGGTGAAGTATCTACTCACCCTCCCATACTAAAGTTAAACATTGTCCTCAATGTTTCGAGTCTAGGGGTGCAAACACCCCCATACTAGAGACGAAGTCGAATGCTTAATCTAGCATGGAAAGGGTGTAACCGTTAAATTTAAAGCCATTTATGAAGTGTGCTATAAACATAAGGTTAGAACATCAAAGGATATATCATGCGGATATCGAGAAATTCTTCAAAGCAAACGATCGAGTGCTCCCATAAAACGAACACGAGAGGCTCCAATCGTGAAGATGATAATCTAAAAACCACACATCACAAACAACCACGGAACAAAGGTTGAAAGGGCACAAATCCCCTCACATTAGGTTAACTAAAAAGCAATAATATTTACAAAGATAAGCATGAGATCTCCCCCACGAGGCACCTTATTTTTGATAACCGAGTCAAAAGCTCGACTCGAATCCCCATAAATGTGATCATTTAGGGATAATCATGGTTCGGTCATTTTTGGTGGGACTTACATGTAATCAAGGCCCAAAAGCAACCGTGTATAAAGGCAAAACCTCTATACCGGGATCAAAGATCGTGTCTTCGTTTTCGGATGATAAACGAAACAACACGACTTCAAGTAACAACATCCCAAAGGGACACAAGAAAATAGCATAAGAAGAGAAGGGTGGGACAATGGTTGGGCATAAAAATCGAGTTACTCGAGGTAAACTCTCATCGTAAGTGTAGAAAGATTTTCTAGTGACTACTTCGGTAAAAGACCGAGATTTTATCTTAAACGTGATACCGGGGTCAAAAATCTCGTCCTCGGTGGAGAAGTGTGAGGGAACAAATGGGGCTTCCCCCACACTAGATCCACACAAAACGTCGTCAAAAGAAGTAGACGCGTTTGTAGCAAGTTCAATTAAACGAGGTGATGACGGAGTTAACTTTGGAAAATCTTTAAAATTGATTTTAAAATCATTCCCTTTTTCATTTTTAAACTCTTTGTTACGAAAACCCAAGTTGATTAAATTGAAAATATTTGGTGTTTCTAAAACAATTCTAGGCACACTTAAAATTACCACATTTATCTTGAAGGCGGGAGGAGGATTTGAATTTTTAAAACTTGAATCGATTAATAAAACATCCCCCTCCGGGCTAACGCAACGGTCCTCATCAAACTCGAAAATAGAAGGCGGATCATCAAGAATACGTTTGATCTCGGAAAAATCTCCATCGGGATAAAAAACGTCTTCTCTTCCTCGTGGAAGAGGTCGAGCAATAAAGTCGTCGATAATCGAGTTGCTAGCTTCAACCGTCGTGAAACTAGGAAAAGAAGGCTCTTCGATTGAAGATTTTGCCTTTGTCGTTTTGACCTCGATATCAAAAAACGTATCGATGTGAGCAAGGCCATCGGCGGACTTCTCACATGATAAATCCAAAATCTCACTCGGTGTGGGATTAGGAGTAAAAGGCTCGTCTTGTGACGATTTTGCCTTGACGGTTTCAACTTTGTCCTTCGAAGGGATCGAACGTGGGTTTTCAAACATTTTAGCAAAATTACTAACACATCCCTTCGGAATTAATTTTTGCTCATCTTGTAAAAACGAGGGTTCAACGATTTCCTTTAAAACCTTTTCACATTTTTCTTTTTTAAAATCATTTAATGGAATTTCTTCGTCAAAATTAAGTGTATATTGATTTAGAAAATCCTCAATAATTTCATCCTCATTAGAAAAATTAGGTTTAGAAGGTACAAGATTTAAATATCCCAAGTATCCTACGAGTTTTTCCTTTGGTTTATTTTCAAAACATTTTTCAAAACTTCGTTGGATGACGTTTTTGTTTCCTCTACGTTTTTGCAAGACGACGAAGGTTGCACGACTCTAAAATTTGAGAGATTGGGATCAATACGAGACGTACGAGTCTTAGGAGTCGAAATAACTTGAACCTCTCCCTCGAGATTAGGATTGGTGACGTTCGATGAAGAACTCGACTCGTATGAAGCTACTTTTTTCTCTAAGGTCTCAATCGTTGAGAGAAGTTCATTTTGCTTATTAGTGTAAGCCTCCACAACTTTATCAACAATTTTATCCCATCTCTCGTCAACTTGGTCAAATAAACGTTCTTGTTCTTTATAAGCGGCATCACATTCGTTTTCCAACTCGGTTCTAATGGAGGCCATTTCCTTTAAGTAAAATTCCTTTTGAGTTTCCAATTGTTTTTCGTAGTGTTCCTTAAGATTCGTAACTTGTTCTTGAATCATCGTTAAGTTTGCATTATTTCGTCTCATATAATCACAAAAGGCGTTTTGATTCATTTCATCATTTTGATTTTGATCACAATTAAAAGACGAATCATATGACGAGTAGAACGAAGACGATGGGTGATCTTGGTCGTAAGATTGAAAATTGTCACCAAGACCACGTGGAGCGGAGTTATAGATATAACCCTCTCGACCTCCAATAACCTTACAATTAAAACAATCGGCACCATCGGGCGGGCCTCCACAATATGGACACGAATAATATCCACTATCATTCGACATGATGCAACGAGAATGGTGTTACGAGAATTAAACGATATAGAGGGTGAAAGAAGAGAATTATGAAATTAGAGGGAATGTAGAAGAATATTTTTGTGCTTTTGATTGTTTTTTTAATTTAATTTTTTTTTTTGGAATTTTGGTGTATTACGTAGAAATTAATCTACAAAAACTATCCACTAATCAAATGTCTCGATTAATGAATCCAAGAAGAATGAAGGTAATTACGTGGAGTAAAAACCCTCGTCGACTTTGAAACGTTGGCGGAACGCCAAAACGTTTCGAGGTTCAATAATTAAAACTCACAAAAATAGATTAATAATACTTGATGTGGCAAACCCCTAATTAATCGTCACTTTCAAAATACGCACAAGCGAGCGGAGAAAACGAGGCGGCGCGAAGCACTTAAGAGCCTTTTTTCCTTAGGTCGTGAAATACAACCGCCTTATACCCACCTTATAGTTTGTATTTATCGAGATTAAACCAATTAAGAGTATTTATCTATTTTGCCTTTGACTTTCGTTTGAATTCGATACAACAATAGTGACCGGAACGCTCAACTATTGAGGTGCGATTTCTCGCGTATTTGGATACTTATTGTGTGTTAATTGTTCTACGTAAGTACAATATATTATGCACAATAAAAACAAGAAAACAATTTTGTGTTAATAGAGTTCTATTTAACACTATTTATTTGTATGGCTAATAGTATAGAAAAATAAAAAGAAGTATTTACGATAAAAACGTAAACACTCAAACAAAGACGATAAATAAATATGGCTAAACACACCTCCCCGGCAGCGGCGCCATTTTTGATGTAGCGGTTTTTAGTCGTTTTACTCACCTTTAGGAAAAAGTAAGCAAAAAAACCAAAGTCGCGGTAAGTATAAGTATCAACGTTTAGGAAAACGTAAATACTGACAATCGAGTTCGTTCTCGAGGAGGTATGGTGTTTAGCCAATAAATATAGACATTATTTATTTCGAGTGATTACGTTTTTGGAAAGAAAGAAAGAAAAGAAAATGGAGACGAATTACGCTAAAAACGGTCGGAAACGCGCGAAGGTACGAACGTAAAAACGCGACCCAACGAAAAATTTCGACTAAAAATTAATTAAAAATTACTAAAAGGTTCTAAAAATCCTAATTAAGAAAAATACGCAAACCAAAAATTTTGAAAACTTTTTAATTAATTATTATTAAATATTAAAGAAGATTAAAAACCCTAAAAAATAATTTAACTAAGAAAAAGACAAAATTCAAACTTTTTTATTCGTAAACCTAAAGTACCCTAAAAAATATTTTTTGAAAATTTTTATAAACCTTTTTCTATTTTTTATGATTTTTTTAAACTTTTAAATGAGAATAATCTTAGAAAATAAATAATAAATATAAAATTATGAAATTTTAACTATATAAAATAAAATTTATTTTTCCTACGTCCTAAATGACAAAAGAAATTTTAGAAAAAAAGAATTATATATATATATATTTTTTTTTTTTAATAATTTTTTTATGAATTAAAAACAATTTAAACTAATTAAATAATTAAAAGAAAATAATAAAGGATTTAAAAAAAAAACTTTTTTTTTAGAAGTACTCCTTCCTCCCAATACTATATGTGACACTTTTTTGTGTCACAAAACTGTCACAAACCAAAGTCCTCCTCCCTCCCAAAACTATAAGCGACACTTTTTTTGTCAAAAGGTGTCGCGAAAGGATGTTTTCACTCTCTGTGGTACAGGGTAGGATTTGGAGCTCGAATTTGGTTGGATTTTGCTTGTTTTTCGATGTTTTCGGGCCCAAACGGCACCCCCAATAGCAATTGGCTATTGGGGAGTCACACAAACAACAAGTTACACAAACACAATTAATCAAATCACCAAAATCATCACGTGTGAACCAAAAGAAAATGAGGTATGTTGGTTGTTTAAGGTGCACAGTGGGCTCTTAAGCAAATTCAACAAATGCACGAGTGTACACAGTGGGCATTCATAAGCACCAAGTAGCCCTTCCTAATCGTTTTCTTCGATCTTTGTAGGTATGCTAGGTGCAGACCTCAACAGTGCCACAAACTAACTTTGAAGGCCGGCAGTGGCTTATACTCGACTTGTTAATGAACTTAGATTTAAGCACGAACTAGCTTAAACTACCCAACACCTAAATATCAGCAAGCAGATACATACACACCTCAATTCTTAACAAATGACCACATAAAAAAAAACTGTTGATCACACGTTTTGCTGCCAAAATGGCCGACTATTGATTTGGTTTGTTTTGGTGTTAGTATGCTGTGGGGACAGTGGGCTAGCAGCTATCAAACAAACACCCCTTAACTTCCTTAAGTACACAGTGGACGAGGACCTAAGCCAACAGTGACCCCTTTGCTTTTCAATGTAGTACCAACAGTGGCTCTATTTAGCTTCTTGGTGAAACTTGAAAGTTACTTTGCTGTATAAGCTATGAAAACTACACAACGCCAACAAGCACCCCTAAGATCTATCAATTAACAGAACTGACAAAACCTCAACCTCAGTCTATAAGAGGTCACTGCTTAAACAAATAAGCAGATTCAAAACAGTGGGGTGTGCACTAGCAGATAGGTTCACAAAGTATGTGTGTAAGGCCAAGTTCAGCTTATCGAAGATTCTCAAATAAGCACCTAAGTCCTCAAATCCTTGAAACAAATGATGAATACCTAGAAATCAACTAGTGTGATGGATTTCAACTACGAAAACTTCCACATGAATGTACCATACCTGCTGGTGTATTTGGCGGCTTGGAGGTCTATTTTCGAACTAAGTGCGACAAAAATATTGAGCATATGTGAGCTAGACTTGAGGCAAGTTATCAGAAAACTTCAAATGCACCTCAATGAATCTAAAACCCCTTATCCAAGACAGAAATAACAACTCAAACTCCAAACATTATGAAAAATCAAAAATCATATCACACACTTATCGTAGAGAGATTGCTTTTTTTTCAATTTACTTCAAACTAAGAGTGTATTATTACTAAATTTAACTCTAATAACAATAATGCACAGTAAGTCACCCACATAAACACATTTTAAAGAAAATTAAACACAAAAACAATGTAAGAAAAATGATGAGTAGTTACTACTCCTAAATGCATAAAGGTATTTCTAGGTCCAATTTTTGGCTTAACATAGTTATTCCAATAAGCACTTTCACAACACACTGCCCAACACTAATCGATAACTCCTATCATTCTACTAGTTCCCTTGATTTCAATTCCAAGTCCTCTAAATGGACTTAATATACCTGCTGGTCTGGGTAGTTTGGTGTTTAACACTTCACACAAATGTGTACACGTCTGCGTGTGTTGAGACCACCTTCACAACACAAAGCCAAAGATATTAGAACCTAACTAAAATAAACCCAAATTCTAACCAAACCTGCAAGACCTAAATTCCTACTTCGCAAACTTAAAGCCAAAATCAACTAACATCCAACATATGACAGATTTTCGAACAAATTTGGAAAACAAATTTTCCTAAACAATCCTCAACTCTTATCATACAAACAAATCAATCACATAAAGATATTTTTTGGACAGAAAATTAGACAAAGGGAAAAGAAAAGTGCACCTCGAGGGTAGACCATCCCTACCCTCGACTGTTCGAGCTCAAGTGCACGCTCGTGCACTAGCTTCCTTTCCTGCTGAGATGAACAAACGTGAACAGAAACAACAATGATAAATTCAACAAACTGATATTTTACTTTTTCTTTCAAAACTTTTAACCAAACTCAAACCTTGAACAATTTTGAAACTCAAACTGAACTTGAAACAACCTTTTAAAAATAAATCGACTGAAAAGTAAAATGATTTTTAAAAGTAAATGACAATAATTTAAAATCTTGGAACTCAACTTTTTATTAATCTAAATTCGAATTACAAACTAGAAGAATAGAAAAGTTGGAACAAAAACTAAGCTATCTGCTACTAGTCCTATTTATACAAGTATGTGAGGACCAACTACATAAACCCTAACCGAACTGAAGTTCCCAAACTACCCCAGCATCAAAAACGGATATGCTTCTTTGGATTCTGTCTTCTAGAGCCTTCTTGGGTATCATGTGATTGCTAGATGTTGGTGATTCATCTGAGCCCTTCATATTGTTGTGGGGAACACGTTTTCATCTTCAGCCACGGATTTGGTCTCAATTGTCAGTCAATAAGATGAACCCGTGACTTAGAGGAATCTTGTGAGGACCATGTGATGAGGTGTCGTCTAATCTGGGTATGTAGGGTTGGTGTGTGTGGGGTAATGATCAAAAACCCCATGTAAATTTGAACTCGCCCAATGATTGGTGAAGGATTAATCCTGGGTAATTAGGTTAGGGTTCCTGAGTTTAAAAGGGGTGTTAGATTTGTTTAGTGGTAATAAAACATGTTTTCCTCCAGGTTTATGATTAAAACTTAGGGAAATGGCAACTTAGGTCCCTGCACTCTCAAAATGTCTTCATAGCAAATTTCCAACAGCCCATAACTAAATTCCTTTGTTATATCTTTGATGAAGTTGCTAAATTTGGCACAATTACTTTAACAACTTATCATAAGGGTTTCTTTTGTAACTTTGACCCAAATTCAAGGGCTAAACATGCATTATCTTGACATTTTAGGGACCCTTATGTAATTTTTGAGTTTTACAAGGGTATAAATGACAAGTCTTCAAAAGATAAGGGACCAATCTTGAGCAATCTTCAAACTTCAAGGACTTCTTTGGAAAATCAACATTCGGGTCCGGTTCTTTGTGCGGCTTCGTTTCCCGTGTTCGTTTTTGCTTGAATCTTGTGATCTTTTAGTGAATTCACGATATCCGTACCTAAAATACACAAGTAACAAACACAAGCATATATTTGGCATTTTGAATGATATTTAATGCATTTAAAGCCCGATTTGGACGATGAGACTATGTATAATTGCAGTCTCATCATTTAGTTTGTTTGTTTATTTAAATTCATATGTTTTTATGTAGACATATCTCGACCTCCAGCCATGGTACAATGATCGTACTCAGGTGGTGTGTGGCAGTGGTGTGTATGATGTGTCGACTCTAGTTAAGCTTGCGTTGGAACTCCAACTGAGGTTGCTGTATAGAAAATACAAGAACAGGATCAAGAAAAATTATTATTCGAAATATCAAACGCCCGCACTGGCACAAGAACATGTACCGCCGGAGAGTGTGTGGGACAATAGAACCGAAGGTGAGTGGGCTGACTTGGTTGAGTGGTGGTCAGAGCCAAAGAGGGTGGCAAGAAGTTAGATTAATTGTAATACCCGTGAATATGCCGTATGATGCTAAGTTATTGTCTCAAGAGTTGTTCAGTATGAGCATCTCTCTTAAGTTGTGGCTCACTTGTGGATGTGATATCCCGAACCCAACTTCATTTATTTAATCCTATTTTATGAATATTTTTGAAATTTTTAAGAAATTTCGTTTGCTATATATTTGACGGTTTAAGTTGAAACCAACGTTTACGTTCATAATTTAACATTTGACTATTTAAGAAGAACCGATAACGACTACGATACCGACGGATGCCCAAAACTTACATTTTATTATCGATTGATCGATATTTGAGTTTTTCGAGATTTTTATTTTTATTACGTGTTAAGTCGAGTCGGAACCATATGTATATTCGTTTTGTGTGCGTTTGAACCATTTAAAAGTATTTTGAGGTAGCCGGGACTAAACCCGACTCTCGTAAATTTCTAAAAGTCGACAACTAGTCAAAACCCGTTCTTTAAATAATGATTTACTATTAGGGCCAAAAGATTGCCAACTTGTCAAAATTATCCCCTCTATTTTTACAAAAGGGAGAACTACACACACACACTTCATTTCTAACTTTCAAAAATTAGGGTTCTCTTCCTTTTTCTCTATGGTCGCCGGCCTCCATAAGCCGCCACCTCCACCACCATTTTTTTTTGGGTTTTTGGAAAAAGCAATCAAAGACCCATCCTCCTTTCATCTTTGTACGTCCTTTCATCCATTAAAAATACACATGCAACATCTTTAAATTTTCAAAAATTTATCCATATGAACAAGTGGGTTTTGATCTAGTTTTTCTTAATGCATGTTTAAATCTTGTGTTTAGGAGTGGAGATAATCAATTAAACAAGATGGGATTTGTGTTTTGGTGTTCTACAACCCCAAAACCCACGAAATAATTGGGTGTGTGGGTGCTCTTGAGTGTTTGATTCTAATTGTAATGGGTATGTTTCTATATTCATGTTATTATCATTTCTAATTAATTTAATTCTATTATATGTTAGTTTTATAAAATGGGTTTTGATGAAGTTTGAACATACAAGTGATTTAGGATGTTTGGATTGGTTTAGGATGGTTATTAGATGTTATTAGGGGTATAGGAATGATTAAAATTGGTCAAAAAGATGTTTTGATGTGATTTTGAAAAGGGTATTTTAGATCAGAAACTTTAGGGGTATTTTTCGTGATTTTAAGTTTAAGTCCAGGTCCATATTATAGGATATTGTTGTAGATCTTCTTTCTAACTTCGTTTCAGTATAAGGTAGAGCTTTTAACTCCAAACGAGTCAAAAGTTATGTAATTTTAAAAATACGTGTACCGGGAGATGAGAACCAACACAATCCGAATTTGTGTTTGGTTTTGGGTCAAATCCCGGGGACCATAGATAGAGTTTGGTAAATGATTGAAAGTTGATTTTTGTTTTCAAACCTGCATTTTTGAGTCTATTTTTGGACTTAAGAGTCAAATTGACTAATGGTGTCTTTTAAATGGGTCAAACAAGTCTTACATGTTAGAAGTGCAAAATCAGTCCTAAAAACTTATGTTTAGTAATGTGATGTGTAACGGGTCATAAAAGTGAAAACTTTTCATGGGATTAAATATGGGTTTTATACAGATCATGAGGCATTTTTGTGAATTTTCTTGTAATTTATATAGGTGCTTAAGTCATAGCAAACAACCCGTACTTTTGGTAAGTACCGGCAAATTTATAAAATGGGAATCAACTTTAAGTACGTAGGTAAATGGTATAAGTCTAGTAACAACTACTTGTTTGGTTTTGGTGTGAGTTTTCATAAGCATTAAGTGTTTCGATTTGCGTGTGTTTAGTACAATAATTTATGCGGAGTATTGATTTGGTGTTCGTACTTTGACTTTTAGGTCACGTGTTAGATTTTCCTAGGCATCCACGTCGTCGGTGACATTTCTCGTTACGTCTTCGCTAGAACCACTACTACTACGCCAGGTGAGTCTATAGCCTCGCTCTTTACTTATTTCAAACGTTTTTACCCGCGAGGGGGATGCATGCTATTTTAAATGAAAATAACATAAGTCATGAATGATTGTTGGACCCGAATGTTGCCTTGAATTGTGTTGAGTACCTAGTTGTAAAAGTCCCTAAATTCGTGAACTATTAACTATTGTCTTGCCCTTGTGTGGGTTGGAGATAGCCGCTTATACAATTGATAGTACTATGGGGTTGAAGACCCTATCCGAGACGAGAGCTAGTACGTTGAGTACCCTCTGCGGACGGATAACTTGTGATAAGAAATAAGGTATAATTACAACTAATGCCTTTAGAAGGGGCACTGGTTTCACTTAAATCATGCCGGTAATGTACGCGGGTGATTGAGTTAACGGATTAGTGTCACGAGCTTAAACACAATTATTAGCTATTGCTAAAGATAATATCCTTGAATAATAGATTGTGAGTACGACAATGCTATTGAATGGTCATGATTGGTTTTAATACTTATGTTCAACTTATGATTTGATAAACCTATAGATTCGCTCAACCTTTGTGTTGAAGATTTTAAGCATGTGTTTCAGGTAACCAAGATTGATAGCAGCGGAGCATGCGAGGATGGAAGTTGTGGTGACTTGGCGGTCTACTTTGTTTTTCTTCCCTTTTAGCACTTAAATATTTTATATTATGTCATGTGAACGAAAATGTACTTTTGGGTTGAGATTCAATGGGGACCAAAACGCAAACTCTGTTTTGTATTATCTTGGAATTTGGAAAACTGTAGACTTGTATGTTTTTAATAATGTTAAATTTATGTTTAAACTTCTACATCTCTTTGAATCGTTTAATATAGCTTATGTGTGATGATAACTACGTAGCACCCAAATGTTGTAGTTCCGATGCGCATAGCATTTGTTGTGGGTGTTATATTAATACTGTTAATCGTTCCAAAGACACGGTACCGACCACTCAAGGAAAAAAACCATTCGTCCGAGGAAGGAATGAATACGTAAGACTCTTTATAATTTTGTGATTTTATTTAAAAGCGTTTATATTGTTTATTTATTATAGTTCGTTATTAATTTATTTGATATTTTACAGAAAGTCAAGGAAGGGAAATACGAGGACCTGGTTAAAACATGGAGGAAGGGGCACTCAAGTAATGGCACGTTTAAAAGTAAAGAAAATGAGGAAAGATATGTAAGTAATATATAACTCTTTACATGCCTTAGTAACTAATTTCATTTGTTTTAAACCGTTTTTTTTCTTTCCCAGCTGAAGATGAAAGCCCTCCATGACCAAGTGAAAGCCAAGATCGTCCCGCATATGTCTGATAAAGAACTAGTGGCTGAAATCATGCCAAGTCATATAAAACAAAATGTGTCCCGACAAGGCAGGAAGTTACCGGGTGGTGCCAATAACACTTCTCGCAGGTTATATATCCTCAATAAAACAAAATGTAAATCAATTGTTCATATTTATGTCTTGTTGTATATAACGAAAAATTATTGTTGTAACTTATCGCAGGCGCGGTGCTCCAGCTCGACCAGATTTTCCCTCTCGTGGTGAATTTCAGGAAATTTTGGAACGACATGAGCAAAAGATGGAGCTGATGAGGAAAGAGAATCCGGAGGCGCAACAACGGGCTTACTTGGCAACGATAAAGGCAGATGCGTCGCAAAAATATGGTCAGACGTCGTACCAGCATATGGCGCAATATCAGAGTCAATTGGTTGAGTTTTTCCAGAACTACAGCTCAACAAATACTTATCACCCAATTAACCCTCCTACTTTTGTACCCCCGCCCCGACCCTTTGTTATGCCCACCCTAGCTCCTGATTGGGCTCATTTAGTCCAACCCCCTATCCTTGGGCATAAACATTGCAACCTCCTTCCATCGACCCATACCGACCATCTTTGCCCGACCATCTCCAACCACTCCAACCTCCCTATACCGACACTTATCCTATTACTCCCGTCACCAACAACACATTTAACCATTGTTATCGTCCCACCACACGCTCGACTCATGAGATAGGCTCTACTTTACAATCCCTACCCGGAGGTTCTCGTGTAATCATAAATCCCCATCAGCACGATTACCGGTCCGTTGACGAGTTGGGTCGAGATAGGAATGTACAGAACAGTGGTGACGACTTATCAGGCGATGACGAGGGGGATGACGAGGGTTATGTCGAGGGGGATGACGAGGGGGGTGACGAGGGGGGTGATGAGGAGGAAGGTGACTTTTCACCTAACGAGGATGCGGAGTAGAGGTTGTGGTAGTATTATTTCTTATTATGCATGTTTAATAAAGTTTGAGACTTATAGCGTGTGAAATATTTGATTTAGGATGAATAAGTGTATTTGATGAATATTGTATCGTGATGTTGGATAATTTATCTTAATATGGTATTGTAACGTTTATTGATTTGTTATTATTCTGTATTTTTCGAATTCTGCCATTTTGAATTGTGGATTTTATCCGGAAAAAGTTCCGGAAAAAAATCTGGAAACTGCAAAACAACCCAGTTTTTTTTAGCCCCAGGTACACCTAGGGACGACTTAGTCGTCCCTAGGCTAGCTAAATTCCACTAGATATTAACCCTAGGGACGACTTAGTCGTCCCTAGGTTTCAAAGTTGTCCAGGTATCAAAACCTAGGGACGACTAAGTCGTCCCCAGGTGTAATACCTGAATAACTTTGAAAAGCCTAGGGACGACTATGTCGTCCCTAAGATTATATTTAACTTTTTTTTTTGAAAATGTTTTTATTAATTTGTATAAAAAAGATTTTATTAAAAATAATTAAAAAAAGAATTTTTATTAAAAATTTGAAAAAGGTTATTTTTATTAAAAACCTAGGGACGACTTTGTCGACTCTAAGTTTCAAAGGCAAGTCGTCCCTAGGGTAGTCAATATATTCAACGTAGTGGGTAGTGGGACCCACAAAGTCGTCCCTAGGTTTCAAAGAGAGAGTCGCACCTAGAATTCTGGAGACGATTTTTTAGGCACAAAAACCTAAGGTCGACTTAGTCGTCCCTAGGTGTTTAAGGTCGAAATATGGCCTCCCTAGGGACGAATAAGTCGTCCCTAGGGTTGAAAATTGTTGTAGTGTTAGCTTCTTAAATGAGCAACTGATGAAGATGGTGTCTAGATGGTGGAATGTTGACTTTCAGGAGTTTTATTCGTATGATGAATGGAGCGTTTGGTTGTTGAATATTCGAATGCCTGCCAAGTTGAAGAAATTGTTTGAAGGTCTGTGCTTCATAGTTTGGTGGTACGTCTGGACTTGGCGGAATAACTTGATTTTTAATGATCGTCAACAGTTGAAGTCGATGGTGTTTGATGATATTATTTTGAGATCGTATGTTTGGATCAAGTTTAGATGTAAAGGGAATTTTTCTTGGCTAGAGTGGCTAAAAAACCCTGCTCTTATTCATTTGTAATATGTATCTCTCTAGCGTCTTGCTAGTTCTTGAATAAAATCGCCTTTCAAAAAAAAGTGTTAGCTTCTTAAATGACTTCTAAATGAAATTAGCAAAAACCACGTATATGAAAGACATTAAACATATTAAGTTTGAGGAAACTTTAAATTTTTAAAACTGAATAAAGAGACAAACCTAGATTTTTTATGAAAGTGTAACACAATACTCTTTGGATGGTTTTGCACAAAATTCTTACCATGGGCTAAATTTTAGTAGCATAAAAAATTAAAAATACTCTTAAAATTGCACATATGAAAAACGAAACTTATTTGATCGTGAACTAGAATCAGGTGTAACTTGTGTCACACTCAGCTTTCAAATGAGTCTGTCACTCTCTTATGAGAGTTTAATGTTAACTCTATGAAAATTCTATAACTACATTTTTCGTTTATTTATATTTTTTACATGAACATGTTCTCTTTAGAAGCGACTCAAAGGGTGTGTAATTAGTGTCATCACACATGACTTTCACTTGAAAAAGGTTTTAATTTTTTGAGTTTTATAAATAAATATGTTATATATTAAACATATATATGAGTAATATAATTTAAGTTTACATGTAATATTTTTTTTTTTAATTTACAATAAAAAACTTTTTTGTCGTTATTGTTTAAAGCTTCTAAAAACCATAGAACAACTCTGATTCTCTTATAAAAACATCAAAGCTACAATCTATAGGAAATTGATCCTTTTACATTATGATTGTTTCACATCATTATCTTTGAGCTTCAAATCTTATATCTAGAAAGTGTTCGAAACAAAAATCCAAAAACTTAATTTGATGAAAGTGAAATAAAGCAAGATTAAAACAAAGAAAAAACAGAAAACAAAGTGGAGAATTAGCAGCTTTAAGAAAAGTAAAAGGGGGGTATATATGTTAGTGAAAAAAGAGAAATATTGTTGATCCCTAGAGTATTGTTTTTGTTTTGTTATGAAATATTTTTTGCAAAAATTGTAAGTGGAGCGTGCGGGTGTTAAATAAAGTTTGGTGATGTTTGATGTTTCATACCTTGGATCAAAAATTGTGTAACACGATTTGATTCACTTTCTTTATTACTTTTCTTCTGTTTCATGTGAAAATTATTTTATTTTTTTTAAGTTTTGGAAATGTAAGATGTGGACCACATTATTAGACAGAAGAGTTATGTGAAAATAATTCATTGGGTGGTATATCAACATCGGATCTTTAATGTGTGACTTTAGGAATGTTAAATAACAAAGAGTTTTTTGCAAAGGTAAAGTGAATTAGTAAAAACATGAAGTAAAGGTAAATAAAGATGAATGAAGGAGTTAAAGATAAAATTATAAGAAAATTAAGAAAATATACTTTTCAGACTTTAATTATGTTTGACGCAAAAGTTTATAAAAATTTACCAAAACATGAGCTTATTGTTTTTATAAATATAAACTACTTTTCAAAATAAGTCATGTTAAGTTGACATGATGTGTACTAACATGTAAAAAAATAAATTAAAATAGGCTAATAGATCAAATGTTTCTTGGACCACCATTTAAATTAAGTTTAAGCCACTACTCTGGCAACATGCTTCAACAATCCGTTTCAACCCATGCTAAAGTTGCCAAACATACCCTTCATCTTAAAATTAGTACTTTTTTTTGTGTCAATAATATTTTAATAAAAACACGTAATTTAATAAAAATACATTTATTACAACTTTTTATTTTTTATTTTTTTATATAATGATAGTTTTACTTTTAAATAATTAATTATTTTTTTCTAATTTATAATAATAACTACAAACAAATACAATATTGTAACTTGATCGAACTTTCTATCGACTGTTCGCATTAGACAATTAAATTAAGATATCACAAAAGAAAACGTAAATTATAAAAGGCTTCTGAGTTCGTTGAATGAAATTTTATTGGTGAATAAGTTTCAATTTCTATTTTTATTTTTTAAAATATAGAAATAAACATTTAATTTCGAACGAACCGAGTATAATTACTTTTCCTTTCTGAGTGTTTAAAAGTATTATGTGTGTGGAAAAAGCATATTCATCGATGCATCTTTATTAATATGTGTAAAACATACAAAAAAAAAAAAACTATGTACATTATGTGCAAATACGATTGTCAACACATATATCATAACTTATAAGACAGGTACTCCGTACTCGTGTAGGTAAAGCTAGTTCTACGTTCGGTTTGCCGTTAACACGGTCAAAACTCGGTGAAGTAACAAAACTTATGTAGCCGGCCGGGTGTAACGCTCACCTAGACTTCAACAGATGTGTGTGTTTACTTTGTATAAATATATTAGATATTGTTTTCATCCAATTTAGTCGTCGTCATTTTAGATTTTAACATGGACAAGACCAGAACGCAAATCAGGGGCATTAGTAATTTAGTATAAACATATTTTTAGGGACAATGTGCATTTAAGAAAAAACGAAGTTTTTAACAAAATTAATATTACGACACAAATATCCATCGTTGTCCCGAAAATCTCGAGACTCCTTCCTGGATTCTAAAGCACTTTCTCATTGGGTTAAGGGTTGGCAGCCTGTTTGTGTAGGATCAATCCTCATAACGGGCCAAGTCCTCATTTATTGGGCTAGTAAAAGTTGCTCCAACTTTTTAGATCCATCGAGTCTATAAATTTTCGATACGTACATTTTTGTCTTTTGAGGTTTGTAGATATGAAGTACAGAATCACATTGTTTCAATCGGGAATTGAATTGAACTTGTACAGTATTTGGTAAGTCAAATACATACTTCTAGTCCAAGTGCCAAACCTCGTGATAGAAATGCGCGAGAATGGTTTAAATATGTGAGCTATATATTATAATATATATTAAATTAGGACGGAAACGACGTCGTATAGTCTTATTCAAAGTCGTTTTATTAACATGTTTGTGTCGTTTTGATTACCCCGCCAAAACAGAGATAGGCCCACATTATAATTAATATGATTATTTAACGAAGTACACAACGCCGTTCTTTTGTCACTCTCTTTTCGCTTTTTAATTGGTGTCAAGTTGTCAACAGCCCAATTATATTAAAAATTTACATGGCATTCTTTTACATTATGTGATACTAGGGTTTATACCCGCGCTTCGTCGCGGCGACGAACAGGCGTTTTTAAGAACTTTTTCAGAGGGTGTCGATAAAGGCGTTATAATTTTGGCTGTCAATGAGTGTGTCCCAAAGTTTAGAGGAAATGTACAATCCAAAACTGCATCGCTGCAAATGGCTTAACATTCTTATGGAGCTGATCAAAAAAGTCTCGCGTTGCAACAGTCGAGAGATGAGAAGACTGATCCAAGTCATTGCTTTTGCCAGGTTGAGAATACCTAAGCAATAAAAAGCGAAAAATCAATGTCAATTTACTTACGGAGAGAAAAAATGAATCTCATTGAGAATGAACATCAAAAAATAAAGTTGCCTTTACTGACATTCTTGCACCACCATACTCATGGTCATGAGCCTTCTCAGTTTTGTGTTTGAATCACTATCTGATAAAGGGATTGGAAGTCAATGTTGGTTCATACTTGCGTAATTAAGACGCACTAACTCATATAAGATTTTCTGCTGTTACCCACAGCAGGACAGCAGGCAACTCCATGTCAACACCTGCAATTCCAAAGTTACACATGAAACTAAATATCAACATATCCACGTTATCTTTTATCTATAAGGGCTAAAACGGTAAAATAAAAAATTTAGGTGGTGGGTATTAGGTTTTATATGCACGTGCCACAAGTGGTTAAATATTTGCTTTATTTAGTGCTTATATTTATACAATATCGTTTATGCAATATGATATAATAGAACATACCTTTGCAAACATCGAAAAACTGAACCAATCAACGATTTTCATTTTCGTGTTCTACTGCAAGTTTCAACCTTCAATCTGCAATTGAAAAGCAATTTGGATTTGCAGGTTTGCGGCCAGTGCTGCATAATCAACTATAAAAAAAACTCAGGAAGTATAAAAAGTAATATTTATAAACTTAAAAAGTACCAACATTATGAACTACATATTGCTAAAAAATATGCAGAAAGTAGTAATTATCAAAAATACCGAACCTTTTTCCTTATTCGAGTCTAAATGTCCTCTTTTACACAGCTTATTACAGACCTAATAGATAAGAATGTAAATGGCAAGAGATTAATTGTTGGCTCAGAGTTGAAGGCGTCCTCCCGGCGATTCAAGTGATCGACCTGCTATGGCTGCAAACACGATGTCGTGCTGCCACGCCAAAAATCAGGTCGACTACACCTATCATGATCGCCAAACTAATAGTAGTTAGAAACCGGGAAAGCGACGCACAAAACAATTTCTTCATCGCCGTAAGTTCATATTTAAGAGCATTAGGAACAGTGAAACCAACAGAAACAGAGTAAACAAATGCTCCCCATAAAACAACGAGTCAGAAACGCAAGACGACTGTGACAACCGCACCTGCCATCGCGAGCAGCAATGAAAGACATAGCCATCACTGTCGCTGCCCGCCATTAGCAACAGTATAGGGGTAAATGTGGACCACAATAAACAGTAATTTATCTCACATACCTAATTGAGCGACCACCTGACAAACACGTTTCTCTTTCACAACCCGCAAAAGTGATCACAGCCGTGTTCTCACACGAATAGAATAAACGTATGCTCCCCACAAACATAAACAAACAATAATTTATGTTATTTTAACATATCGTTTACTATTCAGATTCGTTAACCTTTTGAAACATCACCTCAGAACAACCGATTAATCTTATTTATGACCACGCCTTTTTGCTAAAAATAAGATGCAGAAAGTCGTAATTATAAAAAATACTGACCATTAAGACAAATAGAAACCTCGTCGTCAATTCAGTGTGCATATACTCATTTGTTCCTACGGCTGTATCACAAACATATCTTTCAAAATCAACTGAAACCGTGGTCTCGCATTTCGCACACATACCTGACAATATAAGATTTCCATCAAAACATATTGTTGAAGCAAAATAGGAAACATACTATAAGAAAAAATTAACCGTACCTGTGATGTGGCACCTATATAGCCTGGCCAATACACAAAAAGCTACACCGAAACCGTAATAACAATTCAAATATTTAATTAACCTTTTTCCTTATTCGAGTGTAAATGTCCTCTTTTACACAACTTATTACAGGCCTGTCATAGATAAGAATGTAAATGGCAAGCGGCTAATTGTTGGCTCAGAGTTAAAGGCGTCCTCCCGGTGATTCAAGTGATCGACCTGCTATGGCTACAAACACGATGTCGTGCTGCCATGCCAAAAATCAGGTCGACTACACCTATCATGATCGCCAAACTAATAGTAGTTGGAAACCGGAAAATAGACGCACAAAACAATTTCTTCATGGCCGTAAGTTCAGATTTAAGACTATCCGTTCCGACGTGGGTACAAACACGACTATGTAATGTCTGGCCAAGATACACGTCGCTTTGACCCTTATAACATTAGGAACAACGAAACCCAACAGAAACATACAAATGCTCCCCACAAAACAGCAAGTCACAAACGCAAGACGACCGTCACAACCGTCGCCTGCCATCAAGAGCGGCAACGAAAATTGTATTGTATTTATAATAAAAGAGGGGAAGCACGTTCCCCTAGGAACAGTTCACCTCTCACATATTCAATTTTTTATTCACCCCCTCTCACATAAGAACTTATGGTTTGTGTGTCTCAATGTTTCTATAGGACTTTTTTATTAACAACATTCAGAATATCAATGCTTTTCACATATTTAGGCTTCTAAATTAGTACCAAGAAGTCGACTTAAAGGTTGGTTAGGCTGGCTGACAATCCGAGTCCAGTTTCACCGCTAAAACACTGTAATATTAACAACATTCCGAATATCATCCCTTTTCACATTTCTAATAGTACTTAGCTAAAGCTTAATCAACCATGTTTCCATAAATCAATGCCAAAAATGGGTTGCTTATCTGAAACACCTTCTAAAAAACTATCCATGTAAGTTATAAACAACCAAATAGTAGGGGGAACTTTTCATTAGGAACCGAGATTCCCCCCCCCCCTTTTATTAAGGATATAATTCTCGTCACCAAATATAAACATTATTAGATTGACTGTTCGAGATCTAAGGACGATTTCATCTAGGTATAACTATACTGTTTTTGTCGTTTACTGTTTCGGTGTCTATAATCATAATAGTGGTTTTTTGTAGTTTCTTGGTCATGCTCCCAACTGTATGTATGTCGGCGACCTTGAAAGGTCGCCTGGACAAAACCGAACGACATTAACTGGATATCAACCGCACGACATAAGACCGCTGATAATCATAACAGTGGCTTGTCATACCTTGTTGGAGGTGCCACCAATCATATGTATGTCATGTATGCCGGCAACCTTAAAATGTCTCCCAGACAAAACCGAACGACATTAATTGGATATCAACCGCACGACATAAGACCGCTGATAATCATAACAGTGGGTTTTCTTACCTTGTTGGTCGTGCCACCAATCATATGTATGTCGTCAACCTTAAAAGGTTGCATGGACAAAACGAAACGACATTATCAAAGCTTCATATCGTCGCCCGGAATCAACAGCGGCAACGAAAGACACGAATGTCAACGTCGCCTACTATCAACCCGACAACGAAAAAGTTAGGAATCACAACAATGGAAAACCCCCCAATGAAATATATTTAATTTCCCGAAACATATTTGCAACTTATTTACAGAAATACTCGGCCCACTTTACTCATACTTGTTACAATCAAAAGGCCACGAACCCTAATAACAAATTGGATGGGCAGAAGCAAACATTACAAATGGTTGTTACAATCATGTAACAATCAAAAGTCCACGAACCCTAATAACAAATTGGATGACCAGAAGCAAAGATGTGACAACCGGGAATTTTCCAGACTTTAAATAATAATAAATTATATTATTTAATTAATCGAAATTCGTTTTCGAGAGATATCAAAGTTATTTGATTTAAAAACGCGAGTTTACTTTTACATATTGTAAAGGACTGCGAAAAATCTAAGAACTGACGCGATATAAATTTATATTTAATTTCTCAGAAATATTTGATAAAAATGTTTATGAAATTATCTGACACTTTTATTTTGGTTTTAATAACGTACGTTGGAAACGAGAACATTCAAGTTGAATTTTATTTTTCCATGAACACAACTATTCGACTTAAACGATAAATAATAACTATTTTAAATAAAGATGTAAACGATTACGGGAAATTGGACGAGTAAATACTCCACTTTATTGGAAAAATCATTTTAAAATCAATGATGCGATTTTCGGAGAACGAATCAAATTTTATCGAACCAAAACGAGTCCCAAACCATTAATTTACGAAAGTTATAACAAAGTTTTCGCATTTAGTCCATGTAATAATATTTACATCCCTAGACCCTTAACTATATAAAACTTTACACTTTGTATTAAATGTATTTTGTGGTGTATATATATATTAAAATTAGGGTTTCATGGCATAAAAACCCTAGCCACCAAATGTGATAAACACACACACTCTCTCTAAACATTTTCCGGCGCCTCTTCATTTTCCGGCCAAGATTCCGGCCGTCGGAAAATACTGCCGCCACCATCTTGATCTTTATAGTCCGAGTAAATCTACGTTATACAACCTTCAATCCTTCATCAATCATCACCAAAACCGACCATCGATCTATGAACCACTACCTTGAGCGGCGGTTAACCACACTCCAACCACCATCGAATGCAACACTACCACCATGAACAGCCGTCGTTGTAGATTCATCACCAGGCCCGTTCGTTATCCATCACCCCACCACGTGCTACCACCAAATCCACATTTAGATCAGCCGCCGGATCTGTATACAAATCACCACACGTGACGGTTAAACCGTCGTCGTGGTCAACTGATGCCTTAGCTGCCGTCCGTCACAACCACCAGGCCGACACCATCATAACCTTGCTGCAGCTCCATCTTACGACATAACCACCACCACCAGCGGGTCGAGCCACCAGACCCGTTGAACTACCACGAACGTTATCACAAGAACCGATGGCTGTTGCCGTCGGTTAGTCACCACAGTCGCCACCAAAGGTCGCCACTGTTGGGTAAGTTTGATTCGGATCTATACGCAGATATCGGGGTGTTTTAGTGGCGGTTTTGGGTTACAGCAGCACCAGCGGGGGTGTTTGTTTTATTGTTATATAGACCGGTAAAGGAGTAGTCGTTTCGGCAAAAAGATCAGCCAATAACGACTAGTGGTTGCAAGTTTATGACAGCGAAAGGGCGTGTCGGGCTCGGGCAGAAAACGACGAGTAAGGGCGTTTGGTTTTGGCAGAATACGAGTAAAGGGGTGTTTGGATCTGCTGTAAAAACCCACAGAAGGGCGTTTGGGATTGCCAGCAGAGGTACGGGTGCGTTTGGTTTGCTGCGTACGAGCAGCAGGAATCGTTTGGGATTGCAGCAGGGGTTACGAGAATCTTTGGGGTTGTTGCTAAGTAGTAAGGGTGCGTTTGGGCTTGCAGAACGTTTAAAGGGCGTTTGGGTTGCTATTTATTAGTTCGGGTGTGTTTGGACGAGGGTCGTCAAGAGTTTAAAGCGTCGGGCGCGAATCGGGCTCATGGTTCGTTGTGGTTTAGTTCGGCTATTAACTTATCTAATTTCTTAATTACTATAACGGATTAAACGGGGGTATACATATATAAGTATATATTTATGGTTAAGTAAATATGTCAAATACTATTATTATCACGAGAACTATATAAATGATCATACATTTAATTAATGTGTTTAAATAACCCACATCGGGCGTTTGGCTTTGCGATTTACAACACATAGGTTGTGTTAGGTCGAAACTTAATTTTGGTACTTAATCGGCCTAAGTTGGATATATATATACATTAAAACGCGATCGGTGTAACGTAGGTTTATTTGAAGATAGAAAATATTGAGAATTGATATATATGGAAAACGTTGTATAAACGAATAGGTCATGTCGAAATTGCTATAAAACTTTATACTTTATATTTTGTTCGCTAAAAACTACTATTATATTTGTAACCGATAAAATAAATAAATACTATTATATTTATAAACCGATAAAACAAATAATTACTACTATAATTGTAGAGCAATAAAATAAATAAATACTTTTATATGCGTAAGCGATAAAAATAAATGGATCCTATTATATTGAGAAACCGATGAAAGTTATATTTTTACTTAAAACTGGCAATTGTTACTTAAGTGGTGATTTCCTTAAAATGTGTCGAACTATGTTGTCTAATTATTTTTATCACGATCGTTATACTGTAAATACAAAATAAATATATACTTTGATTTATTTTGTAAGATGGTTGTCTCTATTATATAATTCAACGTAAGAATTATATAATCGTCTGGTTATACGTAATGTGTACGAAATACATTACACACCTGGTGTGTGTTTATTTAATTTATTTAACCAACTACAAAACTATTATAATTTGTAACTTAAATATTTTATCAACGGGTAACGTTGATGTACATATTTATCGAGAACTCAAAGACACATTTTTAAGTTATTGGATTTAGCCGATTAGTAAACCACAACACCATGACCGAGCCGTATCGATTTCCGTTTCTACTGAGCGTATTGTTAGCATCACTATTATTCGCGCTACTTCGTCGAGGTGAGTTCATACCCCACCTTTTCTTGGTTTGAATTGAGTTATAAATGTTTTATAATTGCTCTTTGGGGGAGGTACATGTTTGGTCATAAACTACTTATAAACTTGCTTGTTTGTCAGAAACTGATATTAAACTTGTTTGGTTGTCAATAACTGTGTATACACTACTTGATTGTCATAAACTAATCCTAAGCTTACTTGGTTGGTCATAAACTATCTTTAAACTGGTTTAATTGTTACGTGCTGAGTGGTCAACTCCTCTAATTGTTATACATATGAATGCTAATACTAAAATTTCTATTGTGATTATCATAGCCCAAAACTTTAACTGCTTTTTATTGGTTCTCGGGTAGAGACAATGGTTGCAAGAATGAACACAAGTGCATATCTCTTTTATGTATTGGTCTAAGTCCCACTTTAACCCAATTACTTTGGCCCATTATCATGAACCGTTAATTTAGACCGGATGACCGGTCGAAAGCGCGAATGTTATGGATAGATCTATCGGGGTTGACGCCCCTGTCCGGCTTGGTCCAACAGAGGACAAGCGGGCACAGTTTCATTTGAGTCTGTGGACGGATGTCGTGGGTTAGGCATCCGTAGGGGCTGCATTATATGATTATACTACCGGTGTTGTTAACGCTTCGGTGTCATGAGCTTAGACAATAATAAATGCCTTATTTTATTTAGTGACTTTGTATTTGTTATATTGTCACCAAGTGGTTGGAAAATCTTGTGGTTCATTAAACAATTTTATTCTATTGGAAAACTTTATTATTTATCAGTGAGCTTTGCTTTTATCAGAATACGCTAACTATTATCTGTGGACTCTGTTTTATCTATAAACTCTATTTATTTCATGTGAATACTGTTTTATTAGAAAACACAATTTATTTTCCGCGAACTTTGTCTTATCAGAAACTCTACTTATTTTAGTGAACTTTGTTATATCAGTAAACTCTCGGCTTTTATAAATAAACTCTGTCTTTATCAATACACTTTGAAATTGTCAAAGAAAGTTTATTTAACAGAAACTGTGATTTTTAAACTCTTATATTTTACTGCAAGGCGCAGTGGTCGGTAAAACTCTAATTTTTCATAAACGTTTTAAAACAAACTTATGAACTCACCAACTTTATGTTGACATTTTTAAGCATGTATTTCAGGTACTTGACTATGTGGATTATTTGGAGTCTACTTTGTGGTATTTGACATGTAGAGGTCGTTCTCGGATCAAGCTCTCGATTACTCATGA
Organism: Glebionis coronaria; assembly: GCA_025667525.1. Classification (NCBI taxonomy): domain Eukaryota; kingdom Viridiplantae; phylum Streptophyta; class Magnoliopsida; order Asterales; family Asteraceae; genus Glebionis; species Glebionis coronaria. Next base: position 521,537,545 of record CM046882.1, read on the forward strand.
AGTCACAAATCCCCAAAGCAAGTCTTCCGCTGCAGTGAATTTGGGGGTGTGACAGATTGGTATCAGAGCCTTGGTTATAGAGAACTAGGTTGCATTAGTAACTCTAGACTATAACTGGCTCTCAGTTTTATTTAGTAGTAACACTCATCACATCATACTTATTCCGCTGCTATATGAATATTTGCAATGCATGGTTGTTATTGCTCGTTGCCTGTGATGTTATTACTTGTTTACATGAGTTCACTTGCTTGATTAGTGTATTTAGACATATAATATACTTTTATATATGTACGGTAGAACATTTATTGGGCATTGTGAGTTACACAATGGTCCACAGACCTTTTTTAAAAATCAAACGTATGGGTATTATGTGATTTTGGTTCACGATTGGTCACGGGTAATCCCTAGGTTCGAGCTAATTCATTCAAAAATGTTGAGAGGTGTAACAATACTTAAAGATGCCTCAGTGGGCCTCATGTTTGATTGAGTGCGAGATGGAATTAAGTATGAGACGTTACAGAACCTATGATTTTTGATGAATTACCTCGGGGGTGGGTAAGACTTGTAGTATTACGTGTTAATGTGGAATGTACTGTATTTTCAGAGTCGAGCTGAGTCATCAAAAGGTTGAGATGTGTAATAATTCATAACAAAACCTGGGCCATTCTTTGTGAGTGAGTTTCGAGGTTGGGTTATGATAAGTTATTACTCAGCTTGGTGTTTGATGAGTCTTCCTCGAGGATGGGAAGGTTTTGTGTGATTGGATAATTGCTTATTTAGAACCGACTACTATATACTTATCCTACTTATAACCGTGAGTTTCTTTACTTGATATACATATGCGATCGCTTTATCGCCTATCGACACTTATGTTCTTCGATCCGGTACTTTCGAAACGTTTACTTATGGAAGACGACTTATTGTCAACTCATGCTCTTTGCTTTTGGTAATTTTGGATAATATCCTTTTATAGATTTTAACGATTTTGAATTGGGTATTTTGCCGGTGACACTTAGGTAGGATGATTTATGAAGTCTTTATTGAAATGGATTGGGACGCCTTTGCATTTGAATAAAGAAATCATAAATCGCCGAACCATGAGTTTATAATAACATATTTGCATAGATTAGGACGCTTTTGTATGCAAATATGAGATTATAAATGAGTGGGCTTAAGGATATCCGACGTGACCCTGTATATTTATGGTATTGATTTAGTACTCCAGTTTCGGGAGTGTATTTCTTTTGACTCGAGATTCGTCATACGAATTTATCGTATTTCGTCTTGTTATCGTATCATGACGACGTTTTGAAGAGTAATTATTTAGGCTTCGTTTGATTCACGAATTGTTAAGTGAATCTTTAGAGACTTTATACCGATCGAGTGAACCTAACGGGCTGGTGGTGGTGAACCCTTAGAGACGTTTAAGAACTAACGAGTTTTCTCAACTCTTCGTTTCGAATTTTATCGTTCTAGGAACGACGACCGATTTGTCAGATTGACATTTAGAACCGCTAAGATATATTCCTCTTCTACCTATTACTTACCTAATTAACTATTGGTGGGTAACACAATTTTAAAAGTTCGGACAAAATTATCTGTGAGCAGATGATATAACACTTGGGTAGAACCTCAAAATCATTTTCTCTACACTTTTATTAGGGTAACGACGATTGAGTTCGAGGACGAACTCCAAATAACACGGATGTACTGTGACAACCGGGAATTTTCCAGACTTTAAATAATAATAAATTATATTATTTAATTAATCGAAATTCGTTTTCGAGAGATATCAAAGTTATTTGATTTAAAAACGCGAGTTTACTTTTACATATTGTAAAGGACTGCGAAAAATCTAAGAACTGACGCGATATAAATTTATATTTAATTTCTCAGAAATATTTGATAAAAATGTTTATGAAATTATCTGACACTTTTATTTTGGTTTTAATAACGTACGTTGGAAACGAGAACATTCAAGTTGAATTTTATTTTTCCATGAACACAACTATTCGACTTAAACAATAAATAATAACTATTTTAAATAAAGATGTAAACGATTACGGGAAATTGGACGAGTAAATACTCCACTTTATTGGAAAAATCATTTTAAAATCAATGATGCGATTTTCGGAGAACGAATCAAATTTTATCGAACCAAAACGAGTCCCGAACCATTAATTTACGAAAGTTATAACAAAGTTTTCGCATTTAGTCCATGTAATAATATTTACATCCCTAGACCCTTAACTATATAAAACTTTACACTTTGTATTAAATGTATTTTGTGGTGTATATATATATTAAAATTAGGGTTTCATGGCATAAAAACCCTAGCCACCAAATGTGATAAACACACACACTCTCTCTAAACATTTTCCGGCGCCTCTTCATTTTTCGGCCAAGATTCCGGCCGTCGGAAAATACTGCCGCCACCATCTTGATCTTTATAGTCCGAGTAAATCTACGTTATACAACCTTCAATCCTTCATCAATCATCACCAAAACCGACCACCGATCTATGAACCACTACCTTGAGCGGCGGTTAACCACACTCCAACCACCATCGAATGCAACACTACCACCATGAACAGCCGTCGCTGTAGATTCATCACCAGGCCCGTTCGTTATCCATCACCCCACCACGTGCTACCACCAAATCCACATTTAGATCAGCCGCCGGATCTGTATACAAATCACCACACGTGACGGTTAAACCGTCGTCGTGGTCAACTGATGCCTTAGCTGCCGTCCGTCACAACCACCAGGCCGACACCATCATAACCTTGCTGCAGCTCCATCTTACGACATAACCACCACCACCAGCGGGTCGAGCCACCAGACCCGTTGAACTACCACGAACGTTATCACAAGAACCGATGGCTGTTGCCGTCGGTTAGTCACCACAGTCGCCACCAAAGGTCGCCACTGTTGGGTAAGTTTGATTCGGATCTATACGCAGATATCGGGGTGTTTTAGTGGCGGTTTTGGGTTACAGCAGCACCAGCGGGGGTGTTTGTTTTATTGTTATATAGACCGGTAAAGGAGTAGTCGTTTCGGCAAAAAGATCAGCCAATAACGACTAGTGGTTGCAAGTTTATGACAGCGAAAGGGCGTGTCGGGCTCGGGCAGAAAACGACGAGTAAGGGCGTTTGGTTTTGGCAGAATACGAGTAAAGGGGTGTTTGGATCTGCTGTAAAAACCCACAGAAGGGCGTTTGGGATTGCCAGCAGAGGTACGGGTGCGTTTGGTTTGCTGCGTACGAGCAGCAGGAATCGTTTGGGATTGCAGCAGGGGTTACGAGAATCTTTGGGGTTGTTGCTAAGTAGTAAGGGTGCGTTTGGGCTTGCAGAACGTTTAAAGGGCGTTTGGGTTGCTATTTATTAGTTCGGGTGTGTTTGGACGAGGGTCGTCAAGAGTTTAAAGCGTCGGGCGCGAATCGGGCTCATGGTTCGTTGTGGTTTAGTTCGGCTATTAACTTATCTAATTTCTTAATTACTATAACGGATTAAACGGGGGTATACATATATAAGTATATATTTATGGTTAAGTAAATATGTCAAATACTATTATTATCACGAGAACTATATAAATGATCATACATTTAATTAATGTGTTTAAATAACCCACATCGGGCGTTTGGCTTTGCGATTTACAACACATAGGTTGTGTTAGGTCGAAACTTAATTTTGGTACTTAATCGGCCTAAGTTGGATATATATATACATTAAAACGCGATCGGTGTAACGTAGGTTTATTTGAAGATAGAAAATATTGAGAATTGATATATATGGAAAACGTTGTATAAACGAATAGGTCATGTCGAAATTGCTATAAAACTTTATACTTTATATTTTGTTCGCTAAAAACTACTATTATATTTGTAACCGATAAAATAAATAAATACTATTATATTTATAAACCGATAAAACAAATAAATACTACTATAATTGTAGAGCAATAAAATAAATAAATACTTTTATATGCGTAAGCGATAAAAATAAATGGATCCTATTATATTGAGAAACCGATGAAAGTTATATTTTTACTTAAAACTGGCAATTGTTACTTAAGTGGTGATTTCCTTAAAATGTGTCGAACTATGTTGTCTAATTATTTTTATCACGATCGTTATACTGTAAATACAAAATAAATATATACTTTGATTTATTTTGTAAGATGGTTGTCTCTATTATATAATTCAACGTAAGAATTATATAATCGTCTGGTTATACGTAATGTGTACGAAATACATTACACACCTGGTGTGTGTTTATTTAATTTATTTAACCAACTACAAAACTATTATAATTTGTAACTTAAATATTTTATCAACGGGTAACGTTGATGTACATATTTATCGAGAACTCAAAGACACATTTTTAAGTTATTGGATTTAGCCGATTAGTAAACCACAACACCATGACCGAGCCGTATCGATTTCCGTTTCTACTGAGCGTATTGTTAGCATCACTATTATTCGCGCTACTTCGTCGAGGTGAGTTTATACCCCACCTTTTCTTGCTTTGAATTGAGTTATAAATGTTTTATAATTGCTCTTTGGGGGAGGTACATGCTTGGTCATAAACTACTTATAAACTTGCTTGTTTGTCAGAAACTGATATTAAACTTGTTTGGTTGTCAATAACTGTGTATACACTACTTGATTGTCATAAACTAATCCTAAGCTTACTTGGTTGGTCATAAACTATCTTTAAACTGGTTTAATTGTTACGTGCTGAGTGGTCAACTCCTCTAATTGTTATACATATGAATGCTAATACTAAAATTTCTATTGTGATTATCATAGCCCAAAACTTTAACTGCTTTTAATTGGTTCTCGGGTAGAGACAATGGTTGCAAGAATGAACACAAGTGCATATCTCTTTTATGTATTGGTCTAAGTCCCACTTTAACCCAATTACTTTGGCCCATTATCATGAACCGTTAATTTAGACCGGATGACCGGTCGAAAGCGCGAATGTTATGGATAGATCTATCGGGGTTGACGCCCCTGTCCGGCTTGGTCCAACAGAGGACAAGCGGGCACAGTTTCATTTGAGTCTGTGGACGGATGTCGTGGGTTAGGCATCCGTAGGGGCTGCATTATATGATTATACTACCGGTGTTGTTAACGCTTCGGTGTCATGAGCTTAGACAATAATAAATGCCTTATTTTATTTAGTGACTTTGTATTTGTTATATTGTCACCAAGTGGTTGGAAAATCTTGTGGTTCATTAAACAATTTTATTCTATTGGAAAACTTTATTATTTATCAGTGAGCTTTGCTTTTATCAGAATACGCTAACTATTATCTGTGGACTCTGTTTTATCTATAAACTCTATTTATTTCATGTGAATACTGTTTTATTAGAAAACACAATTTATTTTCCGCGAACTTTGTCTTATCAGAAACTCTACTTATTTTAGTGAACTTTGTTATATCAGTAAACTCTCGGCTTTTATAAATAAACTCTGTCTTTATCAATACACTTTGAAATTGTCAAAGAAAGTTTATTTAACAGAAACTGTGATTTTTAAACTCTTATATTTTACTGCAAGGCGCAGTGGTCGGTAAAACTCTAATTTTTCATAAACGTTTTAAAACAAACTTATGAACTCACCAACTTTATGTTGACATTTTTAAGCATGTATTTCAGGTACTTGACTATGTGGATTATTTGGAGTCTACTTTGTGGTATTTGGCATGTAGAGGTCGTTCTCGGATCAAGCTCTCGATTACTCATGAAGTCACAAATCCCCAAAGCAAGTCTTCCGCTGCAGTGAATTTGGGGGTGTGACAAAAGAACATCACTATGAACTAATTAGACAAAATGACATAAAGAACTTACTAATCCCAGAAGCAAACAACATCATTAGAAACTAAATCCCAACAATCGTAATATCCAACAAAAAAATCATGACATACGATCAGTATGATGTAACCAACCTCATAGACAGATCCAGATCAGAAAAACTAATTCAAGATCAAACAATATCAAATAATAAATCAATTAAAAGTAAACCATAATTAATAACAAACATCAAACCTGATGTCATCACTATAACCCATATCCAAGATGGGATATATTTTTATAGAGAGAACCCCAGATCCAAATGGTTTGGATAATAAAGGAGTGCTACAGGAATACGACTCAAGATCAAGGGTAACCCGTATCTAAGATGGGATATATTTTTATAGGGAGAACCCCAGATCCAAATGGTTTGGATAATAAAAGAGTGCTACAAGAATACGGCTCAAGATCAAGGGCGGAGAACAAAAAAGTGCTACAGAAACATTCACACACACAAACCATAAGTTCTTATGTGAGAGGGGGGTGAATAATTATGTGAGGACACACACAAACCATAAGTTCTTATGTGAGAGGGGGACTTATTTTATTATTAGATATGTGAGGGAGGAACTGTTCATTGGGAACCGAGATTCTCTCATTTTATTAAGGATATAATATAATAAAAGGGAGGTGAGGGAACACTCAAATTTAGTATGTCTTGACACATATACCATCACTTCACTTCTAATCATGTTTACATTTATAAGGGTATATGAGTCAAGAAGCATTAATTTAGAGTGTGATAATCAATTTGAAAAATATGTAAATCACCTCCCATAATAAAACGACTTTAAACTTTTATTTATTTAAAACTATTTTATACAAATTTTAGTTATTATATAGAACGTATACTATCGATTTATTCAGAAAAAAATCATTAAAATATGGTCTAATTATAAACCAAATATTGCAACTTTCTTGAAACACGTATTATTTTATAAAAAAATGTTAAAACTTAATACATATTTAAAAAACTTTTTATGAAAGTAGACCTTGTGATTTTTCTTTCGTTGCAAGGCAACTTATTTACGCGAACAACCTTTTATATTATCGGTCAAATGCAACGTTAACATTTACATATTTATGTCTTTTAATATAACAAGTTTCATTTATCAAATATATGAGAGAAATCTAACGATTTCTTAAAAAAGTATATCGGCAAAAAAGAATTTCGACTTGCGAGCAAAGCAACTTTACATTGCAACACTTTTGACATACATATAATTTAATAAAAGAAATATTTTACTCAAATATATATCTAAATAATTCAAAAGAAACCAATAATTTATCTAATAACTTTAAATAAACCACTGAGATAAAAAAAACCATAAAGTAATTTTTTTTATTTATCGCTATTTTATATAGCAACTTTCTTTAACAAACATTTGACAATTATTGGCAACTTCTTCGATAAAAAGTTATTGAAGACTGTATAATAAAACAAGACCAATATTAACACACTTTTAATACACGTACGAGCTTTTAAAAATTTTTGACGCTTAGCATACATTTAATAAAATATATTCACAAATAACACCCTTTAATCTATGTATAAGCTTCAATAACTACCATACAATTAATGACATATAAATATGTAAAAGTGTGGATGATCAAGAGGCTAAGTATGAACAAATTTATGATATTTTAGTTCTTTCACAAACTATTACGAAACTACACCTTTCAAAAAACATAAAAAGATAGTGCCGACAAAAAACACGACATTATGACATAAACAATTCTTGAGGTTATTTGCTTCTTTCAAGGTTAGCCATTGACGCAAATAACCCTTTGCATTATTAGTTTACTGCACTATTAGTCTTGCATGCTTCGCCGCAACGTGCGGACGACAAATCTCGTTTTGAAATAATTGTTGTTAAATGAGAATCCCCAAAACATGAGTTAATAACATTATTGCAAACTACTGCTAAACAAATTTTATATATAACATACAGTAAAGCAAATGTACTATAGATGAGTAAATAACTTTGATAAATGTCCGGATACCGAATTGAGTAAACATTTGGTTAACTTTAGTAATATAGCATTTTAACGCGTAATCTGATTTGGGAGCATTGGTTGAGAAGCCCCGCTTCGTGTGGCTATTCGTGTCAAGTTGTTGATGACTCGGGTAATCGATGCATGGTCGAGTCCGAAGTATCTTTTTCGTGATGGTATGTGGTTTGCTGCTGCAAGTACTCAAGTCTTCTTGATTTTTTCTTGATATGTCTTGGGGTCGTTGGCATTGGTTTTAATCTTGAATGAATAAGTATTTGTTAGTAGATCATTATTTTTTTAATTTAGGTGTCTTTTGATTGGGGATGTTTGAAGGATATTTGTGAATATCTAATGTATTTATATTTTAATTTTTCTAAAATATTATGTTTGGTATAACTAATGAAAGAATTAAAAAAAATTTGAATTATGAAAATGAAAAATATTAGAATTACTTTAAAGAGTGAGAAATATTATTTTACTTGAAAATAATTTTTTATAAAAAAAAATTTTATTCGTTATTTGGGTTTTATGTTTATATAAAAAATTATAAAATTTAAAAAAATTATATAAAAATTATATTTTTTCTATTTTTACTATTTTAAATAGAAAAAATTAAATTATAGATAAATTGTTTTTTACAAAAAATTAATATAAAAAATAACTATTTTTTATAAAATTTTAAAAAGTTTATTTAAAAAATTTAATACCATATTATTATTTATATTATGTATAATTTTTTTACAAAATTTATAAAAAAAAGATTAACTTTTTTACTTATTTAAATAGAAAATTTATAAAAAAAATTATTTGGTTTTTACTCGTATAAACAAGATAAATAAAGTTTATATAAAAATTTGTAAAAAAATTTATATAAAAATTTTATAAAATTTATATAATAATTTATAGAAGCCTTTTATAGAATTTATATAAAATTTATATAATTTTTATTTATTTTATATAAGTTTTTGTTAAAATGTATATAAAAAGTGAAAATTTGATTTTTACTCATTCAAATAAAGAAACATATAAAAAATATATTTATTCGTGTTAATTGGTTCAAAATAAATAATTTAAAATATTATGAATTTCTAACATCAAACGCGCTTAGACATTTAAAGTTACAAAACTTTAAATTGTCAAAAAATTTAATTTATTGAAATTTAAAATTTTGATATTTTAAAATCTTGAACAAACAACACCTTAATGTTTGAATAAAATAAGTTGGTTTAAATGTATTCTATTTGACCATGTATGTGAACTATCAAGGGTCATGCGCCTATTCTTTAGCAGACTCATGTGTAATACTCTATCCGTTAGTTGAAGTCCATATTTAAGGGTATGTTTGGTACAACGGAATCGTAAAGAATGAAAACACAGTAAAGAATGGAATTACATAGAATGAGAATGACTCTTAAAAAAAATAGAAGATTCCATCGTTTGGTAAAAATTGAGAATAAAATACCAATGATTTAGAAAATTGATTCAAATGTTTGGTACAGTATAGACTTAGGATTAATTAGAATATATGAAACTTGTACTTCATGAACCAATTGTTTATGCTTCTTAAGTTTCAACCTTCACGATCATTCAATTTTGTAGGTAGTCTTTTGTTTAATAGTATATGCTAATGTCAATTATCAATTTCAAGATCTGTATTAATGGATCCTTTTGTTTCACTTATTTTATGTTTAATTGTTTTAAACATGAATAGAGAACAAGATCACCGGGACCTAATTTCATTATTAAATGATTAACTTTAGTGGGATCATTGGCAAATCATGTCAGATGTTAAAATATAACGAATACCCAACCTTATATTAATTAACAGATGATATATAGGATGAACAAAATGGCCAATAGAATTTAACGATTGGATCACCAAAAAAGTGAGGAGGATTTGCAGAAGTTATTTTGATTTGTGACACAATGTGACAAGCGCGTGTTGATAGAATTTATAGTCAAGTATTTTTTACCAAGCTTCTTGTTTCCCACGAGAATGAAGAGGGAGAAACGCTCTTTATAAAATTTGCATTCCGAGCTTTCTTTACATTTTTTAGAGATTCAAAACAAAGGAATGAGAATGGGAAGTGATTCTCATATTTCCATTCTTTGTTCACAACAAACAATGGAATCCAGTTTTTTTCTTTTCTCATCATTCTATTCCATGCTACCAAACATCCCCTTAATGTATTAACATGGAATCATGGATATATAAGCCTTTTGTTGCTTCAATAAAGATAAGCAAAGGGTAATCGTTTTCTATCCTTTTATAATTTACGTCGCATTGATACCATATCGTCATTTTGGATGTTGTTATTGTGTGTTTGCGTTTATTGGTTCAATGGACTGAATTCTACACGTGATATTAGAGCCACAGGGGCACATACATGGTGTGTGGCAAGGAAGATAGGACCATATGTCTTTTATGTACTAAGACATTAAAGGACGAAAGCAAGAAACAAGGTTTTGGTCAGTCGCTAGGGCTGTAAACCAACTAAATATTCAGTGAAAGTTTCGTGAACAGTTTGGTAAAAAGTTCGTTTATATTCGTTTATTTATTAAATGAACCAACATGAATAACATTTTACGTCCGTTTAGTTAGATGAACGAACATGAACAACAGTCTTGTTCGTTCATTTATGTTCGTGAACTTCCGAGTACTTGTTCGTCTATGATTGGATATATGTTTATCTTCGTCTATCATAACCTTTTATTATATAGGTTTAAAATTGTTTTACTTCGACAAAACAACACTTATAAAACACAATATTGTGAATATTTATTGAATTTTTTTTGTTTTTTTATTAAACACGTTCGTTTATGTTCGTTTAATGTCTTAATAAACGAACATGAACAAATTTATTTATTAATAAACGAACATGAACAAGAAACTTCGTCCGTTTAAGTGATCGTGTTCGTTTATTTGTCCAGCTAAATAAATGAACGAACATGAACAAGGCTCCGTTCATGTTCGTCCGGTTCGTTTACAACCCTAAGTAGCGGGTCCCTTCAATGTCCTAATTACATCTCGTGGTCTATTTTTCTTGTGACGGTGTTGAGGGCATATGGTCTTTGGGAGTCCATCGATTCGGAAACTAGGGGAGCGGTAGATGAACAAAATAATTACACTAGGAAAGCAATAATTTTTCAAATCTTACGAAAGATATTCTCCTACAAGGCTACAAGTTGCAAAACGCATATACGAGAAAGTTGCAAAACGCATATACGAGAAAGATGTTTGGGAAGCGATTCGTGTTCAGTGTATCGGAGCGAATCGGGTCAAATCAAGGTTGCAAACTCTAAGGAGCGAATTGGATATGCTAAAGATGAAGGAGAACGAGACGATCGATGATTTGTTTTAACAGTACGATCAATGATTTTACTGGAAAAGATAGGAGGTGTTATGGCAAAGTTTAAAAGTCATTGTTCGAGGCTTGATGAGTGATGGAGGCCCAAGTATTGAAGAACGGGCTGACTTGTTTCTGGAGGCCCGAGATCGCGTGACGAAGAGGGGTTTAGTAAAATGGGCATAACTTTTGCATCCTAAGTCCGTTTTTAGCCCGTGACCTGTCAAAACGTGCGTAAAAAGGAGACCGACGACGCTGTAACCATCTTTTAGCTGGTTGCGGATTTTCCAAGGCCCGAAAAGCCTTTTTACTATCAATTTTTTGCATTTTTATGTTTTATTCACTTTCAGTTGGACTTTGTCATTGGGCTACGGTCCAGCCCGTTGGATTTTTAGGGTTTTTCTTTGTTTTGCAGTCATTATTTAATGAATCTACTGTAACCCTAGCAAGACAGTTATCAGTTTAATAAAAGTTAAACCACTGGTCGTTGTGTTGCCGTGTTTTACCCTAATTTTCGGGCATTCTTTAGAATCAACGATTATTAGCAGAATTGTTTCTGGCATTCTTATTGAATCAACAGATCCAATTACTTATCTCCGTTACTTTGTTTTTTAGTCTACATCAGTTGGTATCAAGAGCCAAAGTTCCTGATCAAGATGCCTCCAAGGAGAACCAGGCCTATTCACGATGTGAATGAACAGGAATTTGAGCAGCGTATGATGGAAAGAATGGAGGAGCGATTCGATCAAATGTTTGATCAATTGACCGACCAGATGAAAACTTTGATGAGCAATAGGAGGCCTTGTAATCGCCGTCATGAGGAAGAAGATGCAGATCTGGAAGAAAATCCGTTTGGTGATGGTTTTTCTGATGATGAATAATCAGTAGGGCGACGGATGAGAGATCGCAGTGGGAATAATGATAGCCGTTGGGAGACCGGAATGAGGGTTAATATTCCCGAGTTTAATGGGGACACTTTAAAGCCTGATGAGTTTATTGATTGGCTTGTTGCTGTTGAAGAAGTATTTGAATTCAAAGAAGTTCCAGAAAACAAAAGGGTTTCGTTGATCGCTACCAAGTTACGTGGTCGGGCATCCGCGTGGTGGCAACAATTGAAACTGACGAGGAACAGAGTTGGGAAGTCAAAGATCACGAGTTGCCAGAAGATGAAGAAAGTCACGAGGGATAATTTTATTCCTCATAACTACCAGCGAATGATGTACCAGCGGTTACAGAATCTGAAACAGGGGGCCAAGTCTGTTGAAGATTACACGACCGAATTTTACCAACTAGTTGCAAGGAATGACGTTCAAGAGACAGAAGATCAGCTTGTCTCTCGATACATTGGTGGTTTAAGAGTCCAGATCATGGATTCTGTTAACATGTTTGATCCGATGACACTTTCTGAAGCGTATCAACGAGCACTAACTTTTGAGAAGCAGAACCGACGAGTGGGGAGTTCTTCTTCTCCTGCAATAACAGGTGCTTCTGGTTCGGGTAATGCGGCATCGCGTTTTGCCCCAACTCAGGCTAAAGCAGTTGGTGAGAATACTGGACCAGTTCCTAAAGCGGTCGGTAGTGGTGGGTTCAAGTGCTTTAATTGTGGTGAACCTGGTCACCGACAATCAGAGTGTAAGAAGGCTGGGAAGAGGCAGTTATTTATTGAACCTGAGGAAGATGATGATGTGGCTTATGATGACTACGTGGGAGACGCAGTTTATGATGCAGAACCTGAGTATGAGGAGGAGTATGTGTCTGGAGATGTGGGGGTGAATTTGGTGGTAAGGCGCTCATGCTTAACACCTAAAGCTGATGGTGATGATTGGCTCAAACACAACATCTTTCAGTCAACTTGTACCATTATGGGTATGGTTTGCACTTTTGTATGCGATTCAGGTAGTTGTGATAATTTGATAGCTGAAGGAGCAGTCCAGAAATTAGGGCTGAAAACTGAAGATCGTCCCAAACCTTATAAGTTACAGTGGCTTAAAAAGGGTGGGAAGATAACAGTTTCCAAGCGTGTCCAAGTTCCGTTTTCTGTAGGAACAACTTATAAGGATAATCTTTGGTGTGATGTGATACCTATGGATGTTTGTCACTTATTGTTGGGTAGACCTTGGGAGTATGACCGTGATGTAACTCACCATGGGAGAACTAATACTTATAGTTTTCTGTTTGGGGGTGTGAAGATTACTTTGATGCCAAATAAACCTAAGGAAGTAGTTAATAAACCCACTGGTACTTTACTAACTCTTTCGCAGTTCGAAGACGAGCTGGAGGTGGGAGGTGATGTTTTTGTATTAATAGGGAAGGAGGTTTCTGAAGACGGTGAAGTTCCTGAAGTCATGATCCCTTTACTTGAGGAATTCTCTGATGTTTTCCCTGATGAATTACCTGATGGTTTGCCACCATTGCGTGACATACAACATCATATTGATCTAGAGCCTGGGTCACAGTTGCCTAACATGCCACATTATAGGATGAGCCCGGGAGAACATGAGGAGTTGCGCAGGCAGGTTGAGGAGCTGGTTTCCAAGGGTCATGTTCGTGAGAGTATGAGCCCGTGTGCTGTTCCTGCCCTATTGACTCCAACGAAGGATGGTACATGGCGTATGTGTGTTGATAGTCGAGCCATCAATAAGATTACTGTGAGGTACAGGTTTCCTATTCCTCGCAATGATGATTTGCTTGACCAGATTAGTGGTGCTACCATTTTCACGAAGCTGGATTTGGAGAGTGGGTATTACCAGATTCGTCTTAGACCTGGTGACGAGTGGAAGACCGTTTTCAAGACCCGTGAAGGGTTATATGAGTGGTTGGTCATGCCTTTTGGTTTATCAAACGCACCAAGCACATTTATGCGTGTGTTGAATCAACTGCTCAGGCCTTTTATTGGCAAGTTTGTGGTTGTTTATTTTGATGACATTCTTATTTATAGTGCTTCTTATAATGAGCATGTCAATCATGTGAGGCAGGTCTTGACCTTGCTTCGGAAGGATAATTTTTATGCAGCCACGAAGAAGTGTGTGTTCATGACCCCTAAAGTTTTTTTTAGGGTATGTTGTTTCTGGTGATGGCATACAGGTGGATGAATCTAAGGTAGCAGCTGTTCAGGAGTGGCCAACTCCAACTACCATTACTGAAGTTCGGAGTTTCCATGGTCTTGCTTCTTTCTATAGGCGTTTTATCCCTAATTTCAGTTCCATTATGGCCCCTTTGACAGACTGTATGAAGGGTAAGTCATTTGTGTGGACAGAGGAAGCAGAGATGGCTTTTCAGGTTGTCAAGGAAAAGCTTACTACAGCGCCAATCCTGGTATTGCCTGACTTTTCTAAAGTTTTTGAGCTTCATACTGACGCTTCTAAGGTTGCAATTGGTGGAGTTCTTTGTCAGGGCGGGTGGCATGTTGCCTATTTTAGTGAGAAGTTGACAGGGCCGAAGTCGAGGTACTCTACTTATGACTTGGAGTTTTATGCAGTGGTCCAAGCTGTGAAGCATTGGCGCCATTATTTGTTTCATAAGGAGTTCGTTTTGTTCACTGACCATGATTCCTTAAGGCATATTCGTACTCAAGATAAGGTTTCGCATAAACATGGGCGTTGGTTGGCTTTTCTTGAGAAATTTACTTTTGTGGTGAAACACAAAACGGGTGCTTCCAATCGTGCTGCTGATGCCTTAAGCAGGAGAAGTAGTTTACTTGTAACCATGCAGGTTGATGTTCCTGGACTGGATGTCATTCATGACATGGTGACTGTGGATCCATACTTTTCAATTGTTCTGTAGGATTTGCAATCCGGAGAGAAAACAGATTTTGTTATGCATGATGGGTTGCTATTCAAAGGGAATCAACTTTGTATTCATGATTCAAGTCTTCGCTTGCAAATTATTAAGGAGTTGCATGGTGAAGGACATGTTGGTCGTGATCGCACTTTACAGTTGGTTCAAGCTTCTTATTTTTGGCCTACTATGAGGAAGGAAGTGGATCGTTACGTCAAGAGGTGTCGTATTTGTCAAGTTTCAAAGGGGACGACTACTAATGCAGGTCTTTATATGCCTTTGCCAGTTCCTTTGCAGCCCTGGGTTGATATTAGCATGGATTTTGTGTTGGGGCTACCTCGTACTCAAAGGGGTAATGATTCAATATTTATTGTTGTTGATTGTTTTTCTTAGATGGTTCATTTTATTCCTTGCAAGAAGACAACAGATGCAGTTAATGTAGCCCAACTTTTCTTTAGGGGTGTGTACCGTTTACATGGTTTACCTTCCTCTATTGTTTCTGATCGGGACACCAGGTTTTTGAGTCATTTTTGGCGTAGTTTGTGGAAGATGGTGAATACTCAACTCAATTTTAGTAGTGCTTATCATCCTCAAACTGATGGGCAAACCGAAGTTGTTAACAGGTCCCTTGGTAACCTGTTAAGGTGTTTGGTGGGTGATCATGCGAAGGCATGTGATCAGAAGTTGTATCAAGCTGAGTTTGCTCATAATCATGATGTTAATCGGAGCACTGGGTTTAGTCCTTTCCAGGTGGTTTATTCTGCTCAGCCACGTGGTCCTCTTGATCTTATGACTCCTCAGATTTCTAGGTCTGTTCCGAAGAAAGTGCAGGATTTTGTTGAGGGGTTGCATGATGTTCATAAATCTGTTCGTGACAACTTGGTTCGCGCTAATTCGAAGTACAAGCAGGATGCAGATAAAAAAAGGAGACATGTTGACTTTGAAGTAGGAGACTTTGTGTGGGCTGTTTTGACTAAGGATCATTTTCCAGTTGGTGAATATAATAAATTGTCTGCTAAGAAGATTGGTCCAGTGGAAATTGTGGATAAGATGAACTCAAATGCTTATCGTTTGAAGTTGCCAAGTCATATTCGTTGTTCTGATGTTTTTAATGTGAAGCACTTGTTGCCTTACCATGGTGATTCTTCAGATGATGATACAGTTGGAAATTCGAGGGCGAATTTTTCTTATCCAGGGGGGAATGATGGAGGCCTAAGTATTGAAGAACGGGCTGACTTGTTTCTGGAGGCCCGAGATCGCGTGACGAAAAAGGGTTTAGTAAAATGGGCATAACTTTTGCATCCTAAGTCCGTTTTCATCCCGTGACCTGTTAAAACGTGCGTAAAAAGGAGACCGACGACGCTGTAACCATCTTTTAGCTGGTTGCGGATTTTCCAAGGCCCGAAAAGCCTTTTTACTATCAGTTTTTTTTTGCATTTTTATGTTTTATTCACTTTCAGTTGGACTTTGTCATTGGGCTACGGTCCGGCCCGCTGGATTTTTAGGGTTTTTCTTTGTTTGCAGTCATTATTTAATGAATCTCCTGTAACCCTAGCAAGACAGTTATCAGTTTAATAAAAGTTAAACCACTGGCCGTTGTGTTGTCGTGTTTTACCCTAATTTTCGGGCATTCTTTAGAATCAACGATTATTAGCAGAATTGTTTCTGGCATTCTTATTGAATCAACAGATCCAATTACTTATCTCTGTTACTTTGTTTTTTAGTCTACATCAATGAGGAAGTTGCGGAGAGAAAGCTTCTCAATTCAGCTCTTGAAAAAGTATCTATCAGTTATTACCTCTATCAAGCAATATTCGGAGATTGAAACCATATCATTTGAAGAAGCGGCGGGAAAACTCAAAGAATATGGAGACCGACTCAAATGCAATGATAAAAAGCAGGAAGAAAAAGGATGCTTGTTGTTGACCAGTGGTGAGTTTTTTAGATGTGAAAGAGGACGTGGAAGAAGCTCGGGTCAAAGGTGATAAGAGCGGGTTTAGATGATATGAGTGTGGAACACATGGACACTTAGAAAAAAAGTGTACTAAATGGAAAGATGACAACAATGAAGCCAACTTGATCCAAAAACCAAGATGATGAATCCACACTTATGTGACAAAATGGGTTAAGATTAAAGGGAATGTTGGTCTTAATCTCCAATAAGTATTTTTAGTAGTCGAGTATTTTAGTTATATTTATAGTAGTCGAGTATTTTAGTTAAGGTAGTATTTGAATTAAATAAGTTGGTTTAAATGGGTATTGTATCTAACCAAGTATGTAAACCAAGGTTGTCAAAATCGCGATCTTAATCGTAGGATCGTACGATCCTACGATCACAAGCACGCAAAACGAACAGGGTCTTAAACAAGATCGTAATTCGAATAAGATCGTGTAAAATCGTATAGGATCGTAGGATCGAATCGTAGGATCGGGTCGTAAGATCGTGAGTAGGATCGTAAGATGGTCTTATTTTGGATTTTTCACAATTTAGGCTATGGTTTATAAACCGTCATTAAGACCGTTTCACATTTCTTTTTATACAAAATCATTTATTAAATATTGAAACATGAAGTAGGTGCCCGTATGTAGATTCTATTTTGTGTCTGAATCGTTCATTTATGGATTTAAACATGAATGAACTTTGTGCAAGTATATATTACAATATATATAATATTTCCTGTTTTAAAAAAATAATATTTCTAACGTTTTGCTACCGTGATACTTGGACATAAAACCTTTTCTTTTATCTTGTATTTCGAATCTTTTATAATATAAGGTGCAATTTTATATATACCCAATAAAACTTGAATAATTACATATTTTTAAAACAAAATTTTCGTTTCGTGATGTATGGTGTTGTTAAAACACGTTCTGAGGAAATATGTAAAATTTGAAGTTTTCTTTGAATATATGTAAATGCCAATCATATATAATATTATAAAAAAAACATATAAATGTCTAAAAAAATCATGTACAAAAATATATATGTTTTCGTAGGTTCTTACGATCTCGATCCGATCTTACGATCACGATCTTGTAAAGCCGAAAACGATCATAGGTAAGATCTCGATCCTGAAAACTTTGATGTAAACAGTTAGAGCACATGGTACGGTTTAGCCGTAGAGCTCAAGCCGTGGGCAATAAGGTGTGCAACGTCACTTTTTTCTCCCGTAACACCAAAACTTCTAATAACCTCACAATCCCTTACCTAACACCAAAATTCTGGTGTTATAATGGCCCTATTTTTTTTTTAATTCAACATTTAATTAACTGAAATTTAATTTTTTTCATTACTAAAAATAAAAATACAATTATTAAAAAAAAACCAAAATTAAATAAAGCATTTGGCCCATATAACAAATTATGTGCATCTTCTTCCTCACGCAGTAGCAGACTAGCAGCAACCCTCAAACTCAGATCTAAAAAAAAGAAAAAAAAAAGGAAACACAGTCATGGCGCGAGCCACGGCGTGGTTGACTGCGCCATGACCTCGCGCAGTCGACGATAACGTCGGCTGACAACTGCCAGCCAAAACCTCCTGGCGCGAGCCTAGGTACGATTAACGACGTCATGACGTCGCGCCATGATGACCAGCCAAACGACCAGCCATCGTACCGTGCCTTTTTAAAGGTCATGCAGCTATTCTTGAGATGAGTCAGAGGTAGTATCCTACTCCGCAATTGAAGTCAATGTTTAATGTATTCACATGGCTATATAAGCCTTCTCGGTGCTTAGTAAAGATAAGCAAAGAGTGTTTTCATCATTTTATAATATACAGAAGCATTGAAACTATATTATTGTTGTTTTGATTAGTGTTACGGTGTGTTTTGTTTTTGGGTTCAAAGGACTAAACTCTACTTTTAGTGTGCATTTTTTCCCTCTTGTCCATTACACAATTAAAAGGATTTTTGACGTCTGAAGGACACAATGTAAATGCAAGTAACTTATGACCATAAATAATATGATATTAAATAAGATCGGAAATTCATTTAAATATATCTGGAAAAAATCGGGCAACCAACCAACCAAACCCGGCACATCAAATCCCATTTCCTCCGGAACAGAAGTGAAACGGGATGTTTATTTTCAACAATTAACATTAAATCGAAAATTTTTATAAATATCCTAAACATGCACGAGACATCACTGGCTCTGGCCCTACCCATTTAATTTGCCACACTTCTGGTCACCTCATTTCTCTTTATACTCCCACGTCCATACTAGTATGTCTCTAGCTTTTCAAAAAGAAAAATGGTTTTGTGCCATATTTTCAATAACCATTTATTATTTAGCTCTTTTTTTTATTAAAAACGTACATATCCTATCCTATGAATCACATGACACCTTCAATGTTACGTAGCAGTATAAACAACCTAAAAGCATAAATAACACACGTTAAATAACTCACTTCCTTTGAGATTATAAGGTTTAAAGTTTAACCAAGTTATAAAAGTGAACTATATCTACACTCTTTTACGAAAAAAAAACATAATAAAGTACATTTACACAGTAACAAGATACATTGACCACGTAACCCATATAGAGGGCAAGGAGTCATCACACTTCCACACCAAAAAACACTCGTCACGTTAGCTTTTTTTTTTTACATCCACACAAAAAAAACTCATCTTATAATCACACTATTTCCACACCACCACATCAATTTTTTCACTTTTTTTCATAAACTACTCTCAACAATTAACCTATTCAAATCTTAATTTACTTTATTTATTCAAATTAAAAACATTACAACATAAATAAAATCATAACATACCAAATAAAAAAAATACAAATAACATAAAATAAAAATACTAATCCTTCATTTCTTCGTCTTAATCTTCATTTGGTAGACGTCGTTCCCAAAGGTGTTCCACAGGGTATCGTTGAACTGAAAGATGCAAACTTTTATCCAGTAACTCTTTTGTTTTAGTACGGTTCGTGTCATGTCTATCTATCCAACGATGTTGCATTCTTGTCGCTGGATTAACAAACAAATCATTAGAATCATCAACAAGCAATTCGGCGTCATGTTCTTGACCAATCGCCATTTTTTTATATTCTAAAATCATGTTAGGCAGTATGATGCGACTATACATGGCTCTACTAATGGTGGTTACTCTGTATGATCGAGTCGGTTGACGTAATATTCCCCAACGACTTTGAAGAACACCAACAGCACGTTCGACATTCTTTCGTGCACCTTCTTGTTTCCTTTTAAAATGTATGTTTTTTGGTTGACTTGCAACCGAGAACGACTTCACAAAACTAGCCCACTGTGGGTAAATCCCGTCGGCTAAGTAATACCCGTTCTGAAACGTAACCCCATTTACTATAAACGGAGCTACATGTGCTACGTCATTAAGAAGATCGTCAAATAACGGAGAAACGTCTAAAACATTTATATTATTATTTGCACCTGCTACACCAAAATACGCATGTCAAATTCACAAATTGTGAGAATCAACTGCTTCAAGCATAATTGTTGGGTATTTTTTATCACCCCTCCAGTATTCTCCCTGTCATGATACTGGACAATTTCTCCATTCTCAGTGCATACAATCAATGCTTCCAAGCATTTCCGGAAAACCATGAACATTATTATGCCTCGCATAAATTTTATGAACGTCTTCAAGAGTTGGTTTTCTTAAATATGTGTTCATGTACAAATTAATAATACACATATTAAAGAAAAATAAACTTTCAAAAACAGTACGTTCGGCCAACTGCAAATATTCATCAAACTGGTCGGGCACACTGGCGTATGCCGGTTGACGTATGGCGGCAGTGCATTTGAGAATAACACTTGCACTCATTCGACCGGTAGTATCGGACCAAACTCTAAAGTAATCAAAGTGTTTTGGAAGAGGATCCGCCGTATAATTTTTAACATGGACAATTTTTAAAAATAATGTTCGACTCATACGATATCTTTTACGAAAAATGTGTAACGGGTACTTACAATGTTCGTCAAAGTAATCTGCCATCAAACGAGTTTCGGCATTCTCACGATCACGTTCAATAACTTTACGGGTGAGTCGGGGTTTGTTTTCTTGTTCTTGCAAGTAATTATACGCGCTAACCAACATTTCAATGTCGGTTTCATCATCAATGTCAAACGCGGAAGATCGGTACGACATTATTTTTGTATGTGTGTAAGTTTTTTGTTTGTGAAAAGTTAAAATAAAGTTAGGTTTGTATATTTAGAGGTGTTTTGAAAAAATAATTAAATTCAAACGGCTATATAGCCGTTGGTGGGATTTTTTTAATAAAAAATTTAAAACTTATTTAAACATAACGGCTATATTGGCGTTGGGGGTAATAGTAGTCAAAAACAAAAAGTAAGGGTTACAAGTAGAAATGTTAACAAGGGGGTAAAATGATTTTTTTTTTAATCTTTCCACGCGCGTGACTATGATCTCGACGTCCTCCACAGCAAAAATGACGATGTGGTCACGCCGAGCCACTCAGGGCAACGACAAGCCACACCCTAATAACTCTAAACGCTCTTAGTCATAAGTACTCTTATCGATACCCTCTACCCACTAAAAAAAGTACCTTTTCAAGGGAAGTACATATGAGTTTTTCGGGGGTTTTAATAACCTTGCTCTTTAGTCATCGGTTCGAGTTCATAATGACGTTAAACTTAAAACCTTTCGTACGTAGTACCAATCCAATCTTTCGTAAAGTCACTCTCCTAAATACGTGTAATATTAAATATTTATTAGTTATATAATTCAATTTTAACGTGCTTAAGAAAGCTTCTTCTTTGTTGTTATTGCATATAGCCACAAAAAACAACTAGACCGCCCTGACTTTAACTAATTTCATCATTACTTTCACCCTTTGTTTGCAGGAGTTCGAGTAATAAAACACGACTTGATTGAAACCTGGAGACACCACACCACTAGTGCACTCTTTCCATCTCTTAACCGGCTACCAGTTGGAGTTGAAGTAGTTTCTCATTTAGCATTTAGAATGGAATTCGTATGTATGATATGGTTTAATGTTTTTAAATTTTAATGTTTATTGATTTCGAATGT
This sequence comes from Glebionis coronaria, assembly GCA_025667525.1. Taxonomy (NCBI): domain Eukaryota; kingdom Viridiplantae; phylum Streptophyta; class Magnoliopsida; order Asterales; family Asteraceae; genus Glebionis; species Glebionis coronaria. The sequence continues at coordinate 521,559,560 of CM046882.1, forward strand.
TAACTCGTACGCTTTAATGTTTAAACCTTTATGTAATTCGGATGCTTTAGTTTTTTTTTTAGAACGGCACCTCAATTTCAATAAAATCCGGCCCTCGAGTTATACCATCCGTAACGGGCAGGCCCCGGGACCCGAACCACTAAGCGAAACCCTAGAACTCACTTCGCACTAAGGAGAAAAATCATGGATTTTTGTCTCTTAAAAAACTTGAACCCATGACTAAACCCCTCCCAAGCTCGTGAAGAAACTCAGGTGGCCAACCAGTTGGTTAATTTTACGTTTCATGGATCATCAAACAGTATTACTCACAAAACACGATCACGATTATCGATATTATTTTCGTGGTTAGTGATTCGGGATTATGGATGTATGTTAAAAGCACGTCGTGATAACTAATTAGTGCTTCTCTTTCTATATTTATCATTATTCGGTTATTCCTATCATATTTAGGGTTTGTATTGTTGGTCATATCAGTTGTTACTTTTTACGGTCATTATATTGCAAAATCGTACGTAAGTTCCATTTTGATAAAGGTTTTGGAGAAGTGCGTTAGGTTCACAATGATTCATGTTTTGTTATCAGGAGTAGGTTCACTTTCAACTTCTCCATTGTGATAATCATGGTCATTGCTTCCCATAAAACCATAACTTAAGAATCCTGCTTATGTTTTGACTTGGAAAAAGATATATCCAAATGACGAAAGATACTACATAAATCTTTACATACTTTTGATAAATTTCTTAAAGTAAATTTAATTATGGTAAATGGGGTCGTGTGCAGGTCAAAAGTTTGACATCAAGAACCCTCTCATTCATCGTCTTTAGATTTACACTTTCCTCATTTTCCATTTCAACTCCTAACTTCGGGTGACAGGTACTACTTTGCATTCCCCTGTAAATCAAACTTGGATATAAATCTAAAAGGATATGTACACGTAAATAACTGTAGAGAAACACGATTCAAACAGTTTTAATGAAGTTTATAAACTATAAACTTAAAAACTTTTATTAAATCAAGATTAATTACAAAAACAGAAACCAAAAGATCACTCCAGCTACACTGTTGTGATCCTATTATCTAACTAGATGATATTTTTACAAAATCAATATGGGTTACATGTTTAAGCAAGAGAGAGTATCGAAACAAAAAACACACAGATGAAAACTCAGATAAAATGGTAATGTGTGTGTGGCTAGGGTTATAACACTAGAGGAGACCCGTTGCACACTTGGGCTGTCTCATGGGCTTAGGCTGTCTCGTGGGCTTGAGAAGCATTTGGTAACTTGACAACATAATGATGGTTTATAAAGTTCATAACAATTATTAAAACCTGAACAAAGACAAAGCACATAATAATGGAAGCGATTTAACAAGATCATAATAACACAATTATAATTAATCGAATTAGGGTTACATACCTTTTAGCTAATGTGATTTCATAAGATAAGAACGGATTACCAATTAGGGTTTTAGACGGATCAATGATTAACCCCTTACAGTTTTGTTAATCGATTCAAGATATAATCTAAAGTAACATTATATTACTTTCTTGTACACACGTATGATAACGAGTTAACCGTAATACTAGGACGTATAAAACGAGATTAAACGTTTAGTGAAAAATCAACCAAACAACCTTAGAGAGGGGCTAGGACTTGATTCAGAAACCAACACAAAGTTAAGAGGAACCCTAAAAAAGGTGTCTGCTTTGTGTTGATGGTAGAACACACACACACACACACACACACAGAAAGAGAGAGAGAGAGAGAGACATAGAGAGAGAGAGAGAGAGAGAGAGAGAGAGAGAGAGAGAGAGAGAGAGAGAGAGAGAGAGAGAGAGAGAGAGAGAGAGAGAGAGAGAGAGAGAGAGAGAGAGAGAGAGAGAGAGAGAGAGAGAGAGAGAGAGAGAGAGAGAATGAGTGAAAAAATATGAAGGCTTTGGGGTGTTTATATAGGGCTAGAAAACTTTAGCCCAAACGCAAATAAGGCAGGAAACCTTTCTCCCCCTTGCTCTAGCAGACGGTTGAAACAACCCCACAGGGGTATTCTAGACTTTTTCTCTTCTCTTCTAGTATATTCCACATTAACCGTTTAGTCCTTAACTCTTAGACTTATCGACGGTTAAATGTTTACAACTCGATTTAATTAATAAACATATAAATATATTTATTAATAAAATTAACTCTTTACGTATTGTGTGCAATCCCGTAATCCCAAGTTCGATCCTAACACGCGACTAGTTTCAGCTCCCACTTGGAAAAAATTTAAATAGTGTGATCACATCGGTTAGCGTCTAGTTATACGCCGATGCCTCTAGTACAATTCGAGTAAGGTCTCTTGGATAAAACCTTTTAATGATTCATCATTATTATTATCCTTTCATTTCTAATACAACATTAATAAGGATATGGATTATAGTCATTCCTTTCATTAACCATTCTATTTCTCGTTCACAGATTCAACAAGATTACCAAAACAAATTAGGATGTGGTCACACAAACATCTTACTAATCCCACGTGGGGCCCAGCTGTATTAAACTACAAAATGAATTTTGGAGGAAACAAATCCTATATTGATTACAAGCAAAACTTATGAATTTTGCAACACTTCCGAAAATAACCCTTATAGCCACCAGTTACGTATAGCGTTAGATTACTTCACAGAAATGCACTAGATCCGTGACAGTTTCCTGGTATCACAGGTCTGAGGATAATATGTATGATTTACTTGATGACAAAGATCCACAAAGTAAAATCATATAGTTGGGATAAGTCATATATTCAGTTCATCGAATATCATCTAAATTTGATATGTAAACACATCGATATACTTTCAAGTATATTCCATCACAATTTAGATTTATCTTAATTTAATAATACTCCCGTATTATTAATCGAAAATGGATAATAAGAATACAATAATATTCATGGATTAAAACATGTAAAGTAGGGTACAAAATTAAATAACAAGAATAAAAGTAACTCAAACTTTATTTAAATAATAATGTCATAACATCCTTTATCCAAATACTAATCATAGATTTGCATGAAATCACTATCTAATTGAAGCCCAATGCTTTTGGCATGTTCAATGACCTTTTCTATAGGCAAAGCCTTAGTTAAAGGATCATCTACGTTATCATTTGTGTGAACTTTTATTAACTTGATTTCACGAGCTTCAACTTGTTCTCGGACGTAGTAATATCTACGTTTAAAGTGTATGGCGCCCTTCATGAATCTAGAATCATTGGCGAATATGATTGCAACAGAATTGTCATAATACATATCAATAGGTACTTTAATCGAAGGCATCACTCCAAGATCTTTAATAAACTTCCTAATCCAAACAGCTTCCATTGCAGCTTCTGAAGCAGACATGTACTCAGCTTGAGTTGCATACATTGCAATATTTGTCTGCTTATTGCTCTTCCAGTCAACTGCTCCTCCATTAATAACAAACACGTAACCCGTCTGAGACTTAGTATCATCTTTATCACATTGCCAGGACGTATTACAGAAACCTGTTACATTCAGTTCCGTGTCTGGTTTACCTCCGAACACCAAAAACATATCTTTCGTACTCCTCAAATACTTTTGAATATGTTTAACAGCAACCCAGTGGAGCTTCCCTGGATTATGCTGGTAACGACTGGCCAAGTTCTGAGCAAACGCCATATCAGGCCTTGTGCATCCTACAACATACATAATAGACCCTACAGCCGAAGCATACGGCACCTTCTTCATGTAAGCCACCTCTTCGGATGTTGATGCATCTTTCTCATGACTTAATTCGTGCTTAACTTCCATAGGTTGAAAACCTTTCTTGGAATTATACATATTATACTTATTCAACATCTTGTCAATATAAGCATCTTGACTAAGACCAATTAACCGTCTACTCCTATCTCGATAGATTTTTAATTCCCAGAATGTATGCAGCTTCTCCCAAATCTTTCATAGAAAAACATTTACCAAGATAATCCTTAAGAGCTTTAACTCTTGGAATGTTACTTCCCATTATTAATATGTCATCAACATATAAGATTACGAACACTACATCAGTCCCAGTATCTTTGTTATATACACATGGCTCATCACTTTTGAATAAATCCAAACTTCTTGATTTCTTCATCAAATCGTTTATTCCATTGACGTGATGCTTGCTTCAAACATAAATAGATCTTTGAAGTTTACACACACGTTTTGGATATTTAGTATCAACATACCCTTCCGGTTGCTGCATATAGATATCTTCATCTAAGTGACCGTTCAAAAAGGCAGTTTTAACATCAATTTGCCATATCTCATAGTCATAGTATACTGTTATTTCTATTAGAATCCTAATAGCTCTTAAGTCTGCTACGAGAGAAAACGTCTTCTCGTAGTCTACACCAAAAGTTTGAATAAAACCTTTAGCTACTAAACGAGCTTTATAGGATTGTATTTCACCATCCATGTCGGTTTTCTTCTTGTATATCCACTTATGTTTCACTACATTAGCATTTGGTGGTAGATCTACAAGAATCTAAACATCATTAATTTTCTGGATTTCATTTCCTCATCCATTGCAATCATCCACTTATCCTTTTTAAGATCAAGTATGACGGATTTATAATTAGCAAGTTCACCAAGATCCCCTACTTCATCATCATCATCCTCTATGTTAAGACATAGTTTTCTTGGTGCACTTATAGTCCTTTCAGACCTACATAGAGGAACTATTTTAGGTGAAACCGCCAGACTTTTTGGTTCTACAGGAATTATTTCGCTAGTATTTTCAGAAGACAATGTATCTATATGACTCTCTTCAAGATCATAATTTCTCCCACTGAATTCTTGATTTACAAGATCACTTTCAAGGAAGTTCCATACCTCGCAACACTAACTTTGTTTTCAGGTGGATAATAAAAGTAGTAACCCATAGTTTCCTTAGGGTATCCTACTGTTAATGCAAAGCAATGCCTAAAAACATTGTTAGTGTTAATTAATCTTTCTTAATTTTGATCACGACAAATTACAAAGACATTTATTGTCAAACACAATCATAAAACGAATTATCTAACAAATACTATCATCAAGGTAATAATCATTAAACTAACATATCTTAATCATGCTTAATGATCATAAAAGTGATTAGCCTTAAAACTCATTTTTGTGAAATGTAACAAAAGATTTTTAGTAAACTTTATTTTTAAGAAAATGTTTTATTAAAATGAAAATGTAAATTTGAATATGGCATATTCCAAATGCCATAATAATATCCTTTGAAGGTTTAAACAGCCTCAGATATTTCAAATTCACTAAAAGGCAAAAAAGGAGCGGAGTCTAGTACCCGCGGTTCCCTAAGTGCCTACGCGGTTCCCTATCGATAACGAACCGCCAGGGTAGAAAAGGAACCGCCCCGAGATAGCCGTTGGCATTTGTCTTCTATAAATAGTGGATCAAATCTGCATTCTCATTAACCCTTTTTGGACATCTCTTTCAACCTTCTTTCTCCTATCTAATCCTAGTCATTTGTAAATGATCACTTAATGTGTTAAGTATGTTTACTCATGATTATCCTCTTGATCTACTTATTTACCTTGTCCAAAGAGAAGATCACTCACACACTTGTGATGTGATTAAAGATGAAGCATTGATGAAGATCACCTTCTCCTAAAGATCTAGTCATGTTCATCATTTGTTTATTTGTGTCTTGTGTAGATCTAATGTATTTGTGAATACTTGGACTAGTTGTGTTCATCCAAGCTATATGTGAATACTTAGATTAGAGTTGTGTAAATCCATTGCACATGTGTGTGCTTGGATTTGTGTTGTGTAGATCCAAGCTACATGTGTGTACTTGGATATGTTTAGTTGAGTTGTAATTAGTTGTGTTAGTTCTCACTAAACTATAAAGTTATGTGGTTGTGTCTTGTGAGTTCTCACTAAACTATAAAGTGATATGTAGTTGTGTTGTGTGAAGATCTCACTTAGCTTCAAAGTGAAGAGTCGTGAAGATTGGTTCTAGCTTTGGATTAGAACTCGACATCTAGCCTTGTGTCAGAAAATGGTGAAGTAGGCAACGTTGTGAAGATTGGTTCTAGCTTTGGATTAGAACTCGACATCTAGCCTTGTGTCGTAAAATGGTGAAGTGGGCGACGTTATGTAGATTGGTCCTAGCTAAGATTAGGTCTCGACATTTAGCTTAGTGTCGGAAAAAATGTAAGCGGCGTTGTAAGGTTTTCTCCGCCAAGAAGGGAGCTTGTGGATATAGTGGAAATCTCGAGTAAGGTGTACTCGAGGAGTGGAGTAGGAACGAGGATAGAGCCTCGTTTCCGAACCACTATAAATATTGGTGTCTTCATACTAGGTTTTTTATTTCCTTACTCATTACTTACATTCATTATCATTATGCTTACTATACGTTGTTAATGCATTAGAATTGAACCTAATCATTATGCAACTAGCTTTCAAGTAAAAGATAGTTTTGTGCACTCACTTAATTGAAAGGAATTTTAATTAGGAGATAAATCGATGAGAAACTATTCAACCCCCCCCCCCCCCCCCCTTCTAGTTTCTATAATTGGTATCAGAGCGATGGTGACACATGATCTTTGAAGTATGTTGTACTTTAAAAATTGGATCGATTCATTATCTCCTCAAATTAGAAGATTAAGTTGTACTAAAGTTTTTCTTTGGTCTAAACTATTTTTTTATTGAAAATAAGCCTTTTAAATTGTTAATATTGCATATTGCTTAGATTAGTAGTATTAATGCATTTTAGATTTACTCTTGAAATGTGTCTACTAGTTTGCATCTTTTCATGTGTAGGTACTCATGAAGATAAGTCATTCTATTGATTGTGAATTGAGTTACTTACACTTGTAGAAGACTCATCTTCTTTGATTTCCAACATCATTGAATGATGATATCAAGATAGGTAGGAGTGATACTAATCCTTGAAGACTTAGTAGTCACTATTAGTCATAGTTGGGCTTTGCATTGGTTCCTTGAAAGCTCGAAAAGCAATTTGTGGCCAAGGTACACTTTCGTTCTTCCACACGCCCTATTGATCATTCTTTTGATCATTAATTGACTATATGCTTGTTCTTGGCATCCTTGCCTTGACATTTATTTGTGGTTTGTGATTCTTTTCTTTTTCCCTCTCAAACCTTCATTGCTTGGATACTTGACTCACTATGGAGATGTAGGGTGAGTTAGTAGAAGCTTAAAGTATCAAACATGATTTCCATGGTTTGCACCCTTACGGTTAGTAGGCCCAATATCATGTGTAACTTGTGCAATTAAGCTCATCTCTAGGATGATTAGTGAATCCCTTGAGATACAAAACTACTTCATTAAGTTATAGGTGGATTTTACACATTTGGAATTGAAATATTCCAAGAATATTGTTACTGTTAATTCTAGCAATAATTATCCGATCATGTGGGAGAGAAAGTGAGTCTATACTTTGCTCATGTTTTGAAATAGAATAATACTACTCTTGAAAATGATTTTATTCTATGCATCAAAATTGCTTGGTATAATTCATTACCAAAGCCGTTTAGACTTTCGCTGGAAAGGCACGTCTTAAACCACTATATATGACACAAGATCTTCACCTCCTCAATTTGAAGAATGTCATGTGTCTCTTGAGCAATGTTCTTGGTCTTGATTCACTTCCCTTTACTCCTCTCCCATTTGCTTCTTTGCTAAGAGTAGTCGTTTGTTCGTTTCGGTCTTTTCCTATCTCGATTCAACTCCTAATCCTTCAACAAGGCATTATTACCTAGTGTTGTGGTGGTCCAATGATATCCTAAAAGGTTTAAGATATATATTTTAAGTAATTTAAAAAATTTGGTTTTCAAAAATTCTTTGTTTTTCTTTGATAAAAACTGCCTACTGTAGGTGGTTCCTTATCTAGCGCGGTTCCAATGCGCGGTTCCTTATCGATAAGGAACCGCGGGTAGAATCTTTGTCAGAGCGCCAATTTTTATAAAATACCCTTTTTCAAACAAACCCTTCTCTCTCTTTCTTTCTCATAGTCGACGGTTTTTTTATTTTTCACCATTGTTGAAGCTTCAAAAACGTTCAATCACTCAAATTAATTGATTCCAAGTTGTGGGTTTCACTCATCCTTCATCAAACATCAATTAATTGTAAGTATTCTCATTCAATTTCATCTATTTTGTTCTAGGGTTCATTCTTTCATAATTGAGGATTTTTAAAATTGAGATTGAATTAGAACATTGATAGGAATGTGGGTTGACATAGTTATTTTACTATGATTCCTTAAGTTCATATTCATTAAGATTTCACTAAAACCCACTTGTAGAACAATCCAAATTTTGACTAAATATTTTTGGTTAATTGATGGAAATTGAGATGAACCCATGAACAAATGGGTAATTGCATTGTTAATGCCTGCCTAAAATCTTTGTTTTGAAAAAACCAATGTTCTAGTTCATTGTTGATTCTATATAGTTCAGATATTTTGGTCAATGATGAAATGGGTACATTGTGAACATGAGAATGAAAAGGATTAATCCTTTGTTTGTCAAGCAATTGATGAAACACATTCTCATCTTTTGATTTTTGATTTTTTTTCATATGAGTGATTGGAGAAATATTTCTTGTTTATTGTATTTAGGTAAAAAAATCATGCCTTCAAGATATAAAAAAGATCACCAAGACACTAGACAATATATGCCAAACCTTGCCGACTTTTGTCACTCAAATCAACTTGCCAACACCTATCGTTCCCTTCAAACTCGTTGTTTCCACGAGGGTAGAGTTGTCCAAGAGGACATTAGGAATTATGCTTACATTAAGTCTATGTTTGAAAAAATTGGGTTCGATTGTTTGTTATACATAGAAGAAGACATTTACCCCCAATTCATCTTGGAGTTCTTTAGCACTATTCTCTCATTATGGAAAATGGAATAATATTTGTTAGGTTCATCTTGAATGATCAACTCATTCAATACTCTCTCGAAGCCTTTGGTCAAATTCTTGGTGTGCCATTTGAGGGCACTTGTCGGTTCACGGATAAACAGAATCTTAAAGCTCTCCCTGAGTCCAACGATTGTCCTCCAAATGACCACTTGGAAGTTGACCTTGACTTCATCCTTGACATCATTTCCAAAGTGCGTAATAGAATCGTTGTAAGAAGCCTTCATTCTAAAAGACGTTCGATGAAACGTCATGAGGTTCTCTTAAGCGACCTTAATGATTATATGGTCCAATGGACCGACATCTTTAGGGAAAATGTGTTTTGTCTTGGTGGTAATCGGGAAATGTTCCGGCATGTTTAGTGCATATGATATTTTGCATCTTTACCGAAACCAAGTACAATTTAGCATATTTTATCGCTCGACGGATCAATTATGCTATCTCCAAGCCCAAACAAACCTCCTTTATGCCATGCTCCTTACTCGCCTCTTAAAAAGGGTTGTTCGTGATTTTCCTAATCTCAATCTTTCTCGCTTTCAACCGGTTCAACGGGTAATGTTGCCTATTCAAGAGGTATATGAAAGAAAGCCTAGAATTGATAGAGGTTCAAGAAAAGCCGACCAACAAGAGTCCGATGATGAGGACACTTCTATGCCAACAAGTGATGGTTATGGCATAGGTACAAGTGCTCATTTTGGCTCTTCGAGTAACTCCCACCCCTCCACTAACTCATTCATGGACGGGTTAGAAGACCTATCTCCTCCTCCTCACCATGCTACTAGTGAAATTCTAGAGAACCTTAGTCTTGAGGATGTCTATCGGTCTAATCTTAGAACACAAGGTGAGTTACATGATCATCGAGTTGAGTCAAGAGGTGGATTCAAGTACTTGGGGAAATTGATCAAAGGACTTGGCAAGAAAAAAAGATGATGACTTGGATTTGATTCATGATGAACATGTTGTTGGACATGTTTTGTGGTGTTGAACTCTTTTATATTGTGTGTACCAACTAATGCTTTATGTTTGGATTACTAACTATTTTAATCCTTAATTAACTTTGTAATTGATCTTTCGATTTACATAGCTTTGTGCATAGTATGTGTTTGTTAGCTTCCTAGATTTTGATTTATAGTTAACTTTGGCTTGCTATTTACCTGTGTGAAATCTGGGCTGACCAAAGTTTGAGGAAGTGCAAATTTTTGACACCACTGGTCGCGGTTCCTTATCAAACCCGCGGTTCCTTAGCGATAAAGAACCGCGGACCTACATAAGGAACCGCCTGTCCCTTTTTCGACAGAATCTTTGCTTTACACTTTTTTCCTTAATCTGTGTAAAACTTTGATAAATTTTTTACAAAAACCTGCACTTTCCTAACCTAGGGTACCTAATTTCATTATTCACCTAAAATGATTTTAACCCATTACTAGTTTGGATCATTCCCTTCTCTTCTTAAACCCTCTCTTGTTGATTGTGTTCTTCATCCCTTCAACTCTTCTCTAAACCGTAATACACAACCATGGTGTCCACTACAACATCCACTTCCTCCAAAACTTCCTCCTCCAAAAGAAACCTCAAAATTAAGATTAAGATACCTAACATTGGTTCTTCATCTTTTCACACTCCCAAAAATGAGATCTCTCCCATTCTCATTTCTTCTTCACCTTCACCACCCCTTGCTCCATGTAAGACAAACTCAACCCATGGTACTAACCATTCACATGGTTCTACCTCCTCTTCATTTCAATCAAGAATGAATGATCTTTCTTCACCTTTCACCCCTAGTCCTCCTTTGGATGGGATTTCTCAACCACAACCACTACAAAGTATCCCCTCTGTACTTGAGCCTTTGGTTACCTCTCCTTTCACTCCACCAAATTCTCCCATCTCACCCTTGGACACTATATCTACACCACCTCCTCCACCCTCTAACACTAATGCTCCTATTTTGGGCATTCCTATTCCCCACTTCATGGGTGATCCTTACTTCTTTGGGTTCCTAGAAGCTCATGGTACAAACTGCCCATGTTGTCTTTATAATAACTACATCATTCAAAACCTAAGGTTGGAGATGCTTGGTCTTCATATAAGGTTGCATGATTTCTTGCTTGTCTTGTTCTTCATGCCTCCTCCTAGGAGATGAATGATGATTTTCAAAATAACATGTTTTTTAAAGAAGGTCAGGCCAAAGAGATCTATAAATTCAAGACCTAGTTTTTAGCTATCTTTGTAGTAGTTAATTGTCTTTTTATTTCTTGTATTTCCTTTCTTTTCCCTCATGATTTTCTCATGTGGATGATTTGTGTATTTAGTTTTTATGTGTTTTAATCTATGCGATCACATTAAACAACTTCAATTTATTTAAAATTAAACATAAATTTATCACAACCTCTAAAAACTTGACTTAAAATTGGACCAAAATGCTATCTAAATATTTTGTCACCCTTTGTCAAGACATTCTTTGTGAATGTGTTGCTTTTATGCAACCCTAGCATACTCTAGTACTAAAAGAGGTAAAAATCCAAGATTTGCAAAATTTTGAAAAAGTCTTATTTTTCTCTAAAACTTTTGAAAATCAAGGTTTGATGTCCACTGGACGCGGCTCCTTAGCCCCCAGGCAGCTCCATATCGATATGGAACCGCGGGCTATATTAAGGAACCGCACATATAAAGCCGTTCTTGGCTTATTTTTGGTCTTTCTTCTTTGACCACTATCTTGGTTAAGATTCTTTGTTTACCCAATTTGGCTAAAAAACCTTTCTTTTTCATTTCAAATCTTTGCCTTGTCTATTTTCTTTAAATTCTTCTCTTTTGGGATTTCCTTTCTTTATTCCTCATAATGCCTAATTCTTCATTTCTTAACCTTGATATTTCTTTGTCACAAACTTCTCAACCTAAAGCTTCTTCTTCTAAGCTTTCAAAGAAGCCAAAAATCTCACTTAAACCCATTTGGATAAAAAAGAACAAGAATCCTCATGATTCTTCTTCTCCAAAATCCTCCAAGAATTCCTCTTTCTCTCCGATTCAATATTGGAATGAGACTTACTCTATAAATCCAATTACCAGAGAAAAGGAAATTCTTCCACCACCACCAAAACCTTTCAACTTTCCTCAACTGAATGACCTATCTTCTTTCCCTAATCTCAATAGGCATTGTGAAAACATCTCTTATCCATTATCTCCCTCTCCACCAACCTCTAATTTTGATGGACCTCCCCCATCTAACGACTTTGTTTTGCATCATGGTTCCTCGTGTGCTTGTTGTTGTTTTCAACAAATTGAACTTTCTCATATCTATGACAAGCTAAATTTCCTTGAATTCCTCCTCACTCGACCTCCTCTCAAAGTTTTCGTTCCCGTGAACAAAACTTTGAATGATGCTTCGTCGTCTTTCTTTTCCAACTAAGGCACATTTTGTACTTTAGTTGTTTGAGTCAATAAAACTTAAGCAATCTTGAAAGATTATCACTATTAGAGTAGTTTATGCTTTGTGGTTTATTTTCCATATTTTTGCTTTAAATATTCATATTTGTGTGTATGAATATTTCTCTTGTATGTTATTTCATATTTGTGTAATATGAATGTTATGTGTGTCATATTTTCCACTAATTCTATTTCACACATTTGTTAAAGAGTTGATCATGGTTAAAACTTAAATTTAATTATGGGTGATTATATAAATTCTAAATTTTAACCCCTTGACACTTTAAATCATCTTTGATTGGTTTGGATGTTTCTTTTCTCCCTTTATTCCACCAATTGAACTATGATATTTTCAATACACACTCTTTGGACATACTTAGCAAATGCTTGCTTCTAATTTGAGATTTCTTTTCCTTCTCCCTCTTAAGTTAGTTAGTACGTAGTGCACATACATACATTGGTGTTTCTTTTCTTTCTTCTAACCTTTGTGTAGCATGTCACCTTAGCTCATTTTCTTGGTGCCCCAAGCAAGGGGGAGTAAGCACCAAGGGGGAGCTACTAGTAAAAGTCCGGTTCTTTTCTTCTTCAAAGACTTGTGCTAACCTTTTTGCTTCGACAAAGGGGGAGAAATGATAGTGATAAAACTCGTTAATAATTCAAATAAACTATTTTACGTAAATGAGTTTATAGTTTGTCGTAATCAAAAAGGGGAGATTTTTAATGCAAAGCAATGCCTAAAAACATTGTTAGTTGATTTAATGGATGAATTTTATGTGTGTGTTCGTACTCGATTCAATTCGAATTGACCACGGTTTAGGGTGGAATTATTGGTGTTGGTCACTAAAAGGGGGAGCTTCTTATTATCTAAGTCTACTAATAATATAAACGTAAAGCTTTTAAACATAAAAATAAAGAAGGATGTCTAACGTCGATTGCTCATCCAGAGTGAATGCTGCACAGTAGATTAAAGTGAAAATAAATAAAGGTAATTATCTATTTTAAAATAAAATTGTAAACTTGAAATGATTTAACTAAAAATTAAGACTCTTAAATTAACCGACGAAAGATTAAAACTTGATAAAAATGTAAACTTGATAAAAAGAACTTGAAAATTAAACTAAGTGAAAAATGTTTAAAAATTAAACTAGGTAAAAACTGGCGGGAAAAATTAAGTTTGAAAATTAAAACAAATCAGGAAATCACAATTAAAACATAAGTCGGAATAACAAAGCTTGGACCTAATTCGGATGAAAGATTTAGACCTAATCCGGAATTAAAATTCCACACACAATCCGGGATCTAAATTTCACTACTAATCCGGAATCCACCCTTTATCCTAAGTTCGAGGTGTTATCCGGAATGTATATATTTCCTTATCCGGAATCTCTATTTCTTCTGCTTATCCGGAATCTATATTGGGAGTCCTTATCCGGAGTCCATGTATTGAACACTATTCGGAATATTCTTCAAATGCTAATCCGGAACCCTGGAACTTGGTCTTATCCGGAATTCGTGTTGATGCAACTATCCGGAATCTGCTTGTTAAAGCTAATCCGAAAAATATGGAAGTTGTTGTTAATCCGGAATCTGAGATTTTCTATACAATCCGTAATAAGTGATGCAAATCCTTATCCGGAATAATGGGTTAAACTAATAATCCGGAATGTTTGTTTCTATTTGTTATTCGGGATATGAGGGTTTAGAATAACCTGAATAAGAACTAAAATAAGCAAAGACAAAAATAAGCTAGAATCTAATAAGCATTTAACCAAAAGTTTAACTAAACTGATTTCTAGAAAAAGCTAATAAGACACAATTTAAAAACTTTTAAGAACACTAAATAATTAAATTATTTAAAATCAACTTTTTATAAAAATATTAATCTACCAAAATCAACTTATTTAAAAAAACTAGAAAACATAAAAATCAAGCAATAAGCACATTAATCTAAAAATCTCAAACACAATAAATCAATAAGCACAATCCAATAAGCAAATCAATCACATATTCAATAAGATTAAACCAACTACATGATAAATAAAGCAAAATAATAGATTATGATTAAGAAAAGTAGAATGAGAATTAATTAAAAAGCTTAATTAAATTAAAGATTAAGATCCCAAATTAGGGGTGTTCAGTGTTTGGTTTGACACCGAATAAACCAAAAAAGAAACCAGATCGAAACCAAATAAAATCAAACCGAAAATTTTAGTTGGTGTATGGTTTGGTTTGAAACCGAACCGAAGTATTTAATTGATGTTTGGTTTGGTTTGGTTATGGTTTGACAACAATAAAACCAAACCAAACCAAATAACTCGATTAAGCATTTATGTATATCCCGAGCAACTGAGAAGAGTTTGTCTACTTAATTCTTATAAATTCCTATATGGAGTAAGTTTGAAGTTACACTTGTGTCTGGATGATTGTAGATGGACTATTCAAGTTGATGAGGATTTTAAAAAATTTCTTCAAAGAAAATTTTACCTTATTTTGCTTCTATTTAGTTCTAAACCTTTTAGATTTCTTTAAGAAAAAATTCGATTATTTGAGCACTTTTAAAAGCTTATAATTTGTTATTTTTACTTGAAAATTAGGTTTTTGTCTATGAATTCTACATTATATTTTAGAGTTTAATTGAATTTGGTTTTCTTGGTTTAAACCGAAACCAAACCGAATTCTAATTTGGTTTATGGTTTGGTTTTGTCAATAATTTAGTTGGTTTGGTTTGGTTTTGGTTTTGAGTTTGAAAATTTCCAAACCGATTAACCCGAACCATACAACCCACAAATCCGAAAATCGAACCGATGAACACCCCTATCCCAAATTACAAGATTAAGATGAAAGTTTAATAAGCTTGAAAGAAAAGCTAAAGAGAGAAAAAGTAAAACACACACTAATTACCTACTAAACTTAAAGAAAAATAAAGACTACCCTCTAATGACATGTTTAGGAAACTATATATAGGGGAAGGGAAAGGTGTTGTTTCCTCCTTCTTTCTTCTTATCTTCTCGTCTTTTAAATAACTCGTCTTTCTCGACTTTGTCTCGGAATTAGTCGAATGATAAAATGAACCCGTCTTCTAATTTTCTTCTTTTAGTAGACTTGGTTCTTCTACTTCGTTAAACTTCCGTCTTTAGACTTTTTCTTCGATAAATCTTCAGAATAGGCCTTTTACTTCGGTTCTTCTTGCACTTTTGACCTTTTGACTTCGTCTATTGTCTTTTTCTTCGATAAAAGCCCGTGAAAGCCCGTGTTTTCTTCCTTTTTCATATTTTTGTCCTAAAACATAATAAAAACACAAACCACGCATAATTCCGCCTTTTACGACATTAAATACATGTTTTGGTCTTGTTATTATTAGAAATAAGTGGTAAAAGGATAAGTGTTTTCACACTTATTATTAGTCTTAATTAATCTTTCTTAGTTTTGATCACGACAAATTACAAAGACATTTATTGTCAAACACAATCATAAAACAAATTATCTAACAAACATTATCATCAAGGTAATAATCATTACACTAACATATTTTAATCATGCTTAGTGATCATGAAAGTGATTAGCCTTAAAACTCACGTTTGTCAAATGTAACAAAAGATTTTTAATAAACTTTATTTTTAAGAAAATGTTTTATTAAAATGAAAATGTAAATTTGAATATGGCATATTCCAAATGCCATAAGAATATCCTTTGAAGGTTTAAACAGCCTCAGATATTTCAAATTCACTAAAAGACAAAAAGGAACGGAGTCTAGTACCCGCGGTTCCTTAAGTGCCTACGCGGTTCCCTATCGATAAGGAACCGCCTGGGTAGATAAAGAACCGCCCCCAGATAGCCGTTGGCATTTGTCTTCTATAAATAGTGGATCAAATCTGCATTCTCATTAGCCCTTTTTGGACATCTCTTTCAGCCTTCTTTCTCCTATCTAATCCTAGTCATTTGTAAATGATCACTTAATGTGTTAAGTATGTTTACTCATGATTATCCTCTTGATCTCCTTCTTTACCTTGTCCAAAGAGAAGATCACACACACACTTGTGATAAGATGAAACATTGATGAAGATCACCTTCTCCTAAAGATCTAGTCATGTTCATCATTTGTTTATTTGTGTCTTGTGTAGATCCAATGTATTTGTGAATACTTGGACTAGTTGTGTTCATCCAAGCTATATGTGAATAATTGGATTAGAGTTGTGTAAATCCATTGCACATGTGTGTGCTTGGATTTTTTTTTGTAGATCCAAGCTACATGTGTGTACTTGGATATGTTTAGTTGAGTTGTAATTAGTTGTGTTAGTTCTCACTAAATTATAAAGTGATGTGGTTGTGTCTTGTGAGTTCTCACTAAACTATAAAGTGATATGTAGTTGTGTTGTGTGAAGTTCTCACTTAGCTTCAAAGTGAAGAGTCGTGAAAGTTGGTTCTAGTTTTGGATTAGAACTCGACATCTAGCCTTGTGTCGAAAAATGGTGAAGTAGGCAACGTTGTGAAGATTGGTTCTAGTTTTGGATTAGAACTCGACATCTAGCCTTGTGTCGTAAAATGGTGAAGTGGGCGACGTTGTGTAGATTGGTCCTAGCTAATATTAGGTCTCGACATTTAGCTTAGTGTCGGAAAATAATGTAAGCGACGTTGTAAGGTTTTCTCCGCCAAGAAGGGAGCTTGTGGATATAATGGAAATCTTAAGTAAGGTGTACTCGAGGAGTGGAGTAGGAACGAGGATAGAGCCTCGTTGCCGAACCACTATAAATCTTGGTGTCTTCTTACTAGGTTGTTTCTTTCCTTACTCATTACTTACATTCAT
Organism: Glebionis coronaria; assembly: GCA_025667525.1. Lineage (NCBI taxonomy): Eukaryota > Viridiplantae > Streptophyta > Magnoliopsida > Asterales > Asteraceae > Glebionis > Glebionis coronaria. The sequence goes on from CM046882.1 coordinate 521,576,718, forward strand.
TATCATTATACTTTCTACACATTGTTAATGCATTAGAATTGAACCTAATCATTATGCAACTAGCTTTCAAGTAAAAGATAGTTTTGTGCACTCACCTAATTGAAAAGAATTTTAATTAGAAGATAAACCGATGAGAAACTATTCAACCCCCCCTCCCCTTCTAGTTTCTACACCTACAAATATACATTTCACAGATCGTTGTTGGAGTTTATCACCCGAGTCACATTTCACATACGCCTCGCAACCCTAGACCTTTATATAAGACAAATATGGTGTTTTTCCATGCCATAGTTCATATGGCGTCTTATTTACCTTCTTCCTGGGAACCATATTTAGAATACGAACAACAGACTCTAAGGCATAGTCCCAAAAGGATAATGGTAAAGTTGTAAGATTAAACATAGATCGCACCATATCTAATAATGTACGATTTCTCCTTTCAGATACACTATTTTGTTGTGGAGTATAAGGAGAAGTAAGATTATGAACAATTCTATTCTCACTTAGATAATCTTTAAACTCTTGGCTTAAGTACTCGCCACCTCTATCAGAATGAAAAGCTTTAATCTTCTTTCCTCGTTGCAATTCTACTTTCGCTTTAAACACTTTGAATGTTTCAAATACCTCATGTTTATGCTTAAGTAAATAAACATAACCATAACGGCTATAATCATCCGTAAATGTTAAGAAGTAGCTAGCACCTTTCCTTGACACATGTCTAAGTGGTCCACACACATCACTGTGTATTAAGCCAAGTAGATCAGTAGCCCTTTCAATATTATTATTAAAAGGTTTCTTGGTCATCTTCCCAGAAATACAAGACTCACATTTATCAAATGATTCATCAATGATATTTTCCAAAAGACCTTGACGTTGAATCTTGTGTATTCGAGTCTTCATAATATGGGTAAGTCTACAATGCCAAAGATAAAAAGAGTTCTTGTCTAAATTTCTCTTCTTATCCATACTAAAGACAAAATTATTATTATACTTGGAATCGTTATCATACATGTCAATTTCAAACACACCATTCACAGCAATTGCATTAAAATAGAAAATACCATCTTTAAAAATATAAATTCTATTACTATCAATAGTGTGAATAAATCCAACATCCGACAAACAAGAAAAGGAAATAACACCTCTAACAATAGAAGGTGCATAATGACAACTATTTAAAATCAGTACTAAACCCGAAGATAAAACTAAATTAAACACTCCTATAGTTTCAACATCTGCTTGTGCTCCATTGCCCACTTGCAGATATTGCTCTCCATAGGATAACTTCCTTTCTAGCTTAAACCCATACAGCGTATTACAAATGTTAATACCGCATCCCGTATCATATACCCAGGAATTTAACTTGTATGTTAGATTAAATAATTCAATCATAAATAAGTTACCTGAAGCTACAACACTTTGGTCAGACTTTTTTTCTTAATTTCTCGCAACTACAGACACTACTACAAAAAATGCCATCAAAACTGGTCAAAATAGCCCATAAAGAGTGGTTTTGGAACCAATCTCCAAAGGCGGTATCTCCTTGATGAAAACATATGAAAACCGGTTATGCAACCAGTCTCTATTAGAAGAATCGACACTGGTTTTCTTCCAAAGGATTGGTTTTCATACTATAATTAACATACATGTTATATTGAAAATGAACACCGGTTCTCCCGAAACAAGTCTTTATAGAAACATCCGACCTATCTTGATATTGAGCAAGAATATATGTTTTTATCTCAAAACCTGTTTTTTAATCATTTTTTAAAAATATATATTTTTTTAATAAATTCCAAAATTTACAAATTTGAACCACCAAAATAAAGAAATGTAAATACAACAAATATATATAAACTGATTTAGATAGACCAAAAATATCAAAAAGATCAAATTAAAGAAAACTAAGGTGGTGTTTGTTTTTTTATATACCCTATAAAACATTTATCTAAAATGTTGAAAAGTTGAAAGTTGAAAAACTTTGTAATTATGGAAATGTTAAAGAGCCGTGTTTTTTAGTTACAAAATACAGGCAATGTTGAATAAGTAAAAGACTATATAAGGCATTGTTGAAAGTTTATATGTTAAAATTTAAATTTTGCAACAATAAAAGGCAATGTTATAAACACCCATTAACCTCATTATTATCTTGTTGACCTTTAGCCTAAAATATGAAACTTACGATGAAAACTCTATAATGGATATTTCTACTACAATACTACATACTAAAAAAACACTTTACAACACTCTCAAAATTCTGTCTCTGCATTCCAATTAACACAAAAACAACCCCCGCCACACATAAAGTTTTCTACCATCGCTTCGATGCCTCCGGTGCCTCGATGCCACCATTTAACCTTTATTGTTGGTGAATGGTGTGCGACGATGGTGATGGGTGTGTGACAATGATGATGGTGGTGGTTATCCTTTCTAAATAGGCCACAAACATCCACCTGAAAGCCTCGCATCACAAAAAGAACCACACACGATCCCAAAATACAATTACAAACATAAACACACCTTAAAACCAAATGAAAGGTTAAGCATGAACTAAAACCCGACGAACCGAGGCACATCTAAAGAACTAATAGGTTAACCATACGGGGATAACTACCAAAAAGCCAAATGACTAAGTGCCTCGAGAGCTTTGGATCGACGACCTTAGTCTCGGGCAAACGTCTATAAAATTCTCATGTAAGTTTCATTCCAATCCAGCACTCATGTATGGAAAGTATTGAAAGTGTTATGTTGACTGCTTATGTACAATGATAACTTTTTGCATGTGAAACTAGGAAATGATTTGCATGTTAAAGGCAATGTTTTGTAACATATACATTATTATTTACAGAAGATATTGGTTGTCAAAAACTATTTGTGGAAGTTATGACTAAGTGCCTCGAGAGCTTTGGATCGACGACCTTAGTCTCGGGCAAACGTCTATAAAATTCTCATGTAAGTTTCATTCCAATCCAGCACTCATGTATGGAAAGTATTGAAAGTGTTATGTTGACTGCTTATGTACAATGATAACTTTTTGCATGTGAAACTAGGAAATGATTTGCATGTTAAAGGCAATGTTTTGTAACATATACATTATTATTTACAGAAGATATTGGTTGTCAAAAACTATTTGTGGAAGTTATTAAACACCATGATTGTAACCCACTTCTTTTGCCAGTGTGTATATCTTGTTGGGCCGACTTCCTCAGCCCAATGGGTTAATCCCAAATCCTTTATTCAGACACATATTAGGCAGTTAAGAAACAACGGTTATTTGGCAGTTACTACAACTACCAAACCGTTACAACGGTTCATGAATCAACACAACGATTCTTCGTACCGTTTAGACTAGTATAAATAGAAACTTATGATTGTAAAACTCACAGATGATAACAGATTATTCATATCAATACAATTATTATTTCGGTATATCTTGATTAAAGTTTGAACGATCCAAACACATAGAGATTGAAAACAACAATTGGCATCAGAGCTTTTGGTTAATCAAACCAAATCATCATATACCATTATTTTCTGCCCAGAAATTCGAATCAAGAAAAACAGAGCCACAACTCTCGTTTTTGCAAAACAGGAAGAAACACAAATTCAATAAATCATTATTTGTGTTCAAAACAAAGGGTCCCTACTTCTCGCCACCACGGTATAATAATACCGGCGACACAGAAGGGTTTTTACCCGTAATTCTTTTGCAAAACTCAGATTCTTTATCAATCGATAAACAAATCGAAGAGCCCAGATTCGAAAAACAACAGAAGGACAGAAAAATTAATATCATCGGAGAAAGGGAACAAACACACCTGTTTGAAGATTCGATTGAATCAATCCCTCGGAAGAATCATCAATTGATTCTATTTATATATAAACCCCGAATTATAACGAGACCAGATCCCTAATTCCTTTGCGAAACTCAATATTTTCGCAAGAACAATCAAGGGAATCATTAACCACGATCACAATCTTTGGTTAACAGGGAGAACAAGAAGCCTTTTTCGATCGGTGGATAAAACCACCAAGAAGAAGATCAGTTATCTTTTGATTGGTCTCATAGGATAAGAAGAGAGAGATAGATATTTCTGAGATAGGAAAGGGACAGAGTAAACAAGAAAGGAGAGAGAGAAGTGGTGTTTTTATAACAAAAAAAAGCACCGTGTGTTAATTAATAACACAGGACATAGAACGAGTATATTATATCCATTTGGACCGGGCTTTTGCTACACCAACGGAGGACTACGGGCTAAGCCCAACAGGTTTTTTGATAAAACCATTTGAACATTCTCCATCATTTATTTTGATTAATATCTATATAGTTTTTTAAAAAAAAATAAAACTTATAGATCTTATTTGTTATTTATTTTGAAAAAATCATATTTACTTCAATATATAAGTAAGTAGTTTTTTTAAAAAAATTAAATAACGCATTTGATATAATAATCTAGTGTTTACACTGTTTATTATACTAGAAATAATTTAAGGAGTAATTAACCTTATTTTATTCATTTTTGAAAAAAAAATATTTAATTTGGAAATTTTGGTCAATATCTTATAAGATATGACAAAAGATGATGGAAAAAGTTCAAAAAAGGAGGTTAGTACTATAAGTATCCCTCACTTTCAATGTCCTATGCTAAAATCCACGAATTACTCATTATGGGCAATTCGAATGCAAATCATTCTCGAAGCGAATGGTTTATGGGAAATGGTAGATCCAACTGATACTACCCAAACAGACAATAAGAAGGATAAGACTGCAATAGCGTTTCTTTATCAATCTTTACATGAAGATCAACTGCTTCAAATAACGAAGCATAAAACCTCGAAAGAAATTTGGAATGCTTTAAAGATAAGGCATATGGGAGAAGAAAGAGTCCAACAAGCGAGATTACAAACGCTCAAATCCGAATTTGAGATGTTACAAATGAAAAAAGACGAATCAATAGACACCTTTGCAGGAAAAATAATGACATATGCGAACAAAGCTGCTAGTTTAGGGCACACATTCGAGGATTCGACCTTAGTTCGAAAACTCCTAAATGTTGTACCTGACAAATTCCTTCAAATCGTTGCATCCATCGAACAATACTCGGATTTAGACAAAATGACTCTTGAAGAAGCGATAGGTCGACTCAAGACCTACGAACAAAGAATTAAAGGAAAAGAAGAAAAACACGAAAACAATCAATATAGATTGATGTTTTCTCAACATGAAGACCATGACCAACAATTCAGAAGACGTGGTCGTGGAAGATTTAACCAGACTCGAGGACGAGAACAAGGCAACAACAATTATAAAAGGGAAGAACGAGAGTCTTTTCGAGAAGATACAAGAGACAAATCTCAAGTGACATGCTATCGATGTCAAAAGCTTGGACACTATGCCTATGAATGTCCAAACAAACGCAAGAATCAAGTTAGAGAACACTCAAATTTTATTGAAGAAGACTTGGAGCCAACCGTGCTTATGGCGGCTCTAACTGGAAAGAAATGATACAACCAGAAAATGCAGAGAATGCAGAAAACGCAGAGAATGCAGAAATCGCAGAGAATGCAGAAATGACAGAGAATGGAGAAATCACAGAGAATGGAGAATTCGCAGAGAATGCTGAAACTGCAGAGAATGCTAAAACCGCAGAGAATGCTGAAACCGCAGAGAATGCTAAAACCGCAGAGAATGCTAAAACCGCAAGGAATGCTGAGACCGCAGGGAATGAAGAAACTTACAAAATTCGAAGACTAAATGAAGATTATGCGTGACAACTACAAAAGACTTAAAGATCTGCCACATCATTTGTGATTAAGGGGGAGATGTTGGGCCGACTTCCTCAGCCCAATGGGTTAATCCCAAATCCTTTATTCAGACACATATTAGGCAGTTAAGAAACAACGGTTATTTGGCAGTTACTACAACTACCAAACCGTTACAACGGTTCATGAATCAACACAACGATTCTTCGTACCGTTTAGACTAGTATAAATAGAAACTTATGATTGTAAAACTCACAGATGATAACAGATTATTCATATCAATACAATTATTATTTCGGTATATCTTGATTAAAGTTTGAACGATCCAAACACATAGAGATTGAAAACAACATATCTCTATTTGTAGTTTTCTAACACATAGAAATATTACTTAGAACTATCAACCCACAATATTATACATCTCAACTTTGTTCTCTCTGTAAAACACACGTCTCTCCACTGTCATTTGCAGCTCATGTGTTTTCAGTGACTTGTTGTTTCATTTTGTTAATTATATTTATTTTTATTTAATAATGTGGTAATTACTTTGATGTTTGATTCGATTGTGTGATGTTGTAGCTGTTATTATAGTGATATTCAAGATTCAAAGAGGGATGAATAAAGATTTAGAAGATTGATGGTGAACTTTGGAGGATAAGAAATATGCATGCGACATGATAGTGTGATAGTGTTTATGGGTGGGTAAATTTGTTAGCTGTTGGTACAGATGAAATTTATTTATTTAAATTGTGAGATATATATCTTTATATTGGTCTTTTCTTATAATGCAAACTTGTGTTTATATGAAAAAATATTATATGGGTGCGTCTAAGACTCTACGTTCATTATAACACCAAAGTTGAATTAAAAGGACACATATTTATACTCATGCAGGAGGCTCCAAGGAGAAAAAAGCAATGGAAAAAAAGAAATATTACATAATACTTATAAGTTGTTTTAAAAGATACTCATTCAGTAGTTGTAAAAAATAATTTATTACGTATATAGATAAATGAGAAATCCTCTCTAAATCTTCTACTCACTTATGTGGGATGAATTTTCAAAAACCTTGAAAATCTTAATTCAATTAAGAAAACTATAACCATTAAACATATGAAGTCTACTTTCTTATAGGTAACCATTTTTTTTCCTATATGTTAAGATCTTATTCAGTATGGCTTGTGACTGATAACTGGCATGACTGATCCTTTAATGAAAAAAATGATTGCAATGCAAGCTCAGTATGTATTTCAATAATAAACAATTTACATGAAGATACCTGTAGCTTTGGCATAAGTTATTTACGAATGTAGAATCGGGAAGGGTAGAGGCGTAGAGCACTGGCGGTTGTGTGTGTGACCCACAAAAGATTAAAACTGTAGATATGAGATGAATAAATTGTAAGGGCACATATGTAATTTACTTTTGATTTTCTGTAAATGAATCAAATATGTCAATGACTAAATCACCATAAATATTTCCTATAACAGTTGGTTATTGTTTTTTTTAAAAGTTTAAAAGAGGATAAAAATTACAATCATATATCTTTAAATTCGTTTTTTATTTGTCATATAACTCAATAAGAAAACATGTCAAATACGTTATGCATAATTTAATTGGAGCATTTTTTTTAATTTTTCAATTAGCTTATTGGCATGATTAATGTTTGAATTTTAGTTAAATGTTGCACTTTCGTTTAAAAGTCAAAGGTTAACATATATTTAAGAAACTATTTAATTGATTTAAAATTTATTATGTATTTTATGTATATCTATATTAATATATAAATATTTACATATGGTTTTTGAAAGTTAAAAGAATAATAAATAATAAAATGAAAATTTTAAACTTCTTACATAAATTAAAATATAATAATTATAAAGTCAAACATTTAATACATGGTCACGGGTTGAACCATCGGGTTAATCCGGTTGAGTCATCAGGTCACGAGTTCAACCATCGAGTCAACTCGGTCGAGTTACTCGGTCACGGATTTGACCATCTAGTCATCCGGTTGAGTCACTGGGTCACGGGTTCTGCCATCGGGTCAATCTAGTCGAGTCACTGGGTCACGGGTTCGATCACCGGGTCAATCCGGTCAAGTCACCGAGCATGGGTCTGACCACTGGTTCAACCCGGCTGAGTCATCGGGTTACGGGTTCGACCACTAGGTCAATTCGTTAACTACCAATCTCTAGGCATTTTCCAAATTACAGGTTCGATCATTATGTCAATTAGCATTTGATTAATTATATGTTTGTAGGCAATTCCGCCGCTATACGTGGATAATCATCTAGTTTCTTAAAATGTCTTAACAACCTCTTAATGAGGTAACGTGGGATTTTGATTGGCTTTGCATAATGATATGAGACAACTGCTTTAGTTTTATAGTTGTCACATGAACTTAAAAGTATTGATATTTAATCATGTAAATCGCATGTTTTTATTATAAAATAAGACAAATTTAATTAGAAAACATAAAGCTCTTGTCGTTTCGAGTTTCGACAAATAAGCTCAACTACACATGAAACTGGTAACTTTTTCTATAAATAAGCTCTGCTTGCTTCCTCGTAATGAAATCAAGTGCCGAATTTTCGAAACAAGGTCTTTTTGGAAATTCGACACTTAGTTTTATTACAAATACAAGAACTTATGTAGTTGCATTATTTTGGTGTTAATACGTGTCTTTATTGATTAAGATTAAGAAATATATTAGTAGTTTGCGAGATTAATTGCGACACAATGTATTTAAACCTTTTAGATTATGATATTATATCTTTAAGGGTGTGTTGTTTTTGTAAAAAATGTCTGACTCGCGTCTGAATCTGACCGGTCAGACGCGGTCAGATGTTTTCGTTGTTTGTTTTTTTAAGCGAGTCAGACGTAATAAAATGATAAACCTCTGACTCAATCAGAGGTAGAGATCCGGTCTTACTACCTCTGACTTTGGTTGCTTCCTTTATCACTTTGACTTGCGTTGATATGCTACACGTTTTGATGTTGTTCTTTGTTGTTTTTTGATATTGTTTGTGGATAGTATTTGATTTCAAAAATATGTTGCAGGTGTAACGGAGAAGTGCTAGGGGAAAGATGATGGAGTAATATAAAAGGAAAGTGAAGTACTAGATCTTGTCAAATACTCTATATGTATATGAAAATTATACTTTGCTGAATTTATATAATTTTATTATAGGATATTTTATGAGTGGTTGGAACTTGTTTAAGTTTATACAGAGGGAATATTTGACCTTATCTTACGTTTCTTTTTTCAATGGTGATAAGATTGTTGCTTATGGTTTTAATCAATATTTGAAACTCGTGTTAATTCGGTCAGTTCAATCGATAGAATCGGTTTCGGTCAAAAAAAATAGTATTGTATTTTAGAAACCCAGTATGACCCGTTGAGTTTGAACTTAATTGGGTCGACTCAACAATCCAACCGGTTAAACCGGCAACCCCGTGACTCGACCATGTCAATTCAAAATTTGAGTTTCAAAACATTGATTTTGATGATAGTTAGCTAAATGATCTTATTATTTGGTTTTTATCTATAAAAATAGCAACATACTACAATCTTCCAAAAAAAATAAAAAATAACTTAAGAGTGCACTGTATTTTTTTTTAAGTAAACATAACAACGTATAAAATATATAGAAAATATTTAAGTCAAATCAACTTGGGTCGGATTAAATTGAGTTGAGTTGATACGTTCATATTCGAGTCAGATCAACTTGTGTCGCATTATTTGGGTTTGGATCAACCATAAAAAGATAATTAAAAGAAAAGAAAATAATTTTTAACTTAAATATGTATTATATATTTTTGTGATTTATGATAATAATTTGATTTAAGTTTATTTGGATAATAAACTTATCTAAGATATGGGGGGACTCATCCCCACCCTTCATCTCTTTTTCATCCAGTGACTAAGATTAAATCCTTGATATACACTACAAGGGTATTTCAGTCATTTCACCATCTACTATATAATTTTTTTTTCTTTCTTCTCTCACAAAAAACACACTCGGATCTCTCTTTCTCTCTCTACCCCTGATTTACTTTATCTCTCTACCCCCGATCTATAATCACGATCTACTATATCATGAATCCATCGAAACGCGATCATGATGAATCCATGACGAATTCATCACGAACATCTATAATCACGAATTGATTTATCCATCACCAGGTTTGATTAATATGTTTTTTTTAGCTTATTTGGTTTAAATAAGCTTATTAATGTATTATCTTTAGCTTTTAATTGGATTATTATGAACGAATCTTTTTGGATTGATTGTTCTTAATTATAAGCTAAGTTCTTAGATGAGAAGTTATGAATAAGTTATGAAGTTGGATTAATAAGCTAGTTAGTTTGAATAAGCTTAAGAATAAGCTTTTTTTAATAAGAGTAGAGTTATGAATAAGCTTTGTAAAATAAATGATTTGAATTTATTGTGTTGCATTATAAGATAGCTTATTAGATTATTTCAATGAGTTACACGTTTTTGTGAATAAGATAGTTATGAATAAGCTTATTTTCATGCTAATAAGCTGTATTATTATGATTTTTTTTTACTTTCTGATGTTATCATATATGATGTATATTTCCTATCATATATGATAGATATATCATATATGATAACTGATGATATATCATATATGATATATCAAATAAATCATAAGAAAAAACAGATTTTGTATGAGTATCTTTTAGAAAATCTGTATAAACTCTGAAACCTGCCTTCTATCATATATATATATGAGTAATTCATTTTGGTATTAAAATTTTGCATAATATGTTGTTTTTTTCTTTTATAAATGCAGTCAAACAGAGATGGTGTGATTGCCCTATTTGGAGTAAAGGAGAGAGGGATGTTGATTATAACAAGAGGATGTGCACGGATGTGTTTTAAGGATCAAGACGGGGTATGCGTTGTTCATGAATTCATCATTTGATAATTTGTTTTAAGAATAGTGTATTATTGAAAAATAAGAGTAGTTTCAATAATAATATTGTTAGCACATTTTGATTTTGTATAAATGGTTATCATATATAATATCAGATGATATCATATATAAATTTACATTAGGTTATGTTTTGTTTGAATTATCATATATGATTATGTTCAAACGTACATTTTTTTATGTTATGAATAAGTGTTTAGTTATTAATTGTGCATACTTTTTGTTGTAATCATGAGTTCATCAGATTATTTGTTTAATATATCCAAGTTTTCTTTGAGTATCATATATGATAATGCCTTATCATATATGATAGTGCATTATCATATATGGCTTAATTATCAAACCATCATGACATTATACCAAGAAAGTTAATCATATTAACAAGACGCTGTACCAGATACCAATGGATTATAAAATCGTCCATATACTTCAAAACTCCATTAGGAGATTACAAAGAAAAAACAAACAATAAACATAAGAAATTCATGAGCTTCTTCACTAAGCTTCTTGGCCTTTTGGATGCTTGTAATATTCAACATGCCTTGTTAACAGCTTCCTCTACACAAAAAAAGAAGATTTAATTCAATTTTCAAGCACTAATCATATATGATATATTTTATCATATATGATATTTTAGCTTATATCATATATGATATAGTATATCATATATGATATGTCACTAGCAAGTCATACTAAATATGTTCAACGAGATTAAGCCATAAAAAATAAGAGTTAATTCAATTTTCAACCACATAATCATATATGATATATTTTATCATATATGATACTTTAGCTTATATCATATATGATATAGTATATCATATATGATACTTCACAAACAGGTCATACTAAATCTGTTCAGCGAGATTAAGCCATAAAACCTTATAATTCACGATAATAAGCTAATAAGTTAGCTTATAATTCATCATAATAAAGATGATGATAATCTATAAGCTTATTCACATTAGTTAGCTTTCAATTCATGTAGTTTCTCAAATAAGTTATAGAAGAATAAGATGAATTATAAGCTTATTCACATCGAATAAGCTAAAAAAAGATGAATCAAAATAAATCGAATGAACTTTACCTTATTTATGAAGTGGATGATCGATTTACAAGGTGATGATCAATGGATTTGATGTTTGTGATGATTGATTACTACATGAATATGTGTACGTGTGTGTGTTTTTGTGTGTGTTTTAGAGAGAAGAAGAAAAGTGGAAACCTCGATCCAGATCTGAGATGTGGAATTGTTATGTGGTGTTAGGTGGGAGGGGTAAAGTGATGAAAATACCCCTCCACTTTTTTTTAATTAGAAAACAAGAATTAATGTGAGCATTTGATCAAGATTAGATGGAAGGTGGGGATTGGTCCCCTTGTATCCAAATGATACAAGGGATCCAAAATAACCGGACTCTAATAATTTTGTTGTTCCGTATTTACAACAGCGCATATCGACTTATAGTGGAGTATTGTTCTAGTTTATTATATATACTTAAAAATTAGAATATTAAAATCATTCAGACAATCACAAAAACAAACAACATTATTACAGTCAGACTCAAACTTTATAACCGCCTCTTACCAGTAAGACGCGGTAGTCAAAACATCTTAGTGAAACAAACACCACCTAAGTTGCTAGGCAATATTAAGTTTATGATTCTATAATGTCCACACGTGTTTATGTTTAGTAAAACTGAAATTACTTTACATTTATAATATTCGGACGTTTTTTTAAGAAAAAAAACAAACAATCTTATTGCATTCACATTCAGACATTTACGCTTTAGATTCAGATTCAGATTCAAATGTGCGGTTCAGATTAGATTCAGCCTCTTATTAAACAAACAGCACCTAAGACTACTTCAATAAAAACACTAGAATTATTCAACATATGTATCTAGGATCAATCGCTCCACAATGTAAAGTTTTGTAAACCATGCACCAATGATCACGTTCAACTATTTATTCTCTAACAGGCATAGTTCTTGTCTAATTGATACATACAACATCAAATGTAGACATTGTTTTGTTAATCTGATGAAAAGATTGTAGCATGACTTCGTAAATTGCAGCTTGAGAAAAATTGCTAAAGATATTAGTGCCAACTCCACCTAGCTAGCTATAGTATCCTGAATTCCTGATAAGCTTTTGTTATGCTCCATCTGCAAGACACAAGGAATTTTAAAGTAAAGATAACAAGATTTTAAAGTAAAGATAACAAGCAGTCAAGCAGATATAGGTTTCATCCTATACTCCACACGTACTTAGGTTAAATTAAAACAGTTCCTGAAAACTAGACCAATGGTATTACGAGTATAACAGGAAATCAATAACTACACATGTTCGATTAACTGGTTAGTGGGTACTCATATTTCAAACTGATTAGAATACTTCTAATATTGTAACCAAATTTAAAGTAAATATAACAAGCAGATAAATTGAACCTTAACTAAGATCAATAAGGAATGCAGGTAGATAGTTTTAAGAAGGTTAACCTCACATTATAGCATGATTGCAGTCTGACTACTTTTATTTCAAAACCAATACTATAGTACCTTTTTAGTTTCCATTTGATGCAAAATACACTATTGACATTTAGAAAAAAACTTGACAAGATCATACAAAAAATTACAGCCACAATTTCTCTAAGTGAACTCCTAAGCGATCCTTTATCCGATGGGGTAGTGAGAGGAAAGCTTTGAAATCATGATTAAGTGGCTAAATGGGAGAAAAAATCAATTAAAAGGGATCAAGTTTTGTTAATTACTACTAGTCTTCCAATTGATTTCATTCTGTTGTATCATTTTAACATCTTGAACTTCCAAATAGACCAGAAAGAATCCTGGAAATGATATCCTAGGTATTATTGAAGTAGTCTCTTCCTAGAGCACGCCAACAGGTTTTAACAATACTCTAAAAAGTTCCTCTTGTGAAAGTATTTATTTAATAGTGCTTTCTTCGTTAAGATTTCTAGATTTCTTTTTTACCTTTTTGAGGACACAAGACTACAAAGAATCAAGGCGTTCTTGAGATAAAAAAAAGATATATCGATTATAATTTAGCACTCTTAGGAACCTATTAAGATTTACTTTGATGGTCTACTACACCATTAAGTAAGTTTCTAAAATTTAATCACGTGACCTCTAGCCACTACAAATGTCAGGTTACATCAAGTAGCAAAACACCAAACAGACCACAAACGGATTCTATAGAATTATGTACTAACAGACTTTCATCAAATTCTTCTTCTTCATTGAACCGCAGACCAAGCTCTTCAATTTTATTAACTAACAGAAACTGTCCTTCAGAACCTCATGGAACACGTTATGTCCCAGAAAAGAAGATAAAAAAAAGAAGACTCAAGCTAATAGGAAAAAAGAGGTTTTAAGCAACCAAAGGACATGGGTATGTAAACTTAGCAGTTGGTGTGGCCATTGAGTATGTTGACTCTTGGTAATAGTCGCATTTGTCATGTTGGTTGTGGTAGCCGGTTGGTGTACAGAATAAAGATGAGAGTATAACCTAAGTAAGATGATGTAACTACAATCTCTCTTGGTAAAAATCTCGATTAATAGTTAAGAAGTTACTATAATACAATTACTGTACAGTTAAAAATAAACGGCATCAGTTAACTAGGCTAAAATCGTATAAAAGTAAAAACGAAGAGAGCTCTGCTTATTCAAATACAAAGGGGAGTCTTGAGCTAGAATACTCATAAAACTGACTTGTTGCGTGTAATGATTAATGTCAGTAGTATAGGAACTATGCTTTGCTACGGAATTCACATATCCGTTATATCCCTTTAAGTGTGACGACCTAAGTTAAAAGTCACGCTAATAGGAGAATACTACCATCAATGTAAATTTTAAAAGATTTATTAAGGAACGTTTTCATAGGAAATATCTTTTCAAACTAAACATTTAGCATGAATGTATACTTGGTAACTACACAAAAGTATCTAATTTCTCTTAAGCATTTAGCATTAAAGCCGATAAGTAAATGTTGATATCAAAAAGGGCTAATTTTGCAACACGCTTTACTTGTTTCAACCGGTAAGAGTAACCTTCAATTAAAAGAGTCTACATAGCAACTTTTATTGGCTCATATATTTCCATGATTAGTAACAAAAAATAATTACTACAGTTCGTAAAACGACTCATATCAATCAACCTAATTAGTAAATTCCGATCACAAATCACAAATCACAAACATTTACTTGTTTTACCCAGTTATAAAGGGCTAATTGTCATACAGGCACTACTAGAAAAATAGCATTTACCCACAGCAAGATCCGTGGGAAATTCTGTGGGTAAGGGCCCTTACCCACGGATTTCCCACGGAATCATTCCGTTTGTAAAAACATCGTGGGTAAATATTTTCCCACGGAATTTCCCACAGAGCGTTGACCATTTTCCCACGGATTTCCCACGGTTTTTATCACCCATATTTAACATTCAAGGAGTTGTTTTTTTCCCACGGATTTCCCACGAACTTTTTTGTCACAGATTACCCACAGCCATTTTCCCACAGATTTCCCACAAGTTTTAACACCCATTTTCCCATATGTTTCCCACAGATTTCCCAAAGTTATTTCCCACAGACATATTCCCACTGATTTCTCACAATTTTAGTAACCATTTTCGATGTTTTCCCACGGATTCGCCACAAATATTTCCTACGAATTTCCCACAATATAATTTGATATTTTCCGGATTCCAGAATATATAAATATGAAAAAATAATATTTGAAACAACAAAACCCATTAATATATCACCAAAATATACAAATCAAGTAACCGGGATACATAAATGTGTCGTCCATTGGACATAAATCCAGTTCCTAAAGTGTTACATACTACAAACCAATCTTGTAACACAAAAACTAGAGACTATTAATCAAACTAGCTAGGACATGTGGTTGTTTCTTTCGTGCTCAGTTTTTCACTCTGGCGTCTTTTGGAGAGACTGTCACCACACCTTCTTTGCCTGCCAAGAGATTAAAGATAAAATTATACAAATCAAGTTTCATAAAGATAAAATTATACAATAATCTGCTATAAATCAATTTTTTATAAGGTAACCATCAGCAACTAATAATAACAAGGATGTAAACCCGCGCGTTTTTGCGGGGCAGCTGAATATATGTACTTTGTTTCCGACCGACCGTATACAACAGTGTTTACCTAAAGCTTAGAAGTATACACATTCATTTTAGGTTCTATCTTCAGAGATCTGAGACGAAGTGATATAGCAGCTTTACCACCCACATATGACTACCTCTGATATGGCATCCTCTATTGGCGTCAAGAAAACAAATAGAAAATAGACCAGTGAGCCAGCAACTTTGAAACACAGGTTTAGTTTAGTCCCAAATAAGCATAATATTTGTCTTTTTTAGTTCGTTTTTCTAGACTCAATCCGAATTGATTTTACGTTTTCAAGCAAAGACTTAATTCTTTTTGGTGATAGAAATTGAATGGTATTCTATGTCTACTTTTTTACCAAACAAGCAAAAAGAGTAAAAATATGTATATACCTAATACAGTAATACGTACTAATCTACAAAACACGTTGCAAATACGACAATTAAATGCACAAAACTTAAAATGTAAAATGTAAATTTATACTACAAATGTAAAATGCAAAATTTAAAAATATAAAACTAAAAGAAAATTTTGTAAAACTAAGAAATGCAATTGAGTTAAGATTTCAAATGCTAATTTTACGAAAGTAATGCAATTAACATATTATCCTATCATGGCCCAACATGAACATACTAAGCCCAACAAGCACTTAACAGTCATATAAGTAATCTAGGAGAAAAGGACAAAAAACGCAAATGATATCTATCATAAAGGTGTAACAAACAACAAACCTAACGAACTATGACTATATACGAAATAAATGTATACAAAATAGAGGACTAAAGATGGGCACTTACAAACTTGATCAAAATTGACTTAAACCAACAGGTTACTACTTTTTTACTCTTCTATTTTTTATATGAAAATCTTATTTGACTTTCTCTTACAAAAACTTTATTGCTACTGTATGTTTAATAACAGTGGACTACAAATTATTGGCTAATGGCAGTTTCTAAATGAGAACTAATCAAATGCACAATATGAAAAAGTATTACATATTCACTTGAACAGTCTACTTATGCTAATAGATGGCTGTGTGTTTATCCTTTTCTAAAGTACTTATGTAAGGACTCAATGAAATCAAACAGCAAAAGTAATCAATGTTCAAATAACGAACTGATCCTAACACTCCATAACAGCTGATAAGCGGAATTTAAATCAGCAAACTCGAATCAATCCATATAACAAGAACAGTTAACAGAAATTTAATAGCAAGTAATTTCAAACAGGCTGTAACCAAATTTACACTAACAAATTACACTTAGCTATTTTGCAGAAATTAAAATATGTGCTTAACCATTTGAATCAAAGCCTCCGTTGTGGGTGTAGCTCAGCGCTGAGCTGGCTTGTAGCAAACTAGCACTACTCTGACTAAACTACACCAAATCAGGAACTAGAAACCTTCTGAAACCATCAATCTGCTCTGCTAAAGTAGACTAACTAACTGCATTTGCTGAATCACGAACTGAATTGGAACATCTGCTGCTCTATAGACAACACCTTCTACAACTGTCGCACAAAACATGGAGAACTTGTTTAATCAGAAAGTTCACTATTGTACATCAAATTATAATAACAGCTTCCATCATCATTAGCTCGTTATGAACTCATGAGCAGATTAATAGTATACTTTTTAACATAAAGAAAATTGAAGAAACTTAAAACCTTCATTAATGGAGATTAGTTAGAATGCTAACAAATCTTAATACTGCAAAAAAATAATCAAAAAGAGGTGGAATTATAAACCGAAACAAATCAGTGTTTCGTATTTACCTCAGCCTCGTAGAGGGTGTCTACAGCATGTAAGTTCAATTACGTCGACCAATCTTGAGAGCTACTAGGTTACAAAAATGTGTAATAAATATGAGGAAGCATGCGCTTTAAAGACCAAATATACGACTAAAATGATGCAAAGTTCACAAATAAGCTACAACTCTCATTCCTTTACATCTTTGCATACCCATAAAACCTAATTATTACCACTAAAAACTACAAACTATGATTTCAATGTTGTTTCTACCTAACATATGTAAAATAACCATTAATAAGTTGCTTTTTACCGACTAAAAGTACCTCAACAAAGGTGCATAACTGATAAAGCAACGTATGTCTTCTAGACAATACTAATTTCCATTCCATGATTTTGTTACTAACAGTGAGGGATGAGTATAAGCAACGGCGAATGCAATTAGATATTTCATACTTGTAAGATGAAACAAAAACTTTACTTACTTCCGTTGATCATATGCAACTTACTGATTTTCCTTTGACCGTTTTATCGACAAATGAAAAATACACATTTGTAGAATTCATTAAGATATGCAAGTAGATTAAGCCTTGACATAAGGATAGTTAAAGAAAACTGAAATCATCAAATTAAATCAATCTCTTTGTCTTTGTTAAAACGCTTCATCCAAATCAACGACCTAAAATAAAAAATTCACAAAAAAACAACCTTGATATTAAAAAAAATCATCCTTATGTTTGTAAATACACTTAAAAAAATTCGATTAGAAACTTAGAAAAACTAATAAAAATGAAAAATTAATACACTTTCGAGAAACATAGATAAACAACAATTCATAAAACAATAAACCTAAAAACCACATACTTGCAATCATATAACAGTAATCGTATAACATCAATGGTTACCATTTAATAAGAATATAAGAAAAGAAACTACCTTGTAATTGACTTCAATTTCAGCAAAAAATCATTTTCCAAGCTCATATAAATTGGGGCTTTTATGAACCCTAATTCCTGAAATCACCCAATCAAGAAATTGAAACGTAACCACCTCAAATTAATAATTAATTAAAGATATAACATATAAATGACCTGATTTCGGAAGTCATGATGGTGAAACGCCATCGCCCATGGTGGGTGAGGATGCAATTAAAGATATAGCAAAGATTGATTTGCGATGGAGGTTTAGTAAATTGAATGTGTGATGATGGAAAAGTGTTTGATGACTAAGAAATAACAGATCGAGTATGTGTAAAAGAGTATGTGGGAGTGAAAGAGATTTTAGATCTTTGTGAGTGAACGAGATTTTAGATCTCAGTGTTTTAGAAAAAGGCTGGTTCAAAATATTTGGGAAAATATAAGCGGGGATATGAAATAATAGAGCGCTGTCTTGAAAAAGTTTATACTTCAACTTTTTATTTTACTTTTAAATTAAATGTGTAGTATTATTTTTGTGGGAAGTTTGTGGGAAACGTGTGGGAAAATTTCCCACGATTTTCCCACGGATTTATACATCCGTAGGTAATCTGTAGAAAATTACCCACAGTTTTCCCACGGATTTATACATTTGTGGGTAATCTGTGGGAAACTACCCACAGCTTTCCCACGGACATGTTCGTTTTCCATTAATTTTTCCGATATAATCACACGTTCACGCATATACACCTCTGCATACCTACATGAAAACATCAGTACACATAATGAATGTCATAAATGAACATGCGGAACATATGCGCTTAAATATACACACATATACAAATAGTTTGTTCCAAAAAATGATTTATTTCATTATTTTTTCGATATGATTACACGTTCACTCATATACACATCCGCATACCTACATAAAAGACATCAATAGACATAACGGTTGTCAAAAATGAGATGTTCAACATGATGTTCAATAGTCGAGAGTGTATCTTTGTACACGAGATGTTAAACGGGGTAGTCGGTAGGGTATCGTCAAACACAAGATGTTAAACGGAGTAGTCGACAGGGTATGGTTGTACATGAGATGCAAACGGATGAGTCGAAATAATATCATGGTACACGACATGTTCAAAGGATGAGTTGTTATAATATTGTTGTATACGAGATGTTCAAGGGAGTATCGATATGGTATCGTTGTATACGAGATGTTTAAAGTAGTAGTCGATAAGGTATCATTGTATACGTGATGTTTAAAGGAGTAGTCGATAAGGTATCGTTGTATATGTGATGTTCAAAGGAGTAGTCGATAAGGTATCGTTGTATACGTGATGTTCGAAGGAGTAGTCGATACCAGATGTTCATAGGGTATCGTTGTATACAAGATGTTCAAAGGAATAGTCGATACCAGATGTTCATAGGGTATCATTGTATACAAGATGTTCAAAGGAGTAGTCGATAGGGTATCGTTTATATGAGATGTTCAAAGGAGTATTCGATAGGGTATCGTTTATAAGAGATGTTCAAAGGAGTAGTCGGTATGAGATGTTCAAAGGGTATCGCTATATACGAGATGTTCAAAGGAGTAGTCGGTATGAGATGTTCAAAGGGTATCGCTATATACGAGATGTTCAAAGGAGTAGTCGACATGAGATGTTCAAATGGGTATCGTTGTATACTAGATGCTCAAAGGAGTATTCGATAGGGTATCGTTGTACACAAGATGTTTAACGGAGTATTCGATCGGGTATCGTTGTATACGAGATGTTCAAAAGAGTAGTCGATAGGGTATCGTTTATAAGAGATGTTCAAAGGAGTAGTCGGTATGAGATGTTCAAAGGAGTAGTCGATAGGGTATCCTTTATAAGAGACGTTCAAAGGAGTAGTCGGTATGAGATGTTCAAAGGGTATCGTTGTATACGAGATGTTCAAAGGAGTAGTCCGTATGAGATGTTCAAAGGGTATCGTTGTATACGAGATGCTCAAAGGAGTAGTCGATAGGGTATCGTTGTACACAAGATGTTTAACGGAGTATTCGATCGGGTATCGTTGTATACGAGATGTTCAAAGGAGTAGTCGATAGGGTATCGTTTATAAGAGATGTTCAAAGGAGTAGTCGATACGGTATCGTTGTATACGAGATGTTCAAATGAGTTGCCGATAGGGTATCGTTGTATACGAGATGTTCAAACGAGTAGTGGATGGGGTATCGTTGTACACGAGATCTTCAAAGGAGTAGTCGATAGGGTATCGTTGTATACGAGATGTTCAAACGAGTTGCCAATAGGGTATCTTTGTATACGAGATGTTCGAATGAGTAGCCGATAGGGTATCGTTGTATACGAGATGATCAAAGGAGTAGCCGATAGGGTATCGTTGAATACGAGATGTTCAAAGAAGTAGTCGATAGGGTATCGTTGTATACGAGATGTTCAAAGGAGTAGTCGATATGATATGTTCAAAGGTTATCGGTATATACGAGATGTTTAAAGGATTAGTCGATATGAGATGTTTAAAGGGTATCGTTGTACACGAGATGTTCAAATGAGTAGTCGATAAGGTATCGTTGTATACGAGATGTTCGAATGAGTTGCCGATAAGGTATCGTTGTATACGAGATGTTCAAACGAGTAGTCGATAGGGTATCGTTGAACACGAGATCTTCAAAAGAGTAGTCGATAGGGTATCGTTGTATACGAGATGTTCAAACGAGTTGCCGATAGGGTATCTTTGTATACGAGATGTTCAAATGAGTAGCCGATAGGGTATCGTTGTATACGAGATGATCAAAGGAGTAGCCGATAGGGTATCATTGAGCTTTACAATAGCGTGGGGAACATAAGTTTGCAGTAGTTTGTCATTAGTCAATTTAGCAACTCGACTTCGTAATGTAATTTGTATGTTTTATCTAATTCGTAATGTAATTCGTATGTTTTATCAACTTCGTAATGTAATTCCTATGTTTTATCGACTTTGTAATGTAATTCGTATGTTTTATCATTTTTTTAATGTAATTCGTATGTTTTTTCGACTTTGTAATATAATTCGTATGTTTTATTGTTTAACTTTTTATCGACTTTATAATGTAGTTTGTATGTTTTATTGAATAAACTTTTATCAACTTTCTCACGGATGTATAAATCACAAAATATTGGTAGACCGTGGGAAATATGTGGGTAATATGTGGGAAATCCGTGGGAAATCTGTAATCCGTGGGAAATCCGTGGGTAATTTACCCACACATTTCCCACGGATATGTAAATAACAAAATAATGTGTTTTCCGTAGGAAATCCGTGGGAAATTTCCGTGGGAAATCCGTGGGTAAATTACCCACAGATTTCCCACGGATGTATAATTAATAAAATATTATGAGTTCCGTGGGAAATCCGTGGGTAAATTACCCACGGATTTCCTACGGATGGATAAATAATAAAATAATATGTTGTCCGTGGGAAATCCGTGGGTAAATTACCCACGGATTTCCCACGGATGAATAGATAATAAAATAATATGTTATCCGTGGGAAATCCGTGGGTAATTTACCCACGGATTTCCCACGGGTGAATAAATAATAAAATAATACGTTGTCCGTGGGAAATCCGTGGGTAAATTACCCACGGATTTCCCACGGATAGATAAATAATAATAATAATGTGTATACCGTGGGAAATCCGTGGTTAATTTGCCACGGCTTTCCCACGGATGTGTAATATAACTAAAATAGTTTTGTACTCCGTGGGAAATCCGTGGGTAATTTGCAATCCGTGGGAAGTCCGTGGGTAATTTGTCACGACTTTCCCACGACTTTCCCACGGAAACCTCGGTCGATGCTTCTGTGGGAAATCCGTGGGTAATTTCCCACGGATTTCCCACGGAATATTTTTTTGTCATTTCTGTGGGAAATCCGTGGGAATACCGTGTCAAATTTCCCACGGTTTTTGTTCCGTGGGAAAATTTTCGTGGGTAAAAGCTGTTTGTGTAGTAGTGAGGGTTAGTTGTCAAAAATGTAACTATAGAAAATGAGTAAACATAGGAAATTGATTTCAAATAGAGGTAGAAAAACGGGCGGGCGGGCGGGCACGGGCGGTGGGTTAAACGGGCGACGGGCTAAACGGGTGGCGGGAAAAACAGGCACGGGCTAAACGGGCACGGGCAAAACGGGCGGGCTAAACGGGCGCAAACTAAAATGATAAAAAATACATATAAAAACGTAGAATTAAAAAAATAAAAGTACTTGTTTAAAAGCCGGGTATAAAAACTAAATATAAAATATCCGCCGAGCAGCCTAATTAGTGTTTTACATGTGCGCCCATTAAGCCCATAAGTTTCTTACATATGCGCTCGTTTAGCCCATTAATAATAAAGAATGGGCAAAAAGTGCCCATCTTTTTTTCAAAATGGGCAAAAAGTGTCCATATTTATAAAAATGGGCAAGATTTGCCACCTCTAATTGCAAATCAATCTGCAGTTATAAGGTTAATAATAAACGTAAAAGATAGTATTTTGATAAGGTTGTGTTGGATGGAGTTGTAATCACTTAATGTTTTACAAACTTCTATTCTATTTAAAAGATAATCAAAATTGGCAATTTTGATAAAAAGAGTAGGAAGGTTGGCGAAATAAATAAAGGTCTCTGAACTAAGCAGTAAGCATAACCATAATTACACAGTTGAAAGGGTAATGAAGATATAAATAAAAGGCTAATCCCGTTAGAGGCAGCAAGGATAGAAGAAAGGTTCACTATAGAGTCCGCACTTTTAATTTTTACAACCACATGGACTTCAACATTGCAGCCTACAACAAAGATTTTCAAAATACATATAAATAAGAAATATAATCAGAATTCTGTCATATACATGAAGTACTATAATCAGGGCCGTCTCTAAATTTGAGAAAAACTGTGAGGCCCTGTGCGAAATTACATATTGAATTTTTTTGAGAACGAATTTTCATAAAAATATGTGCATATATGCATATAATTGTTGACGGGACAAATTTTGAGGCCCCTAAAACACTTGGGACCCTGTGCGGTCGCCCACCTTGCACACCCTCAAAGACGGCCCTGACTATAATTAGTTGACAATATAAAAATACATAAACCTTACTTTTGAGATATTCCTTCAGCTCGTGAACCACTTCAGCAATTTTTTACCAATGACACAACATATATATTAATCTCATTGTCCACTCCAAGCTTTGATTTTAGCGTTTTCGCTAATAAGGACACCGCCCCATCTAAAGCACAAGAAACATTGGCGAGTGCCCTTTTTAGTGAGATGGTCAAGGATATGGAAGCCCACTTTGACATGACGGTTAGACAGAAAGCAGTTTTCGAGTGTCTTCGCGCACCACATGCCCAAGATTTCCTACAAGCTATCCCCATAGACGGGCTCGGTCAACATATGTCGTCGGTGGAATACCGCACTATCCTTAAGTATCGCCTTATGATTCCATTATTTTCGGTTGATGCTATATGCCCTATTTGTCGCAAGGCATGTTTGGATTCTTTTGGGGAACATGCGGTTCATTGTAAAGAACTTCCGGGCTTCAAGTATCGACATGATTTTGTTAGGGACGTTCTTTACGACATATGTAGGCGTGCTGGGATCTCCTCCAAAAAGAGGCACCTGTGAATTTCTTGACCGACCCGTCAGATGGAAGATCCACACTGAGACCCGCTGATATTTTGGTTTTTGGATGGGTTGGAGGTAAACATTCGTGCATTGATTTGACAGGTGTTTCTCCTCTCGTAGGGCTAGGCAGTCCAGATTTTACAGCGGGTCAGGCTGCTATAAAAGCCGCCTCGTGCAAAGTGACTAAACACGAGAAAGCATGTGTTGAAAATCAACATGTGTTTATTCCTTTCGCGTTTGATACATTTGGTTTCCTTGCACCTGAGGCGGTGGAGCTACTTACGAGAATACAACGTGTTATGAATAGTAATGTTTTAGCTCCTAAATCCACAAACGTTGTATTTAATAGACTTGGTTTTGCTATACAAAAAGGGCTAGCGGCGCAGCTTGTTGCCCGTTTGCCTTCTCCTAATATGTAAATTATAATTATTAATGATAATTAATGCTTAAAAAAAATATACAACAAAATCAATAAAATGATCGAATGAAACCAATCCAAATCTATTCTTTACTTAGTTGCACACATTTCATAATGACGTGTGATTGCTTTCATATCAATATCCCAAAATCTAAACTAAAACCAAAAGTCGTTGCTATAATTTTAACTGAAACATTTCATCGAACCTTTGGTGTGCAACGATTTTTTTAACAATACCAATATCAGATTACACAAGCTTGAAACTTTTTAATGTCATTTATCAGGAATCATATAAAAACATAACTTTTTCAGAGACACATAGAAATCATAATTTAAAAAAAAAACAAAGATTGTTTATTTGATCTTAGATGAAGAAACATTTGTGGTGGCGTGTTGTTAATTTCTCAAAGATCCATTTTTTGTACAATATTTTATCTATGAAATCAAAGATTTGATAGTTTTTTGTGGTTTTGGGGATTCTCGGTGGGGTAAAATCAAATTTGGATTGAAATCAAGAAAGTATGTTATTGATGAAAAATATGGAGGAGATAAGTGCATTACAATTATTTGACGAAAAAGATGCGAGGGAAAATACCCGCTTGTTAAAATTTAGCGGATGGGAAAATTTTGGAGTTTTTTTTCAATATCTTTTTTTTTTTTTTTTTTTTTTGGAGTTATTTGAAAAAATAGAGACTTTTAGAAGAACAGGTTTTTCGACTATGCATAAAGACATGTTCTTTATAATATAACCGATATCTATATGTTTTTTTGTTATAAAGACTGGATTTTTTAACAAAACCATTACCTTCTTTACAACAAGAACTGGTTATTTTAAAACCAGTTTCTTTTAAGAGGTGTTTATGGCCTTTTGTGTAGTAGTGAGAGGGCAGTTCCTCTTCCAGTGACCATTGACGCCGCAATGGTGACAAGTCTCATCCTTTTGAGATTGATTCTTCTTAGCAAAGTTCTGCTTAGGCTTTTGATTTGTCGCAACTTGCTTTCCTTTATCACCTTTGCCTTTAATCTTTTTGTTCGCTTGTGGTTTTGGCTTACTCACTCTACCCGTTTGTATGTTAAGTACTCGAGGAGTAAAGGTTGATGCCTTATCCTTAAACCTTTTTCATAGTCAATGAGCATTGCGTGCAAATCATTAACCGTCTTTCCCACGCAATGCATATTGAAGTTCCTAAAAAAATCGTTAAGATCCTTGTTAAGGGACCTATTAATTAAGTTAATCGCCATATCATTGTCATAGGGTGTCGCAAGTGCAATGAGTTGTTCCATGTAACCTCTCATTTCCAAATAGTGTGCACTTACGGATTTCCTAGGGGATTGCTTACAACTATGCAAAGCATCTACTAAATTGCAGGTCTCCACAGCTTGAAGCTTCTCAAACATTCCCTTGAGTTCTTCAAGCGTGCGCATGGGAGGATAAAGCTCAAACTTCTTTTAAAGATAAGGTGACATTTTCCTAAGCATTAAGCAAGGCATATCAGTGTACTTCTTAATTTCAGTATTGTAAATAAGCCTGTAGAAACTAGAAGGGGGGGTGAATAGTTTCTTAAATTTACTTGTTATAGGTTGGTTTTAAAAAATCCTTTTTCAAAAACTTAAGCTTGAGTATTTATGTGAAACCTTCTTATACACAATATGAACAAGGTATAGTGCAACTAACTAATAATCACAAGTATAAAGAATAATGAATGTATAATGCAACTAAACTAATAATCACAAGTATAAAGAATAATGAATGTAAAGAGATAAGGGAAGGAAAGATCAAACCAAACACCAAGGATTTATAGTGGTTCGGCAACGAAGATCACTCCTCGTTCCTACTCCACTCCTCGAGTACTCCTTACTCGAGATTTCACGAATCAACAAGCTCCTTAAGGAGGAGAAACCGTACACAACGTCGCTTAACCAATTTCTGGCTCTAAGCTAAAAGTCGAGCCCTAATCTTAGCTAGGACCAATCTACACCAATATACTTTGAGGACTAAGTATTAACCCTAATACATATACAACTTACAAATAGACACAACTTCTTGGATCTTCACCACAATGACACAACAATGAATAAATAAGTTTGGATCTTCAATGGATCTTTGAGGTAGACACAACACTTCAAGAATGATAGTGTTCTTCTCTTTGCACTTTGAGAGGAAAAGATGAGAGGAGAAAGATTCACTTCTAAACAAGTAGTAATCAAACAAATGATCAAGGATTTGAGTGATTTAAGAAGTATGAAAGAATCTGGAAATGTATGTGCAAAAGAGGTGGATTGAAAGTCTGAGAATGTTCCACTATTTATAAGACAAACATCCAACGGCTATATCTGCCCGCGGTTCCTTATTGGAGCCCGCGGTTCCTTGTCGATAAGGAACCGCCGTAGGCTCTAAGGAACCGCCGGCGTAGAGTCTGCTCCCTTTTGTCTTTTAATGGGTTGGTTCGAATATGGGGATTAAAATATCCTGAAAGGATATTCCAAACCAAGATAGCATATGCCATTTTCAAATTTCGAATTTTCAAATAATTAATTTAATAAAACATTTTCTTAAAAAGAAAGTTTAATAATAAAACTTTGTCACACTTAATATAAAGTGAGTTTTAAGAAAATATTAAATCCTTGATCACTTAATTAGTATAATTACTTGTTTGTTCATACCTTAAGTGATAATGGTTGAAATGAAAAATACTTGAACTCAAGATGTAAAACCCGTATTTAAATTGGGAAATGTAAATACGCGGGTTATTTACTTAAACCATTTACGTAGAATTTATCGACGGAAACAAACGTGAGTAATTATATATACAAGTATAAAAAAATATATATATATATATAAGAAAGTAAAAGGGCCAAAGGGCCGGTTTGTTTTAAAAAAAAGGAAAGAAAAATTTTGGGCCTAGCCCATTAAAAAAAATAAA
Organism: Glebionis coronaria; assembly: GCA_025667525.1. NCBI lineage: Eukaryota > Viridiplantae > Streptophyta > Magnoliopsida > Asterales > Asteraceae > Glebionis > Glebionis coronaria. Next base: position 521,604,239 of record CM046882.1, read on the forward strand.
TGGGACTTAACCCCTCATTCCTACTCAGTCGAACAAAAAAAAACTAGGGTTTCTTGAGAGAGTTGCGGCTGCCGGATTTAAGAGCAAAGGAGGAGAGTTTTGGCCATCGTTCCTTCTAATAATTCACGTATATTATTCGTCCTTATAAATCCCATAAACGGTATCATCTTCTTTATGTTTCAGTTTACGATTTCCACGAGTCTAAAATGATTTTAAGGTTTACAAACGAATCTATTTCTTTAAAAATCACATAGAGATGTCGCGTTTTGGGCTGTTTCACGAGGAAACCGAGACCATTAAGGTCTCGGTGTGATGCTATTAGCTGTCGCGACCCATCAAGGGTTGTGGTGGTGTTTTTCCTTGGGCCAGCCGCGAACAAAACCCACACCCGCAAGGGGGATGGTTGATTTAGGGTCGGGATTGGTGTGCATATATAAAACCGAGACCATAAGGTCTCGGTGGTCCCTTCTCTGCCCAGCCGTGACCCACACAGGGGCGGCTTAGGGCTGTGTTCAGTCGTCGCAGCCAACAAAACCCCATCGGGGGGTAAATTAATTAAGGGGGTGGTTGGCTATGTTGCAAACGGTGGGAAATTGACCCAAACGGTGGGAGCATAATATAGATCAGTAGGTATTCATTAAACAGGAAATTAAATTAATTAAATCCAAATTAGCGACAGATTAGCGATGCTAATTTCTGTCGCAGTTTTATAAGTGACAGTTTTATTTTTTTATAGTCTGTAAGAACAGATTTAGCGACATTTTTAGTGACACAAAATTCTGTCACTAATTCTTGTTGACAGATTTTGTATTATATGTTAATTTTTTTAGTGCGACCGAGATGGGATATCTTGGTAGGCTCGGGACATTATTATAATAAATAAAATAAATATTCTTATATTATACCTTTTAATTAAATTGTTTTATAAATGTTTAAAATATATTTTAAATGTATTAATGTAAAATAATTCTTTAATATTTAAAAAGGTATAATTTTATGAAATGAATTAAATTAAGAAACTTTCTATTTTAAGGGGTATGTAGTATAGTACTATTATAGCGTCAGAAATACGTTGTACCGTAACTAATAGTAGAAAGATAATACATTAAAATGAATTATTATAAGGTCAAATGTATCAGTTAATATATGTACGGAATTTCAGAAAATAAATAAATAAATGAAAGACCAATAAGAACATGAAATTAAATAAGCGAATATCAGTTACTCATTCACGTCCCTTATTCATGTAGCTCGCGTGAAATCAGAGTAGACTTTCGGTCAGTTGATCTCAGTCGGTTACTGGACACGAGGTACGGATTTCCGTCCTTTCAGTAAGGACTTCCTTTTAATGCATGATTAGGATTCCCCGTCTTCAGCCAAATGTTTTTCCCCAGTATATGTTTAAGTTTATCAGTAATCATGTTAATAACTAAATAAATTGCATGAGCATTATATACAAGCACGACCAGTTTATGTACTAGTTACGGAGGTACCGTAACCACGGCACTTGAGGCACCAGTGTCGTGACTCACATGCAGGAGAGTGATATCCTGCATCGTCCCACTCATGTTCAGGTTGGCCATTTTTATATGTATGTTTAGTGGGGCGTATGGATGCATCCTAGGCTTATATGTGTTACAAGTTATCAGGGTGAATGTGGTGTGTGCTCTACATCATTCACATTGGAGCTGATCCCTCCACCCAGCACAGTTATTCAGAGGTCACCCCTCTATAGCATGACGAGGTCACCCCTCCAGTTATTCATGCACGGTTGTTACAGCACGTGACCTATATGAGCTCTGGCAAATAAAATACAGTAAATACATGTTTTCAGAATTAATAGTCATATTTCAGTATCAGTATATATGAACCAGGTTTCTCAGAATTTATGCAGTGTTCTACCACATGTTACATATCAGTCTTATAGCTTCATTGTTGTCTTCTGTTTCATTACTTTCAGTACATTCTTATCATGCTATATCTGTCTACTGAGCGTTATGCTCAGCCGTAGTTTCCTTTCATGTTTCCATACGGCAGGTACACAGGGACGATCTTAGGACTTCTAAGAGAGTACGTGCATTTGGATGGGAGCTATCCAGACTCCTTTATTTTTTTATGCACACATTACGTTACTTTACTTTGGTTGTTTGGGCACTGTTTCGTCCTTTTTCTTTCAGTACTTAATCTTTATATGTTGAGCTAATGTTGGACTACCGATGTTTGATTCCGGTATTTCCGTATGGTCAGTTAATGTTTTAATACATTGCCTTGCATGCTTTGATGACACACCATAAATACACGTAACGGTCCATTTAACCAAGTGGGGTGTTACACAAGAATTCGTTTTTCATTGTTTTCGTAAATGCTTGTTTTTACATATTGTCGTAATCAAAACAAAGTGAGACCAAAAAATGAAAGTAACGTTTTTAGGCATCATTGCATTAACAATCTCCCCCTTTTTTATTCCGACAATCCATAAACTCAATCATCTAATAAAACAATATTTTCAAAGACGAGTTTATCATTTCTCCCCCTTTTTCGAAGCAAAAAGGTTGCAAAAGTCTTTGAAGAAGATAAGAACCGGACTTTGCAAATACTCCCCCTTGGTGCTTACTCCACCTTGCTTGGGCACCAAAGAATCGAAATATGGTGACAAGCTACATAAAAGGGTTAGTAGTAGAGAAGAGACACCTAACATGATATAGCAAAGATCACACAAAAAAAAATAAGAAACAAAAGATCCAAGATAAGTCATGTTAAAAGAAAACATGATAAAAGATACAAGGAAATAAATCATACAAAGATGTATGAGACACAAACACAAGCCAAAATAAAAAGCATAAATCTAATCATAGTTAAGCTAGAACCCTAAGATTTGCTTGAACTAGATGTTTTGAAGATAAGCAACCAATGCTTAGATAAAAGACAAGGTAGTGGCTTAAGGAGGTGGTGGTGGCTTGGTAGAGATTTCATAGTTATAGTAAAGAGGATGTTTGACTAATAGACTCTTGATATAATTCAACTCTTCATAGATGTGAGCCATAGCAAGATGTTGATATTGACAACATTGAAAATATGTTCCGTGATGCATGACATTATCATGTGAAGGAGGTAGAACACTAAAGGCTAGTGGTGGAAGATAAGAGGTTACACAATCAACATTCTTAGAAGGAGAAGAGATGTGATTTTGAGTGTTCTTGGGTGAATTGGGGTTGAAATCAATTGGAGAGAATGGAGGAGAATCAAAGCTTTCATTTGGGTAATAAGACATTTTGATTTGAGAAAGAATGCAAAATGCTTAAGGTTAAATAGAGAAAGTCCAAGATAATTTTGGGGTGGTCAAAGGGTTGAAACAAAGATTCCAAAAAGTGTTGGAACAAATTTGGAGTTTCAGGAATACCCGAAAATTAGGGTACTGGGCGCAGTTCCTTACCTCAGCCGACGGTTCCTTATCATTGGGGAACCGCGGTATCAATAAAGAACCGCCCACAGTGGGTTGAGTCTGGTGATGAGGGAGGATTTTCCAATTCAACAAATCCTATTTTTCTAGTCTAACTAATCATGGGGATATGTTAAGAAGTAAAGATAGATAAAGAAAACATACAAGAGCTCACCAAACAAGGTTTAGACCAAAATACATAGATTTTTTTAATAAAATCAATGTAGGAGGTGTGTAGAACTAGACACAAGGTCATGACACAATGATCCTCCATAGTTCTCTTTTATTCTTGCTATATTTGAGAGACCCATGCATATAAATTATGTAAGCTCATTATGAATAGCAAGAAGCTATGAAAAACGTTTTTAGATTTAATTAACAATGCAAAAACATTTCTCGACCATTTTCGAAAGAACTTTGAGAGTTTTTGAAAAATAGAAGAGAAGTTTTCCAAAAAGAGTTTATTAAACTTAAAAGCTCAATAGATAAAAGATAATAAGAATGCATAATTAATGAATATGTTCCATTAAGCCTAGACCTAGACGCAAGTAATTAAAAGGTTCTCTCTTAAGTGGCTTAGTGAAGATATCGGCTAAGTTTTCTACCGAGGGTACCTTCTCTATCGAAATGTTCCCCTTTTGAACATTATCCCTAAGAAAATGGTGGCAAATATCTATGTGCTTAGTTCGCGAATGTTGCACGGGATTCTTGTTAAGGTCTATTGCACCCTTGTTGTCGCACATGATGGGAACATTATCAAGAGAAATCCCATAATTAACAATCGCTTGCTTCATCCATAGAGCTTGTTGACAAGCTTTACCAGCACTCACATACTCGGCTTTCGTGGTGGATATAGCAAGAGCGGTTTGTTAGAGAACCAAGAAGTTAAACAACAACCCATGAAGGTACAAACTCCACTAGTACTTTTCCGGTCCACATAGTCTCCCGCATGATCCGAGTCCGCGTAGAAAATGGTTTCTACAACGGTCCATTTAGGATACCATAATCCTAAATGTATAGTGCCCTTAATGTATCGGAAGATACGCTTAACCGCTTCAAGGTGAGAGGTTTTGGGAGCCTCTTGGAAGCGAGCACAAAGGCAAACGCTAAACATGATATCCCGTCGACTTGCCGTTAGGTACAACAAACTACCAATCATACCTCTATATTTGGTGTTGTCTACCGACTCACAATCATCATCTACGGTGAGTTTAGTATCCGAGGCCATAGGGGTCTTCATTGGTCTAGAGTCTTCTAATCCAGATTTCTTTAGCATTTCTTTAATATACTTGGATTGATTAAAAAAATACCATCGTCCATTTGTTTAATTTGGAGTCCTAAAAAGAAGTTAAGTTCTCCCATCATACTCATTTCAAACTCGTCATGCATGATTTTGGCAAAGTCATCACACAATGATTGACAAGTTGAACCAAATATAATGTTATCAACATATATTTGTACGATAATGAGGTGAGAACCTTTCCTCTTTGTAAAGAGTGTATTGTCTACCATCCCCATGGTATACTCTTGTTTTACAAGAAACGCTTTAAGTCTATCATACCAAGCTTTGGGTGCTTGTTTGAGACCATAAAGATCTTTCTTAAGCTTGTAAACATGGTCCAGTTTCTCAAAATCAATGAAGCCGGGAGGTTGAGCCACAAATACCTCCTCATTGATCAAGCCGTTAAGAAATGCACTCTTTACATCCATTTTTTTAAGCTTAAAGTCTAAAGCACAAGCGTAAGCTAAGAGGACTCTAATGGCTTCTAATCTAGATACGGGTGCGTATGTCTCGTCATAATCAATACCTTCTTGTTGATTATAGCCTTGAGTTACAAGTATAGCCTCTCATCCATCAAAACTTCTTTAACATTCTTTGGTTCAATCAAGGAGACGAAACAAAATAAGTTACTTTGATTTTGGACTTGAGATCTTAGGGTCCTTTGATTTAATTCGCCTATGACGTTATCAAGAGCATGATCCTTAGACTCCTTAATGTTTACTCCCTTTTGAACACTAAGGTCTTGAGCTCCTATGTTTCTAACATCTTTGGCATTAACTATGTCTATTTCATCTAAGTCATCATCTACCAAAGGTGGTGTCTTAGATGAAGGCGGGGTTTCATCAAATTTCACGTTAAGTGATTCTTCAATTACACCCGAGGTTCTATTGAGGACTATGTAGGCTTTGCTAGTTTGAGAATAACCTAAAAAGATACCTTCGTAAGACTTTGGGTCAAACTTTGTAAGGTAATCTTTGGTGTTGAGAATGAAGCACTTTCTTCCAAACACCCTAAAGTATTCCAATGAGGGCTTCTTACCTTTAAGAATCTCATAGGGGGTCATTCCTAGAAAAGGTCGAATAAAAATTCGGTTGAGAATGTAAGTCGATGTGTCCTATTTTTAACATAGGGGGGCACTTTCTTCCAAACACCCTAAAGTATTCCACGGCATTGCACCAAAATTTTTAACATCGTCCTACTCATATCTTGGATGGTCCTATTCTTCCTTTCAACTACACCATTTGATTGTGAAGTGCGAGGAGCCGAGAAGTTATGGGTAATACCATGAGTTTCACAAAAGGCACCAAATTGCATTTCTATATCAAATTCCCTACCATGATCCGTCCTGACAGAGAAAATTGAACATCCTAGTTGATTTTGAATTCTTCGACTAAAGGTTTAGAAGTGATCGAAAGCTTCATTCTTCGACGCTAAAAATCTAGTCCAAGTGAATCTAGAGTAGTCGTTATCTATAACTAGGGTATAATGGTTACCTTCATAACTCCGTATGGCGGAAGGTCCAAAGAGATCCATATGTAGGAGCTCTAAGGAACTGATAAGGAACCGCCCCATATATTGGAGCACCGCGTACATGGGACTGTTTTTCTGAAAACCTAACATGTTTTGGTTCACTAGTTGATGCTTCATTAGTGTTATATCCTAACCCAAGTCTTTCCTTAATATGAATTTGTTTGTTTAGCATATCATCAAGAGCATTAGTACCTCTCATGAACTTTTCAAGTCTAATGGAGGTGCTCTTAAGGTTTTCATTTTCTTGTCTAAGGTTTTCACATTTTAAGCATCCTAGATCTATTTCTTTATTTTTCTCAAGCTTAGCTGATTTCTCTTTTAGCTCACTAATCTCGTTTTCAAGTTTAGTTCTAGTTTCTTTTAGCACTTTGTTCTTTTAAATAAATTTTAGACTAAGCTTATGCAAGTTATTGTATTGACCTTCTAATTCACTATCATCTTGAGAAGAACTATTATTGCTATAATACTTGGTTTCAGAAAGTACCTCTTTAGAAGTGTGAGCCATGAGACACTTCTCATCTTTGGGGTTGTCATCAACATCTTCACCGCTATCGCTCCATGAACCTCTAACGAACGCCGTGTGGTTCTTGTCGCATGAAGGCTTAGGACAATCACCGATGAAATGATTTGGATCACCACATCTAAAGCATTTCCTATCACCTTTATCATCTTTGGAAAATCGGTTTTTGGAGAAGGGCTTCTTGTCGTTGTTTGGTTGCCTCACGTATTGACCTCGTCTTTTGAAGAACTTTTTAAAGTCTCTAACCGCCAAGGCATATTACTCATCATCACTATCCGAGGAGCTTTCATGGTCACTTTGTGCCTTCTTGGCTTTGAGTGCAAGAGACTTTCTTTCACTCTTGGTTTTCACCATTTCCGAGTCCTTCAAAATTATCATCTCATGAACCTTCAAGTTACCAATGAGTTCATTGAGTGATAATTTGGCGAGATCCTTTGATTCTTCAATCATCGTGACTTTAGCTCTCCATTTGGGATGCAACGCCCTAAGAAACTTCCTAACATTGTTCTTGCTAGAAAAACCTTCATCAAGTGCTTTTAGACTAGTAATAATAGTGTTAAAATCTAGCAAATGCACTATCTATGGTTTCATCTTCTAAGATGAAAAATTGTTCATATTGTTGAACAAGAAGATCGATTTTACTTTCTTTGACTTGGCTATTACCTTGGTGGGTTACTAAAAGAGTATTCCAAATGTCTTTAGCGGTTTCACACATAAAAATCCTTTCGTACTCTTTCTTTGGTAAAGCATTATAAATCACCATTTTATCCTCATTATTTTTTGCAAGTTTTCTTTTAGTATCATCGTTAGCTTTATCAAAAGTAACTATCTCCTTACTTTTAGAAACTTCATTATATTGAAATGGCAAAAAATCACCATTGGTAATAACATGCCAAAGATCTAAATCTTTTGATTTCACATAAGTCTCAAACCTATTTTTCCAATAAATAAAACTATCGGTTTAAAAAAGAGGTGGTCTTTGCATGGATTGCCCTTCTAGATACTTGTTGGAATCCATAGATCGATTCAAGTTTTAAAATATAATATATTTTAAAAAGTCTTAAGCAACCACGGTCAGATACCAATTGTAGAAACTAGAAGGGGGGGGGGGGGTGAATAGTTTCTTAAATTTACTTGTTAAAGGTTGGTTTTAAAAAATCCTTTTTCAAAAACTTAAGCTTGGGTATTTATGTGAAACCTTCTTATACACAATATGAACAAGGTATAGTGCAACTAACTAATAATCACAAGTATAAAGAATAATGAATGTATATCGCAACTAAACTAATAATCACAAGTATAAAGAATAATGAATGTAAAGAGATAAGGGAAGGAAAGATCAAACCAAGCACCAAGGATTTATAGTGGTTCGGCAACGAAGCTCACTCCTCGTTCCTACTCCACTCCTCGAGTACTCCTTACTTGAGAGTTCACTAATCAACAAGCTCCTTAAGGTGGAGAAACCGTACACAACGTCGCATAACCAATTTCCTACTCTAAGCTAAAAGTCGAGCCCTAATCTTAGCTAGGACCAATCTACACCAATATACTTTGAGGACTAAGTATTAACCCTAAGACATACACAAATTCCAAATAGACACAACTACTTGGATCTTCACCACAATGACACAACAATGAATAAATAAGTTTGGATCTTCAATGGATCTTTGAGGTAGACACAACACTTCAAGAATGATAGTGTTCTTCTCTTTGCACTTTGAGAGAAAAAGATGAGAGGAGAAAGATTCACTTCTAAACAAGTAGTAATCAAACAAATGATCAAGGATTTGAGTGATTTAAGAAGTATGAAAGAATCTGGAAATGTATGTGCAAAAGAGGTGGATTGAAAGTCTGAGAATGGTCCACTATTTATAAGACAAACATCCAACGGCTATATCTACCCGCGGTTCCTTATTGGAGGTCGCGGTTCCTTATCGATAAGGAACCGCCAGCGTAGAGTCCGCTCCCTTTTGTCTTTTACTGGGTTGGTTCGAATCTGGGGATTAAAATATCCTAAAAGGATATTCCAAACCAAGATAGAATATGCCATTTTCAAATTTCAAATTTTTAAATAATTAATTTAATAAAACATTTTCTTAAAAAGAAAGTTTAATAATAAAATTTTGTCACACTTAATAAAAAGTGAGTTTTAAGAAAAGATTAAATCCAAGTTTTCTTTGAGTATCATATATGATAATGCCTTATCATATATGATAGTGCATTATCATATATGGCTTAATTATCAAACCATCATGACATTATACCAAGAAAGTTAATCATATTAACAAGACGATGTACCAGATACCAATGGATTATAAAATCGTCCATATACTTCAAAACTCCATTAGGAGATTACAAAGAAAAAACAAACAATAAACATAAAAAATTCATGAGCTTCTTCACTAAGCTTCTTGGCCTTTTGGATGCTTGTAATATTCAACATGCCTTGTTAACAGCTTCCTCTACACAAAAAAAGAAGATCTAATTCAATTTTCAAGCACTAATCATATATGATATATTTTATCATATATGATATTTTAGCTTATATCATATATGATATAGTATATCATATATGATATGTCACTAGCAAGTCATACTAAATATGTTCAACGAGATTAAGCCATAAAAAATAAGAGTTAATTCAATTTTCAACCACATAATCATATATGATATATTTTATCATATATGATACTTTAGCTTATATCATATATGATATAGTATATCATATATGATACTTCACAAACAGGTCATACTAAATCTGTTCAGCGAGATTAAGCCATAAAACCTTATAATTCACGATAATAAGCTAATAAGTTAGCTTATAATTCATCATAATAAAGATGATGATAATCTATAAGCTTATTCACATTAGTTAGCTTTCAATTCATGTAGTTTCTCAAATAAGTTATAGAAGAATAAGATGAATTATAAGCTTATTCACATCGAATAAGCTAAAAAAAGATGAATCAAAATAAATCGAATGAACTTTACCTTATTTATGAAGTGGATGATCGATTTACAAGGTGATGATCAATGGATTTGATGTTTGTGATGATTGATTACTAAATGAATATGTGTACGTGTGTGTGTTTTTGTGTGTGTTTTAGAGAGAAGAAGAAAAGTGGAAACCTCGATCCAGATCTGAGATGTGGAATTGTTATGTGGTGTTAGGTGGGAGGGGTAAAGTGACGAAAATACCCCTCCACTTTTTTTTAATTAGAAAACAAGAATTAATGTGAGCATTTGATCAAGATTAGATGGAAGGTGGGGATTAGTCCCCTTGTATCCAAATGATACAAGGGATCCAAAATAACCGGACTCTAATAATTTTGTTGTTCCGTATTTACAACAGCGCATATCGACTTATAGTGGAGTATTGTTCTAGTTTATTATATATACTTAAAAATTAGAATATTAAAATCATTCAGACAATCACAAAAACAAACAACATTATTACAGTCAGACTCAAACTTTATAACCGCCTCTTATCAGTAAGACGCGGTAGTCAAAACATCTTAGTGAAACAAACACCACCTAAGTTACTAGGCAATATTAAGTTTATGATTCTATAATGTCCACACGTGTTTATGTTTAGTAAAACTGAAATTACTTTACATTTATAATATTCGGACGTTTTTTTAAGAAAAAAAACAAACAATCTTATTGCATTCACATTCAGACATTTACGCTTTAGATTCAGATTCAGATTCAAATGTGCGGTTCAGATTAGATTCAGAGCCTCTTATTAGACAAACAGCACCTAAGACTACTTCAATAAAAACACTAGAATTATTCAACATATGTATCTAGGATCAATCGCTCCACAATGTAAAGTTTTGTAAACCATGCACCAATGATCACGTTCAACTATTTATTCTCTAACAGGCATAGTTCTTGTCTAATTGATACATACAACATCAAATGTAGACATTGTTTTGTTAATCTGATGAAAAGATTGTAGCATGACTTCGTAAATTGCAGCTTGAGAAAAATTGCTAAAGATATTAGTGCCAACTCCACCTAGCTAGCTATAGTATCCTGAATTCCTGATAAGCTTTTGTTATGCTCCATCTGCAAGACATATCACAAGGAATTTTAAAGTAAAGATAACAAGATTTTAAAGTAAAGATAACAAGCAGTCAAGCAGATATAGGTTTCATCCTATACTCCACACGTACTTAGGTTAAATTAAAACAGTTCCTGAAAACTAGACCAATGGTATTACGAGTATAACAGGAAATCAATAACTACACATGTTCGATTAACTGGTTAGTGGGTACTCATATTTCAAACTGATTAGAATACTTCTAATATTGTAACCAAATTTAAAGTAAATATAACAAGCAGATAAATTGAACCTTAACTAAGATCAATAAGGAATGCAGGTAGATAGTTTTAAGAAGGTTAACCTCACATTATAGCATGATTGCAGTCTGACTACTTTTATTTCAAAACCAATACTATAGTACCTTTTTAGTTTCCATTTGATGCAAAATACACTATTGACATTTAGAAAAAAACTTGACAAGATCATACAAAAAATTACAGCCACAATTTCTCTAAGTGAACTCCTAAGCGATCCTTTATCCGATGGGGTAGTGAGAGGAAAGCTTTGAAATCATGATTAAGTGGCTAAATGGGAGAAAAAATCAATTAAAAGGGATCAAGTTTTGTTAATTACTACTAGTCTTCCAATTGATTTCATTCTGTTGTATCATTTTAACATCTTGAACTTCCAAATAGACCAGAAAGAATCCTGGAAATGATATCCTAGGTATTATTGAAGTAGTCTCTTCCTAGAGCACGCCAACAGGTTTTAACAATACTCTAAAAAGTTCCTCTTGTGAAAGTATTTATTTAATAGTGCTTTCTTCGTTAAGATTTCTAGATTTCTTTTTTACCTTTTTGAGGACACAAGACTACAAAGAATCAAGGCGTTCTTGAGATAAAAAAAAGATATATCGATTATAATTTAGCACTCTTAGGAACCTATTAAGATTTACTTTGATGGTCTACTACACCATTAAGTAAGTTTCTAAAATTTAATCACGTGACCTCTAGCCACTACAAATGTCAGGTTACATCAAGTAGCAAAACACCAAACAGACCACAAACGGATTCTATAGAATTATGTACTAACAGACTTTCATCAAATTCTTCTTCTTCATTGAACCGCAGACCAAGCTCTTCAATTTTATTAACTAACAGAAACTGTCCTTCAGAACCTCATGGAACACGTTATGTCCCAGAAAAGAAGATAAAAAAAAGAAGACTCAAGCTAATAGGAAAAAAGAGGTTTTAAGCAACCAAAGGACATGGGTATGTAAACTTAGCAGTTGGTGTGGCCATTGAGTATGTTGACTCTTGGTAATAGTCGCATTTGTCATGTTGGTTGTGGTAGCCGGTTGGTGTACAGAATAAAGATGAGAGTATAACCTAAGTAAGATGATGTAACTACAATCTCTCTTGGTAAAAATCTCGATTAATAGTTAAGAAGTTACTATAATACAATTACTGTACAGTTAAAAATAAACGGCATCAGTTAACTAGGCTAAAATCGTATAAAAGTAAAAACGAAGAGAGCTCTGCTTATTCAAATACAAAGGGGAGTCTTGAGCTAGAATACTCATAAAACTGACTTGTTGCGTGTAATGATTAATGTCAGTAGTATAGGAACTATGCTTTGCTACGGAATTCACATATCCGTTATATCCCTTTAAGTGTGACGACCTAAGTTAAAAGTCACGCTAATAGGAGAATACTACCATCAATGTAAATTTTAAAAGATTTATTAAGGAACGTTTTCATAGGAAATATCTTTTCAAACTAAACATTTAGCATGAATGTATACTTGGTAACTACACAAAAGTATCTAATTTCTCTTAAGCATTTAGCATTAAAGCCGATAAGTAAATGTTGATATCAAAAAGGGCTAATTTTGCAACACGCTTTACTTGTTTCAACCGGTAAGAGTAACCTTCAATTAAAAGAGTCTACATAGCAACTTTTATTGGCTCATATATTTCCATGATTAGTAACAAAAAATAATTACTACAGTTCGTAAAACGACTCATATCAATCAACCTAATTAGTAAATTCCGATCACAAATCACAAATCACAAACATTTACTTGTTTTACCCAGTTATAAAGGGCTAATTGTCATACAGGGTTAGTTGTCAAAAATGTAACTATAGAAAATGAGTAAACATAGGAAATTGATTTCAAATAGAGGTAGAAAAACGGGCGGGCGGGCACGGGCGACGGGTTAAACGGGCGACGGGCTAAACGGGTGGCGGGAAAAACAGGCACGGGCTAAACGGGCACTTTTAATTTTTACAACCACATGGACTTCAACATTGCAGCCTACAACAAAGATTTTCAAAATACATATAAATAAGAAATATAATCAGAATTATGTCATATACATGAAGTACTATAATTAGTTGACAATATAAAAATACATAAACCTTACTTTTGAGCTCGTGAACCACTTCAGCAATTTTTTACCAATGACACAACATATATATTAATCTCATTGTCCACTCCAAGCTTTGATTTTAGCGTTTTCGCTAATAAGGACACCGCCCCATCTAAAGCACAAGAAACATTAGCGAGTGACCTTTTTAGTGAGATGGTCAAGGATATGGAAGCCCACTTTGACATGACGGTTAGACAGAAAGCAGTTTTCGAGTGTCTTCGCGCACCACATGCCCAAGATTTCCTACAAGCTATCCCCATAGACGGGCTCGGTCAACATATGTCGCCGGTGGAATACCGCACTATCCTTAAGTATCGCCTTATGATTCCATTATTTTCGGTTGATGCTATATGCCCTATTTGTCGCAAGGCATGTTTGGATTCTTTTGGGGAACATGCGGTTCATTGTAAAGAACTTCCAGGCTTCAAGTATCGACATGATTTTGTTAGGGACGTTCTTTACGACATATGTAGGCGTGTTGGGATCTCCTCCAAAAAGAAGCACCTGTGAATTTCTTGACCGACCCGTCAGATGGAAGATCCACACTGAGACCCGCTGATATTTTGGTTTTTGGATAGGTTGGAGGTAAACATGCGTGCATTGATTTGACAGGTGTTTCTCCTCTCGTAGGGCTAGGCAGTCCAGATTTTACAGCGGGTCAGGCTGCTATAAAAGCCGCCTCGTGCAAAGTGACTAAACACGAGAAAGCATGTGTTGAAAATCAACATGTGTTTATTCCTTTCGCGTTTGATACATTTGGTTTCCTTGCACCTGAGGCGGTGGAGCTACTTACGAGAATACAACGTGTTATGAATAGTAATGTTTTAGCTCCTAAATCCACAAACGTTGTATTTAATAGACTTGGTTTTGCTATACAAAAAGGGCTAGCGGCGCAGCTTGTTGCCTGTTTGCCTTCTCCTAATATGTAAATTATAATTATTAATGATAATTAATGCTTAAAAAAAATATATATATACAACAAAATCAATAAAATGATCGAATGAAACCAATCCAAATCTATTCTTTACTTAGTTGCACACATTTCATAATGACGTGTGATTGCTTTCATATCAATATCCCAAAATCTAAACTAAAACCAAAAGTCGTTGCTATAATTTTAACTGAAACATTTCATCGAACCTTTGGTGTGCAACGATTTTTTTAACAATACCAATATCAGATTACACAAGCTTGAAACTTTTTAATGCCATTTATCAGGAATCATATACAAACATAACTTTTTCAGAGACACATAGAAATCATAATTTAAAAAAAAACAAAGATTGTTTATTTGATCTTAGATGAAGAAACATTTGTGGTGGCGTGTTGTTAATTTCTCAAAGATCCATTTTTTGTACAATATTTTATCTATGAAATCAAAGATTTGATAGTTTTTTGTGGTTTTGGGGATTCTCGGTGGGGTAAAATCAAATTTGGATTGAAATCAAGAAAGTATGTTATTGATGAAAAATATGGAGGAGATAAGTGCATTACAATTATTTGACGAAAAAGATGTGAGGGAAAATACCCGCTTGTTAAAATTTAGCGGATGGGAAAATTTTGGAGTTTTTTTCAATATCTTTTGGAGTTATTTGAAAAAATAGAGACTTTTAGAAGAACAGGTTTTTCGAGTATGCATAAAGACATGTTCTTTATAATATAACCGATATCTATATGTTTTTTTTGTTATAAAGACTGGATTTTTTAACAAAACCATTACCTTCTTTACAACAAGAACTGGTTATTTTAAAACCAGTTTCTTTTAAGAGGTGTTTATGGTCTTTTGTTTAGTAGTGAGAGGGCAGTTCCTCTTCCAGTGATCATTAGCGCCGCAATGGTGACAAGTCTCATCCTTTTGAGATTGATTCTTCTTAGCAAAGTTCTGCTTAGGCTTTTGATTTGTCGCAACTTGCTTTCCTTTATCACCTTTGCCTTTAATCTTTTTGTTCGCTTGTGGTTTTGGCTTACTCACTCTACCCGTTTGTATGTTAAGTACTCGAGGAGTAAAGGTTGATGCCTTGTCCTTAAACCTTTTTCATAGTTAATGAGCATTGCGTGCAAATCATTAACCGTCTTTCCCACGCAATGCATATTGAAGTTCCTAACAAAATCGTTAAGATCCTTGTTAAGGGACCTATTAATTAAGTTAATCGCCATATCATTGTCATAGGGTGTCGCAAGTGCAATGAGTTGTTCCATGTAACCTCTCATTTCCAAATAGTGTGCACTTACGGATTTCCTAGGGGATTGCTTACAACTATGCAAAGCATCTACTAAATTGCAGGTCTCCACAGCTTGAAGCTTCTCAAACATTCCCTTGAGTTCTTCAAGCATGCGCATGGGAGGATAAAGCTCAAACTTCTTTTAAAGATAAGGTGACATTTTCCCAAGCATTAAGCAAGGCACATCAGTGTACTTCTTAATTTCAATATTGTAAATAAGCCTATAGAAACTAGAAGGGGGGGTGAATAGTTTCTTAAATTTACTTGTTAAAGGTTGGTTTTAAAAAATCCTTTTTCAAAAACTTAAGCTTGAGTATTTATGTGAAACCTTCTTATACACAATATGAACAAGGTATAGTGCAATTAAGTAATAATCACAAGTATAAAGAATAATGAATGTATAATGCAACTAAACTAATAATCACAAGTATAAAGAATAATGAATGTAAAGAGATAAGGGAAGGAAAGATCAAACCAAACACCAAGGATTTATAGTGGTTCGGCAACGAAGATCACTCCTCGTTCCTACTCCACTCCTCGAGTACTCCTTACTCGAGAGTTCACGAATCAACAAGCTCCTTAAGGTGGAGAAACCGTACACAACGTCGCTTAACCAATTTCTGGCTCTAAGCTAAAAGTCGAGCCCTAATCTTAGCTAGGACCAATCTACACCAATATACTTTGAGGACTAAGTATTAACCCTAATACATATACAACTTACAAATAGACACAACTTCTTGGATCTTCACCACAATGACACAACAATGAATAAATAAGTTTGGATCTTCAATGGATCTTTGAGGTAGACACAACACTTCAAGAATGATAGTGTTCTTCTCTTTGCACTTTGAGAGGAAAAGATGAGAGGAGAAAGATTCACTTCTAAACAAGTAGTAATCAAACAAATGATCAAGGATTTGAGTGATTTAAGAAGTATGAAAGAATCTGGAAATGTATGTGCAAAAGAGGTGGATTGAAAGTCTGAGAATGTTCCACTATTTATAAGACAAACATCCAACGGCTATATCTGCCCGCGGTTCCTTATTGGAGCCCGCGGTTCCTTGTCGATAAGAAACCGCCGTAGGCTCTAAGGAACCGCCGGCGTAGAGTCTGCTCCCTTTTGTCTTTTAATGGGTTGGTTCGAATATGGGGATTAAAATATCCTGAAAGGATATTCCAAACCAAGATAGCATATGCCATTTTCAAATTTCGGATTTTCAAATAATTAATTTAATAAAACATTTTCTTAAAAAGAAAGTTTAATAATAAAACTTTGTCACACTTAATATAAAGTGAGTTTTAAGAAAATATTAAATCCTTGATCACTTAATTAGTATAATTACTTGTTTGTTCATACCTTAAGTGATAATGGTTGAAATGAAAAATACTTGAACTCAAGATGTAAAACCCGTATTTAAATTGGGAAATGTAAATACGCGGGTTATTTACTTAAACCATTTACGTAGAATTTATCGACGGAAACAAACGTGAGTAATTATATATACAAGTATAAAAAAAAATATATATATAAGAAAGTAAAAGGGCCAAAGGGCCGGTTTGTTTTAAAAAAAAGGAAAGAAAAATTTTGGGCCTAGCCCATTTAAAAAAAATAAATGGGACTTAACCCCTCATTCCTACTCATTCGAACAAAAAAAAAACTAGGGTTTCTTGAGAGAGTTGCGGCTGCCGGATTTAAGAGCAAAGGAGGAGAGTTTTGGCCATCGTTCCTTCTAATAATTCACGTATATTATTCGTCCTTATAAACCCCATAAACGGTATCATCTTCTTTATGTTTCAGTTTACGATTTCCACGAGTCTAAAATGATTTTAAGGTTTACAAACGAATCTATTTCTTTAAAAATCACATAGAGATGTCGCGTTTTGGGCTATTTCACGAGGAAACCGAGACCATTAAGGTCTCGGTGTGATGCTATTAGCTGTCGCGACCCATCAGGGGTTATGGTGGTGTTTTTCCTTGGGCCAGCCGCGAACAAAACCCACACCCGCAAGGGGGATGGTTGATTTAGGGTCGGGATTGGTGTGCATATATAAAACCGAGACCATAAGGTCTCGGTGGTCCCTTCTCTGCCCAGCCGTGACCCACACAGGGGCGGCTTAGGGCTGTGTTCAGTCGTCGCAGCCAACAAAACCCCATCGGGGGGTAAATTAATTAAGGGGGTGTTTGGCTATGTTGCAAAAGGTGGGAAATTGACCCAAACGGTGGGAGCATAATATAGATCAGTAGGTATTCTTTAAACAGGAAATTAAATTAATTAAATCCAAATTAGCGACAGATTAGCGACGCTAATTTCTGTCGCAGTTTTATAAGTGAGAGTTTTATTTTTTTATAGTCTGTAAGAACAGATTTAGCGACATTTTTAGTGACACAGAATTCTGTCACTAATTCTTGTTGACAGATTTTGTATTATATGTTAATTTGTTTAGTGCGACCGAGATGGGATATCTTGGTAGGCTCGGGACATTATTATAATAAATAAAATAAATATTCTTATATTATACCTTTTAATTAAATTGTTTTATAAATGTTTAAAATATATTTTAAATGTATTAATGTAAAATAGTTCTTTAATATTTAAAAAGGTATAATTTTATGAAATGAATTAAATTAATTGGGATTAAGAAACTTTCTATTTTAAGGGGTATGTAGTATAGTACTATTATAGCGTCGGAAATACGTTGTACCGTAACTAATAGTAGAAAGATAATACATTAAAATGAATTATTATAAGGTCAAATGTATCAGTTAATATATGTACGGAATTTCAGAAAATAAATAAATAAATGAAAGACCAATAAGAACATGAAATTAAATAAGCGAATATCAGTTACTCATTCACGTCCCTTATTCATGTAGCTCGCGTGAAATCAGAGTATACTTTCGGTCAGTTGATCTCTGTCGGTTACTGGACACGAGGTACGGATTTCCGTCCTTTCAGTAAGGACTTCCTTTCAATGCATGATTAGGATTCCCCGTCTTCAGCCAAATGTTTTTCCCCAGTATATGTTTAAGTTTATCAGTAATCATGTTAATAACTAAATAAATTGCCTGAGCATTATATACAAGCACGACCAGTTTATGTACTAGTTACGGAGGTACCGTAACCACGGCACTAGAGGCACCGGTGTCGTGACTCACATGCAGGAGAGTGATATCCTGCATCGTCCCACTCATGTTCAGGTTAGCCATTTTTATATGTATGCTTAGTGGGGCGTATGGATGCATCCTAGGCTTATATGTGTTACAAGTTATCAGGGTGAATGTGGTGTGTGCTCTACATCCTTCACATTGGAGCTGATCCCTCCACCCAGCACAGTTATTCAGAGGTCACCCCTCTATAGCATGACGAGGTCACCCCTCCAGTTATTCATGCACGGTTGTTACAGCACGTGACCTATATGAGCTCTGGCAAATAAAATACAGTAAATACATGTTTTCAGAATTAATAGTCATATTTCAGTATCAGTATATATGAACCAGGTTTCTCAGAATTTATGCAGTGTTCTACCACATGTTACATATCAGTCTTATAGCTTCATTGTTGTCTTCTATTTCATTACTTTCAGTACATTCTTATCATGCTATATCCGTCCACTGAGCGTTATGCTCAGTCGTAGTTTCCTTTCATGTTTCCATACGGCAGGTACACAGGGACGATCTTAGGACTTCTAAGAGAGTACGTGCATTTGGATGGGAGCTATCCAGACTCCTTTATTTTTTTATGCACACATTACGTTACTTTACTTTGGTTGTTTGGGCACTGTTTCGTCCTTTTTCTTTCAGTACTTAATCTTTATATGTTGAGCTTATGTTGGACTACCGATGTTTGATTCCGGTATTTCCGTATGGTCAGTTAATGTTTTAATACATTGCCTTGCATGCTTTGATGACACACCATAAATACACGTAACGATCCATTTAACCAAGTGGGGTGTTACACAAGAATTCGTTTTTCATTGTTTTCGTAAATGCTTGTTTTTACATATTGTCGTAATCAAAACAAAGTGAGACCGAAAAATGAAAGTAACGTTTTTAGGCATCATTGCATTAACAATCTCCCCCTTTTTTATTCCGACAATCCATAAACTCAATCATCTAATAAAACAATATTTTCAAAGACGAGTTTATCATTTCTCCCCCTTTTTCGAAGCAAAAAGGTTGCAAAAGTCTTTGAAGAAGAGAAGATCCGGACTTTGCAAATACTCCCCCTTGGTGCTTACTCCACCTTGCTTGGGCACCAAAGAATCGAAATATGGTGACAAGCTACATAGAAGGGTTAGTAGTAGAGAAGAGACACCTAACATGATATAGCAAAGATCACACAAAAAAATAAGAAACAAAAGATCCAAGATAAGTCATGTTAAAAGAAAACATGATAAAAGATACAAGGAAATAAATCATACAAAGATGTATGAGACACAAACACAAGCCAAAATAAAAAGCATAAATCTAATCATAGTTAAGCTAGAACCCTAAGATTTGCTTGAACTAGATGTTTTGAAGATAAGCAACCAATGCTTAGATAAAAGACAAGGTAGTGGCTTAAGGAGGTGGTGGTGGCTTGGTAGAGATCTCATAGTTATAGTAAAGAGGATGTTTGACTAATAGACTCTTGATATAATTCAACTCTTCATAGATGTGAGCCATAGCAAGATGTTGATATTGACAACATTGAAAATATGTTCCGTGATGCATGACATTATCATGTGAAGGAGGTAGAACACTAAAGGCTAGTGGTGGAAGATAAGAGGTTCCACAATCAACATTCTTAGAAGGAGAAGAGATGTGATTTTGAGTGTTCTTGGGTGAATTGGGGTTGAAATCAATTGGAGAGAATGGAGGAGAATCAAAGCTTTCATTTGGGTAATAAGACATTTTGATTTGAGAAAGAATGCAAAATGCTTAAGGTTAAATAGAGAAAGTCCAAGATAATTTTGGGGTGGTCAAAGGGTTGAAACAAAGATTCCAAAAAGTGTTGGAACAAATTTGGAGTTTCAGGAATACCCGGAAATTAGGGTACTGGGCGCGGTTCCTTACCTCAGCCGATGGTTCCTTATCATTGGGGAACCGCGGTATCAATAAAGAACCGCCCACAGTGGGTTGAGTCTGGTGATGAGGGAGGATTTTCCAATTCAACAAATCTTATTTTTCTAGTCTAACTAATCATGGGGATATGCTAAGAAGTAAAGATAGATAAAGAAAACATACAAGAGCTCACCAAACAAGGTTTAGACCAAAATACATAGATTTTTTTAATAAAATCAATGTAGGAGGTGTGTAGAACTAGACACAAGGTCATGACACAATGATCCTCCATAGTTCTCTTTTGTTCTTGCTATATTTGAGAGACCCACGCATATAAATTATGTAAGCTCATTATGAATAGCAAGAAGCTATGAAAAACGTTTTTAGATTTAATTAACAATGCAAAAACATTTCTCGACCATTTTCGAAAGAACTTTGAGAGTTTTTGAAAAATAGAAGAGAAGTTTTCCAAAAAGAGTCTATTAAACTTAAAAGCTCAATAGATAAAAGATAATAAGAATGCATAATTAATGAATATGTTCCATTAAGCCTAGACCTAGACGCAAGTAATTAAAAGGTTCTCTCTTAAGTGGCTTAGTGAAGATATCGGCTAAGTTTTCTACCGAGGGTACCTTCTCTATCGAAATGTTCCCCTTTTGAACATTATCCCTAAGAAAATGGTGGCGAATATCTATGTGCTTAGTTCGCGAATGTTGCACGAGATTGTTGCTTAGGTCTATTGCACCCTTGTTGTCGCACATGATGGGAACATTATCAAGAGAAATCCCATAATTAACAATCGCTTGCTTCATCCATAGAGCTTGTTGACAAGCTTTACCAGCACTCACATACTCGGCTTTCGTGGTGGATATAGCAAGAGCGGTTTGTTAGAGAACCAATAAGTTAAACAACAACCCATGAAGGTACAAACTCCACTAGTACTTTTCCGGTCCACATAGTCTCCCGCATGATCCGAGTCCGCGTAGAAAATGGAATCTACAACGGTCCCTTTAGGATACCATAATCCTAAATGTATAGTGCCCTTAATGTATCGGAAGATACGCTTAACCGCTTTAAGGTGAGAGGTTTTGGGAGCCTCTTGGAAGCGAGCACAAAGGCAAACGCTAAACATGATATCCCGTCGACTTGCCGTTAGGTACAACAAACTACCAATCGTACCTCTATATTTGGTGTTGTCTACCGACTCACAATCATCATCTACGGTGAGTTTAGTATCCGAGGCCATAGGGGTCTTCATTGGTCTAGAGTCTTCTAATCCAGATTTCTTTAGCATTTCTTTAACATACTTGGATTGATTGAAGAAAATACCATCGTCCATTTGTTTAATTTGGAGTCCTAAAAAGAAGTTAAGTTCTCCCATCATACTCATTTCAAACTCGTCATGCATGATTTTGGCAAAGTCATCACACAATGATTGACAAGTTGAACCAAATATAATGTTATCAACATATATTTGTACGATAATGAGGTGAGAACCTTTCCTCTTTGTAAAGAGTGTATTGTCTACCATCCCCATGGTATACTCTTGTTTTACAAGAAACGCTTTAAGTCTATCATACCAAGCTTTGGGTGCTTGTTTGAGACCATAAAGATCTTTCTTAAGCTTGTAAACATGGTCCAGTTTCTCAAAATCAATGAAGCCGGGAGGTTGAGCCACAAATACCTCCTCATTGATCAAACCGTTAAGAAATGCACTCTTTACATCCATTTTTTTAAGCTTAAAGTCTAAAGCACAAGCGTAAGCTAAGAGGACTCTAATGGCTTCTAATCTAGATATGGGTGCGTATGTCTCGTCATAATCAATACCTTCTTGTTGATTATAGCCTTGAGTTACAAGTATAGCCTCTCATCCATCAAAACTTCTTTAACATTCTTTGGTTCAATCAAGGAGACGAAACAAAAGAAGTTACTTTGATTTTGGACTTGAGATCTTAGGGTCCTTTGATTTAATTCGCCTATGACGTTATCAAGAGCATGATCCTTAGACTCCTTAATGTTTACTCCCTTTTGAACACTAAGGTCTTGAGCTCCTATGTTTCTAACATCTTTGGCATTAACTATGTCTATTTCATCTAAGTCATCATCTACCAAAGGTGGTGTCTTAGATGAAGGCGGGGTTTCATCAAATTTCACGTTAAGTGATTCTTCAATTACACCCAAGTTTCTATTGAGGACTATGTAGGCTTTGCTAGTTTGAGAATAACCTAAAAAGATACCTTCGTAAGACTTTGGGTCAAACTTTGTAAGGTAATCTTTGGTGTTGAGAATGAAGCACTTTCTTCCAAACACCCTAAAGTATTCCAATGAGGGCTTCCTACCTTTAAGAATCTCATAGGGGGTCATTCCTAGAAAAGGTCGAATAAGAATTCGGTTGAGAATGTAAGTCGATGTGTCCACGGCATTGCACCAAAATTTTTAACATCGTCCTACTCATCTCTTGGATGGTCCTATTCTTCCTTTCAACTACACCATTTGATTGTGGAGTGCGAGGAGCCGAGAAGTTATGGGTAATACCATGAGTTTCACAAAAGGCACCAAATTGCATTTCATTATCAAATTCCCTACCATGATTCGTCCTGACAGAGAAAATTGAACATCCTAGTTGATTTTGAATTCTTCGACTAAAGGTTTAGAAGTGATCGAAAGCTTCATTCTTAGACGCTAAAAATCTAGTCCAAGTGAATCTAGAGTAGTCGTTATCTATAACTAGGGTATAAAGGTTACCTTCATAACTCCGTATGGCGGAAGGTCCAAAGAGATCCATATGTAGGAGCTCTAAGGAACTGATAAGGAACCGCCCCATATATTGGAGCACCGCGTACATGGGACTGTTTTCTGAAAACCTAACATGTTTTGGTTCACTAGTTGATGCTTCATTAGTGTTATATCCTAACCCAAGTCTTTCCTTAATATGAATTTGTTTGTTTAGCATATCATCAAGAGCATTAGTACCTCTCATGAACTTTTCAAGTCTAATGGAGGTGCTCTTAAGGTTTTCATTTTCTTGTCTAAGGTTTTCACATTTTAAGCATCCTAGATCTATTTCTTTATTTTTCTCAAGCTTAGCTAATTTCTCTTTTAGCTCACTAATCTCGTTTTCAAGTTTAGTTCTAGTTTCTTTTAGCACTTTGTTCTTTTAAATAAATTTTAGACTAAGCTTATGCAAGTTATTGTATTGACCTTCTAATTCACTATCATCTTGAGAAGAACTATTATTGCTATAATACTTGGTTTCGGAAAGTACCTCTTTAGAAGTTTGAGCCATGAGACACTTCTCATCTTTGGGGTTGCCATCAACATCTTCACCGCTATCGCTCCATGAACCTCTAACGAACGCCGTGTGGTTCTTGTCGCATGAAGGCTTAGGACAATCACCGATGAAATGATTTGGATCACCACATCTAAAGCATTTCCTATCACCTTTATCATCTTTGGAAAATCGGTTTTTGGAGAAGGGTTTCTTGTCGTTGTTTGGTTGCCTCACGTATTGACCTCGTCTTTTGAAGAACTTTTTAAAGTCTCTAACCGCCAAGGCATATTACTCATCATCACTATCCGAGGAGCTTTCATGGTCACTTTGTGCCTTCTTGGCTTTGAGTGCAAGAGACTTTCTTTCACTCTTGGTTTTCACCATTTCCGAGTCCTTCAAAATTATCATCTCATGAACCTTCAAGTTACCAATGAGTTCATCGAGTGATAATTTGGCGAGATCCTTTGATTCTTCAATCGTCGTGACTTTAGCTCTCCATTTGGGATGCAACGCCCTAAGAAACTTCCTAACATTGTTCTTGCTAGAAAAACCTTCATCAAGTGCTTTTAGACTAGTAATAATAGTGTTAAAAATCTAGCAAATGCACTATCTATGGTTTCATCTTCTAAGATGAAAAATTGTTCATATTGTTGAACAAGAAGATCGATTTTACTTTCTTTGACTTGGCTATTACCTTGGTGGGTTACTAAAAGAGTATTCCAAATGTCTTTAGCGGTTTCACACATAAAAATCCTTTCGTACTCTTTCTTTGGTAAAGCATTATAAATCACCATTTTATCCTCATTATTTTTTGCAAGTTTTCTTTTAGTATCATCGTTAGCTTTATCAAAAGTAACTATCTCCTTACTTTTAGAAACTTCATTATATTGAAATGGCAAAAAATCACCATTGGTAATAACATGCCAAAGATCTAAATCTTTTGATTTCACATAAGTCTCAAACCTATTTTTCCAATAAATAAAACTATCGGTTTAAAAAAGAGGTGGTCTTTGCATGGATTGCCCTTTTAGATACTTGTTGGAATCCATAGATCGATTCAAGTTTTAAAATATAATATATTTTAAAAAGTCTTAAGCAACCACACTCGGATACCAATTGTAGAAACTAGAAGGGGGGGGGGGGGTTGAATAGTCTCTTAAATTTACTTGTTAAAGGTTGGTTTTAAAAAATCCTTTTTCAAAAACTTAAGCTTGGGTATTTATGTGAAACCTTCTTATACACAATATGAACAAGGTATAGTGCAACTAACTAATAATCACAAGTATAAAGAATAATGAATGTATATCGCAACTAAACTAATAATCACAAGTATAAAGAATAATGAATGTAAAGAGATAAGGGAAGGAAAGATCAAACCAATCACCAAGGATTTATAGTGGTTCGGCAACGAAGCTCACTCCTCGTTCCTACTCCACTCCTCGAGTACTCCTTACTTGAGAGTTCACTAATCAACAAGCTCCTTAAGGGGGAGAAACCGTACACAACGTCGCATAACCAATTTCCTACTCTAAGCTAAAAGTCGAGCCCTAATCTTAGCTAGGACCAATCTACACCAATATACTTTGAGGACTAAGTATTAACCCTAAGACATACACAAATTCCAAATAGACACAAATACTTGGATCTTCACCACAATGACACAACAATGAATAAATAAGTTTGGATCTTCAATGGATCTTTGAGGTAGACACAACACTTCAAGAATGATAGTGTTCTTCTCTTTGCACTTTGAGAGAAAAAGATGAGAGGAGAAAGATTCACTTCTAAACAAGTAGTAATCAAACAAATGATCAAGGATTTGAGTGATTTAAGAAGTATGAAAGAATCTGGAAAAGTATGTGCAAAAGAGGTGGATTAAAAGTCTGAGAATGGTCCACTATTTATAAGACAAACATCCAACGGCTATATCTACCCGTGGTTCCTTATTGGAGGTCGCGGTTCCTTATCGATAAGGAACCGCCAGCGTAGAGTCCGCTCCCTTTTGTCTTTTACTGGGTTGGTTCGAATCTGGGGAATAAAATATCCTAAAAGGATATTCCAAACCAAGATAGAATATGCCATTTTCAAATTTCAAATTTTTAAATAATTAATTTAATAAAACATTTTCTTGAAAATAAAGTTTAATAATAAAACTTTGTCACACTTAATAAAAAGTGAGTTTTAAGAAAAGATTAAATCCTTTATCACTTAATTAGTATAATAACTTGTTTGTTCATATCTTAAGTGATAATGGTTGAAATGAAAAATACTTGAACTCAAGAATTCATTTTTCATTATTGTCGTAATCAAAACAAAGTGAGACCGAAAAATGCAAGTAACGTTTTTAGTCATCATTGCATTAACAAAGCCTTTCGGCCTCAGAAGCCCCTTCATCAAGGTCAGTCGGTACGCCCGTGGACAAGTAATCAATAGTACCCGCTACTCTCAAGACAATTCTCAATGAGCGATACCAATCATTGAAGTTTAGGCCAGTAATTTCTGGATGATCAAAAAACGTTTTGAACACCGTACTTAAAGCGTTGTTGTCCGATTGAGCCATTTCTAAAGAAATAAGTTCAAATATTAGTATTTTCGATAATACTTTCAAGAAAATAAAATTATCCCGATATATTAACTATAGTATTTTCCTTGAAACTAGAACATATATTGACATAGATCCATTACATTAGTTGATCTGCTAGTAATGAATGCATTCAACATAGTGACTCGTTGGATAATTCAATTGACAAACATAGTGACTCGTTGAATAATTCAAAAGAACGTTTTGCATTGTAAACATGTTTCATCCCCTCTGGATGCCTTAAGTTTTCAGATCTCACTAAGTAACTTAATTAAGTCGTCTAATCTAAAGAACGTAAAACCGTCATGCGAATTCTCATTGAATGAAAGCTTTCTTTCCATCACAATAACGTCCAAAAATCTCATATGAAAACGATGTAACTTCAAGTTTTCGTCAATGGCATTCGACTTAAATTTAAAGGATATAAATTTGATGTCAAAATCAATGTATGGAGAAGCAAGCATACATCTCTATAGCATATGTTTAATAAAACATTTAGTAAACTTTTTTGGCGAGACTAAAGATACATAAATTATTGTTGAGGTATTGGTTAAACCAATCAAAGAATTACCCATAACTATTCAAAACGTACTTTTTCTAGAACTCCGCTAAAGCACAAAGCAATGACCATAGTCATTGTGTTTTGGATGTGAATTCGCGGTAAATCAACCTTAAAGTAATTGTGCAAATATAATCGTAGGCAATTCTAATTTGACGCACAGGCATGCCAAGAATTCAGTCAGCGACTGTTGGAAATACGTTTTACGTATTAGAAAGGATCGGTCACTCCAACAATAGTATAAGTAATAGCTCGTAGTTTAGTTTTACTTTATTATCCAAACTAGCCCAAGCCGAGCCCACAACTTGTGTGAGGCCGGTGGCCCAATGTAAGCCCAAGCCCATCTCATGGGCTTGGGTATATAAACCTTCTCCTTAGTTGGAGAGGGTGGTGGTTCACGTAATTTACACATAGTTAAAGGTGTTTTCTTTCACTTTCTCTCTCTAAAAGTGTGTGTATTCTCACCATATTTCTATCTCTTTCTCTCTCTAGATTAAGCATAGATTTACAATATCGTACAAATGGTATCAGAGCTAACTTCAGATGTGACGAGGCGACCAACATTTACCGACAAGAACCATGTGATCTTATCATATGATGTTCTCATCAATCAGGTCCAACCTTGTCAATTTATTCTAATATGGTGAATATGTGATCATTTTACTATTCGGTATCATATCTCAACATTTGGTATCATGAAGATAAAATGGACTTACATTTTTCTTCCCAAAAACTTTGTTAAAACTTCATTAAATCAATTGATATTAAAAACATCGACTAGGTTAATATTTTTAATATGGGGGAGAAAATGTGATTTAATATGGGAAATTATTAATCAAAAATGGTTTGACTTAACGTGATAACTCATCCCGACATGTGCGAAATATTTTCGAATATCGTGACATATGTTAAGGGGGAGCAAAACGGATTTGCACATCAAAATGAATTTTCATGGTGATTTATACTTACCCTTAACCCATTTATTTCACGACGATGAAGATTGTGGTGACATAAGGATGGTAGGATAGGTTAAGTCCAATGATTCCTTCTAAACCGGATGAATCTTCCCAAGGACATTCCATAGCTAGAAATAGTAGTCCTTAGGAAAGATGGAGAAAGATTGTGAACGTAGCTGAATGCCGACCAAGTACTTAAGTTAGCACTGGAACAATCACAACAAGGTGCTAGTTATGACGTATTGGTAAGCATTGAAGGGTTGAAGAATGAAAAAGAATTGTAAAGATAAAGGGTCTAAAGAAAGAAGCCCTCCTTACAACCTTAGGCAGAAACTGGGTCAACACATATGCTATTGAGATCATTTTTAAGGATGTTTGATATTAAAGATAGACATCATGGACCCAGTGATGTAATGCACAACCCATCCCAGCTAACTCAGATATCTCTCAAAAGGTATTTGTTTTAATCACACGGAGACAACGCATTATCTATCTATTTATTCACTCTGAATATAATGATATTGAAATGGTGGCACTCCTCTCCAGCCTCCGATCACTAAAAATTCAAAATGCACGATCGATTCTAGAGCCATTTGAGATCATCAAATATATCATTAGGACACACTATCATAATTCCTTATTTCTTCACACATTGTGAAAAGTAAGAAAGATCTTAAGAGTCCTACGCAAAATTTTCATGATCTTGCCTGAACATTCGAGTAATACGCAAGTATTTACAAATGAAGATGGAAATCCTTCTTGAGCGAATATCAAAAAGCTCATGGTAGGTGACTTGTGCGATTCTTTATGAATCAAGCTTGTGATAACTGGAAAGCAACATTGGTTTAATTCTTAACTGAACTTAAACACGTTCGAGACCTCTACACAATATCTCAGTGATCTTGCCAGAATACTCAGAGTGACACTGTATAGTGTTCACAGTGATGAGTAAAAATCCTTCTAGTGTTAACATCAAACAACACTTGGTAGGTAACTTGCAAGATTCTATATGAATCAAGCTCGTGACAAATGGAAAGCAACGATGGTGCGATTCTTTAGTGAATCAAACTTGTTCCAGGAATCAGAATTGACGACTTCAATCATGCGGATAACTTTATCCAAATGATTCACTCTTTACGTTCGCGGTCAGCTTTGGACGGTCGAGTAAAGAGAACGGGTTTACCCGCAAAATCTTGTCAAGGAGATTTTTAATTAAATCTACCTGCCACAAGTACGATATTTAATATCGTCCAACGGTCTTCACCAACCGAAGGTAAAATGCTACCGAATTAGAACGAAATGTTCAAAGCCATTTCGTTCGTGTCTACTTATGTTACGGCATTTGAAGACGGTGGCGTTGCGGAATCCGAGAAGAAGTCATCCCCACATGCTTATACTTTATGCACTTAATACTTCATCTAATTAAAGAAATCCTAAAAGTCAAGTCTTCCGCTGTATCAAACTCTGAAGCTTTCAAGAATTACGAAGGTATAAGTATGCGGGACATGAAGTCACGAAGAGGCGAAGATCACAAGTGATGGATGCACAAGATCAAGGCAAGAGATTAATGCCAAAGATTGATATCAAATATCACATCAGCATGTTCACCAGAAAAGAAAAAGAAAAGAAAGACGGAGACTATGAGCTCAAGACAAGCATAGTATGCTAGGTTTATTCTATTATTGTAACTTGGGTAACGCCCTTGTTTGGAGTGATCTCCCTTAGGGGGAGATTGTTGGAAATACGTTTTACGTATTAGAAAGGATCAGTCACTCCAATAATAGTCGAAGTAATAGCTCGTAGTTTAGTTTTACTTTATTATCCAAACTAGCCCAAGCCGAGCCCACAACTTGTGTGAGGCCGGCGGCCCAATGTAAGCCCAAGCCCATCTCATGGGCTTGGGTATATAAACCCTCTCCTTAGTTGGAGAGGGTGGTGGTTCATATAATTTACACATAGTTAAAGGTGTTTTCTTTCACTTTCTCTCTCTAAAAGTGTGTGTGTTCTCCCCATCTTTCTATCTCTTTCTCTCTCTAGATTAAGCATAGATTTATAATATCGTACAACGACAATGGCATAACCTCCTTCTTTAGCCGGGTATATGACCAACAACGCGTTATACCCATTTTATAGTTTGTCAAATTGAGTAGGCCTTTCTAATTATTATTGCAAATTACAAATCAACACATTTTAATGTAATTTAGATCTCAAAATAATTTTGTGTTTTAATATGATTTAGTTCATATTATTTTTCTTTAAAAATTTACCCTTTTTTTTCAACAATTCATGCAATTTAAATAAACAAATAGGCAAACAAAAAAACTAAATCATAAACACATAATAACAGTTTATCTGTGCAATAAATAAATCAAATAGCCACATGCAAACAATTTTATTCAATAAGTTTAAAATCTAGGGTTTTTAATGTTCATAAAAAGTCTTCCCTAATTCTAGATTTATTGAATCAAAAAACGAGTAGCAACTACGTAACAATTACCGCTTACAATTTAATGATCCATGAAAACATGCATGTTCATCATGGATCCACCCACATAACTTAACAGTTAAATCTCTACAAATCGTAACCATAATCTACATGAAATAACAATTAATCATGAAAACTTATCTAAAGATTATCCAACATGCAATTTTAAGGTTTCAAATTTTTTTATAAAACGTCTTAAAAAAACGTTTGAAACAAAACCCTAAAAATTTTTAGAACCCAAAAACATGTAGTTTTAACTCAAAACAATTATTAGTTAAAAAACTTTAGATTTCGATAATTATAACATGTTAAAATGGCTCTCGATGCCACTGATGGTTTATAAAGTTCATAACATTTATTAAAACATGAACAAAGATCAAAGCACGTAATAGCGGAAGCGATTTAACAAGATCATAATAACACAATTATAATTAATCAAATTAGGGTTATGTACCTTTTAGCTAATTCGATTCCACAAGATAAGAACGAATCACCAATTAGCGTTTATGACAGATCAATGATTAACCCCTTACAGTTTTGTTAATCGATCCAAGATATTATCTAAAGTAAGATTATATTACGTTCTTGTTCAGACGTATGATAACGAGTTAACCGTAATACTAGTACGTATAAAATGAGTTTAAACATTTAGTGGAAAATCAATCCAACAACCCTAGAGAGGGGCTAGGACTTGATTCAAGAAACCAACACAAAATTAAGAGGAAACCTAAAAAGGTGTATGCTTTGTGTTGATCGCAGGAAAGAGAGAGAGAAAAAGAATGAGTGAAAATTTATGAAGGCTTTGGGGTGTTTATATAGGCCTAGAAAACTTGTAGCCGAAGATAAACGCAAATAAGGCAGGAAATCTTTCTCCCCTTGCTCTAGCCGACGGTCGAAACACCCCCACAGGGGTATTCTGGACTTTTTCTTTTCTCTTCTAGTATACTCCACATTAGTCGTTTAGTCCTTAACTCTTAGACTTAACGACGGTTAAATATTTACAGCCCAATTTAATTAATAAACATATAAATATATTTATTAATAAAATTAACTCTTTACGTATTGTGTGCAATCCCGTAATTCCAAGTTCGATCCTAACACACGACTATTAAATTTCCGTCTATAAACTTTCACATAAGTCCTATGCTTCCACAAGTGCTTCGACTGCCAATCCATAGGGTTAAAACTAAAACATTAAACATACCAAGTTACTAAGTTAGTTCTTCTGGTTAGTTAACATATATTATTACGTCCTAAAATTTAACATCCCCTTAATCTGATAACCCATACAAGTTTTATCATGCTCAGTTTTTTCACAAGGTCACATTGCTGATCTGTATCCAATCCTTTAGAAAGGATATCTACGATTTTATTTGCATATCCTACTTTCTCAATTTTCACAACATCATTCAAGATTTTTTCTCTTACAAAATGTAAGTCAATTTCTAAGTGTTTGGGTCTTTCATAAAGAATAGGATTGACAGCTATCTTAATAGCTGAATTGATATCATAGTAAAGTGTTACATGTAAATTATTTTCACATTGTAAGTCTTTTAAGATTTTAAGAATCCAAATCACTTCACTAGTTATAAAAGCAAGAGCTCTATACTATGCCTCTGTTGATGATTTTTAGAGAGTATTTTGCTTTTTACTCTTCCAAGAGACAAGATTATCATTTATAAAAACACAATATCCAGATATAGATTTTCTAGTAACAACACATTTAGCCTAGTCGGCATCAGAATAAGCTTTAAGAAACATATCAGAGGTCCTCTTAAAGTGAATGCCGAAACCTGGAGAGATCATAAGATATCTTAATATTTTAAAGGCAATTTTGAGATGAGAGTTCAAAGGAGAATGCTTGAACTGACTTAAGCAATGCACAATATAAGAAATATCAGGTCTGTTGTTAGTCAAGTAGATAAGCTTACCCATAAGCTTTTGATAATCAACAACATTCTTCGTAGGCTTAATTGATATAGAAAGTTTAGACTAGGGTTGTAATCGAGCCGAGACGAGCTCAAGCTTAGTAGGGCTTGAGCTTGGCTTGATACTAAAATTGTAGGCTTGAGCTTGGCGTGATAGTTTGTCAAGCTTTACTAATCTAGGCTTGAGCTTGGCTTGATAAAGCTTGATAAAAGCTTGAGCTTGACTTGAAAAGCTTGAATGTGTATAAATTTAATTTTTTTTATAATAAAACTCATCAATAAACATATGTGTGAAATAAAAAAACAAAAATCATTACTTAAAACAAATTTGATTTATCTAATATTAATAAAACCATTAACAAAATTATCGTACAGTCTTGGTTTCAAAATATGTTTCGCACTCCAATAAGATTAAGGTTCCAAAAACCATTGCATGATGTGAATGCGAGCACAATTTAGACACGTTGCGTTTAGTATTAAGAAGAGTACAAAAAATATTTATACACATATTGTATTCCACCAAGTACCGAGTAAATGAAATAATTAAATTTACAAAAATAAAGAATCATTTAAAATACAAAGAACTAAAATAGAAATGTAATCCGAGTTAAAAATCCTTCTAAAATATATTATTTATTTATGAAGTTAGCCCTTAAAATTAGGTTAATACTCAAATTAACAATTAGTTGCTTATATAAATTCAGTATAAAAACATATTTTTGATAGATCTTGAAAAAGCTTGATAAGTACTCGAGCCGAGCTATCAAAAGCTTTAGCTTGAGCTTTATATAGTTTCGAGCTATTTTTTGGGCTTGAGCTTGGGTTTGAGCTTGATAAAAGCTTGGCTTGATCGAGCCAAGCTCGAGCTCGAGCTCGAGTTGCTTGATAAAAGCTTAGCTTGATTACACCCCTAGTTTAGACCACAAAAGAGTCTTAGCAGGTTTACAAGCAAGCATACCATACTCAGATAGCAAATCAAACACATACTTTCTCTGATTTAAACAAATACCATATTCAATGTCAACAACTTCAATTCCCAAACAATATTTAAACTTTCCCAATTCCTTAATCATGAACTTGGTTCTCAAAAAAACTTTGAACTTATCAATTTCAACAACATTGTTATCAGTGATGATAATATCATCAACATACACAAGTAAAGCAAGAAAGACATCACCATTAGACTTGGTATAAAGAGAGTAATCAGATTTGCATTCGCAAAAACCATTTTCATTAAGACTAGAGGTGAGTTTAGCATTCCGCTGCCTAGGTGCCTGTTTAAGGACATATAGAGACTTTATAATCCCGCAAACCATGTACTCACCTCCAAAATAGTATCCTCGAGGTGGTTTCATATACACAGTCTCATTAAGGAAAAAAGTATTGTTAATGTCAAGTTGAAACACAGGCCAAGACTGTATGATGAGAAAATTAAGAAGACACCTAATGGTATCCATTTTAACAGCAGGAGCAAAGGTTTCCTTATAGTCAATGACCCTCTTTTGGGCAAAGCCCTGAGCAACAACCCTAGCCTTGTATCTTTCGATCTCACCACTAGACTTAAACTTTAATTTCCAAATCCATTTTCAACCAAAGGCTTTTGTACCTTTACGAATCTCAACAATCTCCTAAGTATCATTCTCAAGTAAAGCAACAAGTTCAACATTCATGGCATCAACCCAAAGGAGAGTTAGAGATGCTTCAAAGAAACTTTTAGGTTCATTGTTCTTGTTAAGTTGGGTGACAAAGCACAAGTTATCCTGACTAAGCTTAGAATATCCCAAAAAAATTTCAAGACCATACTTAACCTTAGAGTTAACAATAAAATCATTATAGTTTTTTGAAGGGGTGTCATTTGGTTCGGTTTTCGGGTTGTTCGGTTTATTCGGTTTGGGTTATTCGGTTAATTTGTTTTCCTGGGTCAACCCAAAAAACGAACCGAACTAGATTTCAACCGAACCGAACCGAACCAAAAACCAAATTTGAATTCGGTGGTTTTTTTTACCCGAATTATCCGAATTTTTCTAAAAAAATATGTAATTATATAGATATTTAGCGAAAAAATATTTCAAGTATAAAAATTATTTTTTTATTAAGTTTATATTTTAATAAATAATTTATATATATTAGGATTAACTTAAATTTAATAACTACTTTAAATATATATATATATATATATATATATATATATATATATATATATATATATATATATATATATATATATATATATATATATATATATATATATATATATATATATATATATATATATATTTGTATAATTTCGGTTTTCGGTTCGGTTCTCAGGTCCGATTTCTAAACCCATATCCAACCCGAAAACCATATTTTTAGTTCGATTCGATTCGGTTATGACTCAAAACCCGTATTCTATTTTCAGTTCGGTTCTAGTACGGGTTCGGTTCTGTTCGGTTTTCGGTTTTTGTGGGTCAAACCCAAATTATGGACACCCCTAGTTTTCTTGGAAAAACAGAAGTTCTAGAATATCTTCTTAAGTTTTGAGTTCCTTGAGCTGAGGTATTTGGATTTTGATCCAAATTTCCTTCAAACATATTGTTGTCATTAAGGGTGACAGCCTCCTAACCAACCCAACATTAATGTTTTCACTGTTATGAGCATCATCCCCAATGATTGGGGAGTCAACAGAGTTCACATTGTCCCCATGGTTAGAAAAGTGACCACTTTCACTTTGTGACTCATGGTCACTATTATAATTTGGTTTTACTCTCTCATCATTAGGAAGCTCAGAGTCATCTAAATCAAAAAAGTTTAACATGTTTTTTTTCTTGACTTACACTAGACATATTTAAATTATCATGATTGTTTACTCACAAAAACTAACATCTCTTGAAACCAATAACTGATGTCTATCAAGACTAAAAAAGCCAGTAACCCTTTTGAGAATTAAAGCAACCCATCATAACACAATTCTTAGATCTATTAGATAGTTTATCATGACTATTTAAGATAGTAGCAAAACATAAACTGTAACACCCCATTTTGATAAGTGGAATATCACAGGATAATTATGGCGTGTCATCAAAGCATGCAAGGTAATATGTACAAACATACATGACCAAAAGGGAAAACCGGAATCAGACATCGGTTCTCATACATAAGCCCAAAACATAAATGAAATAAATGAAATAGGAAGGACAAAAGAAGTGTACAAGCAAGCATAAGTATATGAGGCAAAAGGAGAAGAAGTCTAAGGCATCTTCCATCCTATGCACGTGCTCCAAATGCTCAAGCCTGTCCTTGGGTACCTGCCGTTTTGGACATGGAAAGGAAAATATACGGCTGAGCAATACGCTCAGTGAACGGATATATGACAATGAAATGAATAGCATAAACATAAGTAATGTGAACTGGAAGTATGAAATGATAGTGCAGCGGAATAATGTAAGTCCTGGAAAACCTAGTTAAAGCTTATAAGACTGGTTTTAAATTTCTGAAAAGACTTATGTTTATTTTATACTAAAAACTGTATTTTAAATATGCCCGGAGCCCATATAGATCATGTTACATCAACGTGCATGAATACTTAAAGAGGTGACCTCATCATGCCATTAGAGGGGTTGCCTCTAGTTAATATAGTATGAGTCGAGGGATCAGCTCCTGTAACGGATGCAAGGCACACACCGTAGTTACCATTTAGTCTTGTTAAACTTGTCCAAGGATGCACCCATTCGCCCCACATGATAATAATAACATAGGCCAAAATACTGTAAAGGGACGTTGTGAGCAATCACTCTCACCGCAGAAGAGTCATAACACCGGTGCCTCCAGCGCTATGGTTATGGAACCCCTGTAACTAGGTGAAACTAGCATGCATGTATATAGCTAAGGCAATCTAAAATAATCATACATATACTGATGTGTTTAAGACACTTAAACTACTAGGTAAAACAGATGGCTGCAAACAGGGAAATCCTAAGTATAGGAAAGAATGTCCTTGCTGAAGGACGGAATATCTGTACCTTGTTCCCAGTAAATGAAGACGAAAACGAATGTAGAAGATCACTCTGATTTCACAATAGCTACATAATGAAGGGACATGAATAAGTGTCGGTTCTACTTATACATACTTGTTATTTATTGACGTGTTCATATTTATTATACTTGTTCTTGTCTTGTCTTATTATTTCATGTTTAATCATGTATTTCTTATAGTTTCATGTGTTTTAGATTCATGTAATTTATGTTTTATGTGTTACAGTACTTGTGATAACATAATGAGTAACTTTTTAAAAATAACAGGTTTCTATATATAGTAAGTTTCCAAAAATAGAAAGTTTTCATATTTAGCATGTTTCTATAAATAGCATGTTACCATATTTAATATGTTTCCATAATTATCATGTTGCCATAATTAATATAATTCCATATTTACATGTTTCTATAAATAATATAATACCTTAAATAATAATAGGCTTATTAAATAATAACAATGACATAACATATAGTTTTAATAAGCTTATAATATGTCTTGTATAATTATATCGTAAAGTTTAATAATGACTAAATAATTAGTCTAAACTTATAATTATTAATCAATAATAATATTACATGATATCATAAGTATTTATTAATTAATAATAATTCATGATTAAATAATTGAACTTTACCTTAAAAGGATATAAATTAATTAAACTAAATTTTAATTAATTCATTGCACAAGAATAATTAAATTAATAATCATTTAATCATAAGTTTTATTTAAAATAAAATGAACATAATTTAACCATGATTTTATTTAAATAATTTATATCCTAAGTCGTAAATAATAATTAATTTAATTAACATGCTTTAATTAACTAATTAAATAAAATAAAAATACATGATTTTATACCCTTATCCAAACGCCCCCTTAACTGACCTTAAATCGCGAACCAAACATCCCCTGGCTGTGGCTTTATTGCTACCGACAGCAGCAGGTTCCCACTGGTTGTAGCCGGTTCCTGCTGCTGCCCTGACTTTACCCACTGTCTTAGTAAACTACCCTTTGTCGTGTCTTGATTAACCACCGAGACCCTAGGGTCTCGGTTCCCACTGATTTAAACCGAACCCCCCTGTTTGGGGGTTTTGGGGTTGCCACTATATGAACAAAACCAAGCCAACACCAATTAAGGGTTGTGGCTGGTGGAAGAATATCACCACCGAGACCATAGGGTCTCGGTTTGTGTGTTAGTCGTGCCTAAACCAACCCCCAAACGATCTCCTCCTTTTATATAACTTGTTTTTAACATGTTTCAAAGATTTAGGATTCTTGTAACTTAAATATAAAAAAACAAACGAATTGATGATTACCTCTTTTTGCGTTAGGGAATAGTAATACATACACGACACAAATCTTGTTTTTCTTGATCAAAACTTACGACCTTCTTGATTCTTGGGGATCTTAGCGATGACAGAAAAAGAAAACACAGGAGAAACGATCGTTGTGTTTTATTTAGGTTTTATGGATGGTGTTGTCTAAAAATAAAACATATACTCTCCCGTCCTTTTTCTTTTTAGTCGGCCTAGACTATGCAATGGGCTTTAGCCCATCTCTTCCCTTCTTTGGACGCAGCCCAAACATCACACCCTATATTGTTTTTAACTTTCGTGCTTAACTAAATACACACGCGTGTTCGTTAAATTAAATGTCGTGAACTATTTTCTTGAATTGTTTTATACATATTATACGTAAATACATATCGTATACGTAATTACTTGTACTTAATTAATATACGTAATAG
The DNA here is from genome assembly GCA_025667525.1 of Glebionis coronaria. Taxonomy (NCBI): domain Eukaryota; kingdom Viridiplantae; phylum Streptophyta; class Magnoliopsida; order Asterales; family Asteraceae; genus Glebionis; species Glebionis coronaria. Next base: position 521,642,297 of record CM046882.1, read on the forward strand.
TCGTGCTAAATGTTCGTATCGCGTGTCGTATATTAATTAATAAGAATGTTTTAATTTATACGTGATTTCATGCATTTAGTGTTCTAGGGATTTTAAAGCGGGTTTTACATAAACAACCAAACATTATGATAAGAGAGAGATTAGGACAAGTATTATATATCATTTCATAAGGAGATTTTCTATTTAACACAAAAGAAGGCAATCTGTTAATAAAAAGAGGCAGCTAGAATGCTTTCGGACCAAAATTTCAAAAGATTCCCCCCCCCCCCCTTCCTAAAACATAAGACACCTGGCAACATTCAAAAGTTATCTATGTTTTCTTATAGCAACCTTATTTTGTTGTGGAGTATAGGCACAAGATGTTTGGTTTAGTATCCTTCTATTATTACAAAACTTATTTAAGGGTTGATTAACAAATTCAGTCCCATTGTCACTTCTAAATATTTTAATGGTTCTTTTAAACGAATTTTTGATCATGTTATAAAAGGTATCAATGAAAGTAACAACTTCATATTTAGACATAATGAGATACACCCAGACAACTCTAGTATAATCATCCATAACAGTCAAAAAATATCTTAGGTCCCAACAAATCAAGGTCAACAATATCACCAAACATTTTAGTCTTATGATCACTTAAAGAAAAAGGTTTCCTAGTCTGCTTAGCTCTTTGGCACACTTCACAATAATCACACTTATCATTTTTGTTAAAATTTTTAGAGCTTTTTAAAACATCTAAGGCAGAATCTGCAGGATTGCCAAGCTTGCAGTGCCAATCATAGTAAGATAGGAAACAAGTAGTGACAGTTTTACTATTGTTACACTTAATACCTTTAGTATCTAAATAGTATAAACCACTATATTGATTACCAGTCCCTAGAACATTTCTCAAAATCAAATCCTGATTAAAAAACAAGCACTTATCTCATCAAAGATAACAAATATCTTATTATCATTAGCAAGTTTATGCTTAGAGATCAAATTAACACAGTACTCAGGTATGACCAAAACATCAAACAAAACCAACTTTAGGTTTCCAATTTAGATATAAAAGCTTTAGTCCCATTAGGATAAGCAAATTTGATATTAAGATGAGATATGCCTTAAACATTATCCAATTCCTTTTCATTATTGGTTAGCCCCTGAGTCAATAAACTTCCCATTGTGAGTCCATTTAGACTAAATATTGGTGTTTGAACAAAAAGTTTTGAAAATTATAATTGAAAATATTGCTAAAGTTAAATGAAGTACCTGCCATATTGGCTTGCAAATTTCTTTCAGAACCATTGTTTTCTCTAATGAGAGAGAGCAGAGTGGCAAGTTGTTCATCAGAAAAACCAAAGTTGAAGGTGGTGCCCGTAGAATTGTTAGAAACATTTATTCCTTTAAAATTTTGACTAGGTTTTTACTTCCTAAAATCATTTGGATACCTAATAATTTTAAACCACCTATCAATAGTATGTCCATTATACCTACAATTTTCATACACCAACTCAGAATTCCCAGTGGGTCTAAATGTGTTAGGTCTAGGGGTATTACTAGTATTAGGTCTAGAGTTACCAGAGTTAGCTCTGGTTTCTTTGAGAATTGTTTCTTATATAAGAAAGTAGTTGTCTCAGTCCTTTGAGAGGATCCAGACATAGTTCCAGATGCAACTCTGTGAGATTCCTCACTAGATATGACAACATAAGCACCTTTAACATTTAGCAAAATCTCTCTAAAGAGAATAAAGATCTAATAGTCATATAAGAGTCATCAAGACCCATCAAAAGTTTCGTCAATTTCAACAACTTGTTATGATTCTTAAAATCATTAGTAGCAGCAGTGCATATACAGTTAGGTAACTCGACCATAGCATAAATTGCTTCCACATAGCATTCAATCCATGATAATAATCAAATAAATTAGAAATATTTTACTTTAGAGTGTTAATCTTACGGTGAAGATTAAATATAACAGACCCATCAACTTTATGATCAGTTTCTCTTAAATCATTCCAAACATGTTTATCCTTTTTTGAAAAAAAAATTCCAAGAAAAAGTACTTCAGATATAGGGTTAAGAATCCAAACCCAACACCATAGCATTGACCATGTCCTATTGTTTTCCTAAAATGTCATTAGTAATGGACCTTTTATAAATTCCATCAAGAAAACCAATTTTGTTTTTTCCTCTAAAGCAAGTAACATAACATTAGACAAAACTTGGTAGTTTTAAGTCCCTTTAAGTTTTACAGATATAACAATTAAGGTCGCAAAGTCATTTGAGTGAAGATGTAAAGGGTCACTGATATCAAGTTTACTAATCACGGTCACTGAATCACCCCAACGTGTTCAGTACCTGAGTTACCATTTACAAACATGGTGAAGCTTAAAATAAAACACAAACAATAGAAAGAAAAAACTTAATCAGTGCCAATAAAGTTCCGAGGCTTCTCCAAACCACTCAAGGGTAACAGGTCAAGGGCAAGGAAAATATTAAGGATCCAGATAGCCAACGATAAAGAGAAAGTAAATAAAAAAATATATAGATAATCAAATAAGGCACAACAAAATGAAAGAAAGATAGAAGAGAGGTGTTATAGTACACGCAACAAAGCACAATCGATCTGTTTCTCCTAGATTAACTTCGTCTAAGAAGAAACATACCCGCCAAAACCAAACCCTAATTTATAAAAAATTGGGCAAACCAAGAAAACCAACAGATCTATACAATAGATCTTATAAATCAACCTTGCACCTAACCAAGGTTAGGAAACAAGATATTATAGAAACCTTAAAAAAATTAGAAACCCAATTTTTTCCACAAAATATGAAAAAGATATGTATAAAACTTATAGATCTGACTATCTCAATAACATATCTACCAAAAAAAAGATATCAATTTCAAAAAACCCTCAAATTTTAAGAAACCCTAAATAATTTTTTCTATGATTTCAGAGCAACCAGGCTCTGATACCATGTAAAAAAATATTATTCAAACAGTTTTATTGAAGTTTATAAACAAGAAACTTAAAACCTTTATTAAATCAAGATTAACTACAAAAACAGAAACCAAAAGATCACCCCAGGTACATTGTTGTGATCCTATTATCTAACTTGATAATAGTTTTAGAAAATCGACCTCGGTTACATGTTTAAATAAAAAAGAGTATCGAAACAAAAGACACACAGATAGGTTAGGCTTATAACACTAGAGGATAGTCGTTACACACTTGGGCTGTCTCGTAGGCTTGAACAGCCTTTGGTAACTTGACAACATAAGTCCTTTGCTTCCACAAGTTCTTCCACTGCCAGTCCATAGAGTTAAAACTGAAACATTAAACATACCAAGTTAGTCCTTTTTGTTAGAATAGGTTAACAGATGAGGTCCTAAAATTTAAAAATAATATATAAGCTTATAGAGATACACACGTTATACGTAAGAACGATAACTAATTAATAGATAGTATGATATACTAATCAAATGTTAAACTTTAAAGACTTAAAAGAAAACAGATAAAAAGGAAAGATAAAAAAACAAATATTGTATTCAGTTTAGGACGCACGTATACGACATCGTTTTAGAACGACATAAAAAATGCCCAACAAGAAATAAAATAACCGGCTCAAGCTTAAAAGCTTTTAAACTAATATTTTTGTTTATAAAATGCACTCACGAATAATATGACATAAAAAATAAAACTCACATAAAAAACGACCCAACAAGAAATAAAATGACAGACTCGAACCCATAAGCTTTTAAGCTAATTATTTTTCTAATAAAACACGCCCCAAAACTGTGAGACAAGTTACGAAATTATCTTCAAACTTTTAGGTATTAACCACCTTTTTATAAACAAACTTTATTTATCAAAATATAACATATATCTATCAATTCGTTCATTAGAAAATGCGTCTAGAAAAGTGGTCGCATTGCAAACAAAACAAAATATTGCAATACTTTTTAGATACGTATAGTCTTATAAGAAATAACGAAACTTAACATATATGTATTTCTTTTTTTGAAAATCTTTCAAAACGCACCGTTAAATTACCTAATAACGATAACATAAATCGTTTGGGTCAAAGACATCTTTTGAAAATACAAATTTTATAAATATGAATTCTTTGATAAAAGAATATATCAACGGGAGAAGTCTCGATTTCGAACAAAACGTGTCCATTGTTGATACGCTTTTGAAATACGTAAGATTTTGTTTAAACCGTCGACGATTAATAGGCAAATGAGTTGTACTATCATTTCACAACCAGACGAGACCACTCAGTTGGACCAATTTAGCTAAACATGTCAAAAAAATCTCAAGCAAAAACACGCGAGCCGTAGTTCCACTTGTTATCGTGAATTTGAATTATAAAGCACTTTGCTCATTTGGTCAAGGGTTGGTTGTAGGATTTGATCCCCATAATGGGCCAAGTCCTCGGACATGGGCTTGTAAAAGTTGTTCAAACTTTAGATCGGTCGATTCTATTAATATTGGAAAAGTATCATATAAAATTGTGTTTTAAGTCTTGGTATCAAGTACAGAATCACATTGTTCTAATTGAGAATTGAATCCAACTATTGGTTAATAAGTCATTTACGTACTTTTAGTCCAACCTCATATATAACAGGATTGTGCGAGAATGCTTAGAACATGGTGATAGATATGTCGTGTATAAATTATGAGATAGTTGCCGTTTTTCTTACCTAAACAAATTTCATATTAATAGGTGAAGAGTAAATTACTTTATTATAAATAGCCCATCAAACTTTCTAATTTAACATTGGGTTAAAGCTATAAATTATCAACGAACTTTATTTTTTTTTTCAATATTACAAATAGAGAAGATAAAATACTTATATAGCTATTCAAGTTTATTATCTTTTCTAAAATTACAAACGTTTTAAAAAATGACATATAACAACCGGTTTTCAAGTACAATAAACCTACATGTCACTTTTTTTACCGGTTACTTTAAATATTAAATTATATTTTTTTCATGTCACTCTCATTTTCTTTTTTTATATCCACCTCATCCAACACATCTTCACCCTATCCACTTCAAAAAAATCAAACAACCTGAAACCTAAATTTTGTATCATGTACTTTACCAATCTCGTGATGGTCTTCCGTTCAAATAAAAAAATAAAGAAAAAACAATTTAATCTATATTTCATCTACATGTAGCTAAAAGTTTACTTGTTAAAATAGACGAGAAGTAAAGAGAGCAACAACCATTTGTCGCCTGCTACAACCGGCCGCCACCCACAACAAACAGCCGTTGCCACAATACCCAGCCATCATCCATAACAACCACCGAAAAAACAAACCAATCACGCGTGATATAATATTTTGTTCTTGACGATGTGGATGACCTTAAACAGCTAGATTCACTAGCTGGATCACATGATTGGAATATGGAAGGATCGGGGGTAATACCTCGGTATTTAAAATCGTCCGTCGAGGAAATAAAACGAGGTAATATCTTAGTACCAAAAAAGGAAATACCGAGTAATACTAGATCTATAGTGGTTGCTGGTTGAGTAATACTAGATCTATAGTGGTTGCTGGTTGAGGTAGCGGGGATGATGGTTTAATTTATGTTGAATATGATGGGTAGAAATAAATAGTAAGTATCTTTTTTAGGAGTTTGTCAATGATGATGATGAAAGATGCAAATGGGTTTTTATTAATCTGAAGATGATGGGTGAATGAAGGAAGGAGATAAGGACATTTTAGTCTTTTAAAAATTATTAAATGGAAAAAACTTAACCAAATTTAATGCCACATGAAAAAAAGAATGACATGGAAATTATAGTAATTATGTTACCAATATTAACCGGTGCCAACAAGTTTCGATGGCAATTTAAGTATTTTATCTTCTCTATTTGTAATATCGAAAAAAAAAATAAAGTTTGTTGGTAATTTATGGCTTTAACCCTTTAACATTCTTTCAACTTTAGCAATATAACACTTTATGCTTTTTTACTGAGAAACTGTCACAAAATTTTTTATAACAAAATAAGCTTAAAAGGTCTTAAAGGCTGGCTTATATGATAGAAAGGTACGTAATACTAACTTACTCACTTACTGGGCACTTTTGTTGTTCTTTACAATATTTTCTTATCATTTCGATTCTGTTTTAAGCCCACTTGCGTAAGACAATTGATAACAAACTGGTTTAGCTCAATTGTCCACCAAACTTTCACTAAATGATTTCTTTGAAAAAGGTTCTCTGGAGGTCATGGTTCAAGATCTGCCAAGAGCCTCTCAGACGAAGCGGATAAGAGTTTAACATAAATAAGCGAAGTTCGAAGAAGACATTATGCCGCCTGAATATCATTGCATGACTTGACTCACTAACCACTAACATATTGTTGTTATTAAAAAAAAGAACTAGACGTAGGAAGTCAACAAAAAAAATACAAATTTTTTCGGGTTGTAATACATAAAGTGGGTTTGTTATCATTAATCAAACCAACAAAGAAAGGAAGATCCTAATGACCTAACTTAATCACGTTCACAATGATATGATTGTTAATCATAATTAGCCTTTTCTAAACTATTTTTATATATTTATCATATCTTAGGATTCTCCATTATGTGTGCTTCTATATTTAATTTTCGCAAGACGGCAGGTGACTTTGAAAATTATATATAGACCTATTATGCCATCTTTTTATAGTGGAAGCCAAATGATTTGAACTTAGCGAAAAGGATTTTTTATTTAGGGATAATTCTATATTTATTCAAAATAAAATACAAAATTTTATACTTCCTCAATTTACAAGTGAACAATACATGATATAAAATGATTTTGATACATGTTTGGAGAAATATGAAATTTTATGTTTTATTCTTTTATTTTTCTATTAAAAAAGTGACACTAAGATCAGTCGAACCTTTCGTTGGACCTTGTGAATATTGTTAGGGTATGTTTGGTGATTAAACAGAGTTTGAGCGGATTGTTGCAGGATGTTACTTGAACATGAGTATTTATAAAATGTTAATAACATTTTATTTTATATTTTAAATTTTTTTTTACATATACTTTTACCAACTATGTCAACTAAAAAAGACTTATTTTAAAAATAACTTGTTAAAAAAACTGATAAGCTTTTGTAAACTCTTATGTCAAACACGCCTTTAATATGACATAAACCAATCTTTCTTTCGAGAACATAAGGGATTTAGACCTTAATTGTAGTTTTTGGTTTGTTTGTTTTCTTTTCTACAAAATGACCCTGATGACTTAATAATGAAATCCATTTGTATCACTTTCATTTCCGGTCATCTTTTTGGCGAACAATAAATAATACGTGGCTTTCATAAAAAGTTTTTCCCAAAGCAATGAAAGATACTTTTTTTAACCATATTTTTCGCACATTTGCCAACTAATTTACAGGGTTTAAAGTATCGATACACATACTTAAACCAGATGAATTTTTTTCTTTTCAAAAGGTTAGTGTAGTCACTCTAAAATTGTTTACATCTAATAAAAATTATGAACTTTAAACCTCGCATATTTTCAGAATGATAACAACCATGCTTCTAAATACTAACATCTACTCTCTTACCACTAAAACAACCTTGAGTGGTTAGAGTAAAAGCAAATATTTTTTTAGAACGACAACGAATAAAAGCAATTGAAGTACCTTAGTTAAACAAACGTAGTGATAACAAAGACAAATAGATAACACGAGCCAACTGATTTAACATGCTTCAACCAATCACTGTGAAATCGAGATTCACTGTATAAATTAAAGATAATCATCTGTAAATGTATTTAATTTGACATTTTTTAGGTTTTCAGTAAATATTGCTAATATAACCTGAAAGTTTTGCATTAAGACATTTGGTGTGTATTAAAGTTTTGAGTTAGACACTTGTATATGTATTTTGCTTATACGCAATGATCATTTTAGCATTCGTTGTTAATATGGTGTAAAAAATAAAGGAGGATAAACTTTCAAATTCACAATTTTAGTGTTATCAGCAAAAGTGAAATAACGTTAAGATGTAACAAGTTACGGAGTAGTTAGTAAATTTTAGATAATCATCTCAAAGGTAAATTAACTCCTTCAGTAAAAAAGCAAAAAGAAAAAGTAAATTATAAGGCAATGGAAATACGTTGAGTACTCTTTGTTCGCACAACTTTTTAGGGTCACCCTTGCATCTAGCATTCAAGCCCGTAAGTTTAATTTTTTTAGTTTTGTGTATCAACGAATTTCTTAGTTTCTACCGTAGTTTATTATATAAAACTATAAAGACACCATTAAGGAAGTCGTAAGACCAACTAACTTTATGATCAAACAAGCACTAAAAACGCATTAATTTATGTGTTTTGGAGAGAGGCTGTCTATACAACTGTCATACATATCTAATACTATATATTACTAGCTCTTTAATCACGCAACAAATTTTATGTTGAAAACTATTTAAATAATTACGAGTAGATAGTGTGAATGCAAGTATGCAACATTCTTAGACAACTGTAAAATTAGGTCAATTTGAACACTTGAAAATAGAAGGGAACAGAACATGAACTATTTAAAACTCTCTAATACTTTAAGAGCTGTGTATGAAAACTAATGCCCGAATCATTTTAAAGTCAATTATGTTTTTAAGAGTAAAATGTCGTTTAATTAGCATCCAAAGTACTTGCAAGTTTAGTTTATGAAGATTAAGGGACTTGTTATCGAGTACAAGTTCAATTAGCCAAGCAAAAATTCTTATTTAGGAATAACTAATTCATCAAACACATTTGAGAAAAGAAAAAAACAACTTATAATTTATGTTAGGGTTATACTAAAAATACAAAAAATTCTTTTTATACCCCTCCTGGTTCAGTTTAATACAGTTTTTATCAGCTTATATATTCCGCGTTTTTTGTCAGTTTAAAAATTTTTGACCTATCAAACGTTATATTTTTTATTTCGTAATTTCAGTTTCAAAATTTTATAATAGAAACGATATTAAAAAAAAGTAAAAATTTAGAGGGTACCAATGGTGTTTTAGGAAGGTCTTTGTTCGTGTATGTGTCCGGAACACATGACCCAATCCGGAACACACTTGACGATCCGGAACACATACATCCTTCTAGAAGAAGTCAACGATAGTCAACAAAGAACTCAGCAGACACACTCCCTATAAAATAGGAAGTGTGTCCCCAATCGGGCCAACCAAGGCCCATCACCATTCCCGGCCTTTTAGGAATCAGACTAGTATAAATACCCCCTTTGGGTTCAAGGTTTAGGTTAACTCTTTTACCCTTATTACTTTTTACTTATATTATTTTACTCTCATTCCTCTTCGGATTTTTACCCTTTACTTACTCTCACGCCGGAGCTTGGTCTGGGTTCCCACACCCGGACGAGGCTAACGCGTTGCTTTGGTTTCAGGATATCCGAAGCATACATCACCCAAGATCCGATCCGATCACCCCATTCGGATCCCCGCAAGGAATTGCACAAACATTTGGCGCCATCCGTGGGACTTGATATTCTATCTACCAATTGCATAGAATGACAGGTCCTACTCCTCCTGTCACTCCGACAGGTCCTAACCTTCTGATTGACTTGACTTCTCCGAACAATCAGAATCTCACAAAGGAACAACTGGAACAACACATCTCAACCTTGCGACTGCTAGTCAAAGAGCATAACCGGAACGCCGTGGAACCTGTCCATCTAAGTTTCATCGAAGAAGGTGAGGGAAGCAGCAACAATAAGATAGTAAGAGGCAAGGTGGTGTCCGATGCGGATTTAAAGAAACCTTTCAAGGAAGCAGTCAAATCCCCACCCACTCAAAGAATTATTGACTTCTTCGGACCCGAGTACAAGATGCCTGCCACAGTCAAGACATACGACGGAACGGGAGATCCGGAGGATCATTTGAATCGCTTCACCGGAGCAGCCCATTCGGGCGAATGGCCAATGCCGGTTTGGTGCAGAATGTTCCAGCAAACGCTAGAAGGGGGAGCTAGGGGATGGCTTGAAAGCCTTGATACTGACAGCATTGATGAATGGGCAGAGCTAAGGAAGGCATTTGTCAAGAGATACTCGATCTGAAAGCTATGTCATAAAGGCCCACATGAGATAACCAAGATTGTAAGAAAGGAAAATGAGTCATTAACAGATTTTAAAGAACGATGGACAGTCGAAGTAGGTCTTATCCATGGAGTTCCGGAAGTCATGAAGATCTCGGCATTTATGGATTCGGTCAAAAGTCCAGAGCTGGCAAAAAGGTACTTGGACAAAGTTCCTGAATCGGTGGACGAAATGATGGAGAGGTTGGATGATTTTGTTCGATCCGAGGAGGCATTCGCTAACACTGAGCTGCCAAAAGGGGAAGGAACGGAGCCATACCGGAAGCCCAACCCTCCCACCCAAAGAAGGGATGATCGCAACCAAAAGTACCATGGCTGGAACAACAATAGAAGAAATGATGGTCGAGATGCATATAAGGGAAGAGATTTCTTCAACAACAGAAACAGGGATAGAAACAGGAATGATTACAACCGAAACAATTATCAAGACCGAAACAGAGTGGCCCCGATTCTAAGTGTTAATTCCTTGACAAAGAATCTAAAAGAAATCCTTGCTACTGAAACACAGCTTCGTCTACCCCCTCCCCGTCCAATGAACAATCCAACAAGAGGTGGAAACATGGATCGTTACTGTGACTATCATCAGGATAAGGGACACTTTACCAACGATTGCATCCAGCTAAGGAAGCAAATTGAGCTAGCCCTAGAATCTGGAAAGCTGAATCATCTTGTCCGGGATATACGCCAGAGAGGACGACACAATCGAAGAGAAGAGGCTCCAAGGCAGGACAAGATTATAAACATGATCTGGACATTACCGGAAAAAGAGAAAAGGAAAGCTAGAGAAGCAACCGAAAGCTGGATGAGAGCCCCAATCACTTTTCCATCATTGGAAGAAGATGAGATGTCTGATGATCCAATTATCATAGAGGCCGAATTGGGAGGTTATTTGGTACGAAAAGTTTACGTAGATGAGGGAGCATCGGTGGAGATGATACTTGCATTTGCTAAGGGTTCTCTTAATCTCTCGATATCCTCTCGAATTGATCTCGGCTCTAAGTGGAATGATTTGTTCTTGGTTAGTAAAAAGGTGTTGGTTTGTTTATTTATTTTTAAACTAAAAACAATTAAATGTAAATGACGTTGAGCAAATTAAAGCTTTGGAAGATTAAACTAAATTGACGAGTTAAAAGTAAGTGCTTTAAAACGTAAAGGAAAGATTAGAAAATTACTTTGAAAACTTAACTGAATTAATGCTTAAAAACTTGTTCTATCGGAATATCGAAAATTATTTCTATCGGAATGTAAGAAAATCAAAAGCATCGGAATGTAATCATAGCTACCATCGGAATGTCCATGTTTGGTACTATCGGAATGTTCAAAAACCAAGCTGTCGCAATGACTTACTATCGGAATATGGAGAACAAAAATTTGCCAGAGTTTCGACCAGGAAAGGGACCTAAACCCCGTCGGAATGTGCGATCGCAATACGCGATCGCAATCCCAGATCAGAATAGGGGGAACTACCACCAGATCGCAAAGTAAAACCCTCTTGGGTTATTGCGATCTAAACCAATGAAGCTGTCGGAATATGTTTAAAACCCTTGTATTGCGATGGAAGGAATGCAGTTCCGAAATGGGTGGTAACTAAAATTTCAACAAGCATACACAATAAGCCACCTTAACCGGAACTTTAAACAACTCAAAATAAAACTTAAATTTGACAACTTTTGAAAACGTAAACCATGAACTTAATGAAAAGAACTTTTATAAGACTAAAACTTATATGAAATCCGAAAATAATAAGCTTGAACAAGGAATAGGCCAATAAACATGGAGAGCTTATAACCTATTCGTGAGAGAGCTTAAAGAGAAACAAGAAAAATCAAACTTTTAACACGAGCTCATTCACCAAATACAAACCGTATGAAGTGATACAATCGGATCAAAGATCTTGACAAATAAAAAAAAAGTAGAAGAAAATTAAAGAACTTGAAAGCTTAACTAAAATAAGATAGATGAAATCCCAAATACAAAGATTTAAGGAAGCTTGAATTAAAAGATGAAAAACAAAGAAAAAGTTTAGTGAGAGAAAGTATAGAACTTTCTCTCTCTAGAAACTAGAGAAAAATAAAAAAAAACTAAAGACTAGCTAAGCTAAGTATGTGAAATTTGTGAAGTAAGGGCCTTTATATAGGCGTGTGTATGGGCTTGTGAATGGGCTTTGATATCGGGCTTCTTTTCTTCTCTCTTCTTTAGTCTTCACGCTTCTTTAAATAAACGTTTCCGACTTTAGATTTTTAGAAGTGTCGGTGAATAATTCCAACTCGTCTTATAATCTTTTGTTAAATAGACTCGAATTCTTCGACATATATGAATCTTCCATCTTTGGCTCTATTCTTCGATAAATCTTCAAATAGGCACAATGACTTCAAATCTTTTGCATCTCTTGGACAATAGACTTCGTCTTGAGTCTTTTTCCTTGATAAAACCCGTGCAATCCCATGTTTTCTTCAATATTCATCCGGTTGACTCTGAAAACACAATAAACACAAAAACCACGCATAATTCCAAACAAATGATATTAAATACGTGTTTTAGTCTTGTTTTAGCCAGAATTAAGTGGTAAAAGGATGGGTGTTTTCACACCTATCAAATCCCCTACACTTAACCATTGCCATGCCCTCATGCAATGCTTAGTGACAAAGCACATTTACACTTTTATCATAATCAATCAACCTTGGCCTTATTAATATACTACTAAACAAAAATGAAAGTACTAAGAGAAATTAAAACTTTAAAGTAACCAAAAGAATGGAAATAACTTGCAAAGAGATCAAGGACTTACATTACGGCTTCGGTGATGCGAAGATTTATCACCCTCAAGTTTCGCGTTCCCCAAACTAAGCTTAAAAACGAGATCATTGTTATTATAAGTTAGCAAATCAAACACTTACACACATGGCTTAATTAAATGCTTAAACTCCCTTATTCCTAGGTGTATCTCTTATATTTTATTTTTGTCTTAGAATGATCATGAAGATGCATTTTTGGACTTATTTCGATAGTTTATTTAGGCAGAAAGCAACGTAGGACGATTTGATCAATAGTTAGCTAAAGGACAAAATCTCTTAAAACTGCTTCTCGGGATATCAAAAAGTTCATATCTTGGCATAACTTGGTTCGCGATTTGAGACCTTTCTCGGGCCGATATTTGACATGTACTTCATACTTCATATCTTGAGAGACGTTCTTGAGATAATGGTCTTCTCATCGTAATAGAGTTTCTTCACTTGGAGACTTTTAAGGGGTACTCCAACTTTGTTGACCACGACTTCATGATTATTTCTTCAATCTCTAAATGGGATTTTGAGATACAACGATCCGCCTCCTTTTCGGACTTGGATCTATTTATCCTCATACCTTGTTAGGGTCTTTTCGGACAGACTTCTCCATGATCTTTATGGGAGTTGATTGCTTTTCGTTGTGAGTCTTGATCCTTCATATTCATTTTGGAAATAATGCTTTTCACATCACTTTGGATCTTCAGCAATAAAATGGAATCCTCATGCCTTGTTAGGGCCTTTTCGGACTCGCCAATCTTCGCGCCCCGCTTCATAAGTTATGCCTTGGCTATGAACTCTTATCATTACCGAGCAACTTTTAAACGATCTTGGGCTAGAAGCTAAGTAACCTTTCAAATCGTACGACCTTACTTATTGCAGATAATTTATTAGCAAGTGATGGGAGAATAGGCAAATAATTACACCAAGTGAGCTTGTGCAAGAATACCGACTTATAATAGACTCTATCATTTCTCGTCCTCCACAATTTAAAATCTCAAGTAATGAGATTCGTGGATACTTAGCCTAATAAACCAATTAAGGTCTACATGGTTAAGGATACTAGCTAGAATAAACTTGGATAAGTCTATTCGGGTTGAGTCAAAATAAACGCAACGGGCCTAATATGTCAAAGATTTCTAAACTAGCTACACCACTTTATTAATATTTTTGCTTTTATTTCGGGATATATACATACGAAAACAACGATAAAAATTTAAAAATTACGACTAAATGGCCAAAGTTAATTAAAAATTTAAAAAATGTTGAAAAAGATGATTTTCTGGTTAAATGAAGGCATTTTCATGGAAAAGTCCACTTAAAACTTCGATAGAAGTCCCCCCTACACTTAAGATAAACATTGTCCTCAATGTTTAAGCATGTGGGAAAAGTTTCCCCCATACTTAGGACATTGTGCACGTTGGTTAACTCGAGTTAAGGAAGAGACGACTAAAGTGATCAATTTCAAATGTGAGTATGAAGAAAATTGAATCACGATAGTTGAGAGATAGAACCGGATTTCGGATAACACGGGAGCACGGTTCTTCAAAGGTTCCAAGAGTGCACTTATCCCTGTAATCACATCACCAAACAAAAACCAAGAACCTATACAGGTCCCCCTACACTTAGGAGGTTAAAACAGAAAAGGATAGATACTCGGGATGCCTCCCGAGGAGCGCTTGTTTTTGATAACCGAGTCACGAGCCTGACTCGACCCAAAATTAGTTCATGGGGAACGTGGTGAGGGATGGAATCATCTCGTGAGAGATGTCCTCACCAAAGTACAGCTTCAGACGCTGGCCATTCACCTTGAAATTGGGCCCATTTGGCTGAGAAAGCTCAATGGTCCCATATGGAAAGACTTTGGCGACGGTGAATGGACCAGACCAGCGGCTCTTCAACTTGCCAGAGAAGATCTTCAACTGAGAGTTAAAAAGTAAGACTTGATCACCAACGTGGAACTCTCGGTTCTTGATTTTTGCGTCATGAAGGATCTTCGTCTTCTCTTTGTAGATCAGCGAGTTCTCATAAGCTTCATTCCTCAGTTCGTTGAGCTTGTTGAGTTGAGTCTTGCGATGATCACCGGCTTTGTTGATGTCGAAGTTAGCCCACTTCAAGGCCCAGTGTGCCTTATGCTCCAGCTCGATGGGAAGGTGGCATGCTTTCCCGTACACAAGATGATACAGTGTACAACCGATCGGGGTCTTATAAGCAGTACGGAAAGCCCACAGAGCATCATCTAACTTATCGGCCCACGCGACACGATGCTCTCCCACAGTACGCTCCAAAATTCGCTTCAATCCACGGTTGGATATCTCGGCCTGCCCATTGGTTTGGGGATGATAGGCGGTGGAAAGACGGTGATTGACACCATACTTAGCCATGACTCTTGCAAATTGATCGTTGCAAAAATGAGTCCCGCGGTCACTGATAATAGCACGAGGAACGCCGAATCGAGCGAACAGCGATTTCAAAAAGTTACAAACCACCCTTGCATCATTAGTAGGTAAAGCTTTGGCTTCAACCCACTTTGAAACGTAGTCAACGGCTACAAGGATGTATTTGTTTCCTTTAGATGAAGGGAATGGCCCCATAAAGTCGATACCCCAAACATCAAAGATTTCACATTCCTGAATGAAATTCTGAGGCATCTCGTCTTTATGAGTGATCTTGCCTTGATTTTGGCAGGCATCACAACGTTTAACCATCTCGTGAGCATCACGATAGATGGTGGGCCAATAAAATCCCGAATCAAACACTTTTTTGGCGGTGTAGTTGGGACCAAAGTGACCACCGGTGGGTCCTTTGTGGCAAGCATTAAGGATTTCGAAAGCTGCCGGTCCATCAACACATCGGCGAATAATCAAGTCGGCACATTGTTTGAAAAGATACGGGTCATCCCAAAAGTAAGTCTTGATGTCTTTGAAGAACTTTTTCTTTTGCTGGGATGTTAACCCGTCAATAAGAATTCCACCCGCCAAGTAGTTTGCAATGTCCGCAAACCACGGGGTTTCGTCAGCAGTCGAGTTGATAGACATTACGGTCTCCAAGGGAAAAGAATCATTGATTTCTTTGTTCGGATGATCCCCCTGGTAAGGATCCTCAAGTCTACTGAGATGATCCGCGGCTAGGTTTTCTGCTCCTTTTTTATCGCGAATTTCGATTTTAAATTCTTGGAGTAGCAAAACCCAGCGAAGAAGTCTTGGTTTGGAATCTTGCTTTGTCAACAACTACTTCAGCGCGGAATGATCGGTATACACAATTGTGGTGGAAAGGACAAGATAGGGGCGGAATTTTTCAAAAGCATAGACAACAGCTAAAAGCTCTTATTCGGTTGTCGTATAATGCAATTGTGCCCCCGTCATTGTCTTGCTAGTGTAATGGATTGGTTGGAAGTGTTTGTTCACTCTTTGTCCCAGAACCGCACCAATAGCAAAGTCACTAGCATCGCACATCAATTCGAAGGGAAGCTCCCAGTTAGGGGTAACCAAGACGGGTGCCTTAGTTAGCTTATCCTTAAGCGAGTTGAAGGCTTCAAGACACTCTTTGGAAAAGATAAAAGGAGTATCTTTTTCCAAGAGGTGGGTCATCGGGCGAGCAATTTGAGAAAAATCTTTGATGAATCGACGGTAGAAGCCCGCATGACCCAGAAAACTTCTCACACCCTTCACGGTTGAAGGTGGAGGCAACTTGGCGATAACATCGACTTTAGCACGGTCTACTTCCAGACCGGCTTTGGAAATCTTGTGTCCTAGCACGATGCCTTCTTTTACCATAAAATGGCATTTTCCCAATTCAGAACAAGGCGAGTGTCTTCGCACCGCTTAAGCATACGTTCCAAATTGGCAAGGCAAGAAGAGAAGGAATCCCCGAAGACCGAGAAATCATCCATGAAGACTTCCATGGTTTGTTCAACCATGTCATGGAAGATAGCTAACATGCACCGTTGGAAAGTCCCGGGCGCATTACATAAGCCAAAAGGCATCCTTTTGTAAGCAAATGTGCCATAGGGACAAGTGAATGTTGTCTTCTCTTGATCTTGGGGATCGATGGGTATTTGGAAATAACCCGAGAAACCATCAAGAAAGCAGTAATATTCATTACCCGCTAAACGTTCAAGCATTTGGTCCATAAAAGGTAGAGGGAAATGATCCTTTCTCGTAGCATCATTGAGTTTGCGGTAGTCTACACAAACTCTCCACCCAGTAACGAGACGAGTGGAAATCAACTCGTTGTGTTCATTGGGAACAACGGTTATTCCGCCCTTCTTGGGCACACAATGGATTGGACTAACCCATGGTGAATCCGAAATAGGGTAAATCATACCCGCATCAAGAAGTTTGATAACCTCTGTTTTGATGACGTCATGGATTTTTGGATTCACCCTTCGTTGGCTTTGAATTGTGGGCTTAAAGTCGTCCTCCATGAGAATTTTGTGTGTGCAGAAGTGAGGATCAATTCCACGAATATCTGAAATCTTCCAAGCAATAGCCTTCTTATGATCTTTCAACACGGCGACAAGTCTGGCTTTTTCTTCTTCTTTTAGGTCCTTTGCGATGATGACGGGCGACTTCTTCTCTTCTTCAAGGAATACATACTCGAGATGGGGCAGCAACTCCTTAAGTTCTAAATCCGGAGGATTTTCGACGGGAGGCGTATTCGAAGTCGGAGTATCGATAGCAATGACCGTGGGAGATGGAGTAGAAGGATTGTCTTCGTTGAGAAGATTGTCAAAGAAATTCATGTCTTCATCCCCATTGGTGGGAGAATCATCATTAGCTAAATTCACATCTCCCATGGTGTCTTCAAGATTGTTCCAAAACAAATCACTATCTCCAAATAGAGACAATGATGAATCGATAGAGGCAACGGTTTCAACATTGGGAAGAGAAGTAGGAATACTTTTGCAAGCATTTTGGAAGTGTTATTCACAAGCCTCATCAAGAACGTCAATACAATTAACACTCTCGTTTGAATAAGGTTGTTTAGACAACTTTCCCATGTTGAAGACGATTTTATCGTCACCCACTCTCATGATAAGCTCACCGGCTTCAACATCGATGAGAGTGCGACCGGTCCTCAGGAATGGACGACCCACGATCAAGGGAACACGAGGGTCCATCTCGTAGTCGACGACGACGAAATCAGCAGGAAAAGTGAATTTGTCGACCCTACAAAGACGTCTTCGGCTATCCCCACTGGATAAGCAACCGTATGGTTGGCTAATTCCAAAGTCATTTTGGTGGGGACTAGCTCTGGGAGAGATAATTGCTTCCAAACGCTTAGAGGCATAAGATTAATACTGGCACCTAGATCGGCTAGGGCCATGCAATTCTCTACTCCCGGAAAGTTGCAAGGGATAAGGAAACGACCCGGATCACCAAGCTTGGTTGGCAATTTCCTTAAGAGCACTGCAGAGCAATTCTCATTAAGTTGGGTGTTGGCAATATCGAGGAGCTTTTCCTTGTCGCTCAGAAGATCTTTAAACATTTTCGCGTATTTGGGCATGTGAGCGAGAGCCTCAGCGAAGGAGATGTTAAAATTCAATTGTTTGAACATCTTAAGAAAGTTCGAAACTTGAATATCGTCTTTGCTTTTGAGCTTCTCTTTCCTCAACCTAGATGGATAAGGTATATTGGAAGAAGAGGAAGGTTTTGGGAGAATAGGATCACTCACATCCTTGGGTGGAGGAGGGGTCAAAGGAAGAGGTGGAGAAATTGGGGCAGGAGAAGGATGAGGAATAGAAGCAGGTGACTCGTTCTCCTTAGTCACAATCCCCGGTGGAGGTATAGGAAGCTCGGGTTCCTTGGTACCTTTACCACTTCGAGTAGTGATTGCTTTCATCTCCCCTCTTGGATTCGCAACGGTGTTACTCGGAAGAGTACCCGAAGAAGAGGGTTGATTACCTTGGAAGAAACCAGCCATCATGTTCCTCAGATCATTAGTTTGGCTATCCAACGTATTTCTCATGTCGGCTCTCAGATCGTTCCCTTGTTTGACCAAATCTGCTTTCAAGTTGCGCACTTCTTGTTGGAGATTTTCCACGATCACATCATTGGTCCTCATGTAGGTTGCAACCTCTTGGTGTAATGCAGTGGGTTGGTTTGGAGGAGCATTGTATGCGGGTGGTTGATAAGCAGGTTGTTGGTAAACTTGGTTGTTACGTTGAGGTGGTTGTTGCTGCTTGTGAGGAGGGATGTATGATGTACGAGGTTGTTGTTGTTGTTGAGGAGAGCGATTGAGGTTTTGTTGTTGGTCTGAGTTGGTTGGGGGAAAACCAGGTGGGGAAAGATAATTGTTAGAACGGTAGCTCAGCAAGTTACGGTCACCTTGAGGACGGGCTTGATAAGCAGGTTGAGGATAGGTTCCATAAGCTGCATTCACATTCTCTGCAGGGTAATCTTGAGTAGCGGTACAAGTGGTGTAAGAGTGAGGACCACCGCATATCTCACAAGGTTGGCTGACAGCGTTAACTTGAGCGTTTTTAGCGTTGCTGCTGTTGTTGTTCTTAACGGTGTGGGTGACAAGAGATTCAAGAAGCGTAGTGATTTTGTCCAGTCGCTTGTCGCTGTCATTAGTGCTAGCACTAGCGACATTGTTCCGAACACTCTTGGTTTGCACACGAGATTTATTCTCAATGATGTCCCAAGCAGCATTGGAAGTCTTAGCCAAAAGATTACCCCCCGAGGCACTGTTTAGTGAATCTGGGTCACTCATGCTTAAACCATTGTAAAAAGTATTGATTTGATGTACTTTGGTAAAACCATGTTGTGGGCATTTTCTTAAAAGATCTTTAAAACGATCCCAAGATTCACTGAACGACTCATTGTACTTTTGTTCAAAATTTATGATTTCATTCCGCAAAGCGGTAGTACGAGAGGGTGGGAAAAAGTAATTGATAAACTTTGTTTCCAAATCCGTCCACGAGAGAATACTCTGTGGCGGTTCCTTAGCAAGCCAATGCCGGGCTTGTCCCTCTAAAGAAAAGGGAAAAAGTTGTAACCTAATAACCTCTTGTGGCACCCCATTGAACTTGACCGTGTTGGTGAGTTGCAAGAATCTCTTGATGTGGTCGTGTGGGTCATCAATGGTACGTCCCAAGAATGGTTGAGCGGAGACCATCTGGATAAAGCCTGATTTTAGCTCAAAGTTGTTGGCGGCAATTGGAGGTATGACAATTGGGTCAGTGTTGCCATCTACATGAGCTTGCAGCAATTCAATCATCGGGCGATTATCCGGAAGAGGCTCATTGTTGTTATTATTGTTCATGTTGTTGAAAGGTGGGTTGTTGTTGTTATTATTGTTGTTTGGAGGTGGTATGTTATTGTTGTTTTGTACACCGGCCATGTCTAAGTGATCGAGAGGCTCGGGCTCTTGATAAGACGTGGATCGAGTGCGCATACACCTGCAAAAGAACGAACAAAGAAAAACAAAGCAAAAATATTTTTGGTTTTTGTGTTTTTTAATTTTTTTTTGTATTTTTGAAAATTTTATATTTTTTAGGATTTTGTTTTGAAATTTTTTATGAAAAAGTAACGTTCACGGGGAACGGATCCCAAAATCCAAGTTCTCACAAAAAACTTTTGATCTTAACAAGAAGAGCCGGCAGCGGCGCCATTTGATACTTGCGTTTTTGTATGGGTTCAGATTATACTCTCGATATCCTCTCGAATTGATCTCGGCTCTAAGTGGAATGATTTGTTCTTGGTTAGTAAAAAGGTGTTGGTTTGTTTATTTATTTTAAACTAAAAACAATTAAATGTAAATGACGTTGAGCAAATTAAAGCTTTGGAAGATTAAACTAAATTGACGATTAAAAGTAAGTGCTTTAAAACGTAAAGGAAAGATTAGAAAATTACTTTGAAAACTTAATTGAATTAATGCTTAAAAACTTGTTCTATCGGAATATCGAAAATTATTTCTATCGGAATGTAAGAAAATCAAAAGCATCGGAATGTAATCATAGCTACCATCGGAATGTCCATGTTTGGTACTATCGGAATGTTCAAAAACCAAGCTGTCGCAATGACTTACTATCGGAATATGGAGAACAAAAATTTGCCAGAGTTTCGACCAGGAAAGGGACCTAAACCCCGTCGGAATGTGCGATCGCAATACGCGATCGCAATCCCAGATCGGAATTGGGGGAACTACCACCAGATCGCAAAGTAAAACCCTCTTGGGTTATTGCGATCTAAACCAATGAAGCTGTCGGAATATGTTTAAAACCCTTGTATTGCGATGGAAGGAATGCAGTTCCGAAATGGGTGGTAACTAAAATTTCAACAAGCATACACAATAAGCCACCTTAACCGGAACTTTAAACAACTCAAAATAAAACTTAAATTTGACAACTTTTGAAAACGTAAACCATGAACTTAATGAAAAGAACTTTTATAAGACTAAAACTTATATGAAATCCGAAAATAATAAGCTTGAACAATGAATAGGCCAATAAACATGGAGAGCTTATAACCTATTCGTGAGAGAGCTTAAAGAGAAACAAGAAAAATCAAACTTTTAACACGAGCTCATTCACCAAATACAAACCGTATGAAGTGATACAATCGGATCAAAGATCTTGACAAATCAAAAAAAAGTAGAAGAAAATTAAAGAACTTGAAAGCTTAACTAAAATAAGATAGATGAAATCCCAAATACAAAGATTTAAGGAAGCTTGAATTAAAAGATGAAAAACAAAGAAAAAGTTTAGTGAGAGAAAGTATAGAACTTTCTCTCTCTAGAAACTAGAGAAAAATAAAAAAAACTAAAGACTATCTAAGCTAAGTATGTGAAATTTGTGAAGTAAGGGCCTTTATATAGGCGTGTGTATGGGCTTGTGAATGGGCTTTGATATCGGGCTTCTTTTCTTCTCTCTTCTTTAGTCTTCACGCTTCTTTAAATAAACGTTTCCGACTTTAGATTTTTAGAAGTGTCGGTGAATAATTCCAACTCGTCTTATAATCTTTTGTTAAATAGACTCGAATTCTTCGACATATATGAATCTTCCATCTTTGGCTCTATTCTTCGATAAATCTTCAAATAGGCACAATGACTTCAAATCTTTTGCATCTCTTGGACAATAGATTTCGTCTTGAGTCTTTTTCCTTGATAAAACCCGTGCAATCCCATGTTTTCTTCAATATTCATCCGGTTGACTCTGAAAACACAATAAACACAAAAACCACGCATAATTCCAAACAAATGATATTAAATACGTGTTTTAGTCTTGTTTTAGCCAGAATTAAGTGGTAAAAGGATGGGTGTTTTCACACCTATCAGGAGATTATGTTCGAACACTGCTTCGAGAAGCTTCCAACAAGCATCAAGTCAAAGTTGAGGAACACGCAAACTGATCTCGTCGGATTTGCTGGGGAAGTAGTCAAACCAATGGGAAAGATCGAGTTAGAAGCCAGTTTCGGATCAGATAGCTTAGTCCGAAGAACTCACATGAAGTTTGTAGTGATCAGCGCCCCGTCACCGTACAATGTGATCCTAGGGAGGACAGGCATCCGAATCCTCCGAGCTGTACCGTCAACCATTCATGCCATGATGAAGTTTCCCACTTCGAGAGGGGTAGCCTCGCTAGTCTCTCGATCAGTCATCGTCTCGGAATGCAGGCAAATAGCAAAAAGGCAAGCGCCAACGCCCACAACAAACAACAAGACCGTGACGGCTGAGTTACCATCCGGTACAGAAAGCATCATGATTAACCCTGCTTATCTGGAACAGTTTACCACTATCGGGGGCGGATTAACTGTAGCTTGCCAAACAGCATTAAAGAACCTGCTGAAAGACAACTTGGATGTATTTGCATGGGAACCATCAGATATGACAGGAGTGTCGATGCGAATCATGCAACATAACTTGAATGTCAATGAGAGATTAGACCCGGTATGTCAGAAAAGACGAAGGCTAGGATCCGAAAAGAGCAAGGCCGTAACCAAAGAAGTGGAAGAATTAGTGGCGGCAGGAATAGTCAGATCAGTAAAGTACCCAACGTACATCACCAACCCGGTCATGGTGAAAAAGAGTGATGGGTCGTGGAGGATGTGCGTAGATTTCAAAAATCTTAATTCAGCATGTCCGAAGGACTACTACTCACCTTCGGACATTGATGAAAAAATTGAATCCGTAGTAGAATCTCGCTTTAAGTGTTTCTTGGACGCATACAAGGGTTACCATCAAATCCAAATGTCCCCGGAAGATGAAGAGAAGACAGCCTTTTATACGGATCAAGGCACTTTTTGCTACACTAAGATGCCCTTCGGATTGAAAAATGTCGGAGCAACATATCAAAGACTGGTTGACTCAGCCTTTCAAAGTCAGATAGGACGAAATATAGAGGCATACATTGATGACATGGTGATAAAGAGTAAGGATGAAAGGAGCATGTTAGCAGACGTGGCAGAAACCTTTGACAACCTCAGACAAATCAACATGAAGCTGAATCCGGTCAAGTGCTCGTTTGGGGTAGAAGAAGGCAAATTCTTGGGATACATCATTACTGCGGAAGGTATACAAGCCAATCCGAAGAAGACTAGGGCTATTATCGACATCCAATCACCAAATACATGGAAGGAAATGCAATCGTTAAGTGGCAAGTTAGCAGCTTTGAACCGATTCTTATCACGATCTGCTGAAAGGGCACTCCCATTCTTTAACACACTCAAAAATATCACAAAGGAGAACAAGCATGAGTACAAATGGACCGCGGAGGAGGAAGAGGCATTCCAGCAAATGAAAAAGTTGATCATGAACCTGCCAACCCTTACCACTCCAAGACCAAAGGAACCCCTGTACATGTACTTGGCAGCATCACAAGAGTCAATTAGAGCAGTATTGCTCACTGAAAGGAATGGAAGACAATGTCCGATTCATTATATTGGCCGAACACTTAGTGATGCGGAAAAGAACTATTCTCCTATGGAAAACTGGCTTTAGCCTTGCTAAAGGCATCAAGGAGACTTCGAAGGCCATGAGATAAACGTAATCACAGACCAACCAATCAAGCAGATATTAAGTAAGGCAGATGCATCTGGAAAGTTGGCTAAGTACACAATTGAGTTGGGGGCTTACAAAATAGAATACAAACCAAGAAACGCAATCAAATGGGCAAGTTTTGGCAGACTTCCTAACCGAAGCACCTATAGGTCAGGCAGCAGAAGAATTCTTCCAGGTGCCTACTCCGAAGCCGGGAAAAGATGAAACATAAATGTGGACCCTCTTTACAGACGGAGCATCCAGTGCTCAAGGAGCAGGAGCCGGATTGGTCCTCGTCAGCCCAACTGGAACTGAGTTCACTTACGCCCTCCGGCTGAATTTTGAAACCACCAATAATGAAGCAGAATACGAAGCCCTTCTGGCAGGTCTAAGAATTGCAATACAGATGAAAGTGGGAAGGATTGAGGTCCGAGTAGACTCAAAGTTGGTAGCAAACCAGGTCAACGGAACATACGAAGCAAATTGTGATAGAATGATAAAATACCTAACCGAGGCAAAGGTTTTGATATAAAGTTTTCCCATTTCGCAATCATGAACATACCAAGGAGTAAGAATCAGAAGGCTGACGTCCTTAGCAAACTGGCAACGTTGGCATTCGACCACTTAACAAAAGAGGTCTTGGTGGAGGTTTTAAACGAAAGGTCTACCGACCGGAACGAGGTGAACACCATAGTGGAAGAAGTAGGCGACAATTGGATGACTCCCATCATTAAATGTCTCCGGGATGGAATCTGGCCAACGGATAAGAACGAAGCACAACGTTTAAGATTGAAGTTGCACCAGTATGAAATGGTTGATGGGGTCTTATTTAAAAAGGAGTACTTAGAACCAATGCTTCGGTACGTGGGTCCGTTGCAAGCCAACTATGTCCTTCGGGAAATACACATGGGTTCGTGTAGCATGCACTTGAAGCCAAGGTCGATAGTAGCACAAGCTTTAAGATTGGTGTATTACTGGCCAACCATGCATACAGACGCAAGGGAGGAGATAGAAAAATCTGATTCATGCCAAATTCATGCACCAGTAGCAAGATTGTCAAAGACACTGATGAAATCTATCATGGCACCATGGCCATTTTACCAATGGGGAATGGACATTCTAGGTCCATTACCAGCCTCATCCGGAAATGTGAAATACATAATTGTCGCAATTGATTATTTCACCAAGTGGATGGAGGCTAAGCCTTTAGTCAAAATATCCGGAAAGGAAGTAATCAAATTCTTTTGGGACAATGTTGTCTGCCGATTCGAAATACCAAAGATAATAGTCACAGACAATGCTAAGCAATTCATCAATGAACCATTCAAGAGCTGGTGTTCCGACTTGGAAATCAAGCAAATCAATACAGCTGTAGCCCATCCACAAGCAAACGGTCTAGTCGAAAGGGCTAACAAGACTCTCATGGAAGGCATTAAGACAAGGCTGGGTCGAGAAAGGAATGGATGGGCAGAGGAGATACTGCACATACTATGGGCCCACCGGACGTCATTGAAGCAGAGTAATGGAGAAACTCCTTTTAGCCTCACATATGGATCCGAAGCAGTCATTCCGGCTGAGATAGGAATGCCCACATATCATACAATGATGATCAATGAGAAGGACAATGATGATGCCCTGCGCATAAACTTGGACCTCTTACAGGAAAGAAGAGAAATGGCAGCTATCTGGGAAGCGAAGTACAAGACGAAGGTGGAGCAGTACTACAACAAGCGAGTTCGTCCAGTTCATTCCGCCCAGGAGACTTTGTGTTCCGAAAGAATGAAGCAAGCAGGGTTCAGAAATAAGGAAAACTTGCTCCTACATGGGAAGGCCCATACCGTGTAAGGGAAGCATACCAGAATGGCTCGTACAAGCTCCTTACCATGAAAGACAAAGAGGTCCCAAGGGTGTGGCATGCAATGAACATCAGGAGGTGTTATTTATAATTTCATTTCTATCTTGTAACGACTCTCTCTCCCTGCAGCAAGGGAAGAGTCCAGTTTATTACTTCATCTAGATTTTATTTCAAAATGTATCCCCATTTTCTTATCACAATATAGATCAAAACCCGGAGTGGCAGCAACAACGGTCAATTTCTCCTCGCGAGGTCTCCAAACCTTGATCCCCGCAGCCCAGCCAGCCTCAATAGCTTTGTTGAAGCAGTCAGTTATGTTCTTCTTGTGCTCATGGCTGTTTAAAAGTTTGGAAACTACGGCAGGAAGTAGTGTCCGGATAGTATTGTACCTCCCCATCTCGGAAGTATTGCACTTGCTCTGCAGCTCATCCCTCTCGGCTTTCAAGGCTTTGACCTCCTCGGCACATCTCTCTTTGTCAGCATTCACCACGTGCAAAGTTGCCTCGAGATCAGCAATCCGGGCATCACGGCCTTTGAGCCTCTCTGACAAGTCAAATTTTTCGCCCACCGCGGCAGCCAGCTCCGAATCCCTAGTAGCACAAACCTTTTCGGCATTCTCAAGCTGAGAGGAAAGTTTAGAATTAGCCTGGATCTGTTCCGACAACTTAACGTCGGAAGCTTGCAGAAGCACCTTGTATTCCTCGCACTCACCCATAAGATTGCCTTGGTCATAGGATTCCTTCTCCAACCTTCGAAGGGAGTCGACCATTCCCATCGTACTCCTAGCAAGTTGGTACCAGCTACGGCTTAGGGCAAGGGAAGGGGGATAGGAGCTCAATTCTCGCTGCACAGCCGGAGGGATAAGATTCAGCATTAGGTCGCGACACTCCGAAGGGGTATCCACCCGGCTAGTAGCATTAATACTCCAATTCGAAGCGTACCTAGCACGTGGGCCAGTCGCCCCCTCCTCCGCAGTAAACACGTCTGTTTCGGACAAACATAATTTTTTTTTAAATAAAAGAAGCAGACGGCATGAGATGCATGAGTAAGATAAGAGGAAAGCATGGGGAGGAAGGTACTTATGTGTTGAGTGATGATGCTCTGAATGCATAACCCCTTTTCCTTCCCTTTGCTTGACAGGCTCTTCAACATCATCAGAGAAAACACCCTTGGAGCTTGATCCATCCAAGTACGAACTGCCAAGAATGGGGCTCTTTTCCTTATTTTGTTCCGAAGCAGTGTCTTTCCCATCCCCCTTGGACCCCTCCTCGTGTGTTTTCTCCGAACCAGTGCCATTAGGTCCGGGAGAATCATCGTCCATGTTAATATTCAAATTAACCGACCGAAGAGGCGAAGGACCGAGTATGCGATCCTCATTGAGGATTTCATCTTCATTAACATCAGCACCTCCATCCGCATCAACCTTTCTCCTCTTGGCCGAACCATCAGAAGCCGCAGCCTTCTCAGTCATACACTTCATACTCTGATGAAGATCGCTGACAGCTTTACTCACTTTAGTAGAAGCACCAGAAGAACCACCCTTCTCAGAAGTTTTCTTCACTCCCTTTGGTTTCCCCATCGGTTCCCCACTTTCCTCTTTTCTCTTATTTTCCTCCGCGGCACGAAGAGCAGCAAGCCTTTTCTTCTCACGAGTGGTCTTAACAGCCTCGCTCTCACTCATAGCAATGATCTGGTCAGCAGTGGGAGCACTCAAATGCTCTCCGGCCGCAAGGGCCTCGGAGACATGAGGTGTAATCCGGTTGGCATCAGTCAAACGATCGCCTTTAGCAATTTTGCACAGAGCAATAACAGGGAACCTTAGGTATTCAGACATGGTGATAGCTGCAAGAAAAGAAAGAAAACACAACGAAAGCAATACAAACTTACAACCATAAAAAGGAAAAATACAAAGTATAGAAAGAGAGAGAATGAAAGCAAGGGTAATACCATTCCCCTCCGGATCCATAAAACGAGGCAAGAATCTTGGACACTTCCAAGTCAGTGACACACCGGCCATATACAACACTCCTTCCGGAAGGGCAGCCAAATCTACAACATGCTCTTCAAGACGACGAGCATCCGATTCACTAAAACCATCACGGGGAATATAATCATTCAAGTCCGAATCAACATGTCTCCATGACATGAAGTCCGGAACAGCTTTGTGATCAATGACAAAAAAACTCCCATTTCCAATTTTTCAAGCAAGTGAGGGTGTCACGGAAAATCTGCTTGCGAGAACCCTTTCCAGACTTCTTTTCAAAAGAGAACCAATGACCTTGTTTACTAAGCCTATAGTAAAGACGGAACAGAGCAGCAGTAGGTTCGATGGAGAGGCTTCGGCAGTAAACTTCAAAGGTGATAACACGATTTAATCCTAAGGGAACTAATTGTGAGATATGTACGGCAAAGTCTTTCAAAATGGCCAAAAGGAAGGTGGAGAAGGGGACTCGTAGTCCGGATAGTTTGAAGAACTGCTCATATAAGCCGATACGGTTTTGAGGGAGACGATC
This sequence comes from Glebionis coronaria, assembly GCA_025667525.1. Lineage (NCBI taxonomy): Eukaryota > Viridiplantae > Streptophyta > Magnoliopsida > Asterales > Asteraceae > Glebionis > Glebionis coronaria. The sequence continues at coordinate 521,670,521 of CM046882.1, forward strand.
CATAGTCATACCTTCCAGAGCAACTTGGGGGTTGCAACTTTCCGGAATATGATAGGTCTTCACAAAATATTTAACATAAGCCTTGTTGAGAGTAGTCGTATATTTAGGCATGTCAAACTTGGGAGCGTAACGAGTTGAGCCGGAAGGCCCAGGAAGATTCTCATATGCCATAACGTATAAAGGATGGATCCGGAAAGGTAACCAGGAAAAGAAGAAAAGATACCTGAAGAGAGAGATCCGGATTGGTAGAGAGAAGGAAAACCTGAGAGAAAAGTGAAAACACACACAAACAAGTGACGAATGGGTAGGTATTTATAGGCTCGGTAAAAACATGGGAGACCGTGAAAGGAACAGTAAAAACACACGTGTCATCAATCCAAGCAAGCGAACGCCACGTGTCAACCATAGCAAGGAAGTAGGGTAAAAGTGGTTGGGCCTTGATGGGCTTTAGCTAGAAAATGGGCCGAGAAGTTGGTCCGGCCCACACCAATCGCAAAAGAAATGGGCTTTAAGTATTGATTCGACTAAAAAATTTTCGAACAAAGTTAGCCCAATCAACACTTGGGGGGACTTGTTCGTGTATGTGTCCGGAACACATGACCCGATCCGGAACACACTTGACGATCCGGAACGCATACATCCTTCTAGAAGAAGTCAACGATAGTCAACAAAGAACTCAGCAGACACACTCCCTATAAAATAAGGAGTGTGTCCCCAATCGGGCCAACCAAGGCCCATCACCGTTCCCGGCCTTTTAGGAATCAGACTAGTATAAATACCCCCTTTGGGTTCAAGGTTTAGGTTCACTCTTTTACCCTTATTACTTTTTACTTATATTATTTTACTCTCATTCCTCTTCGGATTTTTACCCTTTACTTACTCTCACGCTGGAGCTTGATCTGGGTTCTCACACCCGGACGAGGCTAACGCGTTGCTTTGGTTACAGGATATCCGAAGCATACATCACCCAAGATCCGATTCGGTCACCTCATTCGGATCCCCGCAAGGAATTGCACAAACAATCTTGATATAGTAGCACTTCATGTTAACAATTGCTAATTTTGTCATGTATACTTAAGACACCATTGATGACTTTCTTTAGGTAATTAACTTCTTGTTATTTGTGGATTCTATTCCTCAATAATTAACTCTCTAATCATTAAGCATCTAACAACAACAACAACCCAAATTTTCCTACAAAACCACTGTCCCTTCCCTCATTTTTCCTCCCCCCTTCCCTCTCTTTCAAACACTTATCATTTTTCACATTCATTGCTTCTTCATATTTGGTTTTTAATTCAAGCCAAGAACAAAGTTGCAAGAATCAATATATTGGAGCTACCATTACTAATATAAGATTTGTACCAATAATGTCTTTCAGATTTTCCTTGTGTTTCATTGCAAATCCAAGCTTCAAGATGGAGAGTGGAATCAAGAGAGATAATCGACAACGACAACGATCTTTATTGAATTTTATCTAAAATGTTAACCCGCGAATATAATCAAAGTATTGTGCTTCATCTACTTCTTCTTCAGGTAAAATTATACGACTTAAGTTTTTTTCTTTTTGTAATATGATACTCCACAAAGGGGGTGTCTTTTGACATCAACAATTGTTCGCCCACAAAGAATAGTTCTGACAACTCTAAGTAGCACCAGCTGGAGTGAGCGTGAGCCGATACTAACAAAATTTTCTTGTAAAAACAACTATTCAAAAAACGAGCTAATAAGTTGAAGAAAAAAATACTACTACTATCATAAGAAAAATATTTACCAGCTAAAAGAAAATCTGTTGGTTTTTAGTTTTTACCATCATGAGTGACTGATAAATTTTATTGTTCTATTTGTAGACATGTCTACGACAGTGATGAGTGATGCAATAATGATGCCAGCAACAGAATCACAACACCTAGCAACAAAACTAATAGCCGAAACGAAAGTTGAGTTTAAGTGTGAGTGTTGTGAATTATCAGAAGAGTGTACACCCGAGTACATAAACAGGATTCGCGAAAGATATCAAGGAAAATGGATATGTGGACTATGCAGCGAAGTAGTAAAATATGAGATCATTAGAAGCAAAAGGTTGATCACCACTGACGAGGCAGTAAAATATGAGATCATTAGAAGCAAAAGGTTGATCACAACTAGAGAAAATGTTTCTTCATAGTCTATACCTTCTTTTTGACTAAATCCTTTAGCAACAACCCTAGCTTTAAATCTCTCAACATCACCACTAGACTTGTATTTCACTTTCCACAACCATTTACAAGCAACAGGTTTCCTACCATGAGGTAAGTCAACAATAACCCAAGTGTTATTCTATTAAGGGCTTCCATTTCTTCATTCATTGCCTCAACCCATCTAGGGTCTTTGGCAGCCTCATCATAGGATTTAGGCTCATGAATTTTGTTTAGATTATTAGAAAACAAAAAAATTATGCATAGACAAACTAGTGTAGCTCATCACAGTATTGATATCATACTTAACTCTTTTATCAAGTACATAGTTATCAAACTTAGCAGGAACTTTGTGTTGTCTAGTAGACCTTCTTAGCTCAGATCTCTCTGGATTATTTTGAAACAATTGATTAAATTCTATAAACTCTTCACCCTCAGATTCATAATCATCATCATTTAGGGCAACATTTTTGTCTATAGGACTAGCCTCACTACTACCTAGATCACGCTGGTTTCCAACACTAGGATCTTTATTATCCATAGTACCTGACCCCTGAGAGTGACTGGTAACAATGGTAGAAGTGTCAGTAGACACTTTATCAGCTAAGTCAGCCCTCTTAGAAATGCTACCTCTATTCTCTAAGCTTACATCTCTCACTTCATCATAGGGATCATCAGACTTGTCTACTACCAGGTCAAAAATATTTAAACTATTTGTACCTTGTTCTTCAAAAATTAAATCACCTTTGCAAACATCATTTTTGAAAGGAAAAATTGTTTCATAAAATTTGACATCCCTAGAAAATAACACAGTTTTGGACTCAAGACTAAAAACCTTATACCCTTTTTTTAGTAAAAGAATAACCAATAAAAACACATTTTTCCGACCTAGCAGCAAACTTATCCATATTATTAAGCACAGTACTAAAGCATAGACAACCAAAAGATTTCAAATGAGAAATATTAGGTTTAATTTTATATATCATTTCATAAGGACTTTTTCCAGAGAGAACAGATCTAGGAATCCTATTAATAAGATAGACAACAGTAAGAACACATTCAGGCCACATATTCAAAGGTAATCCCCCCTGAAACATAAGGGCTCTAGCAACATTAAGCAAGTGCCTATGTTTCCTTTCTGCTATACCATTATGCTGTGGTGTATATACACAAGTGGTTTGATGAACAATTCCTTTAGTTTGAACAAACTCTTCAAATTTATGATTAATAAATTCAGAACCATTATCACTTCTGAATACTTTAATAGACATATCAAACTGAGTTTTTATCAAATTATAAAATTCAACAATTTTATTCAAAACTTCATCTTTTCCTTTAAGCATATACAGCCACACAACCTAGGATAGTCATCAACCACAGTAAGGAAAAATCTATAGCCATCTCTACTTTTAATTTTATAAGGACCCCAAACATCTAAGTGAACAATATCTCCCAAAAACTTGGTCTTATGTTCACTTAAAGGAAAAGGATCCCTAGTCTGTTTAGCCTTATGACAAACATCACAAGGCTAAACATTATCAGTAGAATCAATTTGAATATCATTTTTTAAAATGGCTAAGACTTGGTCAGAAGGATGACCAAGTATGTTATGCCAAATTCACTTAGACAAACAACATTTACTTATAGAGCTATTAATGTATTTCCTACCTGAATCAAACTAATAAAGACCATTGTTCTCACTACCAGCCCCTAGAAGGGACTTTTGAAGAAAATCCTGAACAAAACATTTTGACTCAGTAAATGAAACAACAAATTTATCATCCTTGGCCAACTTATGAACAGATATAAGGCTCACCTTGTAGCCTGGAACAACCAACACATTTTTTAACACAATGTGATCAGAAAGTTTAAAATTCCCAACATGTTTAACCTTTTCAGTAGTTCCATTAGAATGTGACACATATATACTTAGCTTGGAAACATCTATTACATCATATAAATGATCTGTAGAAAAATTCATATGTTGGGATGCTCCAGAATCAAAGATCCACCCAATATATGTACTATAAGTACTTATATTAGTGTTATAGTTAAAAAATCTACAAGTAACAAAAGTTATAACATGATTAGACTCAAATCTAATACCTGCAGCACATGACTACACATCACCAGCATCAGTCTTAGATCCAATTAAGGCCATAAGCCTATTAATCTGATCAGCAGTAAAGGGAAGAGAACTCCCAGATCCTTGACCAACACTATTACCATGAGAACTAGATGCATTATTAGACACATTAGATCCTCCAGAGTTTCTTTTCTTGAAACCAGGAGGATAACCATTCAGCTCAAAACATCTATCTATAGTATGGCCATTCATATTACAATGAGTACAAACAAACTTATTGTTGTTTCTATTAGACCTCTGTTTTGATTATTTTGATTGTTTTGAGTATTTCTATTACTAGACCAATTATTAGGTTTAACCACAAAAGTAGAAGCAGTACTCTTATCATTAACAGCATGAACCAAATTGTTCTTGTGGGATTCAACCCTAAAAAGAGTAGCAAAAGCAGATTTAACATCAGGCAAAGGGTCAGCAGTTAACAATTGACTCCTAACAACACTGAAAGTGTCATCAAGACCCATAAGAAACTGCATAAGCCTTATAAGAGCATTATGACTCTTCATTTGAGGAGCACCATCACAACTACAAGAAGGAAGATTGACAAAGGAGTCAAACTGCCTCCATAAGCTATTGTAGTTATGATAATACTCAGACAAAGAAGACCTAGATTGAGTAAGAAAGCAAATTTTATAATGCAGATTATAGATAACAGACCCATCAATTTTATCATAAGTTTTTTTAAACTCATCCCACACATCTTTAGCATTTTTAGAAAAGATTTTTCCTTGATATAACTCAAATGAGATACATCCAAGAATCCATGATAAAACTACTGCATTACATCTATCCCATTGATCAGAAAGAACTTCATCATCATTATCTTTTTCACAAGTACCATCAATAAAGCCTGATAGGTGTGTAAACGCCCATCATTTTTACCACTTAATTACAATAATTACCAAGCCAAAACGTGTATTTTATGTCTTTTATGTCGGAATTATGTGTGGTTTGTGTTTTTGTTGTAATTTAGGACGAAAAGGTGAAAAGTGGAGATAACACGGGCATTCACGGGCTTTTATTAAAGAAAAAGATGAAAGACGAAGTCAAGAAGTCAAGAGTGCAAAAAGAACGGAAGTCCAAGACCAATTCTGAAGATTTATCGAAGAAAAAGTCAAAAGACGGAAGTTTACTTAAAGCCGAAGAACTCAAGTCTAATTTATTGAAGAATTACAAGACGAGTTCAAAGAAATCCCGAGACAAAACCATTTAAAGTCCAAGATTAATGAAGAATAAAGGCTTAAGGACTAATGGTGCAATTAAAAGAAGATTAAAGAAGGAAGGACTTAATCTTGCAATTAAGAGAAAAGGAAGGAGGGGAGGAAGCTTCCTAATCCTCTCCTATATATAGATTAGATGTTAATCACTTTTTCGTTGTTGGCTAACTTGACAAATTAGCTCTTCCACTTTTATTTTATGCACCTTTAATTACTTGTCATTTTAAATACTTGTTTTGCACTTTAATTATCCTTTAATTTCCAAGTAAGTTTTTAATTCGTGTTCTTTAAATTTGGGTTCTTTAATCTTTACTTATCTTTGATTAAGTTCTTTTTATCAATCTCATTCTACTCTTCTTCTTTTTTTTTTGATTCGGTAACAATTTCGGATTAAGCAAGTTGTTGCTTAATCCATTTGCTTATTTAACTAAAAGTTTCGTCCTTTCTTTTCCTTTAAGTTACATTCGAAATAAGCCACGAGTTTGACAACCTTGTGTGCTTATTTGGTATTTAATTAGAGTGTTTTCAAAGTTTTCTTAAAAGTTTTACTTTTTAAAATCCATTTTATTTAGTGCCGTCTTTTAATTTCGAAAAGGTCTTAACTTTTTAGCTTATTGTCTTGTTTTGTTTTCGTTTCATTTGAGTTTATTTTGTTACTGCTTATTAGTTATAGCTTATTTAGTTCTTGTTCTTATTACGAATTTGTATCCATCGGAAAGTAAGGGTTCTCCACACATTGCGACGGCTAGCTTTACCACATTCCGATAGTGACAGTTTTGGACAAGGGTTTTGCATTCCGATCCGGGATTGCGATAGGAGTAACATCACCCTCATTCCGATCTGGGGTTGCGATCTCACATTGCGATCGCACATTCCGACGGCTCTTGAGGTTTACTTAGTCGAAGTGCTGCCCAATTTTTCTTAGCATCTTTCCGATCTGGGTATTGCGATCTGACACATTGCGATCAAAGGTAATCATTCTGATCTGGACCATATTCCGATAGGTCACATTCCGATAGGTTGCACCTTTTATTCCGATAGCACATTCCGATCTGGGTTCCGATGGTATGGTGACAGCATTCCGATAGTGGATTCCGATGGTTATGGGTTTTGGATTTTAATTTTGCTTTGTTTAATTTTCAAATTACATTTTAATATTTGTCAAGTTTAATTTCCGTCACGCTTTTAAATTAACGTCATTTAGTTATTACTTTTCAAAGTTTTAAATATCGCACCATTTAAATTTAATTAGATTTAGATTTAATTTAACGCCATTTTCATTTAACGCATTTTACTTTTACATCATTTACATTTACGTCTTCGCATTTTTAAATATACTACAACGACAACACTTTTGTTCCACCAAATATCAATTGAGTCATACTTAAAACCAGTAATCAATTCGATTAGACACCACTAGAACGATAATTTTTATACGGGTCAAAACCCTTGTATAAAATGGCGCCGCTGCCGGCTCTTTTCGTAAAGATTAACGGTTTTCTGTGAAAGACGCGTTGCTTTTTGGGATCCGTTCACTTGTGAACGTTATTTTTCGTGTCAAAATTTTTCCAAAAACCCCAAAAACATTTGAAAAATCATAAAAAACATTTCTTTTTCAAAGTTTTGCACAAAAAATATTCCTCTTTATCCTCTATTATGTTTAATTCTTTTCTTTACCCTTCTTATCTATAATTCTTCATGGATTTGTCCTGTGGACGGTGTGGGAGACCATGGCATGGTTTTCAAACATGTCATTGGTGTACTTGTGAGCGGTGTGGTTTTGATATCGACGATACACAATTTGGATTTTGTCCATTTTGCAATTCAACAAATTCATACTTCAACTCTTACAATACTTTCCCACCCTCTCCCGTCTATGACAATCCCTATCCTCAAGATGCACCGGGTTTTTCAACATACCCGTGGTGCTATATTTGTGGGGGCCCTCACGAAGCTTCTTCTTGTGATCCATCGAAGGTCTTTGAGAAAGTTCCGTGCTATCATCCCAGTGTTTATAATTTTGAGCCCCCACGTCACACCATCAATCATCAACCCTTTGGTGCATTTCCTCCTGAGCAAATTGCCACACTTTTTGACAACTTTCAAAAAGTTCAAGAAGCTTTCAACAAGATCAAGGAGAAATGTCAAGCGGATCAGCACCAAGAGCAGGTATCTAAACTTAATGCTAATACTCCTCCTCTTGTGCCTCCATATTATTATGACAGTGATGACGATGAGAGTCCTATTTCTTGGACCGATGAGAATGCTATTCCTTCTCCCGATTTTCCGGAGCCTAAGGATTCAACCATCCTAAGGGATGAGGATATTAGTACAATTCCTGCAAAGGAATCCGACGAATTCAATATGTCTAGTGCTGATAACCTTGTCCTAATTCCAAGTGAATCTTAGTTGACATCCGACAGTGACGATGAGTATGATGCACTTTCTTCTGATGATGTTCCTTCCACCAACACTTTGGAAGAGGATTCTTTGGCTTTCTCTAATCCTCTTTTTGATCAAGATGATGATTTTACTTCTAGTGATGACGAGTCATTATCTGATGAAGACGTTCCGAAGGAAACTTTCAAGATTTATTCGAACCCTTTATTTGATTTTGATGACGATTACATATCTAGTGAGGTGAATCCTCTCTTTGACGAAGGGATTGAGGACATTGCTAGCTCTGATTCTCCTACTATTGATGAGCATGCTTTGTTAGCCATGCCCCCTTCTATGACAGAGGTGGAGAGTTCTGACTCTACTGGAAAGGTATCGCAGGTGGAAGGTAATTCTTCTCTTACTTCTCCTACAATATTGCCCCCTCATCCTACTGAATGCACGCCAAATCGGGTGATGTATCAATTTCCCTCTTCGGGAAATGAGGATGAGTGTTTTGACCCGGGAGGTGACATTGACCTTTTTATGATTGATAACCTTACGGATTTGCCAATTGGTCCTCGTCCATTGTCTTTAGAGGATGACAATGTGATTCCTATACCCACCCCACCTCCCGAGGATCAAGATTTCACATACTTCTCGTATGTTGAAAGGACCTTTCTACCGTTTAAGACTTATCCTCCTGCCTCTCCTTTGTTATATTCCTCCGGGAATGAGGATAAAGTCTTTGATCCTGGTATTACATTTGAGGTTTCCCCATGGACCATTTAATTCGGGGACGAGTCAGGCTCGTGACTCGGATAACAAAAACAAGCGCTTTTGGGAGGCAACCCAATTATCTATCTATCTTTTTCTTTGTTTTTACCTTAAGTGTAGGGGGGAGACCCGTTGGTTTGCTATTTCCTCTCCTCTCTTAATCAGGGATTCGAGCTTCAATGATCCACTCTTAATGATTCTTGACGACCCATGATTCCGTGTCCACTTCTTCCCGGTTCTATCCTAAACTCTTTTCGATTCACTATTTTATATTTTCTCAATATTAAAATAGGAATCTCTTTAGTTGTCTTTTCCTTAGCGAGATTTAAACAAAGTGCACAATGTCCTAAGTGTAGGGGAGTTTTCTCCCACATGCTTAAACATTGAGGACAATGTTTATCTTAAGTGTAGGGGGACTTCTATCGAAGTTAAGTGGCCTTTTCCTTGTATTTGCCCTCATTTTACCGGAAAATCAATTTTTCGACATTTTTCAAAATTTTTGATCTATTTTGGCCTATTAGTTTTTCCCTTTGTATAGTTATTTTCTTTCCTTGCTAGAATAAATTTTTAATAAAGTGGTTTTAATTTTCAAACGTTGTGAATCTTTTGACTCAACCCGAGTTTACTTATCTAAGTTTACTATAGCTAGTATCCTTAACGTGTTTAAATCAAGTTTTGCTAGGTTTTTATATAGGGAGCTATAAAACGCGAAAGTCTTAACTCTCACGGGTTAAGAACAAGAACTTTTCACAAGTTCCTATAATTGATCCTAGAGAGTCGTTTATCAAGGGAACTTTAAAATGCGATTTCTAAACTTGAAAAAGTCTAAGAATTTGCAAGATCCTATAGGCGACTCGAAAACCCAAAACTTTGATTTAATAGGCTAAGCATCCACGAGTCTCATTCTTTGAGATTTTAAACTGTGGAGAACGAGAGATGATAGAGCCAATTATAAGTTTGGTATTCTTTCGGGAATTTATGCGAGTTAATTATAAGCCTATTCTCCCATCGCTTGTTAATAAATTTATCTGCAATAAATAAGGTTGTACAATTTGAGAAGTTACTTAGCTTCTAGCCCAAGATCGTTTAAAAGTTGCTCGGTATGGATTAGAGTTCATAGCCAAGGCATAACTTATTGAAGCGGGATGCGAAGATTGGCGAGTCCAAAAAGGCCCTAACAAGGCATGAGGGCTATATTTTGTTGCTTAAGATCCCAAGTGATGTGAAGAATCATTTATCAAAAATCAATATGCAGGATCGAGACACACGACGAAAAGCAAAAACTCCCCAAAAGTCATGGAGAAGTGTATCTGAAAAGACCCTAGCAAGGTATGAGGATAAATAGATCCAATTCATAAGAGGAGGCGGATCGTTGTATATCAAAATCGAAAACAAAGATTGGAGAAAAATGAAGTCGTGGTCCAAGTATGAATCTCTCAAAAATTCAAGTGAAGAAATTTCATTATGAAGAGAAGACCATTATTTCATGAACGTCTCTCAAGGTTTAAAGTATGAAGTCGCTGCCAAATATCGGTCCGAGAAAGGTCTCAAATCGCGAAGCGAGTTATGCCAAGATATGAACTTTATGAGGTCCCGAGAAGCAGTTTTAAAAGATTTTGTCCTTTAGCTAACTATTGATTAAATTGTTTACTTTATTTTCGGCCTAAATAACTATCTAAATAAGTCAAACAATGCATCCTCGTGATCATTCAAGACAGCAATAAAATATAAGAGATACACCTAGGAATAAGGGAGTCTAAGTGAATAATTGTCCCACATGAGTTCGTGTTAGTCTACTAACTTATAATAACAATGATCTCGTTTTTAAGCTTGGTTTGGAGAAAGTGCAAACTTGAGGATGATGATTATTCATGACATTTTCAAAACCCAAGGTATGCTTTTGATTTCTTTACTTTGAATGTTTTTAATTCTCTATCTCTTTAATAAAGGCCACTATGGATTGATTATGATGAAAAATGTAAACGTGCTTTGTAATTAATACATTGCATGAGGACATTGCAATGGTCAAGTGTAGGGGATTTGATAGGTGTGTAAACACCCATCCTTTTTACCACTTAATTACAATAATTACCAAGCCAAAACGTGTATTTTATATCTTTTATGTCGGAATTATGCGTGGTTTGTGTTTTTGTTGTAATTTAGGATGAAAAGGTGAAAAGTGGAGATAACACGGGCATTCACGGGCTTTTATTGAAGAAAAAGATGAAAGACGAAGTCAAGAAGTCAAGAGTGCAAAAAGAACGGAAGTCCAAGACCAATTCTGAAGATTTATCGAAGAAAAAGTCAAAAGACGGAAGTTTACTTAAAGCCGAAGAATTCAAGTCTAATTTATTGAAGAATTACAAGACGAGTTCAAAGAAATCCCGAGACAAAACCATTTAAAGTCCAAGATTAATGAAGAATAAAGGCTTAAGGACTAATGGTGCAATTAAAAGAAGATTAAAGAAGGAAGGACTTAATCTTGCAATTAAGAGAAAAGGAAGGAGGGGAGGAAGCTTCCTAATCCTCCCATATATATAGATTAGATGTTAATCACTTTTTCGTTGTTGGCTAACTTGACAAATTAGCTCTTCCACTTTTATTTTATGCACCTTTAATTACTTGTCATTTTAAATACTTGTTTTGCACTTTAATTATCCTTTAATTTCCAAGTAAGTTTTTAATTCGTGTTCTTTAAATTTGTGTTCTTTAATCTTTACTTATCTTTGATTAAGTTCTTTTTATCAATCTCATTCTACTTTTCTTTTTTTTTTGATTCGGTAACAATTTCGGATTAAGCAAGTTGTTGCTTAATCCATTTGCTTATTTAACTAAAAGTTTCGTCCTTTCTTTTCCTTTAAGTTACATACAAAATAAGCCACGAGTTTGACAACCTTGTGTGCTTATTTGGTATTTGATTTAAGTGTTTTCAATGTTTTCTTAAAAGTTTTACTTTTTAAAATCCATTTTATTTAGTGCCGTCTTTTAATTTTGAAAAGGTCTTAACTTTTTAACTTATTGTCTTGTTTTGTTTTCGTTTCATTTGAGTTTATTTTGTTACTGCTTATTAGTTATAGCTTATTTAGTTCTTGTGCTTATTACGAATTTGTATCCATCGGAAAGTAAGGGTTCTCCACACATTGCGACCGCTTGCTTTACCACATTCCGATAGTGACAGTTTTGGACAAGGGTTTTGCATTCCGATCCGGGATTGCGATAGGAGTAACATCACCCTCATTCCGATCTGGGGTTGCGATCGCACATTGCGATCGCACATTCCGACGGCTCTTGAGGTTTACTTAGTCGAAGTGCTGCCCAATTTTTCTTAGCATCTTTCCGATCTGGGTATTGCGATTTGACACATTGCGATCAAAGGTAATCATTCCGATCTGGACCATATTCCGATAGGTCACATTCCGATAGGTTGCACCTTTTATTCCGATAGCACATTCCGATCTGGGTTCCGATCGTATGGTGACAGCATTCCGATAGTGGATTCCGATGGTTATGGGTTTTGGATTTTAATTTTGCTTTGTTTAATTTTCAAATTACATTTTAATATTTGTCAAGTTTAATTTTCGTCACGCTTTTAAATTAACGTCATTTAGTTATTACTTTTTAAAGTTTTAAATATCGCACCATTTAAATTTAATTAGATTTAGATTTAATTTAACGCCATTTTCATTTAACGCATTTTACTTTTACATCATTTACATTTACGTCTTCGTATTTTTAATTATACTACAACGACAACACTTTTGTTCCACCAAAGATCAATTGAGTCATACTTAAAACCAATAATCAATTCGATTAGACACAAATCAAAGAACAATTTAACTAAGTAAAATCCAGTTATTAAAGCCCAATTTATTTTTAGTATGCAAAGCAAGCTTAAATGCAGCAGCCCAAACTTTATAGTTTTCTGGTCCAGTTAGTTTAACACTTACAATAGGCTGCCCATTAGTATCAGTTGGGTGTAAGTATAATGGATCATTAGTATGAATGACAGTCTCATTATTATCTTCTGTTTTAGTATCACTAACAGGTTTACCACCCTTATCACCCTTCTTGGGATCAGACATGATGACAAAGCAAAAAAACAACACACAACAAAAGCAAAGAAACCCCTTATATCTCCTCTACACACAGCTACCAAGAAGCACACAAGAAAACTAAATCAATCCTCCAAGACTACCTAATCCCTTCGACGCCTAAATCACCCTCTAAACAACAACAAGAAACCAAACTAAAGAGAGAGCAAGAGAGGTGTTACTAAACGCGCAGCTACAAGCAAAAACTGCCAAGATCCAAGGAGATCAAGAAGATCCCACCACAATCAGATAAAGCACAGCGGAAAAACAACCTGAAACGTTAGTTATAACAGATAACCAACAAAAATAACAAACCCCCAAAAATTGAATGAAACCCTAATGTCTGAAATTTAAGGTTTCTTCAATTAACCTTACCAGGAGTGAAATTAAACCCAATTAACCAATCAAGAACCCAATTAAACCCAAAGGAACACCAGAAATCAGAAAACCCCCAAAAATTAATAAACCCTAATTTTTGAGATTTAATCAAAAACTCAATTAACTAGCAGCTACTCCCTCCGTCCCAAAATTATTGTCCACCGACAAAAAACACACAGTTTAAGAAAAGTACCACATTTTCAGCTTTCTCTTTCTTACTTTTTGCAGAAAGACAGTTCTACCCTTAACCAATTAATTTCAAACCTTTTAAAAGTTTGTAATTATGATTAAAATTAAGGGTAATCTAGTAATGTTGATCTAAAATTCCTACCTATTTTTAGAAGTTTTAAAGATGGACAATTAATTTGAGACAACCCAAAAAGGAAATGTGGACTATAATTTTGGGACGGAGGGAGTAATTGAAATCCAGAGTTAAAAACGAGTTTAAAAACAATTATCAAGAACCATAGGCTCTGATACCATATTCGATTTTATAAAACTTTAATAAAAAACACGAATCAAATTGATTCAACCAACCTCCCCTTTTATTTTTTATTAAACTGCGTTAGTCTATCACTTCAAATGTGATACCTAGCTTTTTGATCGTACATACAAAACAGAAAGAATGAAAGAATACAGTGTATCAATGATCTTACAAGCAAGATCAATATACACAATCAATCAGAACAAAACTAGTAACCAAACTCTAGATCAATAATGGCGATCTAAACAATGTGAGAGAGATAACAAAACTAAACAGAATGACTGAATGGCTAAAAACAAGATAGCGATGAATATATAGTAGCTTAACTAGGGTTGACGTGAGTTTCCTCTGCTTGCTATATTAAGTCCTCCATCTTTAACCAACCTGTCAAAAGCAAACCAAAATATCCAAAACAAAAAATATAAAAGGAAATATTTACCTTTCTTACCCTTAAACTTTTAACCAGCTGTCAACTTACATTTTAATAAGCATTCAAGCCCGTAACAAATTTATGTGTTTTGGAGTGGCTATAATACAACTGTCATACATAAATTAACACTTTAATCACGCAACAAATTTTATGTTGAAATCTATTTAAATAACTACGATTAGTTAGTGTGAATGCAAGTATGCAACGTTCTTAGACAGATGAAAAGTTAGGTCAATTTGAACACTTGAAAATAGAAAGTGAACAGAACATGGTTGAACTATTTAAAACTCTCGAATGTTTCAAGAGGTGTGTGTATGAAAACTAATGCCCGAATCATTTAAAGTCAATTATGTTTTTTAAGAGTAAAATGTCGTATAATTAGCATCCAAAGTACTTGCAAGTTTAGTTTATGAAGATTAAGGGACTTGTTATCAAGTATAAGTTCAATTTGCCAAGCGAAAATTCTTATTTAAGAAAATAACTAATTCATTAAACACATTTGAGAAAAGAAAAAAAAACAACTTATAATTTATGTTAGGGTTACACTATAAATACCCCTCCTGACTCATTTAGGGTATGTTTGGTGATGAGCGGCGGTGGAGTTTTTTTGGGTGATGAGCGGTGAATAAGAGCATTTTGGATTTTAGTATTTGTTTGGCAAAAAGAGTGGTGAGTTTTTGAAATTCTAGTGATCGTTTGGCAACAAAGCGGTGAGTATTTCGGAGCGGTGCTACTTTTTATGAAGGCTACTTTTTCAATGCTTGTTTTAAGGAGCGGTGTCAAATGAGCGGTGAGCTGTCACAGCTACTTATCACAGCTACCGCTCACAGCTCCTGCTCACAGCTACTGCTCACTGCTACAGCTCACAGCTACTGCTCACAGCTACTGCTCACAGCTACTGCTCACAGCTACTGCTCACAGCTACTGCTCACAGCTACTGCTCGTGTTG
Organism: Glebionis coronaria; assembly: GCA_025667525.1. Classification (NCBI taxonomy): domain Eukaryota; kingdom Viridiplantae; phylum Streptophyta; class Magnoliopsida; order Asterales; family Asteraceae; genus Glebionis; species Glebionis coronaria. Next base: position 521,685,543 of record CM046882.1, read on the forward strand.
ACAAACACAACCTTAAAAGGAAAAAAAAATACAAAAGATTCTTTTTATACCCCTCTTGGTTCAGTTTAATACAATTTTTATCAGGGTTTTTTCGCGTTTTTTGTCAGTTTAATATTTTTACCTATTAAATATTATATTTTTTATTCCGTATTTTTAGTTTCACAGTTTTATAATAGAAAAAATATTACAAAAATTAAAAAAAAGTAAAAATTTAGAAGGTACTATTTTAGGGGTCTTGATAACGTAGCCCTTCATGTTAACAATTTTAAAGTTTAGAACCAGCTAATTTTGTGATGTATACTTAAGACACCATTGATGACCTTATTTACGTAATTAACTTCTTGTTATTTGTGGATTCTATTCCTCATTAATTAACTCTCTAATCATTAAGCATCTAACAACAACAAGAACCCAAACTTTCCTACAAAACCACTGTCCCTTCCCTCATTTTTCCTCCCCCTTCCCTCTCTTTCAAACACTCACATTTTTCACATTCATTGCTTCTTCATATTTGGTTTTTAATTCAAAGCCAAGAACAAAGTTGCAAGAATCAATATATTGGAGCTACAATTACTAATATAAGATTTGTACCAATAATGTCTTTCGGATTTTTCCTTCTGTTTCCTTGCAAATCCAAGCTTCAAGATGGAGAGTGGAATCAAGATAGATAATCGACAACGATCTTTATCGAATTTTATCTAAAACGTTAACCCGTGAATATAATCAAATTATTGTGCTTCATCTTCTTTTTCTACAGGTAATCTACTTAGTTTTTTTTCTTTTTGTAATATGATACTGTACTATACTAGGTTAAATGTAAAAACAAAAATAAATTAATAGTTAAAACTGTTTCAAAAACAAACTAAAAAAGTTGAAGAAATTTTTTTTACTGCATATAAAAAAAAGTTTACCCGCCAAAATAAAAATATGTTGGTTTTTACCATCATACGTGACTGACAAATTAAATTTGATTGTTCTCCTTGAAGACATGTCTACGACAGTGATGAGTGATGCAATAATGATGCCAGCAACAGAATCACAACAGCTAGCAACAAAACTAATAGCCGAGACGAAAGTTGAGTTTGTTAAGTGTGAGTGTTGCGAATTATCAGAAGAGTGTACACCCGAGTACATAAACAGGATTCGCGAAAGATATCAAGGAAAATGGATATGTGGACTATGCAGTGAAGCAGTAAAATATGAGATCATTAGAAGCAAAAGGCTGATCACCACTGACGAGGCCTTGACGCGCCATATGGCGTTTTGTAAAAAGTCAATATTGTCGGGTCAAAAGACTACTGACCCGACAGTTGATTTGATTGATGCTATGAGACAGATTCTAAGACGAAGTTTGGATTCGCCGAGGCGTGTTAGGTCTATGCCGAGTAGTCCAATGAGGACTACGAGGGATGATGGCGTTGGAGTTGGACTGGCTCGATCTGAGAGCTGTATACCGGATGTTACGTATGTTGTTGAATTGGAGGAAATGATGAACGATCAAAATAGTGAGTGAAAAGGTGATTTTTTGGTCGAGATATGTAAAGTATGTATCAAAAAGTATTTTAAACATGACTATTGGACATCATATGTTCATAGTTTTATGAATATCAAATAAACTGATGACAAAAGTTAGTACTATAATTTTGGATGGGTTGATTGAAGGATTGTTACTTGTTAGCATCTATGGATCTAATGCGAGTCGCAAATAACTGAGGATGCATGTATGTATTGACGGGCAAAAAAGAGTGATACAACGGACTTTTAGCACATTGCACGTACGTATGAGTGATCGACCTGCACTAACGGTGAGTGATCTCACTCGCCAGTCGTCAAGCTTAGCAGTCTAGTTTATTAGTACTCTGCAAAGTCACTCCCCCTTCGGTTTCATAATTAAAATATAACATTAACCTATAACCAGGTGACGGACCAATGGATACTCAACAATAAGATAGATTTTTCATAACTGCACCTTAAATGCACCTGGTCTAACGAAATGCAATTTTAATGACATCTTCGTTTTAATTCATTTTTATTTCTCTAATATTATGGTTAAAAAAATTTCCGCACCATGTCACTTCTTGTCCTAGACTCCTAGTTCCCTCCGTGCCTAGTGCCAGTATATAACCCCAAACTTTTTTTTTCTGTTAGGTATTCATAAGTGTTGAAGCTAACATTATTACTAAATGTGGATGATCAACGATACTCGTATTACGTTTTTGCACCTTTTATATAAAATCGAGCTAACAAACCGCGTTTCCGGTAACAGTGAAGTAAATTCTTCATAGTACGTCGTGATACTACGGGACACCTCTTGTTTCGTCCGTGGCTGAACATTATATTTTTGGGTTTGTGAAAGATGTATTAATCTACCTCTCATTGAGGCCGGACCTAAACCTGTGCTCGAGAGATAGCTGTCCATACAATGTAACAACTCGGTTGATATGTGCCAAACATATTTGTTTCAATGTGTTACCTCTTAGCATGTTAGTTTCAAGACATTTTTGGTTATGTGTTCTATATTGAATCTTTCTACATTTATGAAACCTTGCCAATATTAGTAAATTAGTATGGCAAACACGAGTCTTGATCAATACCAAATATGATAAGGATGACCTTTCACGAGACACTTGGTCCCTCCTAATTCAAGTTGGGATGAATCCAAAGTGAACAAATAATGACTTAAAATGGGTGATAGTCGTGGTTATAGATGGATATAAATTTGTTTATATACGTGCATGTGCAAGCTAAAAAACCAACTCACATGGGTAGTATGGTACCACACTACTACTACTATCCGCAAAAGAGATTGATATAGAAATGGGACAACTTTACTAGAGCAACATACAGATTTTTAATAGTTGTTTGACAATCAATGTATATTATCATCAGAAAAAAAAAACATGAGTTTATAAGAAAAAAGGTGATTTGCCCGCTCCTATTGATTGGATACTCAAATTTAGCGTGTTTTGACACATATACACTCATTTTACTTTTAATTATGTTTACATTTATAAGAGTATATGTGTCAAGACGCACTAATTTGAAGTGTGTCAATCAATTTGAGAAGTGTGCAAATCACTTCCCTTATAAGAAGATTATGCTTTTCAATCATCGCCCTCAAAACTCTCTTTTAATTCACTAAAAAAGGTAAGAATTATCAAAAACATTTGACTTCCACCAACATAAGTAAGCACGAACCAAGACTTGAACCCTTAACCTTTTGTCCATAATATTAATATATATTCAATTCCTTTATGGATTGTTCGAATGTGAATACCAACGGACTTAAAGCTCGTTGATAACGCTCTTTTAATTAATTGACATAACAAGTTGATTATTAGTTCAAAAACATCTCAAAATAATATGATGATTATTTGTATAATTCATTTTCTTACTATAATTTTATAACTTTAAGATGGAGCAAGTTTATTTTTTCTTTTTTTATCTAAAATTTGGGATTTGACATACTATTAAGCATGAGAATTATTTTCTGTTTTTATATTTCAAAAGATATTCTTGGATTCTTTGGAAATGATTGGAAAATATATACAAGTTGGTAGGAATTAGGAGAGTGCATGAATCACGAATAGGGTTCAAATTTTACTTGATTAGGTAAAACAAACCCAATAATTGAGGTTTATATTCTAGATAAAATGTCATTAATATTCTCCATGTGACATGTTGGCATGTTGGTTGGTCAACAGTCTCAACTTCAATATTCAGTCGAATAATTAAGATTTTTTAAATCTTGGTACGCATTATATAATCTTTGAATTTATTATTAGTCTTATGACATTTTTGTAATGGGTTGTTTTGATGCTTTCCCACTCAAATTTCATATGCCCATTGTTTTTGGAACAAACAAATGACCATGTCTAATAATACTACTTAGTTAAATTTATAAATAAAATACGACCACTACTATTGTTCACTGAATTTTGAAGCTATATGCTCAAATATTTCGTTCTTCAAATGTGATATCTGAAAAAAGTTTTACAAAGTAATACAAATGGATTGTGTGTCATACTGTCATTAATGGATTGTGTGCTATTTGACACTAGCTAGTATACACGTAGTGAAAGAACCAAGTACTAAAAGTCATTGGGTGTCCGGGTGCACAAACATTTTAACACTTTATTCTAAGTTATATTTAATGAAGAAAAAGAAAGAAAATAAAAAGGAAACGTAAAAAATGTTGTTTTTTCGAATACTACTAAGGCTAGGCACAACGCATGGGGTCGCGACCTAGTTTTTTCGGTCGGCGACTTAGTGCGACCTATTTGGCACAACCCGGCGACCTAATGCGACCTAATAAAATTTTTTATTTTTTTTTTTAAAATCAATATTTTTTCTTTATAAATACCATATTTTCACACAGTTATTTCACACACAACTCAACACACAACTCTGTTTTTTCACACACACATTCAGAAATCAAAAATGGCATGCTCATTCCCACATACCGAAGCCGAGATTAAGGCTATAGTTAACAGACAAATACTTCAACAACAACGCCGTTACGAGCAGCTTACGAAGTTAGGTGATGATTTCGATGCTGCGTCCGAAGAGAATAGGGAACTGAGCTCGGCATGTAAGAAATGCCGTGATCTCTCCCTACAGGAGCGTCAGTTTATCGACACGTATCTTAGTAAGCAAGCTGAATTGGATTTCAGCCTCCGGAGATCTTTGTGTAGAAAGGCGACAAAATTTGAGGCCATAATTGAAGAAAATACTAAATGGTTGAATAACTTTGGTTCTTCGTCCCGATATCAAACAACACATATCGGTCCTTCGTCGCAACAACACCGAATAAGAAATGAGTCGCCCGATCTACCCTTTCCAATTCCAAACCTCACAGATGGCAGAATGACTGACAATGAGGTGTATCAAGAATACCTAGATCAAAAAGTGTTGAGACAAATGCAGGAAGAAGAAGAAAGGGAAAGAAGGGAGCGGGAGGCGCAAATTATGGCGGAAGAAGATGAAGAAGAAACATTGCGTTGGGAGTTTCCTTGTGGTCTGTTATCGGATTCGGATCCGGGAACTGATTAATCGTATTATGTAATTTTATTTTTAGTATCGTATTGCATTTCCTATTGTATTTCAGTATTTTCAAGTTTTATTAGTATTGAATAAATTTTTAACTTTCGAATACAAGATTTTTACATTTCTTTTTATAGTATATAATATTAATTATATAATAATTTTTTTTTTTTTTTTTAAAACAGAAACAAACATTTTTTTTTAAAACAGAAACAAGCACACAAATGAAACATGGTCGTGACTAAGGTCGATTAGGCCTCGATCGACACCGGCGACCGAATCGCCGCAACGCGACGATTCGGTCGCGACCTACTGGTGACCGACAAAAAACCGACGCGTTGTGCCCAGCCTTAAGGAATGAAAGAAAATAAAGTTGAGAGTTAGTGTGTTTTAATTTGATGATTTATGAAGTAAAGTATTTTCTTTCGATAAAAGAAAATATTTAATTTACATTATTTTTTTTATTAACAAAACTTAAAAACACGATAAAAATATATTGCAATAGGAATTAAAAAAAAAAGTAAAGGAATATTATAAACAAATTTTGAAACAAGTGTATTTAAAAAAAGCTAAGGTATTGTTTAGTTATAAAAAAGTTTCATAATTTTTTTTTAATTTTTAAAGAAGTGAATGAACTTTTTTTTAAAGAACAAAAAACATGTAAACTTCTCATAAAAATATAAAACTATTAGCTATCAGTTATCAATCTGTGGGGGTGTTTGGTTAAGCTTGTGACTTGGAGTTAGACTTATTTTAATACCTTATAAAAGATTTAAGCCATTTTTTATTATTAGAAATCTTAATTCTTTAAGCCTCCAACATTTCTTGTTACAGAAAGATTGTTATTACTTTTTTATTTATTGCACAAATAAATTTTATTAAATTCAAAGTTATTAATAGGTTTAATTTCAAAACATCAGTTACACATAACTTTAAAACAAATTTTAATGAGCTTATTTTAATAGGCCCATTTTGTATGTTATTTTTCAAAGAAATTAAAAGTCAAAAAATTTCATCACACACATAATGGAAAAGTTAAATATTTTAGATTATGTAAACTCGTAACGAATCAACGTTAACACAAATTATTTAAAAAGCTTGTAACCGTCCATTTAAAATATTATAGTAAAATATATTAAACTCTGTGTTGTAACAAGCATAGAGGTTTATAAAGCCTAATCTATACTATCTATACTACTTTATAAAGTATTTAGCACATTCTAAATAAGGAAGTCTTAAAAAATTAAGCCAAAAACATTACTATAAAAAGAAATAAAAAGTTAAAGTAATATTATTTATTTCGTAATCAAACGTCTTTATGTTTAGTCCATTTCATAACCGTCTTCATTAACTTTTGTAATGAGATTTAAATATTATCGGTTACGTTTTAACCAAAATCATAATTCTATTTTTAATATAACTTTTGTAACGTTTACTTTATTTGAGTATAAAAGCATCATTTGGTTAATACAAAAAACACAACAATTTATATTCCTTTATCATACTTCTAAAAAATCTTATCACTTTTTTTTGTTTCTTTTGAGCATCTCGGAAAATTTGTATACCCCATCAAATTCAAAAAGAATGTTTTGCTTCAACTATTACTACGGTGAACTTATTGTTAGTGTACATGCAATTGCTTAACATGAAAATAAAAATCGAGTATGTGATTTTTATGTTATTTTTCGAATACTATGCAATGTGGCGTGATAATCTTTTCAATAATATGCATCACGTAGGCAATGTTATAGATACGTTATCCTCATAATAAACGTACAAGTGGAGAACATTCAATGGTAAGAAAATTTTGTTACACGGGTACCTACCGCTGCAATACGCGGGTACCCGGCTAGTGTTATATAAGCCATTTATGACTTATATATTATAAGCTTATAAGCGCAAATTTAGTGTTTGGTTTAGCTTATCAAAATTAATAAGTTAAATGACAAAAAAGTCCATAAGTATTAAATAGTGTAGTTATTAAATGTGGGGTATAAAAGTCTTTTTATATGTTATTTTTATATAAGCCAAACATTTGTTATAAAAAGCTACACTTTTATGGCTTACCAAAACACCCACATATAAGCTTATAAGCCCACTTATCAACCAAACACTTGGTTTCGGCTTATAAGCTTATATAAGCTAATAAGCTTATAAGCCACTATATAAGCTAAAACAAAACCCCCCTATATATGTTGTCAATCAATAATTCTTATAATATCACACTTTGTAATCTATATATATGTTGTTAGCCTCAAAATATTGAGTCAGACAAGAATAATCGGTCATATGTTTATTACGTATCGCTTATTAGAACGTTGTAATAGCTAGTTAAATAGTCGTGACATTACGGACTTGATGGCTAGCTTAAAAGGCCTCTTTTAAGGTACTAAGCATTTATTCAAGTCCGACCCAAACAATATAGTCCATAAACAAGCTCACATGTAGGGGGACTATAAATACCCTTCCTAGCATGTTAGGAAGGGTGTTGGTAATTCATTTTCTTAATCTAATATTCACTAAGTTTCACACATCTCTCTCTTTTGTCTCTATACTTTCTCTCTCTACTTTCTCTCTCTAGAATTCATCTATCTTTCTTCCTTTTCTCTTGTTTAATAATCACAAAATATGGGACAACATTTGGTATCAATCGCCATGGGGTAGATTTGTGATTGGTTGTTGTTATTTCATTTGATTCGTATGATTTACTCCATAAATCATCTCGATTTGAATTTTTTTTTTTGTGTTTTTCGTGCTCTAAATCTTGATATAAATCTCCTACATAGTTGTGGTAAGGATTTGGGTGCTTTGGATTGGTTAAAATCACGGATTTCTAAGAAAAAATCTCATTTTTTACTCATTTTTTCGGAACATTGCGACACTTGTACTTTCATTTCCATCGCAATACGCTAGGGTTTATACATTACGACGCATATTGCAACGGTTGGTATTGCGACAGTTTTTGGCATTGCGACAGGTTCAAGTTTTTGGCATTGCGACAGGTTCAAGTTTTTGGCATTGCGACAGGTCCTTCTTTGGTATTGCGACCGGTCCTTTTTTGGTATTGCGACAGGTCCTTCTTTTTGAACATTACGGAGAATCATCGTTTTGAACATTGCGAAATCACCAATTTTAGATCGAAGCATTTTTAGACTTAGGCAGTATCTAGACTAGTTTCGGAATATCATTTACAAAAAACAAAAACGAAAAAAAAGAAAAAAAAGAAGAGTTTTTAGCGGGAAAACCCAAGTAAAATTTATTTTTACAAGACCATTTTTAGGCCATTTAAGCTTCAATTTCAAATTTAGCGATACGAAAAAATTTCGACCAAAAATTCAAATTTTCTGACCAAAATTCAAATTTTTAGGCCATTTTAGGTTTTATTTTCCGTCCAAAATTTTCATATTTATAATTTTTCCCCCCAATAGTTTTTGTCTAATTCTAACTCGATTTCAAAATTTGGAGATTCAAAATTTTCTCGGTTACCATTATATCAGACTGGAGAATTTAATGTCGGACTGAGAAAAAAATCGAAATTTTTCGGAATTTAAACCACAATCCAATCACACCTTATCTACTTAAGATCCAAAGTCAATTCATCAATTGAGACACCATAATCATGGAAAAGAGCAATGAGTGTTCAGAAGTGACAACTCTCGAGATGGAACGATTACAACAACGAACACGCTTATTGAGAGATAAATGCATGGAAAGTTTGAGAATACTTCAATCATCGTTTAAGAGCCTTTCAAAAGTCCTGCTAGACTTAGGTGAATCCACTGGCACGTTCATAAGAGCATTCACACAAGCCATGGACAAACTTGCGGCAAAACTTGTCAAAGAAAGAATTTTGGGAGTGAATGCAAGATCATCTTCACTAAACTCAACACGACATTTGAAAAGACCTTTGATTCAGAATTTCTCATGTCTTCGAGTATACAACCCTGCTTCATGAGACATCATCAAACTGCTCAAACGTTCAAAGACCTGATCCTACGTAACATCCAATCCATTGCAACCTATGTCAAAAGAACAATATTCACGAACAAGAGATAGATAGGAGGTTCAAGGAAAGTTGTGGTACAGTATCAGGTCATGAGAATGAAAGCTGCACATCACGGAACACAAAGCATGGTCCGCAGAATGATCATATCATACATGGGAAAGAAAGCAGCAGCACTGGCACACAAGACATCAGTTCTGAGATTATCATCAGCAATACACCTTCCTATGACAATGGCCCTGTCTTCGACTCTGGCCCATTAGAAGAGGTACACAATGATGAATATAATGTGTTTTCTAATGCTAATACGCATGAGCATTGTGATCAAACTCAAACCCTTATTGACACATGTATGACAGAAAAGGTTGATAGCAATACCACACCTGATCCCTCAGACACATGCAATAATGATTTTGACGATGATAAACATGCAAATGAGTATAATGATGAGGAGCGTATTGCGCTTGCTAATTTAATTGCCACTTTACAAAAAGATGTCAAAGAAACTAAAAATAGTCAAAAGCAATTAAAGAAGGCAAATGCTACGCTCACTCAAAATTTTGAAGAATGGAAAGCTGCTCTAGTTAAATCTAGTGAGACCATTGATAGCTATAGAGCTCAGCTTCTTCAAAAGACCAATGAGATTGAGGGTTATAAAGGGTGTTTAATTAACGTCAAAAAGGACAATTATCAACAGAAGTATAACGAAACTCTTCAGCTTTTTGAACAAGAGAAACGTAATCATAACACCTCTTTGAGTATCGGACGTCACAAAACGTATCTTGCTACCACTAAAGTCAATGAGTTAACTCAAGTAAATGGTTTTCTTCAAGAGGATAAAACTAAACTTGTTAATGAAAACAAAGCAGTAGTTGAAAATTTGGAAAAGGATTTCAAAACTAGACAAGCGAAAGATATCGACAAAACGGTGGAACCTGAAACTCAAATTGATTTTTACAAGAAAATTGTTTACAAAACTAATCAATCAATTCAAACCATGAGAATGTTGGCACCTCGTTCATTTTTTAAGGGTAGACCTAGTTTTGCAAATCCTAAGTACCTCGAGCAAGCTCAATCTGAGAATCAACACCTATATCTTGATGAGTCCCGGTGGACCGATCTTGATTGCCTTGTTGTAAGGCCCGACAGTGAAGAGACGACCTACTTGGAAGAAGAGAGTAGATCAAAAGTTAATAAAGAGTTTGTTAAACCATATAATTATGCTTATGAAAACAGTCTTTATGGTCTTTTCAAACCGCAAACACAGAAGTCTCGTGAGCAAATATTTTTCGAATGTGAACAAATAAGAATTAATGGAGACAAGTTTTTGCCACTAAGAAAACTAATGTTTCAAAATTTATCGGGTACTTGCCGCATCAAGCTTCTATCAGCAAGAGTAAGGAAGCACTTCGTATTCTTAAGAGTAACATCGAAAATTTCAAAAAGGTTGTTGACGATGACTGGATAAAAACGTGAACTTTTGAAAGGTGATAAAGAAATTCCTCACGATATAACTGTGCTTGTGAAAACTATTTTGATTCCTCTTGCGGAAAGAACAAAGAAACATGCTTTGGAATTTGAAACGTTAATTGAGCAAGAAATGTTTGACGATTTGAAATTGTGGAATCTCTTGAAAAAGAAATTGACGATCATCAACCTGAAAGAGACGAGTTTTCCACAACATATGATCTACTCTTACAAGAATGTCTCTCCAAAGATATTTTGTGTGTTGCTCTTACATCTTGTGCAGATATATACGAATATTCTGACGTGGCATGCAAATATCTTGATCAAGTAAAAGAGTGTGAACGTCTTGAAACTGAGCTTTCGAAACAGACAGATAATGTTGATCAAAAGTATTTAGCGTTAATTCAACACCGATGTGAATTCCTTCAAAAACACTGTCATACTCTTGAACTTGCTTTGTAAGACAAAGTCGGAAAAGGTCCAAATGATAATAACTTGCAAGTAAAACTTTCCGCCTTGTGTCTAGAAATGAACGAAAAGAGTATGGAAATTACAGACTTGAAAGCTCAGTTTCAAGAAAAGGACATAACGATAGAAGAGATAAAGAAACCTGTTGCCAAAATGGGTGGGAAAACTATGGAACCTAAAGTTGTGAAACCTGTTGTTCGACAACCCAATGCCTACAAGGATCCAAAGCCATCTATCTTAGGAAAACCTACTCCTTTCTCTAATTCTTCTCATGTAAAATCTAGGTTACTCCCTAAGACTCATGTGCAACCAAGTGTTCCAAAACCATCCCTATCACCCTATGTTCCTCCATTTCGAAAGCACACTGTTGCTAAACCAAACCATGTGAATGCACCTAGCACTTCTAGGATTCCTTCAAAACGTGTGACATTCGCGTCCACAAAGGAATCTGTAGGTTCAAATGACTTAGTTCATACCAACAATCTAGAGGCTGCTAAGCAAAAAGGGAATATTAAGAAAGACAAACCCGTGTCTTCAAAACATAGTTCACCAAATTCCGCTAGAGTTCAACACACTCCTAATGGTAGCCAACCAAAACCTAGGATCCCTCGCCGGCAATCTGGGAATTGTAAACCATCCGTGAATAGTCGTGTTTCGAACACTACGCCTGAACGATTTGGAAAACTAAGGAATACAAGTACTTTCATGAATCCCAAATTCCCTGTATGCGCCACTTGCAAGAAGGGCATTCACAATGGAAATCATGATCATTGCATTCTGCAATACCTCTATGAGGTTAAATATCGTGCCTTTGCACAAAGACAGAATGCAGAATCCCATAAGACAACAAGGAGATACAAACCCGTCGAAAAGAAAAACAATAACAACAAATCTGAAACGTGGATTCAAAAAGGACATAGTTTATCTCCAAAGAAGTCTTCCGTTGTGCAAGAGAAAACTACTCCTAAATCTAATCTTCAGCGGAAACCAACGGGTAGGATCTTCAAGGAAGTTGGACAGTTGGTCTTAAGTGGATTCCCATATAGAAGAGTGTTGAAACCTGCTCAAGCACTAATACAGGTGTTCTGCATGTAGACAATGAATTTGTTACTCATAACACTAGTATTTGTGCAAACTCTTCTTCTGTCATTGCAGGTACAACAACGGATTCTGAACTCACTTGTTCCTCAACGGGTTCCAACTCTGTACATTTGATATCACCTTCTTGTATGGTACAAAAATCTATTTTTGATTATTTCAGAAAAACTTGAAAAATACAAAAATAAAATAAAATGTAAATATATATAGAAAAACAAAATACAAAATGAAAAAATCTTTCAAAATCCAAAAATATTCTTCTCAACATGTCTTTCAGTATTGATAATATGGGCGTACCTAGAAATGTCGCTCAACAACGACATGCGTGTGTACATAAAGCTCGAATGAAAGTTGTAAATATTTTTCAAAACATGTCATTTCTTCTTTTAATAAAGGAAAATGTCTATTTTGGACAATTTTTTCAATAACGGGTAGAGCAATCTATCTTGGGTTGAGCTTGTCACAAAACGTTCAACGTTTTGAGCTCAACAAAATGGCTTGTAATCACTTTCAGATTGCAACCCGGATCTATATTCACGGGGGAGTGTACGATTTCGTGTTCTTACCCTCAGCAAAAGAAGAGAAATCTTCTTACACTTGAGTGGATTCGTCAAGACATTCAAAGTCTATGAACTCAAGTTTTATGCTTTAGAAATACCATGTCGCCAAAAAGAAATGGTTTTCGAAAAGCGTTGAACACAAAAAAAAATTCAAGAGTTTTTCGATGATTATTCAAAATCTTTCCAAAATTGTGTGTTCAACAACTCCCATCCTCAAAAAAGTGAAATGTGGATTACATCTTCACAATGACAATTCAATTGGATCAATTTTTTAGGGGGAATGTTCCAACTAATTCATGCTAGTAAGACATAGTTTTCTCCCGAAGATTTTCAAGACTATTTTTTACAATATATATTTTAATCAAATTTGGTATCTCTAATATCAAAAGATTTTATATATTAGAGATAGGGAAGAAAATGTGATTAAAATGTGATCTATAGGCTCAAGCACTTTAACTCTTACCCACATGTGCAAAATGTCTACTTAAATTCTTTCGCATTCAATGCACACGGGGGAGCTTTTCTGAAACGACAAAACTAGCAAGGTGTTAAATATTTTTCAAACACTTTGTTAAAATTTAAAGTGGTTTGTGGTTTATTGGTGTCAAAAGGTGGTTAGGTTTAAGTCCTATGATCCAACCAGAACCGGAGGGATCTTCCCAGGGACAATCTAATAGATTATTAGAAGTCCTTTGGAAAGATGGAGTAGAATGTGAACGTAGCTGAATGCCGACTAAGTACTGATGCTAGCACTGGAGCAATCACAACAAGGTGCTAGTAATGATGTCTTGGTAAGCATTGAAGGGTTTGAAGAATGAAAAAGAAATGTAAGGATAAAGGGTGAAAAGAAATTAGCCCTCCATACAACTTAGGCAGAAACCGGGTCAACACATCATGAAGATAACACATCATGGACCCAGTGATGTAATGCACAACCTCTCCACAGCTGACTCAGGCTTCTCTCAAAAGAAGTTTGTTTTATTGTCACGGAGATAAACACGACTTCTATTGACTTTCTCACTCCGAGATAGTTGATATTGAATAGGTGGCATCTGCTCCAGCCTCCGACCACTAAAAGTGCACAAATCGATTCTAGAGCCAAGAGATCAATCAAATCTCGTTAGGACACACGGAATGATGATAAAGAGAGTCCTACGCTATATTCTTGCGATATTGCTAGAACACTCAGAGTGATACTACTTTGTATTCACAATGATGAGTGGAAATCCTTCCAGTGTTAACATCAAAAAGCAATGCGGTAGGTCATGTGTAACATTCTTTATGAATTGAGCATGTGTAAAACTGAAAAGCAATAGTGGTTTGATTCTGAATTGATTCAAACTCGTTTCAGGTTTCTACGCAATATCTTTATGATCTTGCCAGCACATTCAGAGTGATATTCTTTAATATTCACAATGACGAATGGAAATCCTTCTAGCGTCAACATCAAACAGCGCTACAGTAGGTAACTTTCGAGATTCTTTATAAATCAAGCTTGTGTCAACTGGAAAGCAACAATGGTAAGATTCTTTAAGAATCAAACTTGTTCCAGGAATTTGAATTGATGACTTTAATCAAGCGGATATTTATCCAATTGATTCACTCTTTATGTTCGCAGTCTTTCTTTGAGACGGTCGAGTAAAGAGAACGAATAGTACAGCCGTGAAACCCTGTCAAGGAGACTCTTAATTGAATCTACCTATCACATGTACGATATTTAATATCGTGGAACGGTCTTCACCGACCGGAGGTAAAACGCTACCGATTTAGAACGAATGTCAAAGCCATTCAGTCCGTGTCTATGTTTTGTCTCAAGAAGGTGACATTACGGTGTACTCATCAAAGTCAAAGGTTCAAATAACCACACACTCATGCCCAAAGACGCTCAACAATCAAGAAAACTAAAGACTTCCGCAACTCTGATGATCAAAATCTTCCTTAACAATTAATGTAGAGGAATGACCTCTCTTCAAAGGAGATTGTTAGTAAGCTTTCAAGATGATGCAAAGTATGAGCATGTGGATAAAGACACAAGATTGCAAGTTGGCAAAGACAAGTCAAGGATGATTTGAAGATCTCTAGGTTAAAGACAAAGTCGAAAGACAACGACAAAGGCTCAAAGATCACAGCATGAAGGAACAAGACTACTCTTACACGTTCAAGACTCAGTTATGACGAGATTAGTAATCTCTATAAATCTTCAAATGATAAAGGGGAATGACCTCTCATTAGGGGAGATTGTTAGCCTCAAAATATTGAGTCAAACAAGAATGATCGGTCATAGGTTTATTATGTATCGTTTTTTAGAACGTTGTAATAGTTAGTTAAATAGTCGTGACATTACGTGCTTGATGGCTAGCTTAAAAGGCCTCTTTCAAGGTACTAAGCATTTATTCAAGCCCGTCCCAAATAATATAGTCCATAAACAAGCCCACATGTAGGGGGACTATAAATACCCTTCCTAGCATGTTAGGAAGGGTGTTGGTAATTCATTTTCTTAATCTAATATTCACTAAATTTCACACATCTCTCTCTACTTTCTCTCTCTACAATTCATCTACTTTCATCTATCTTTCTTCTTTATCTCTTGTTTAATCATCACAAAATATGGGACAACACATGTAATAGTTTCATGATCTGCTCGATGAGCAGACGAGTTTCATTTAATTTTTTTTATTATGCATAGCTGATTACGAATTATTAGTTAAAATGTTATATTATTGTAATCATAGTGTTTGAATGATTTATGATTTATGATAAAAAAATATTACTTTAAATGAAATAACATATTTAAAAGGTATATTATTTAAAACATGATAGTAACATTTTATTACAAATAGTGGAAAATTTGAAAATAATAAATCAATGGTACACAGAAAAGAGCATTAAGTTCAAACTTTAGTTGATAGAAAAATAAAATAAGGTACAGAACAAAATAATGTCACTCATAACCTGTGTAGTATTTGTTTGTAAACAAAATTTGTTGTTTTATTTGTGTAGTTTCTTTTGGTGTCTGAATATAACCCTTAAACAATTTCTTGTTTGTAACACTTAAAACGAAAACATACAATTATCCGTGTGAGAAAACTTATTTTTTTAAGAACAATCCCACAATGTGACAATGTTTATCATTGACTCTTGTTTATAGTTATCCTATACTTAAAAATCTTCATTGTTCTATTGGTGGTTTGATTTATTATTCTTGAATTTGTTCCTCATTCAATCCACGACATGTAAAGGTAACATAAGAACGACCAAAAAAGTTCCAAAAAAGTAATGCAGCTTTACATGGGACCAAATATGTCTTCATCCAAAAAGAATCTTCTCGCCAAAATGTGTTATAAGTGAGCTCATCGATCAAGTTATCGCATCGTTCTACCAATAGTAATAAGTTTACATCAACAACTGCTCTCCCTTAATTCTCACTGTTAGTACTTACATCTACTATTACCACTTGACTGTGAGTTAGATGTGTTTGATCCAATCTCAATCTCTAGATCATTATCAAAAAGGAAAATATGATACATATATACTTGTAGAACAATCCTTACTTTCAGTAGAGTAAACTACCACAAGGTGAAGCCATAGGAGCCAAACGAGTGATTCTATACATTTTAAACTACAACATATAGTGATAGATTCATAGTTAAAAATCGATATAATAGAAGTGATGCAGAAGCGTCGTATAGCCTAGAATTGTGAAAAGTTTTGGAAAGTCGTTGTGGTTTGTAACAAAACAATAACAACTATTCAACATATCGTTTTTTAAGTAATCATTTCATGTTAATAGTTGGAACATAGTTCTCAAATTTTAAGAAATTGTAGATAAGGATGGCCTTTATGATGGATGAACATACAATCACCTTCTAATTAATGTAGGAAAATTAGCAGGTTGGGAAACACGTTCAGTTTCAAACGGGTTATTTTGGTACGGTTCTACTTAATTCTGATTAAATTAAGGAATTGTTTACAAAGTTGTTTACCTCTTAGAAGTAACCGTTATGTAAAATATTGAAGTCATAAGAGGGCAAGTGAAGCTAGTACTTGTATTTTCTCTGTAACAGCTGGTTGAGAGATGCATTAACCATGAGCTTTGGTACAGTAGTTGATAATTGATAGTTTAGGGGGTAGAATATAATTATGAGAAAGATGTAGGGTCAAAAACGTAAAACGATTAAACCGCGGGTTCGTTGTAGACGTGGAGTGACGTATGTCCAATTTTGTACGAATTTGGATTAGATGATTTTTTTAGCAAAGAGAAGGGGTTAAATTAAAGACGGATATATACTACAAAGATTAAAAACTAAAACAAAAATGAAGTACGCAATCACGCAAATTGAGAAAAAAATATATTAAAATAATCAAACATACCTAAATTTTCAAAAATTTCAAAATCACTTCTAATTAACTTAAATAAAACAAAATTGAAAATAAAAATTAATTTGAAATCCTAATTGGGCCTAAAATAGTCCAAAAGGGCTTTTTAGCCCTATAAGAAAAAGTTGGAAAAACAAAAATATAAAAGTGCTACTAGACCTAAAATTCAATTTTGAACAACTTTAAAACTAAGAAAAGAGCTGAAAAAGCTTCTATAAGCCTTAAATAAGCTATAAGCTACCTTAATGGGCCTTAAAAGCCCAAAAGCTAAATCTTAATCTTATCAGAAAACTTTAAGTCCCAAAATCACTTTTAAGCAATTAAAAGAGTTTTCAAATAGAAAATTTGAAAAAATCAAAGGAGAGCTTATCTAAATAAGCTATAAGCTTATTTGAAAAACCTGAAAAGCTTATTTAGAAAACATCAAAAGCTAGTTTTTACAAGAGATCACTAAAAAGATATTTAAAATCAAAACTGTGAAATAAAATATCCAATAAGCTCACTTAATAAGCTGTATTCAAATATAAATAAGATCCATAATAGGACAAAATAGTCGACTTGGCTATTTTGTCAATTATAGGAGCTCAAATTTGACAATTCTTCGTGAAATATGATTATAGGATGAATGAGAAGAAAAAAAGCAGAAAGATAACTGGATAAGTTGGATTTTGAAATAAGCAAAAAAAAAGAAAAAACGTATAAGCTACTTTTCTAATGAAAACAAAACCAAGGTCGTTTAAACTTCTAAAACTGGTTAAAATAAAGAAATAGTGAATTCAGACTACAAAACTAAGTTATTGCACGTTTAAATAAGCTAGAAAAGCCAAATAAGCTGATTAACAGCTTATAATGAAAAGTAGAAAAGAAACAGGATAAAAGAAATTGAAATGAGAATTTGTTTGAAAACGTCCCAAGGGCGAGTTGGTGAGTGTGTGGTTTGTGAGTGAAATGGATGGGGTTCGAGTCCCTAGTTATGCACTTTTGTCACTTTTTTAGTTCCTTATTTTTTGGATTAATCCCCAATAAGCATTGGCTTATAGGGGGTTATCAAAATAAACAAACACAAAAGACAAACACAATCACACCGACACACATATGAGCAGAAAATTAAATTACACTAAAGACATGAACATGAACAGTACTAGGGGTAAAACAAGGTAGATATATGCAATTTCTAGCTTATTTTTAAGTTGTCTAAAAAGCACTAACCACCTAAATAACATAAAACATACCTAAAGCTACACCTAAACTACAAAAATCATTAATTACTAATCCTAAAACCTCAAATACAATCAACAATAGATGTTAACGTAACTTGCATTCAATTTGGTAAAAAAAATGACCAAGTTATGAATTCATTTGAAGCCTAAGTGATTTTAAACTAAATGACTCATCAAATAACTTTATTGCTCAGACAACAAAGGCAAATAAAGCATGAAAACCAACTACGAACTACAAACAACAAAATCACTATCCTACTGCTTATATTAAGATAGAAAACCAACAAGCGTGCACTTTTTTTATTAGTGTCTATATAGATATAATTAAAAGCAAAACTATAACTAATCAAACCTCAATAGTAACCATCAATAAGCCTAAGACCTATCTGAGTATCTACTCTTTGTTGTCAAGCAAAGTCAAACAAAGTCAAACACCCTTTATAGTTTGTTTAAGCAAATTTTAACATGCACACACAAAATTTATGCAAAAGACAAGCAAGTAAAAGACATAACATGATATATAATCAAAAAAGTAACTTAATTAAGCAAAGAACAAACAAATATGCATAATAAGCCACTATCCAATAAGCACATTTAAAGAGAGAAAAGAGTGAAAAGTAAAAGGGATTTACTTACATTGAGTCAACATACTTCCATACTGACTAAGCTTGCTATAAGCACACCTTAACCTTTTTAGCTTATCAACCCAAAACTAGTTTATCAACACCAGCTTATCACAGAAATAATCTCCAAACTTGAACAATACCAAGAAATACACTTGAACTTTAAACTTGGAATATCTACAAGAACCAACCCTGAAACAAGAAAAAAAAGAACCAAGAGTACCAATAAGAAATTAATCTAGCTTATCTATCAGATAAGCTGAATTAAAGCTTAATGCCACTGTAAACTTGAATTTTATAAAAAAATGACTGAAATAAAACTTTGCAAAAAAGTACATTTTGAGAACAACCAGAAATGTAACATTTATAGAGACAACCTTATAGCGTATGTGTTAAATAAGCTATAAGTCAACTCATTCTATAAGTGGATCTTCAAAAACAGTTTTTGCTTTCGAAAAAAAAACTTAAAAATTAAAGTTTGCAATGAAATGTAAGTGACAGAAATTTAAAGTGAATAATCAGAATTTAAAATGGAACTCAATTGTATTGCTCAATAATTCGTATACAATTACAAAGATTGAACAATAAAAATTGGAACAAAGCTGCTTTCTATCTAAGCTATCCTATTTATGCTATAACAAGAAGAACCCTAGTGGTAAAAACCTAGCTTGATATTCATATAAAATCCCTAAATTGCCCTAGAAGATCCTTTGGCATATTCTTTAAGATGCTAAGTCTGAAAACGTTCCTGAAGCTTCCATGTAATCTTGGTTGTTTATTTGTTGTGGGGAACAAGTTATAACACCACAAACGTTGATTGAATCAAGATGTTGACATAAGGTGGTATCTCATGACTTTAAATGAGCTGGTGAGGACTCATTGTTGATGAGGTGGATGATTCTATCACATGGGTCTATTCCCGACATGATAAATAATCTTTTGCCCAAAGTAATTTCAATTAACCTTTTGTTATGTGGTTAATTAAATCTAGTAAGTGGGGTAAGGTTCTTGGTTAAGAACATCTCATTAGATCCATTTTGTGAAATTATTAGTTGTTTCTTACGTTTTTGAACTTAAAACGTAATTAATATATTTTAAACTTTCAAAATTGGCAACATGGATCCTTGGACTTGATTCCAGTCTTGTATAAGTTTGTAACTTTGCAACTTTGATCCCTCCATGTTTTTTATATAAGGTTGTTGAAACTTTGATCTATTAGCAGAAATGACCCCTCTCATTATCAACCTTCATTTAGGTAATATTAACATTCATACAACTTTCAATCTTGCAACTTTAGTCCTTGTACTTTAAAATACCCATTCTAAGGACTAAAAGTGTAATATAAGCAAACTTCAAGGACCATTATGGTATTTTAGGATAATTGAGTGGTGTAAAGTGTAAACTTGGAAAGTTGAGGGATTTTGGTAATTTCTCATATCTTTAAGGGCATTTTGGTATATTGAGATCTTTAGGTTTCAAAATCCGTAAAATGACATCCGGCTTCGATTTTCTTGTACGTTGTCATTCGACGTGTTCGTTTTGTCTTTTTTGGTATATCTATGTGACTTCTCGATATATGTACGTGCACATACACAAACAAGAAAACAAGCATATATTGTGCACTTTTGATGACATTTTACTCATTTTAAGCCCGTTTTAATAGAAGAAAATATGTGTAATTAGAGTCACATCAATTCCCCCATACTAAACCATTTTTGTATCCTTACGCAATGCTAGAATAGAGTATCATAACACCTCCATTTTTCATTTTATTCAACTTTATTGAAAGATAAACTTAACTAAATGTGTTTGCGACATAACTATCATTTTCATCACTCGTAAATGAATTATAGGATAATAGAATAAGAACACTTGAATGCTTCATATAAATAAGTCCATTCGTCCTTGATTTTCACCTATTCCATGCTAAGCGTGAAATGAGATAATTATCTTTTACTAGTTAGTAATGCTAACACTACTCATATATGTTAATTATGAAACTTCGCCTCCTTATTCCTAATTGGTATCTCTATATTTTATTTTTGTCATAATGATCACGAGGATTCATATTTGACTTATGTGAATAAGAGATTAGGTCCAAAAATAGAGAAATAATTGTGCAACTAAAACAATCAATTAGTAAAAGTAACGGTATCAAAAAATTAAGTTAACAAGAAAGATCGATAAACACAGTATTATAACGGATTTGAACATTTGACTTATTGACCATGAATTTTATTATCCCCCCTACGAGAAGGGTTTTAATGTCATGGATTACCTCGAACTTTTATTATCCATCGCCATGGTGTTTTTATTATGTCTCCTGTCTTACCTTGCCTTTTATTGACCGTCTTTCGAAACGGTTTTATTATGACCAAAGACATATGTCCTCATCCTAGATAGGAAATTTTAGATGTTTAATATTTTAGGGTTTTAAGTCATTCACTTTGGTTTTGCATTGATTTTTAGCCTTGTGAGCTTAGAATTTTTGCTAATTTTGGGTGAGATGAACTTAAAAATTATTGGAAAAGCTTTCATTATTCGGGGTGCCAATACTTCAAATCCGTAACACTGGCGAACCTTTAATGTCTTCCCAATTTAATTACACGGAAACCACAATAATTAGTTAAAAACCAACAATTATGATCAAACTGCCACAACAACATTTATTAACAATTTATTTATATACAAACGAGATTTTGCTAATGGGTGAAAAAGCACACAATCAAAACACATTAATTTTTGAAAGAATACAAATATTCTACGCTTAGCATAGTATCTCTTAATCGACTCTATTGCTTCTCGTCCTCGTTTAAGAGACTTAGCCTAATATAGTTAAGGAGCGAATCTAAGGCCTCAACACGCCCGGTCAAAGTCAAAAATTACTCTTATTCTCACCATTGGAAAACTTACATTCGTGTCAAAACACTTATGAAAAAGACGTAAAAATTTAAAACTTGGCCACTTTTGGCACATATTTATAGCAAAACGAAGAAAAATGGAGCATGAGAGAATACTAAGCAAAGAAATTATCTATTTACCCCCCCCCCCCATACTAAAATTGAACATTGTCCTCAATGTTTAAAGTTTAAGGGTGAAACACCCCATACGAGAGACAAAGAGTCAAATGCTAAATCCAAGCATGGAAAGGGTATAACGAATAATCTAAATCCGTTTATGTCTTATGCTAAAAGATAAATGTTAGTGAACGAAAGTATGTCATCGGATATCAGATTCTTGAAAGCAAATGATCGAAGCTCGAGTGATGCTTGAATAAAACAAACATGAGAGGCTTCAAGAATAATGAATCCTGGATAATCACATCACAAATAAACATGGAAAACAAGGTCGGAAGAGCACAAGTCTCCTCACATTACACTATTAGAAACTAATAATACATACAAGGATAAGTATGAGAATCCTCCCACGAGGCACCTCATTTTTTTATAACTAAGTCATGTGCTCGAATCGAATCCTTAAAAATGTGACCATTAAGGGATAAATGGGTAAGGCCATCCGGTATTAAGGACTAAGTACTTTCATAGAACAAATACCGGGGTCAAAGATAACGTCCTCATTGTCCTTTGACAAACGAGATAACGTTACTTCGCACAAAATCCCAATGGGATCAAAGAAAATAGGGTAAGAAGAGAAGGGTGGGACCATGGGTGGGGCAACATGATGAGCTACCCGAGGTAAGATCTCACCAATCAAATGAAAACATTTTCTATTTATTGCATCGATGGAAGACCGAGGTTTCCCTAATGTTGTGATACCGGGGTAAAAATTCTCGCCCTCGGTGGAGAAACGAAGGGATACAATGGGTCCTCCCCTACACTAACTCTATAACTACTCTCGACAAAAGGGATTGACACAAAAGTAGTCTTCACCAAAGGCGATGACGATGTAAAAAGAGGCACATCAATTAAATCATTTTCTCTTTTTCACATTTTTCATTATGAAAACCCGTTTTACCATTTATGAAGTAAAAAACGTTAGGTGTCTCTAACACACGATTTGGCACACTAAAAATATTAGGCGCCTGAAAAACTATGATAGGCACGCTAAAAGGCTAGACATTTAGGTCGTGGGTGGGAGGGGGTTTAGACAAGACCTTTTCAAAATGATTATCTACAATCGTTAATATTATCGAATTCCTCATCATAGATTGTAAATTAAGGAATAACTCTTGATAGTATTATCGTTTTCAACAATATCAACATTCACAAATGAGGATATTTCATTTGGTAAATCCTCGAGAATGTGATCGTCGACAGTCACATGAGAGGTTGGTGATTATAAAGGAGACGTTCGACCTTGGCAAGGTCGACATCGGGATCGAAAGCATGATCCTCACTTATGGTAAGTAATTTGAGCAAGTTCTTGGTCAATTAAGCTTTCAATCTCGGGGTCAAAGAAATAGTGGGGCTAAGAGTGAAAGGCTCTTCAATAGATGAAGATGGTGCCTTGGGTTTGTCATGAAAATTATCCTTCAAAGGTGGCGAAGACGAGTTCTCATTAGATGAAGTCGTGATGGAACTAACGTTTTCCTCCGGAGTTATCTTCTCATTTTCATTACCAAATAAATCTCAAAATCATTGAGCCTTGTATTTTCGTAAACCTATTTGAATTAAATAGGCATACTCTTTCTCATTTAAATTCATTTTCTTCAAAACCATTCTTCTTAATCCTTTCAAAACATTTATCAAGTCTTTCATCGGTTTTGAAAACATTATATGGTGATTTATCGGTGTAAAAATCTTTTTTATCTTCCCCATATTTTAAAACCAATTTCCCGCCAAAAACGTCAATCTCGGCACGATCTGTCGATAAGAAGGGTCTACCTAAAACAATAGGAACACTAGGATCGAACTCACAGTCAGAAATGACAAAATCCGCTGGAAAGGTAAAATTTCCAATCTTAACAAAACATCTTCTGCAATACCAACCGGTTTATCAAGCATACAATTAGTAAGCTCAATTGTCATCTTAGTAGGGTTAAGACTAGGCAGTTGCAATAATTTCCAAATTGAGAGAGGCATAAGATTGATGTTAGAACCGAGGTCGGCAAGTGCTAAACATCCCTCAATCTCTAGAAAATCACAAGGAGTTACAAACCGTCTCAAATCTTCTTTTTTCTTTCGAAAGTCTTTTTGAAAAACTGTGGCACAATTTTCCTCAAGGGTCACTTTGGTCGAATCAATGAACTTCTAGGATTGAAAGGTGGATGGGATATGAGAAACACGAGAGGGTTTAGAAGAAGAAGGTTTAGAAATAGAAGGAGATGAAGAAGAAGGTTTCTCATCCATGGTGACCACCGTTTTCCCTTTGACCTTAGAACATGATGAGGTCTAAGGTTGAGATGTTACAAATCTAAAGCCATCAAGGGAAGGGTAATATGATGAGCTCCACGAGATGTGATGGCTTTAACTTCTCCTTTTGAGTTTTCGATGGTGTTACTAGGTAACTTACCCGAGTTTGAACTCGACGGTTTACTCATAATAGCCGATAACATACTCTTAATACAACTTTGATTTTGTTCAATCTTTTGTTGAGTTTGCTCAATTTTATTATTTTGACCCTTCAAAGTGTTTGAAAACTCGTTTTTCAAAGTACCAATTTGGTTTTCTAATCTTTTCATATTAGCCTCATTTGATTTCATGTAATTTTAAAAAGCATTTGATAAACCATTTTGATTTTGATTAAAACCATGGCTCTGATTACCATTAAAATTCCCTTGATTCGAATTATGAAAATGAGAGTTTTGACCTTGATTTTGAAATCCGTGGTTTTGATTGTTGTTAAAACCTTTATTTTCAGATTTTAAATTTTGTCATTGATAGTAATTATCTTGATTATTTCCATGAAAATTATTTCGATTCTAAAAATTTTCTTGATTGTTTTGTGGTGGAGTCGTGTTATTTTGATCAAAAATTTTATAAACCGCATTAACACTCGAGTTTTGGCTATCCATAGCCGTACACTCATATTAAGGATGGGCTCCACCACACATCACACACAAATTCTCAACCGCTTTTACCGTAGCGGGAGCGTCTTACTTCTTTAACTCATTCAACAAGCTCGTAAAAACGTCGGTTAATTTGTCGACTTTTGCCTCCACTTTTTCAATCTCATGATTAGCATAGCTAACATTTAAAACACCTGGTGTGCTTCGGAGGTGAAAAATCTTCGATCTATTCTCTATAATCATCAAAGCTTCCCTAGGAGTTTTACATAAAAAGTTACCACCCGTCTCGGCATTTAACGAATCTTGCTCATAAGGATGAAGACCGTTATAAAACCTATCGATTTGGTGCAACTCGGTAAAACTATGGCGAGGACATTGCCTAAGAAATTCCTCAAAACGATCCCACGCATCTCTAAACGGCTCATTAGGTTTTTGGGTAAACCTTGTGATTTCATTTTTGAAATGTGTGGTTTTAGAAGGTGGGAAGGAATAATTAACAAATTTTGATACGAGATCGACCCACGTCAATATAGATTGAGGTGGTTCTTTCTCATACCAAATTTTGGCAGGTCCCTCGAGAGAATAGAAAAATAGCATGAGTTTAATTGCATCATTAGGGACATTCCTAAATTTACAAGTAGCCATTAGTCGAGAAAAATTACGAATATGATCATGAGGATTATCCTTCTCATAACCACAAAACTTTGTTGCTTGAATCGAAGAAAGCATTCCCGATTTAATTTCAAAGTTATCCGGTAAGATATTGGGAATCCCGATCGCCTCTCCATAACCCTCAGTGGGTGCTTGGAGCAAGTCCATCATCATATGATTTTCCGCCATCGGTTCTTGGGGTTCTTTGACAATAGGAATCTCGGGTTCTACTTCTTATTGTTGTCTCCTTCGAGCTCGATTACATCGATTCGTAACGTTGATTAAATTTGGAGGATAATAAGACGAACGAGTGCGCGTGCACTAGAAGAAATTAGAGGGGTTGAGAAAATAAATTAGAATGAGATTAACAAAGAAGATTGTTTTTGTTTTTTATTTTTAACTTTTTTTGGATTTTCGGTGTATTAGAAAATAAATCACAAAACTCTCCCCTAATCAAAGTCTTGATTAAAGAATCCAAAGGAACGAAAGTAATCACACGGAGTGAAAAACTTCTTTCGACTTTGTAGTGTATGGATAACACTACGATGGTTCAATAATTAATCAAAAGCAAATATATCAATAATACTTTAGGTTGGCATACCACTAATCGGTCTTTCCACTAAAAAATACTCACAATCAAGCAGAGAAACAAGGCGGCGCGAAGCACTTAAGAACATTTTTCTTTAGGTTTTATTGTATAACAACCGCCTTATACCCACCTTATAGTTCGTATTTCCTTAAGTTCAAAGTTTTGTGGTATTTATCTGTTTTGCCTTTAATTTTCTTTTATCGATACCAACAAAAATTGTCGAAACAATAATAATTGTGGTGTATTGCAAGCAATACTTACGGATATGTTGTTTGTTAATTGTTCTACATAATACAATATAGTATTCACTAAGAAAAACGAAATTTTTTTGGTGTTAATTGAGTTCAAATAACAATATTTGTTTATTATGAATAATAATATAATAAAAATATTCACAATATGAACACTTCCAAAAATGGAAGGGGCAAAAATTAAAAAACTCAAACAAAAACGTATTTAAGTATAACACTCAACACCTCCCCAAAATCAAAGCCATTTAATAATTGATAGTTTAGGACTTTAGGGGGTAGAATGTAAATACGAGAAATACGTAGGGTAAAAAACGTAAAGAAGATTAAACTGTAGGTTTGTGTAGACGAGGAGTAAAGTATGGCCAATTTTGTATGAATTTGGATTAGTTGATTTTTAGCAAAGAGAATGGGTTAAATTAAAGACGGATCTATACTACAAAGATAAAAACTAAAACAAAGGTGAATTACGCAATCACGTAAATCGAGAAAAAAATATTAAAATAATAAAAAATATAAAAAATTAAAAAAAATTTAAATTACTTATATTAACTTAAATAAAACAAAATTGAAAATAAAAAATAATTTGAATACCTAATTGGGCCTAAAACAACCTAAAACCAAAATAGACATAAGGTTTAATGGGCTTTTTGGCCCAATAAGAAAAAGTTGGAAAACATAAATGTGTAAGTGCTACTAGACCTAAAATTCAATTTTGAACAACTTTAAAACTGAGAAAAAAAAAGCTGAAAAGGCATCTATAAGCCTCAAATAAGCTATAAGCTATCTTAATGGGTCTTAAAAGCCCAATAAGCTAAATCTTAAGCTTATCAGAAAACTTCAATTCCCAACATCACTTTTTAAGCAATTAAAAGAGTTTTCCAAAAGAAAATTTGACTTGGCTATTTTGTCAATTATAGAAGCTCAAATTTAACAAGTCTTAGTGAAATATGATTATAGAATGACTGAGAAGAAAAAATAAGCAAAAAGATAACTAGATAAGCTGGATTTTGAAATAAGCACAAAAAGAATAACGTATAAGCTACTTTTCTAATGAAAACAAAACCAAGGTCGTTTAAACTTCTAAAACTAGTTATAAATAAAGAAAGAGTGAATTCAGACTACAAAACTAAGTTATTGCACGTTTAAATAAACTAGAAAATCCAACAAGCTGATTAACAGCATATAATGAAAAGAAGAAAAGAAACAGGATAAAAGAAATTGAAATGGGACTTTGTCTAAAAATGTCTCAAGGGCGAGTTGGTGAGTGTGTGGGTTGTGAATGAAATGGCTGGGTTCGAGTCTACTGTTCTGCACTTTTTTAGTTGCTTGTTTTTTTGGTTAATCCCCAATAAGCATTAGCTTATTGGGTGGTTAGCACAGTAAACAAACACAAAAGACAAACACAATCACACCAATACAGATTTGAGCAGAAATCAAATTATACTAAAGACATGAACATGAACATGAACAATACTAGGGGTAAAACAAGGTAGATATATACAATTTCTAGCTTATTTTTAAGCTGTCTAAAAAGCACTAACCACCTAAATAACTTAAAACATACCTAAAGCTACACCTAAACTAATAAAATCCTTAATCACTAACCCTAAAACCTCGTATACAGCAGCAATAGTTGTTGATGTAATTTGCATCCAACTTGGTAAAAAATGACCAAGTTGTGAATTCAGTTTGAAGCCTAAGTGATTTCTAAACTCAACGACTTATCAGATAACTTTATTGCTTAGACAACAAAGGCAAACAAAACATGAAAATCAACTATGAACTACAAACAACAAAATCACTATCCTATTGCTTATATTAAGACAAAAAACCAACAAGCGTGCAATTTTTTTATTAGTGTATATATAGGCAGAATTAAAAGCAAAAATATAACTAATCAAACATCAATAGTATGCATCAATAATCCTAAGACCTATTTGAGTGTCTACCCTTGGTTGTCAAGCAATGCCAAACACCCTTTATAGTTAGTTTAATCAAATTTTAACATACACACACAAAATTTATGCAAGAGACAAGCAAGTAAAAGACATCAACATGAAATATAAGCAGAAAAGTAACTCAAATAATCAAAAAAACAAACACAAATAAATAGAATAAGCCACTATCCAATAAGCACAGTTAAAGAGAAAAAGGAGTGAAAAGGAAAAGGGATTTACTTACATTGAGTCAACATACTCCCATGCTGACTAAGCTTGCTATAGGCACACCTAAACCTTTTTAACTTATCAACCCAAAACTAGCTTATCAATACTAGGTTATCACAGAAATAATCTCCAAACTTGAACAATACCAGGAACTACACTTGAACTTCAAACTTGGAACTATAAGAACCAACCCTGAAACAAGCAAAGAAAAGAAACAAGAGTAACAGTTGTTGATACAAAAGTTGGATGGACCACGCTTGACCCGAATTAGGCTTAATTCGGGATGTAAGGACTCCGGTTCTTGCACCAAGTGAAATTGTATAAAGACCCTGCATACTAAAGAACGAACAATGTTAGGCTTATCGTGGGAATGTTTCCCGCGATTAGACTTTAGCATGAGAGTAAGTAATTGGTTTGATTAAGATAATCGGTGAGGGTTTGAGTATTGAATATTAAGTATTGAGTAAATTGTACCTTTGTGGATCCTCGGGGGTTTCTTATATACCTGGTGAAACTCTAATTCGGCTTCCCATTCATGCGGCTTAAGAAAAGGATAAATGCCATATACACTGAGATCCTTATCACTTTAAATAAGGAGAGTATATATCCCTTTGTCTTAGGAAAATCATAGTCCTAATTAAACTATGATTTTGTTTGACTCTAACCACGGATGGCCAGAGTGCGGATTTCATGAAGCTGAGTGCGACAGTGGCTCACTCGGCCTTATGGGTTGTAGGCGTTGTCTGTCCTAGCCCATTCCATAATGGAATGGATACAGGTAGTACCTGTGGGTCGGGATCATGATACGTCATCATGTCCCCCAGTCTAGTATCCGCAGGTCGTGTCGCGACTACTAGATTATAAAACCAATGCAGTCGCACCTGTAAGTGTGTACTTGAAACTAAGATAGTGACAAAAAGGGAGCGTACCAAAGAAGTTTCAAACTCCCCCCGCCAAAACCTGTACCTAATTCCCTCCTTTTATCCACTCACTCAGTAAATGTGAAAAATGTGTGACACATCAGCCAGTCGAATCATCTTCCACCGTTGGATTATGCAAGTGGACAACACGTGGCATGCATCCCTGCATGTGAACAGGTAACCCTAGAGGTATAAATACCACCAACCCATTTTTCACTGGATATACACAGTGAAAAAACTCTTGCTGCCATTAACGAACCTCTAGATTCAGCGTGAATAGTCATATAAAAGGTCACAACACCACGACTTTATATTTGTCATCAAACACGACCATTATAAAACAATTATCTAAGATTACTTCACGTCTATCCCTCTAAGAACTACTTAATTTTACATCAGAATATTATATTCCGATGAACCTGCACCCAGAATTACCGAGCCCTCAATGGCACATAGGGAACTTCCCTGTTGGGAAAGTAGGTGTATATACCAAATTTGTTGAGTTCGCCAACTGTGTACCGCTATCGCAGTTCCTTATGAATATCCTAACCTATCATCGCATCCATATATCTCAGTTGCACTACATTGGTGCAGCGAAGATATCTACTTTTGAGATTAACTATCGGATTCTTGCTATAGAACCTACCATAAACCTTTTTCACGCGTTCTAGAATTCTGCATGGGCAAATGGATGGGTATCCTTCTCGAAGCGCTATGGGCGCTTACAATGCTATGAAGAAAAGCTTGATTCACTAAAAAATTGGAACAACCAATTCTTTTGGATAGATGACGTTATTTTCCCCTTCGAGTATGACTTCGAGACCTAAGAGACTATGATGAGGGATGAACGCCCAAACCCTGGCACGTACAACATAGTTGATGCCGAAGTTATCTACATCAATCGCCCCATTCAGGCATACCCAGAAGCGTTCTTATACATGATTGGATTGAGCCATAACACCACTCTACGCGAAGACCAAATTCCACAATTTTATGATGACAACGGCCAAGGTCAGTGACCATCCTTGTCCGATTCCTTTCTACCTTGTAAGTACCTACAGTCCTGTATTCTAACTTTACTCACGCGATATGTTTTTTGCAATAATGGACATATATCAGTCGGTAAGGGATCGACAACCTAAAACCGTGGCAATGCAGCCACGACTACTGGCGGATGAAGAGCAGCCTGTGAGATCGGTCGTAGCTGGTCGTACCATAGATATGGAAGTGCAATAGTCGAGTTCCTCCCAATCACAGTAGATACCTATCCCCACTCCTCTCCGCAGCATACCAGGAGAAGGTCAACCGCATCCCCAACAAGAGGAGGGGAGTGTGAACCTAGAGTCATTGGATATATCAAAAGTTGCTAGGTCGCCGTAGGAGAGCACGAGGAAGAAAAAAAAGGCTAATTCGTGATTGTCTCGAAAGAGATAAAGAGAAACTTCGGAAGCCAGTCCTCAAAAGGTAGTGCAGCCTGAGATTGAAGAACCATCATCCGTTAGACATGC
Source organism: Glebionis coronaria (assembly GCA_025667525.1). Taxonomy (NCBI): domain Eukaryota; kingdom Viridiplantae; phylum Streptophyta; class Magnoliopsida; order Asterales; family Asteraceae; genus Glebionis; species Glebionis coronaria. The sequence continues at coordinate 521,716,454 of CM046882.1, forward strand.
TTCAAAAGAAACAACCTCCCCCATCTCTACCACCTGAAGATCGATTCTTTAGACTTAGTTCCTCTGACTCCCCATCCAAGACTCCACCACATATTGAGAAGCAAAGGTACCTCGCACTAAGCCTTCTCATATATCTTAAAGGATACACATTGTACAATTTTAGAATCTAACTATGCGTTTCATTACGCGCATATTTGATGCTAAGAAACCTGGTTCTTCTACCTTTGCTGCTGCCAGCCCATTGATTGTTGCACAGAATGTTGAGAAAACCACTCCTGCTACTGAAGAAACCATTATTGCACCTGACATGGACGTCTTTGTCCCTAACTGGTTCGTGCATAAATCATCATGTTAGGACCTATGGAATAGATATTTGTAATAGATAAACTAGGAGGTATGTAGTTCCTCCTGGTCCTAGTATTAGTAGGAGCAACATGTGCTCCTAGTCTAGTATAAAGTCAAACATTATTATTCTTAGTAGTTTGTTAGCATATGCATGAGATATGTTAGGAAAGAATATGCATATCAGGAGTTACACGTTTGTGTTTAATGTAGTATTAGGGTTTCCTTGTAGTATAAAAGGAACCCATTGGTAGAAGGGTTAGACACGCCTTTCACCATTATTCATTTCATATTAATAGTAGAAATCCTTAGTAAGGATCAAGTTATTTAGTTATTCGGTTTCTTCTTGATCATAGTATTTGTATTCCGCACTTATACTTTGTATTACATTAAGAGTCTCTCTGTGAATAGACTTGTGATTACAGAAGTCATTCACCATCCTTAACAGGCTGCAGATCCACATCTAGTGGACCCAACAAGTGGTATCAGAGCCTGGGAGAGTCTCTACTAAAAAAGAATCAGTTTTTTTACTAACATCATTGTCTAATCATGTCTGCTTCTAGTTCTACTGAAACAGGAGAAGCAGGCACCTCCAAAACACAACAAACACAGCAAATAGTGGCTACTATTTCCAATACTAATGGAAAATTCCCACTCTTGAAAAAGGAAGAGTATGATAGTTGGGCCATGAAGATGGAGTGCTGGATCACCAATATTGATCTAGACTTGTGGAAAATTGTCCATAATGGAAACAGCAAGAAGAAGAATGGTCAGATCATCATTCTAGATCCTAAATCTAATTAAGAAATCACTGCTGTTCAGAAGGAAATCAAAGCAAAAACTATTTTGCTTCAGTCTCTTCCTGATGATCATATGGGTGATTTTTATCACTTGGATGATACTAGGGAGATTTAGAATGGGATAAAGGAAAGATTTGGAGGGAATGAGGAATCCAAGAAGATGCGCAGATCAATGCTGAGAAATGAATTCAAAGAATTCAAGATTTCTGAAACAGAAGGTCTTCATCAAGGCTATAACAGGTTTCAAAAGATTCTTAGCCAATTGAATCAACTTCGGTCGAAACCTAAAAATGAAGACATCAATGCCAGGTTTCTTAGAGCCCTGCCTCATTCATGGAATCAGGTAGTCATCTCTCTAAAAGCAAAAAGAGGTCTTGAATATCTTTCTTTTGATGACTTGTTCTATAAACTTAAAACCTTTGAGTCTCATGTAAGAGGATACTCAAGTGATTCCTACCCCACTCCTTCTAACTCTGCTTTTGTCAGTTCCATGTGATCTAATCCAATGTCTTATACCAGTAGCCCAAGCTATACTTTGTCATCTCAACACACTTCTACTCCTTAATCAAAAGCCAAGACTAGTAGCATGGTAGAAACTGTTCTTCACTCTTTTGTTGCTGATGTTGATCCACAACAGCAACTTGCTTTTGATGATTTCAAACAGGTTGATAAACTTGACTTGGATGAAATGGATCTAAAGTGGAAGATGGCTATGCTCACTCTCCAGGTTCATAAGTTTGAAAAGAAACCGGTAGGAAATTCAGCTACAACCCAATAGAGCCAACCATGTTTGATAGAAGCAAGGTCAGATGCTATAATTGTCAGCGGCAAGGACATTTTGCTAGGGAATGCCCTAACAAAAATGACCAGGAGAAGAACAGGTATTCAGCTTTCAAGGTTCAAGAGATCAAGGATGAAAAGAAAGCTTTGGTGTTAGTTGATTCCATGGTAAACTGGAATGATCATTAGACTCCTACCTTGGAATCGGTTGAATCTTCTATTGATATGTTTGCTATGATTGCTGGGCACATATCTGATGCAGAGGAAGCAGAAGAATTTTCTCTTATGGGAATCTCTCCTCAGGTACAAAATTGCCCTCTTGATTGTCATGATAAATAATCAGAGCTCTTGACTCAATACAATGAACTAGATGAACAAAATGATAAATATTTTTTAGAAGTTCAAGCTTATAAGAGTTCTCTAAAAACTTTAGAACAACAAAAGAAGTGGCTTCAAAATACTCAACGTGAGTATGAGGATAAGATTAGAGTGCTAAGCATTGATTTAGAAAACACCACTAACATGCTTAAATATACTGAACAACTTAACAATGAGAGTATTAAGGCTAAGCAAGAAATGCAAGAAAAATTGGATGCTACACTTTTAATATTTGAAAAATGGCAAAAAGCACCCAAGAATCTTTCAAAGTTAATAGATAGTAGCATGTCTGGTAGAACTAAGAGAGGGTTAGGTTTTGATAAGTATATTGATTCAGAAGATGTTTGTGATTTATCTTTTTTTTAAGTGTCTTTGATCCTGACAAAGAGGAGGAGGGAAAACCTAGTTACAATAGGTTTAAACCAGCTGCAGCAATGCATGATGTTCCTCCACCTCTTATAGGAACATTTATGCCCATATCTAGGCATACTGACTTGGATGGATCATAGATGCATGAGTCTCCCAAAAGCTCTACTCATACTTTTTGACTTTGTCTCTTGTACTTTCAGTGATAAGGCCAGTGACTATGCATCCTATGGTTCAAGTGAAGAGTCAAGACCTTCAAGTCCCAAGACAAATGACCCTGCTACTACTAGTACTAGGATGAGTGATGAGAGAGTTGCTTCTGCTTCTACTTCCATTGTTTCTAATTCTAGTCTGTTGAGTTCTAGGAATGTTGATTCTCCTAGAATTGTTTGTAATAAGAATAGCAGTTTAAAACAATGGCATTTGAATAAAAGGTCTTTTAAAACATGATTTGTTTGTGGTAGTAAATTTCATTTGATTAAGGATTGTGATTTTTATGATCAAAAGCCTCCTGGTTATCAAGCTTATGCTATTCCTGGTCCACCAGGAGTTGCTCCTTTTGGCATGGGTTTTGCTTCTAGACGATTAAATCCATGTGCCTAATCTTATCCTTCTACAAGAAGGACCTCTCCTTTAGTTTCTACTCCTTGGAGAAGCGATGCTTATGCCTATACCTATAATAAACCAACCAGCAACTATTTTCATAATTTTAATCAGAGTTATGCTATTAATTCAGACCAAATCTATTTTAGGTTGGGACACTTGGGTTCTGCTGTTAAGCCCTTAGCAGGTTGTTCTTGGTCATAAAACAACACCCATATGATGAACAGGCAACACAAGAACAACAGTGGATCTCATCAATCTTCTTGGCAATCTACTAATGATCCACAAGGCAGACTCAAGCTTGTAAAGGTTTGGGTCCCTTTAAGACACTAACTTTTGCATATGACTTTTGTGTTGTTGTAGATTACTTCATACCAAGATCCATCTCTTGGAATAGTAGATAGTGGATGCTCTAGGAGCATGACAGGATATAAAGGACTTTTGACTAACTTTGTACCATTTCAAGGCAGAAAGGTGTACTTTGGAGGTGGTGAAGGAAGGATCTCTGGCAAAGGAAGCATTCAGACTCCTAACCTTAATTTTGAGCAGGTTTACTATGTGGAAGCACTTAAACACTTCAACTTGATCTCTGTCTCTCAGATTTGTGACAAGAAGCAATTTGTCCTCTTTACAGATACTGAATCACTGGTCTTGTCCAAAGACTTTAAGCTACCAGATGACTCCCATGTTCTACTCAAAATCCCAAGAAGACATAACCTCTATAGCATCAAGCTGAATGAAGTTAATCCTACTGGTCAACTAGCTTGTTTGGTTGCCAAAGCATCGGAAGATGAAGCCACAAAATGGCATAGAAGGATGGGACATGTAAACTTCAAGACCATTCACAAACTGGAGAATATGAACTTGGTCTCTGGTTTACCTCCTAAAACTTTCAGGAATGACATCAATTGCCTTGCGTGCAGCAAAGGCAAACAATACAAAGCATCCTTCAAAGCCATTACTGCTCTCAGCCTCATAACTAAACCATTGTAGCTACTACATATGGATTTGTTTGGTCCTACCTCCATTAGGAGCATTGACCATAAACACTATTGTCTTGTGGTAACTGATGGATATAGCAGGTTCATGTATGTTTTCTTTCTGGCTGCCAAAAGTGAGACCTACTCCATTCTCAAAGACTACATTGCACTCATTGAGAATCAGTTGTCCAAGAAGGTGAAAAGTATTCTATGTGACAATAGAACTGAATTCAAAATTTTAGACCTCATAGCACTTTGCAATTCCAAAGGTATCAAAAGAGATTATAGCACTTCCAGGACTCCTCAACAGAATGGTGTTGCAGAAAGGAAGAACCGGACTCTTATAGAAGCTACAAGAACCATGCTTGCAGATTCCAAGCTTCCAACTATGTTTTGGAAAGAAGTTGTCAACACTGCAAGTTATGTGATGAATAGGGTTTTGATAGGTGTGTAAACACCCATCCTTTTTACCACTTAACTACAATAATAACCAAGCCAAAACGTGTATTTTGTGTCGTAAATATCGGAATTATGCGTGGTTTGTGTTTTTGTTGTGATTTAGGACGAAAATGTGAAAAGGTGAGAAAACACGGGCATTCACGGGCTTTTATCGAAGAAAAAGACAAAAGACGAAGTCAAGAAATCAAGAGTGCAAAAAGAACGGAAGTCCAAGACCAATTCTGAAGATTTATCGAAGAAAAAGTCAAAAGACGGAAGTTTACTAAAAGCTGAAGAACTCAAGTCTTATTTATGAAGAAATTTCAAGACGAGTTTAAAGAAATCCCGAGACAAAGTCATTAAAGTCGAAGAACTAAGAAGATTAAGGACTTAATGATGCAATTAAAGAAAGAAGAAAGAGGGGAGGAAGCTTCTTAAGCACCTCCCTAATCCTCCTATAAATAGATCATTAGGATTTATATTTCATTTTGTTGGCTAGTTTGACAAACTAGGCTCTTCCATTTTAATTACTTGCACCTTAATTACTTGCACCTTTAATTACCTTGTCATGCACCTTAAATTCCTTTAATTCCAAGTAAGTTTCTTTTTCATGTTATTGATTCTTTATCTTTATTGTTGATCTCTCATCTTCCTTTCTTGTGATTGATTTAATCTTATGTTATGTTCATGTTCTTGAGTTTTTATTAAATTGATTAAGTGGGTTTTGATTATTTTGATTAGTATTGTTAGTTTGATTGATTTGGATTGTTTGTTTATGATTAGTAGATGTTATTTGGTTGTTTTGGTTTAATCTTTTGTTTTGATTTAATTAGTTTTGTTTAGATTCGTGTTCTATTTCATTCCCTGTTCTTCGCTACTTTTTATGTGCCCAGATTCTGAATCAGTGCTTTATGTTCCGAACCAAGCATTTCTTTCTTTTATTCCGAACCAGTGTTTTTACCTTAAATTATTCCGGATCAAGTCATATTCTGAATCAGTATTTTTCCATTCAGTCATTCCGAATCAGATTGTTCATCTGGAATAATTAATTCCGGATGAGTTGTTATGTTCCGAATCAGTTCTTTTCAAAAATATTCCGAATCAGTTCTTAATGTTCCGAATGAGCTTTCTAGTTTAATTATTCCGAATCAGTATAAATGTTCCGAATCAGTGAATGTTCCGAATGAATCATTTTGTTTACTTTATTCCGGATGAACGTTTTTCTTGTTTATTCCGAATCGGCATTTATTCCTGATGAAGGATTATTCCGGATGAAGGATTATTCCGGATGAAGCCTTTGATTCCGAATAAAGGATTATTCCGAATGAAGCAATTTATTCCGGATGAAGCCTATTATTCCGAATAAAGGATTATTCCGGATGGAGCTATTTATTCCGGATGAAAGGCTTTATTCCGGATGAATGTGTTTTTCCGAATGAGCACTTTTTCTTAGTTCTGTAATTTCAGTTTTGGTTTATTTTAAGTTTATGTTTTTGAATTTTAAACATTAATTTTCTCGCCTTTTTACTTAGTCGCACTTTTAATTTACTTGCATTTAATTTTAGTTTACCTTATTTACTTTTAAGTTTGCCTTCTTATTTCTCGACACGTTTTTAATTTCTCGTCATTAATTTCCCGTCAAGTTTTTATCTTTCAGTATTTCTTTTTACAGTCTTTATTTTATTTTATTTTTATTGTTTCAAGTCTTTATTTTTAATTAGTTTACGACACCCAACATTTTCTCTTTTTGTTACCAAGAACAACTGAGTCGCACTTTAAACCGTAATCAATTCGAGAAGATACCGAGAAACGAACTTTTCAACCTAGTAAAATCTCTAGTTATCAAATGGCGCCGCTGCCGGCTCTTTTCGTGAAGATTAACAGTTTTTTGTGAGAGACGCGTTGGCTTTTGGGATCCGTTCACTCGTGAACGTTATTTTTCGTGTCAAATTTTTTTTTCAAAAATCCCAAAAACATTAAAAAAATCATAAAAAGCATTTCTTTTTCAAAGTTTTGCACCAAAAATATTCTTCTTGCTTATCTATTTTTCTTTATGGATTCTTATGTCCATTGCGTCGGGTGTGGGAGATGATTATACGGGAACGACTCATGTCAATGGTGTACATGTGAGCGGTGCGGAAATGATATCGACATTGCACAATTCGGATTTTGTCACTCGTGCTACTCGACTAATTCGTCCTTTTCTAATCCACCTCCTATTCCCCCTTGCATCTATTGTGGAAGCGATTCTCATTGCCATGTTTCGTGTCCGGTTTGATACCCATATGATCACGGGCAAGAACCGGGTTACAATTATGACAATGGCAATAGCTATCCACAAAACTCGCCAGATTTTTCTCCATACCCATGTTGCCAAAATTGTGGGGGCACTCACGATACTTCTTATTGTCAGCCAATGAATTATTATGAGCCAAATTCGTGTCCTCATTTTTCTTCACCGATGGATTATTATGAACCAAATCCGTGTTATAATTCTTCTCAACTGATGACTTACTATGAGCCACATCCGTGCTATAATTCTGGTTTTCCTAACAGTGAGCCCCCACACCCCAACCTCAATCATCAATCCTCTCAGAGAATTCAACAACTCACTACTCTGAATGAAGAAAGACAAGCCATTCTTTGGAAACTTCATGACGGCTTAATTCAACTGACCGAGGCATTGAAGGAACAAAAGCGACAGCAACAAGAGCGACAACAAGAGCAAGTATCTGATCTTAGTGATTATACCCCTCCTCTTGTGCGTCAATACTATTATGATGATGATGACGACGATGATGTCTACGCTCTCGACCCATCTATTGAAGTTGCTACTCCTACTCTCGATATTCCTAATGCGTCTAAGGATGATGATTCATTGAGTGAGATTAGTGATTTTGGTCTCGATAAATTCTTTGATGATGAGGTTTGTGACATGCCTACTGCTATGGAGTCTGAGGACGACGTTGCTTTTACGGAAGAGGTCGATCCTAATTATGATGATTTTTCTCCACGCTATGAGAATTTCACTTTTTAAATTTCTCAATCTCCACCGGGAGATGCGGGCGATGACGATTTATTCTCTCTGGCTTACGAGAAGTTCACCGATGAACTTGCTCTTGAAGATGAGGTGGAAGACGTGATTCTCCGCGATAGATTACGGAAAGTGCATCTTCTTATTGCCCAAATCGAAGAGTTGACTTCTCCTCCTCTTTCCGAGTCTTTACCTCCATCTATTCCTCCCGTTGAAGATAATGACCCATTGCTGGAAGAAATCGACATTCACTCCATACCTCCAGGTATTGATGATGATGACACGGAGGGGGATATTATTTTTGATAATTTTCTGCAGGAAGGTATTGTCCAAAGTCCCCCTCCCGAGCACCTTTCATCCTCCCCTTTAGCCACTATTACGGAGGATGAGTTCTTTGACCCGGGAGGTGACATTCACTATTTCATGATTGATAATATTACGGCTTTGCCGAGTGCTCAGCATCCATTGTCTTTGGGGGATGACAATGTGCTTACTTTACCCACCCCACCTCCCGTGGATCTTGATTTCACATACTTTTCGTATATTGAAAGAACCTTTCTCCCATTCAAGACTTATCCCCCCGCCTCTCCTTTGTTGATGTCCACCGGGAACGAGGACAAGGTCTTTGATCCCGGTATTACATTCGAGGCTTCCCTATGGACCATTTAATTCGGGGACGAGTCAGGCTCGCGACTCGGTTAACATAAACAAGCGCTTTTTGGGAGGCAACCCAACTATCTATCTATCTTTACCTGTTTTCACCATAAGTGTAGGGGGAGCCCCGTTGGTGTTTCTTGCTTTCTTTCTTATCACGTGCAGGGATTAGATCTTCAAAGACACACTCTTGATGACTTTTGACGACCCGTGATTCCGAGTTTTCCGTCTTCCCGGTTCTATCCTAAACTCTTTTTGATTCACTATTTTATATTTTCCAATATTAAAATAGAAATCTCGTTAGTTGTCTCTTCATTAGCAAGATTTAAACAACGTGCACAATGTCCTAAGTGTAGGGGAGTTTACTCCCACATGCTTAAACATTGAGGACAATGTTTATATCAAGTGTAGGGGGACTTCTATCGAAGTTAAGTGGTCTTTTCCTTGTATTTGTCATCATTTTAACCGAAAAAAACAATTTTTCGACATTTTTCAAAATTTTTGATCTATTTTGGCCTATTAGTTTTTACTTTTGTATAGCTATTTTCTTTCTTTACGAGAATAAATTTTAATAAAGTGGTTTTAATTTTCAAACGTTGTGAATCTTTTGACTCAACCCGAGTTTACTTATCTAAGTTTACTCTAGCTAGTATCCTTAACGTGTTTAAGTCAAGTTTTCTAGGCTTTTATTTAGGGAGCTTTAAAACGCGAAAGTCTTAACTCTCATGGGTTAAGAACAAGAACTTTTCGCAAGTTCCTATAATTGATCCTAGAGAGTCGTTTATCAAGGAAACTTTAAAACGCAAATTCTAAACTTGAAAGAGTCTAAGAAGATGCAAGATCCTATAGGCGACTCGAAAACCCAAGATTTTGATTTAATTGGCTAAGCATCCACGAGTCTCATTCCTTGAGATTTTAAACTATGGAGGATGAGAGATGATAGAGTCAATTATAAGTTTGGTATCCTTTCGTGAATTTATGTGAGTTAATTATAAGCCTATTCTCCCATCGCTTGCTAATAAATTTATCTGCAATAAATAAGGTTGTATGATTTGAAAAGTTACTTAGCTTCTAGCCCAAGATCGTTTAAAAGTTGCTCGGTATGGATTAGAGTTCATAGCCAAGGCATAACTTATTGAAGCGGGATGCGAAGATTGGCGAGTCCGAAAAGGCCCTAACAAGGCATGAGGTCTACATTTTGTTGCTAAAGATAACCAAGTGATGTGAAGAATCATTTATCAAAAATCAATATGAAGGATCGAGACACACAACGAAAAGCAAATACTCCCGTAAAGATCATGGAGAAGTCTATCTAAAAAGGCCCTAACAAGGTATGAGGATAAATAGATCCAAGTCCAAAAGGGAGGCGGATCGTTGTATATCAAAGTCCAAAGTAATGATTGGAGAAAAATGAAGAAGTCGTGGTCCAAATATGAAGAATCTCTCAAAACTTCAAGTGAAGAAATTCCTATTATGAAGAGAAGACCATTATTTCATGAACGTCTCTCAAGATTTGAAGTATGAAGTCGCTGCCAAATATCGGTCCGAGAAAGGTCTCAAATCGCGAAGCGAGTTATGCCAAGATATGAACTTTATGAGGTCCCGAGAAGCAGTTTTAAAATATTTTGTCCTTTAGCTAACTATTGATTAAATCGTCAGCCTAAATAACTATCGAAATAAGTCAACAATGCATCCACGTGATCATTCAAGACAACAATAAAATATAAGAGATACACCTAGGAATAAGGGAGTCTAAGTAAATAATTGGCCCACATGAGTTCGTGTTAGTTTGCTAACTTATTAACAATGATCTCGTTTTTAAGCTTGATTTGGAGAAAGTGAAAACTTGAGGATGATGATCATTCATGACATTTTCAAAACCCTAAGGTATGATTTTTATTTCTTTACTTGTTTTGTTATTTTCCATCTCTTTAATAAAGGCCAATGTGGATTGATTATGATGAAAAGTGTAATCGTACTTTGTAACTAATGCATTGCATGAGGACATTGCAATGGTCAAGTGTAGGGGATTTGATAGGTGTGTAAACACCCATCCTTTTTACCACTTAACTACAATAATAACCAAGCCAAAACATGTATTTTGTGTCGTAAATGTCGGAATTATGCGTGGTTTGTGTTTTTGTTGTGATTTAGGACGAAAATGTGAAAAAGTGAGAAAACACGGGCATTCACGGGCTTTTATCGAAGAAAAAGACAAAAGACGAAGTCAAGAAATCAAGAGTGCAAAAAGAACGGAAGTCCAAGACCAATTCTGAAGATTTATCGAAGAAAAAGTCAAAAGACGGAAGTTTACTAAAAGCCGAAGAACTCAAGTCTTATTTATGAAGAAATTTCAAGACGAGTTTAAAGAAATCCCGAGACAAAGTCATTAAAGTCGGAGAACTAAGAAGATTAAGGACTTAATAATGCAATTAAAGAAAGAAGAAAGAGGGGAGGAAGCTTCATAAGCACCTCCCTAATCCTCCTATAAATAGATCATTAGGATTTACATTTCATTTTGTTGGCTAGTTTGACAAACTATGCTCTTCCATTTTAATTACTTGCACCTTAATTACTTGCACCTTTAATTACCTTGTCATGCACCTTAAATTCCTTTAATTCCAAGTAAGTTTCTTTTTCATGTTATTGATTCTTTATCTGTATTGTTGATTTCTCATCTTCCTTTCTTGTGATTGATTTAATCTTATGTTATGTTCATGTTCTTGAGTTTTTATTAAATTGATTAAGTGGGTTTTGATTATTTTGATTAGTATTGTTAGTTTGATTGATTTGGATTGTTTGTTTATGATTAGTAGATGTTATTTGGTTGTTTTGGTTTAATCTTTTGTTTTGATTTAATTAGTTTTGTTTAGATTCGTGTTCTATTTCATTCCCTGTTCTTCGCTACTTTTTAGGTGCCCAGATTCCGAATCAGTGCTTTATGTTCCGAACCAAGCATTGCTTTCTTTTATTCCGAACCAGTGTTTTTACCTTAAATTATTGCGGATCAAGTCATATTCCGAATCAGTATTTTTCCATTCAGTCATTCCGAATCAGATTGTTCATCCGGAATAATTAATATTCCGGATGAGTTGTTATGTTCCGAATCAGTTCTTTTCAAAAATATTCCGAATCAGTTCTTAATGTTCCGAATGAGCTTTCTAGTTTAATTATTCCGAATCAGTATAAATGTTCCGAATCAGTGAATGTTCCGAATGAAGCATTTTGTTTACTTTATTCCGGATAACGTTTTTCTTGTTTATTCCGAATCGGCATTTATTCCGGATGAAGGATTATTCCGGATGAAGGATTATTCCGGATGAAGCCTTTGATTACTAATAAAGGATTATTCCGAATGAAGCAATTTATTCCGGATGAAGCCTATTATTCCGAATAAAGGATTATTCCGGATGAAGCTATTTATTCCGGATGAAACACTTTATTCCGGATGAATGTGTTTTTCTGAATGAGCACTTTTTCTTAGTTCTGTAATTTCAGTTTTGGTTTATTTTAAGTTTATGTTTTTGAATTTTAAACTTTATTTTTCTCGCCTTTTTACTTAGTCACACTTTTAATTTACTTGCATTTAATTTTAGTTTACCTTATTTACTTTTAAGTTTGCCTTCTTATTTCTCGTCACATTTTTAATTTCTCGTCATTAATTTCCCGTCAAGTTTTTATCTTTCAGTATTCTTTTTACACTCTTTATTTTATTTTATTTTTATTGTTTCAAGTCTTTATTTTTAATTAGTTTACGAAACCCAACATTTTCTCTTTTTGTTACCAAGAACAACTGAGTCGCACTTTGAACCGTGATCAATTCGAGAAGATACCGAGAAACGAACTTTTCAACCTAGTAAAATCTCTAGTTATCAGGTTTCCATTACCAATCCACATAAGAAGACTCCCTATGAACTACTCACAGCCAAAGTCCCAAGCATTACTCATTTGAATCCATTTGGTTGTCCTGTCACCATTCTGAATACTAGTGACTATTTGGGGAAATTTGATGGCAAGGCAGATGAAGGCTACATTGTGGGATATTCAGCTCACTCATGAGCCTATCGGGTTTACAATCTCAATGCCAATCGTGTCATTGAAACTATTAATCTCAGGTACTTTGAGGAGAAGACAAACATCCAAGGCAAAGGTCCTGAATGGTATTTTGATCTTGATTATCTTAGTGACTCATTGGGATATTTTTGTTTCAAAACTAACCAAAATGCAGGTCCACAAGTGTTTGCGTCTTCTAGTGCTGGTGCTACTTTTAGCTCTTCGGACTCAGATGAGGATGATGACATCTTTGTCATACCACCTTATTCCACCACACTCGCTCCCAGCACCAATGCTACTCCTATTGATGATACTTCATCAGACATTGTGGACTCACAAGGAGCTCTTGATACACTGCTTAAGCAACAACAAGATGCTACTATAGCAGCTACTCAAGGAGGCTTTAAGTTTCCTTTGAGTACTCCTGTTGTACCTGTTACTCCTGGTGATCCTATTGTTACTCCTAGTACAAGTGTAACACCTATTGGTAGTCCGGTTAGTGATCCTACTTCCACAACTAGGTTCTCTGGTCCTTCTGACTTGGGAAACTATTAAAAGAAGTCTTCCACTAAACTGGATGATATTCATAAGCAACCAAAAGATGACATTTTCGACTCTGCTTCATATGATGATGACATAGTTGGGGATCTTAATAACTTAGCACCAGAAGTAGAAGTAGTTCCTACTCCTATTCAGCAGATCAATAAAGACCATCCTACTACTCAAATCATAGGAGATCCTGGTTCTATTGTCAAGACTCGCTGCATGCATAAGAAAGCAACGTCTGGTCATCATGCTCTTGTGAGCTACATTGAATACCAAAAGCGTAATAATCACACAGATTTTCTTCACTGTTTGTTTGCTTGTTTTCTCTCACAGGTGAAACCTAGGTTTGTCTAACATGCTCTTGAGGATCAAAGTTGGGTGGAGGCTATGCAGGAGGAGATGCAGCAGTTCTTGTTTCAGAATGTTTGGATCCTAGTTGATTTGCCAGATGGAAAGACAGCAATTGGTAGCAAATGGATTCTCAAAAACAAGAAAGATGTAAGGGGTATTGTGGTGAGGAATAAGGCTAGACTAGTCGCACAAGGTCACACTCAACTAGAAGGAATTGACTATACTGAAGTTTTTGCTCATGTTGCAAGAATTGAGGCCATTCGTTTGTTTTTGGCTTTTGCTTCTTATATTGGCTTTACGGTTTTTCAGATGGATGTCAAGAGTGCTTTTCTCTATGGAAAGATTGACGAGGAAGTTTATGTTACTCAACCTAAGGGCTTTGTGGATCCACTTCATCCTAAGAAAGTCTACAAGGTGGTGAAAGATCTTTATGGACTTCATCAAGCTTCTAGAGCTTGGTATGAGCGTCTATCCACTTTCTTGTTGTAGTATGGCTATAGAAGAGGCACTATTGACAAAACAATGTTTCTTAAAAGGAATGCCAAAGACATCATCCTAGTCCAGGTATATGTGGATGATATTATCTTCGGTTCTACTAAGAAGGAATGGTGTGATGAGTTTGAACAGCTAATGAAAGGCGAATTTCAGATGAGTGCCATGGGAGAACTCACATTTTTCCTTGGACTTCAAGTTAAGCAGAAGTCGGATGGTATCTTCATTAGTCAAGATAAGTATGCTCATGAGATCATTCAGAAGTTTGACGTGGAACCTCTTAGACCAACAACAACACCTTATGAAGTCATTAAAGTCAAACTCAAGAATGAGCCAGATCCCCTGGTAAATGTTCACATGTACAGGTCAATGATTGGCTCACTCATGTATTTGACTGCCTCACGCCCGGATATTATGTTTGCTGTTAGTGCTTGTTCTAGACATCAAGTGGCTCCCACCGTGTCTAATTTGAATGCAGTCAAGAAAATCTTCAAGTATATCAAGGCACAACCCAATCTAGGCTTGTGGTATCCAAGGGAATCACCTTTTGTTCTTGAAGCCTATAGTGACAGTGATTATGTAGGTGCTAATAATGATAGGAAGTCTACTACTGGTGGTTGTCAGTTTTTAGGACGAAGACTTATTTCATGGCAATGTAAAAAACAGACTATAGTAGCTACCTCCTCAACAGAAGTTGAATACGTAGCTGCTGCTAGTTGCTGTGGACAAGTCTTGTGGATACAAAATCAAATGCTGGATTATGGGTTCAACTTCATGAACACCAAAATTTTCATTGACAATCAAAGCACTATCTGCATTGTGAAGAATCTTGTGTTTCATCAACGAACCAAGCATATAGAGATTCGGCATCATTTTATACGTGATGCCAATGAGAAGAAGCTGATACAGGTTCTTAAGGTACATACGGATGATAACATTGCTGACTTGTTGACTAAAGCGTTTGATGGTCCAAGGTTTAACCACCTGGTGGTTCACATTGATATGGTCAATCCTTGAGGTCTAGGATTGAGGGGAGCTAAGCCTAAGGGGAGGCTTATTGTACATATTTACTTATACATTCTTACATCTGGTAGCAGCTAACAACATCTTTAGTGGGTATTTGTGGTGTGTGCAACTTCTAGTGGAAGATTTTGGTTACTCCTAGTGACACTCTTCAGCTCCTAGTGGGTTACAACCCCTATTCTACACTTGTGTTTGGCTTCTAGTCTCACTTTGGGTCACTGTTCATTGTGTTGACTTTTGTTGACCACTCGCTGCTTCTAGCGTTGACCTCTACGCGTTTTGACTTTCAGTCAACGCGAGTTACTTCTGGTGCACATATTTGTTATCTTTGGTAACTGGGATTTGCTAATAATGGTTTAGAGGGCAAATGGTTACTCAGCATTAATGACTTAATTTGGAAAGGACAACCCCCATAATTAGGGGTCAATGAACATTTTCTGTGACCATTATTTATGGTCAAAAGGATCATTTGACTCAATTATCAAAACATAAACACACACACATACGCTCCTACCCTTACCATCCTCAATCAATCATCTTCCACTGCTCCAATCATCATCAATGGCATCACTTCAATACAAATCTGATCACAACAAGGTTGCTTATCTTGGAGATGGTCCTAGAAGAGAAGAGTTTCTTGACATCTTGGAGTACATTGAAGCTTCTAATCTCAGGTATGCCCTTACTGTTTGCCCAACTGTCCATGTGTTAGAAATACGTTTTTACGTATATTAGAAGTATCGGTCACTCCACAATATTATTTATGTTGTAATAGCTCGTAGTTAGAGTATGCTTATTAAGTTAAGTAAGAACCGGTCCATGGGCTTGTCATGGGCCGGCCCAAGTCCAAGTAAGGCCTTGGAAGTATAAATACCCCTTTCCTCCTTGGAAAGGGGTTGGTTGTTGTTCATTTATGTTTTCCACTTAATAAAAAATACACATAGTTTTCTCTCACTTTCTCTCTCTAGTTTCTCTCTCTAGAAAACATCAACCCACTTCATAGATTCATAGGTTATCAAGATTCTACATTTGGTATCAAGAGCTATGGGGTGATTTAAGGTAGTGATTTGTGTGGTTTTTTAGTTTTTGATTATATTAGTGTTCTTTAAGAAGACCCATCTTGATTCTTGGTGTTTTTGGTGTTTTTGTGATTGGGATTAGTGGATAAGTATTAGTTTTTACTTATTATTGTAGAAATCACAAAACTTTTTGGGTTATTTGGTAAAAAATCTGGGTTTAATCTTGGTTTTTTTGATCGACTGTTCATCACGAACAACCTTCTGTTTACCCAGACAAACTTCCGGACCAAAAAGTTCCGGATCAACCAAAGTTTCGGACGAAAAAGTTCCGAACCAAAAAGTTCCGGATCAACCAAAGTTCCGGACGAAAAAGTTCCGAACCAAAAAGTTCCGGATCAACCAAAGTTCTGGATCAACAAAAGTTCCGAACCAAAAGTTCCGAACGAAAAGTTCCGGATCAAGGAAGTTCCGAACCAAAAGTTCTAGATCAAGGAAAGTTCCGGATCAAGGAAAGTTCCGGATCAAGGGAAAGTTCCGGATCAAGGGAAAAGTTCCGGATCAAGGGAAAGTTCCGGATCAAGACTTCCGAACCAAAAGTTCCGAATCAAGGTATTTCCAAGTCAAAATCTTCCGAATCAAACTTCCGAATCAACAAAAAGTTCCGAATCAAGGGTTATTTTACTTGTTTTTTCGACGATTTTTTTAGAGGATTTAATCTTGGTTTCTTACAACAAAAACTCAACACAATTCACAAGCTTTACTTCACTGCTCGATCAACCGATAATATTTGTCTCTTTGAAGTGAACAAAATGAATCCGAATTCAGTAATGCCTCAGATGACATCACTTACGGATATTTCCGTCATTACGGGAACGGATAATCGCCCGCCAATGCTCATCAAAGAAGTTTTTGAAGCATGGCAAGGCCAGATGATGTCTTACCTTAAGGGAAAACCGGTTTATGGGAGGCTTATGGTTAAGTCAATTTTAAATGGTCCACTTGACTATGGTACCATCGTGGTAAACAATGTGACTCGACCAAGAGAATTTGAAGAACTTACACCAGCTCAACAACTTGTTGCCGATGCAGACGAAAAGGCTCTTCAAACCATTCTCCAAGCTCTTCCCCATGACATCTATCGGATGGTAAGTCAGTATACGGTGGCAAAGGATTTATGGGAACGTCTAAAGGTGTTGCTACAAGGTACGTCTCTCACCAAACAAGAAAGGGAATGTCAGTTGTATGATCTGTTTGATAGATTCACGTACAACCCAGGGGAAACGCTTCACGATTATTACTTCAGATTCACCACACTCATGAATGATCTGAATGTATACAATCTCGTGATTGCTCCATTCCAGGTTAACACCAAATTCTTGAATACTTTACCTCAAGCTGAATGGGGTGAGTATATTACCGATGTTAAGTTAACCAGGGATTTGCATAAATGCTATTTGGATCAACTCTATGCTTTCCGTCAGCAGCATGAGAAACATGTGATCATGCACCGTTCGCCTCGAGGTATGTACCCTGACTCATTAGCTTTGATGGCGACTCAACCAAGCTTGTCTCACAACAACACTCCTTATATCTTGGGACATCAAGCCTATCACCCATCACCTTACATGACACCAACCTTCCCCCAATACTCGATTCTACCGCAACCACCCACCTCACATCAGCAACAATATCGGTTTAGTGCACCTTCATCACAATATGCTACACAACCTCACCCAGCAAGTATTGCACCTTATGCTCAATCTTCATATTCTTCTTATCAAGAGAATGCAGCATATCCAACAAGCTACCCTGATCAAATGAGTATTCATTCTAGTGATTATGCAGCTCATCAAGACCAAGCAATGTACTGTGATGATGAGGAAGTCCCCATTCTTGTATTCAAACAAGGTGCTGACCCAGTTGAAGTGTTAACCACTATGTCTGCTTATCTCACAAGGACTTTAAGCAAACGAGGATTTAGGGGATCAGCTCCTACCAACAATCAGTTGAGGAATTCATCCAATTCTCGCCAACAAGCTACTATTGAGAATGGCAGGGTAATGGTTCAACCTATTCAACCATATCAGGGGAGACCTACCACATCAACTACCAATGCTCGCACGGTCAATCCTGTCCCAATGGTCAATCCTGCTCCACGGGCTAATTCCACAGGCAAGTTGAGAATGATTACATGCTACAACTGCAAGGAAGAAGGACACATGTCCAGGGATTGCAAGAAACCCAAGAGGAGAAGGGATGGTCAATGGTTTGCAGAGAAGATATATCTGGTGAATGCTCAGGCACAAGGAAGGGAACTTGATGAAGAGGAGCTTGCATTTCTTGCTGATCCAGGGATTGCTGAACAAGACACTGTCACCACACAGAATGCAGCATACCAAGCAGATGATCTCGATGCGTATGACTCAGACTGTGATGAATTTCAATCTGCAAAGGCTGCTCTCATGGCAACTATCTCCAGCTTAGGGCCAGAAAAGAGATCTGAGGTACTTATTAATACCACCAATAATACCACTGATGCTAGTATTCAACCACATCAAGTTATGCAAGAGAGTGCTGATTCGAATGAGTCTTCGGTGGTGAGTCTTTCAAATGAGGAGACAAACAATGATAGCAATATCAATGTGAGTCCCCAGACTTTGAGTGAATCACAACCGGGAGCCATTTCGCATACGCCTACTCCTGCTCAACAAGATTTGGTCATGGTTCCTGCTACATTACTTAGCCAAATGAATGCTGCACTCTTAGAAACCCTAGCTAAGAATAAGAATTTGTCTGATGAGCTTGCCTTAAGCAACGAGAAAGTTCAAACTTTAGAATTAGTGCCTTCGTCTAGTGTTCTAACAAATCCCGAATATGATCACTTTCGAAACAAACAAATGGGTCACTTGCAAGAAATTGAAAACTTAAGAGCAAATCTGTCTAATGAACTTAAAGAAAAGGAGTTAGTGGTCACTAATTTTCAAAAACTTCAAACGGATTTTGAATCACTCGAGTCTAAGAAGAATGAAATGGAGATTAATGCTACTAATAAGATTAGAAGTCTAGATTATTTGCTTTTAAGACAATACGCTGCTTCTCAACTAGTGCACTTATTTGATGCTTCGTTTAGAGAATTTAACTTATCACATCAAAAAGGCCTTCCCCCTAACCCAAGGTATGCAAAAAAAGCTTTAAGACATAGTCCAAGACTTTATAATGCAACTCAATTAGGATTGGCTTTAGACCCGATTGGTTTTTTTGATGATCGAACAAGTAAGGATCTAGTTGATGAGGATCGGTCATACAATTCTGCAAAATATCCCGAGTGTGATTATTTTAAAATGAATAAGGAGCTTGCAAAAACGGATTTTAGAATTCGCTTCCATATGGACAAAGATCTCATCACAGCACCAACCTACATGTTAGAGGAAGAAAACCCTAGTACATTTCCTACACTTGTCAACATGGAAGGTCCTAAGGAAATTCCAAAGAATCTTCCACCTGTTAGCACTGTATGGTTAAACTTGCAAGAGATTAATCAATACTTTACTAATTTTGACAAGGTCATTTTGTAATGTACGACTTCAAATGGCCTAAACACCGGAGAATGGGCTTTCGAACACATGAACGAGGTGTTTAAAAATGAGATCAATCCGTTTGTCGAAAGTCTAAAAGGAAGTTTTGCATCTCCTAAGGAAAATCTTGTGTTTGAAATTGGTGAAGTTCAAAAAGTGTTTTATGAAATGGACACCGCTTACGAACTACAACTAATTGAAAAAGAAAAGATTTTAACCGAATATGACCGATTCTTGTCCGCAGTAATTTCGTGTGATGTGCTTACTACTGTAAATGTTAATTATTCGAATGAGCTTACATCCGCTATGATTAATTGTGATGCTGTGAATATTTGTGATGATGTGTGTGATCTCTCTGTAAATGTTGCTGATACTGTAAATGAGGTAGATAATCATTCTTGTCACGAATCTAACGTTGAGTTTTTAAAGCTACAAGATTCTTACAATTTACTTTCAAAACGCTTTAATCAACTAGAACAACATTGTATATCTTTAGAACTGAAACAACAAACTCAAAATGAGGATCTTTTGATAACCAATAGTTGTGAAAACGGTGTTGAGACGAGTGACAAGATGATTGCAATTGTTAAGGCATTAGAGGAAGAGATTATGAGATTGAAGAGAGACGTGTCATCAAATGAAACACTCAAATTGGAACTAGAGGCTGCAGAGTCTAAAAACCAGGTCTTAGAAATTAGACTTTCGTCTGTTCTAGGGGAGATGGATCGGACAAGACAGGGACTATCCGCTCTTTATGGTTCACTAGAAGAACGCTTCGCTTTTAATGCGGCACAGCAACAATCTTATGTTGAACAACTGAACCAAAAGTGTGAGGAAATCTCTGACTTAAACATCCTGCTCATAGACAAAAACATGGTTTTGGCCGAGTTAAAGGAGACACTTCTTCTCACCCGACAAGAAGTTGTTGATAACTCCGCTACCGACTCTGCACCGTCCACTAGTGCTCCAACAACCAAGTCAGTAGTGCTTTATAAGAACCCGCTTCATAAGAGAAACCTGGTTACCTACGATGATTATATGAGGAATGCCATTAAGCATGTAGATCTTGTTAGGGTTATTTTAGACGATCTTTATGCCTTAGATCCCTCAAGTAGCTACTATTATTCGGCTCATGAATATATTAAGCGAGTTCAATATTGCTTAGCATATTTGCAATACATAGGTAAACCAGGCTCTGCACTACTTACTAATAGGCCCATTGCTGTAACCCCATTCAATAAGACTCCAGGAGCAAAACCGTCACTGGCACCATCAAGTAAGGCACCTTTAAAATCTGTTGCTAATGTTCCCACTTTGCCCTCTACAGGATTAAAAGAGACTACTAAGGCTAAAGGATCGCCACTCAAGAAAGATAAGATCAAGCCCTCCACTAGTAGTACCAACAAGAAGAACGTAGAAGCTCACCATAGGAATGCTAGTTCAGTTTTAAATAAAAAGAATCATGTTAAGACTAAAAGCTCTGCGCCTGTGCAGAAGCCTAAACCATTCGTGAATTCTAATTTGAATTGTTGGAATTGTAATGAATGTATGTTTTCCCAGCGTCATGATTTGTGTCTTATTGATCATGTGAATGAAATGAATGCCATTAGGAATGGTCTTGAATGGAAGCCAACGGGTAGAACTCGTGCCCAAGTTGGCTGGCAATGGCGTCCCACTGGTAGGACCTTTACATTAGATGGAAAAATGTGCCCTTTAACTAGGAATGCATCCGTTGAGGTTAGGTCTGAGCGTCCTTTACTTAGGCACACTCGCACTCAAGTATGGAAACAACGCCCTTTAATTAGGTCAGCTCCCACTATAGTGCCTATCAGTGAAGAAATACCTCAGGATTTAAGCCAACTAGAATCTACACCACCAACTAGGAAGAAGAAGGCTAGGAAATCTAAGAAACCTAGAGTTAGCAAATCTAAGATTATTAAATCTGTACCTGCTAATAACAAGGAACACTCAGATTCCGATACCTCTACATTGTCTTCGTGTGGTGATATTTTCAGGTGGTCCAAATCATCCTGTGGTATTTGGACTCCGGTTGTTCAAAGCATATGACCGGAGATCGCTCGATGCTCCGAAATTTCGTCCGCAAGTTTCTTGGTACGGTTAAATTCGGTAATGATCATATAGCAAAGATAATGGGGTATGGTGAATATCAGATTGGAAACGTTACGATTTCAAGGGTATATTATGTAGAAGGTCTTGGTCATAACTTATTCTCAGTAGGACAGTTTTGTGATTCCAACCTAGAGGTTGCTTTTCGACAACACACTTGTTTCATCCGTAACTTGGAAGGAAAAGATTTGTTGAAGGGATCCCGTGGTGCAAATCTTTATACGTTGTCTCTACAAGACATGATGGCCGCCTCTCCAGTATGTCTTCTCTCTAAAGCATCTAAGACCAAGTCATGGTTATGGCATCGCAGATTATCTCATCTTAACTTTGATGCTATTAATCATCTGGCTAAAAACGAATTAGTTCGTGGTCTTCCAAAGCTCAAATTTCACAAGGACCATTTATGTTCCGCGTGTTCAAGGGGGAAAAGTACCAAAAATCATACAGGCCCAAAGCTGAAGACACCAATCAAGAAAAACTTCATCTTTTGCATATGGATCTTTGTGGGCCAATGAGAACTGAAAGTGTGAGCGGTAAGAAATTCATTCTGGTTATTGTGGATGATTTCTCCAGGTTTAAATGGGTTAGATTTCTACGTACAAAGGATGAAGCACCGAAGGCTATCATCACTTTTCTGAAATTCATTCAGGTACGTTTGAATACTACTGTCCGCCGTATTCGTACAGACAATGGAACAGAGTTCGTCAACCAGACTCTTCGTGATTACTATGAGGGAGTTGGTATCTCACATGAAACATCCGCTGCACGCACTCCACAACAAAACGGTGTCGTTGAAAGACGGAATCGTACACTTATGGAAGCTGCTAGGACTATGCTTATTTATGCGAACGCTCCATTGTTCTTGTGGGCAGAGGCTATATCTACTGCATGTTTCACCCAAAACCGTTCTATCATTCGGAAACGCCATGGAAAAACACCTTATGAGCTTCTACATGACCGTAAACCCGATGTTTCATTTTTTCATGTGTTTGGTGCTCTTTGTTATCCAAACATTAATAGTGAGAACTTGGGTAAGCTTCAACCGAAAGCCGATATAGGTATTTTCATTGGTTACTCACCGTCCAAGAAAGCATACCGAATTTACAACCGTCGTCTTGGCAAGATTGTAGAAACTATGGACGCAGATTTCGATGAGCTGACAGCGATGGCTTCTGAGCAACACAGCTCTGAACCCGCGCTTCATGAGATGGGAACCGGTGCTATTAGTTCCGGATTAGTTCCCAATAATCCTACTTCTACATCATTTTTTCCACCAACTAGACCCGAGTGGGATAAACTATTTCAACCGTTGTTTGATGAATTCTTTGATCCCCCAAATGATGAAGTTCCAGCACCCGTAGTGATAGCTCCAGTTCCTGAAGTTGTTGCTCCAGATAATGAAGCTTTATCAAATGCATCCTCAATTAACATTGAACCGGATGCACCTTCACCAAGTAATTCTCAAACTACACCGGAATCGTCACCCCTACTTGTGCCTAATGATGTGGAAGAGGATTCTATTGATCACGACTTGGAATATGCTCACCTACAAGAGCTTCCTTTCTTTGGTGTAGTGATACCTGAAAACCCTTCAGTCGTGTCTACCTCAGAAGAAGCTCCTTCTATTGTTCACTCCAGACCACCTAGGATTGAAAAGCATAGCACTAAATGGACAAAAGATCACCCAATTAGGAATGTCATTGGAGATCTAGATCGACCAGTCTCTACACGCCATCAATTACAAGAGAGTTCACTTTATTGCTACTTTGATGCATTTCTCTCTGAAGTTGAACCTAAAAATTGGCAGCAGGCTATGACCCGATCATCTTGGATTGAAGCCATGCAGGAGGAACTAAATGAATTTCAAAGACTTGAAGTATGGGAATTAGTTCCTCTCCCTGACAAAGTTAACATCCTTACTTTTTTGTGGGTTTATAAGGTTAAACTTGATGAGATGGGTGCGGTATTGAAGAATAAGGCTAGATTGGTTACTAGAGGATATAAACAAGCCTTGGGTATAGACTTTGAAGAATCTTTTGCTCCTGTTGCGAGATTGGAGGCTATTAGACTATTCCTTGCGTATGTTGCTCATATGAACATGATCGTCTATCAAATGGATGTGAAGACGGCATTTTTGAACGGTGAACTAAGGGAAGAAGTCTATGTTAGCCAGTCGGATGGGTTCGTTAGCACGGAGTTTCCTAATCATGTGTACAAGCTTAAGAAGGCTCTCTATTGGTTGAAACAAGCTCCACGTGCTTGGTATGATCTCCTTTCAACATATCTCATCTCGGAAGGCTTCTCCAAAGGCAAAGTGGACCCCACTCTATTCACTCTCAAGGAGGACAACGACATGATTCTGGTACAAATTTATGTTGATGATATAATATTTGCTGCCACTAACATAGAATTGTCAAATCGCTTTAAGAAGATAATGTCCACACGCTTTCAGATGTCAATGATGGGGAAAATATCATTTTTCTTAGGATTACAGATTTCTCAAAATCCCAGAGGCATCTTTATTAATCAATCCAAATATGATCTAGAATCTCTTAAGAAATATAACTTTGAAAATTGTGACCCCGTGGACACTCCAATGGTGGAGAAATCCAAGTTAGATGAAGATAGGAATGGGACTATTGTCGATCTAAAACTTTACCGTGGGATGATCGGCACCCTTCTCTATCTGACTGCTAGCAGGCCTGATTTGCAATTTGTTGTATGCATGTGTGCCCGGTATCAGGCTCGGCCTACCGAAAAGCACCTACATGTTGTGAAAAGGATCTTTTGATATCTAAAAGGAACACTTCATCGTGGTCTATGGTATCCGAAAGATTCCTCTATTGCTTTAATATCATACGCAGATGCCGATCATGCTGGATGTCAAGACACGAGGCGTAGCACTTCTGGATCTGTGCAACTCCTTGGAGATAGATTGATCATTTGGTCTTCAAAAAGGCAGAAAAGCGCTGCAATTTCTAGCACGGAGGCTGAATACATCGCCATGTCCGGTTGTTGTGCTCAAGTCCTTTGGATGAGATCACAATTAACTGACTACGGTTTGGGTTTCAACAAAATCCCGATGTATTGTGACAACAAGAGCGCCATTGCCCTTTGCTGCAACTATGTTCAACACTCCCGGGCCAAGCACATAGACATTCGCTACCATTTCATTAAAGAGCAGGTGGAGAACGGAGTGATCGAGCTGTATTTTGTCACTACTGAGTACCAGCTGGCGGATATGTTCACCAAAGCATTAGATCGAGGACGAATCGAGTTTTTGATCGACAAGATTGGCATGAAATCATTCACTCCAGCGACTCTCAAAGAGTTGGCAGAAGAATCAGCTGAATAATGGTGGTAAACTATTCAGAGTATCCTTTGTTCGTGATCATGTATATTATCGTAAATATATAAACCACAAAAGAAAAAAAAATATAAAACCTAGAAAAACCATAAAAATTATAAAATCCAGAAAAACCAAAAATATTTTTCGTTTTTAAAACGGGCATGTCTTTTAGTACGGTAATATTTACGGCCTTAGAAATGTCAATCAATATTGACACGGTGCCATAAATAGAGTCCGTATAAAAGTTGTACATTTTTAAAACATGCCCATTATGGCTTGTAGTTATTTCTGACTGCAACCCGGTTTTCATATTAAAGTCACGTATTTCCTTGGAAAACGTTGGCTCAGAACGGGAATTAATTTTCTCGGGCGTGATTTACAAGCCAAATCATGCAAAGGGATCAAGTTTACTTTACAACTTGGTCTAACACGAATTTATGTACGTCTTAGTGCATTAATTTGTCAAAATAAGAGAAATCTTATTGACACCTCGAATCAATCTTTTTCAAGATACTAAATGGAAATGCTTTCATCAATATTTGACTCTTTAAACAATGACTACAGCTCTTTAAATAGAAAACGGGTCATCGTTTAAGGGGGAGAAAATATTAAATCATCTTTGTCATTAAATCGATCTTTTCAAAAGTGATTGTGGAAAATTAATGGCTAAATGGTAAATGAGTGGTATTGCTTTAGAAAACGACTTGGGCTCGTTCAATGTGATAGGCATTGCTTTAAGATCTTGGAGATATGCTAATAGGTTGAGATGCTTAAGTTGTGTTGGCGAAATTTAACTATGCTTAGGAAAAAATGAAAAGATAAGTTATAAACAAAAAGGAAAAGACTAAGAAATATAGGGACTTAAGGTGACATTGTGTGAAACTTGTCAAAATTTGACCTATGTCAAATGGATACCCCCGCCCCCTTTTTTCTTTTCACTCACTGTTTCATATCTCACTTTGCCGCCATTGAAATACACACACACAAGCTCACAATATTCGATTTTAATCAATCCGTCCCATTCATTCGATTCAAAAAGGTAATAACATCATCTTTTGCTTATAACTCGTCTAATTCATCAGTTATATCATGTTAATTGATTCATATAATTAAATCAATCAAGATTAGGGTTTACTCCTTAATTTGGGTTTAATTGATTAGGGTTATAAGTGGGATATACTCGGAATGTCTTTAGAAGATGTTTAATTGCCTTAGTTTGCCTTAGAACTCACAAACGCGCATAGATTAAATCATCAAAAGGCTGTGTTTTGAAGTTCCGAATGAACATGGATAATAACTTCCGAATGAAGGAAGTTTTGAACAAAACTTCCGAATGAAGGAATGTTCCGAATGAACTTCCGAATGAAGGAAGTTCCGAATGAAGGACTTCCGAATGAAGGAAGTTCCGAATGAAGGACTTCCGAATGAAGAAGTTCCGAATGAAGGACTTCCGAATGAAGAAGTTCCGAATGAAGAACTTCCGAATGAAGAAGTTCCGAATGAAGGACTTCCGAATGAAGAAGTTCCGAATGAAGGACTTCTGAATGAAGAAGTTCCGAATGAAGGACTTCCGAATGAAGAAGTTCCGAATGAAGGACTTCCGAATGAAGGAAGTTCCGAATGAAGGACTTCCGAATGAAGAAGTTCCGAATGAAGGACTTCCGAATGAAGAAGTTCCGAATGAAGGACTTCCGAATGAAGAAGTTCCGAATGAAGAACTTCCGAATGAAGAAGTTCCGAATGAAGGGCTTCCGAATGAAGAAGTTCCGAATGAAAGAAAGTTCCGGATGAAGAGTTGTTTGATTGATAGTGTTTGCATGTTCTAAGTACTTGGTGAAATATGTTATGCTTAGAAATAAGAATGATATATATCTATCTATTTTTGTGCATCAACCTTTCATGTCTTATCTTAAGCGGATACAATGACTAATCCAACAGTACAAGCAATCCAAGACTCTAGAGAAGCCGCAATTGCCGAAGCACGAACACTCAAGTTCATACCAAACAACCACCGGCTAAAACCAGTCTCAAAATCCACTCACCATGGTTTCAAAGTCGCCATAGCAATTCTTGATCAATCTCATTTCAAGAATGCTTTAAGGAGTACTGCCTCGGTGCATTATGATTATATGTATGAGTTTTGGGCTACCAAGGAAATCACTTCAAACAAGATCACCTTCACTCTCGACAACAAGCAGCAGACAATTAAGGTTTCAGACTTCCGTAAGATATTTGGCATTCGGGATTCACCCAAAGGTATGGTATTTTCGAGGGATCCTACTAAAGACGAACTCATGGAGTTATTCGATGCTATTGGATGTCCTGACATACGAGTTGCGTCTAAGTTTACCACTGCTAAAGTAGGACAACCTTGGAGAGCATTGTTGGGTATTCTCAGTAGATGTCTTACACCAAAAACAAGTGGGCATGATGCTTTGCGCAATCCAATAATGAACATCTTCCATGGGATGTACAAAGGCGCAAATGCAGATTATGCTTTATTGTTATGGGAAGAATTCACCTTTCAACTCTTCCATAACAAGAAGCTGAAGACTAATTTCTTTGCTTACCCTCGGTTTATCAAGCTTATCATTAACTATTGTATGAAGAATGATGTTACAATTGATAGGCGTGCAGCAAGTCGTCATCACACTGAAGAGGCTGATCATATTTTGGACTTAAGGCATGAAGGACCATCTGGTGGTATGATTCCTGGTCCTATTCCCGATTACCTTCTAACGGAAAGAATTAAGGGTTCTGCTGATTACAAGCTACTGCAGCTAGAAATCAAGAAGCTGAAAGTAAGCCTTCAGACAGTAGAAGACTCGTCTACTACGGTCAAGAGTAAAGGTAAACGCAAGCAACCAGTTGCTTTACCAGAACCCGAAACCAAGAAGAAGAAGACTGAGGTTAAGAAGGGAAAGGGTAAGGCTGATGAGTTAGCTCTACGTGACGAGGAAGATGTTGTTGATCCTAATCTTGACAAGACGGAGAGAAAAATGATGAAGATAGCTATTGAAAGGAGTAGGAAAGATACGGGCGGTAGTGGTTCAGGTGCAAGGATAAATATTGAAGAAGAGTATGAGGAGCCAGAGGATATTGATGAGTTTGGGTCACCTGAACGGTATTCTACTTCGAAGGAGCCATCAATCCCTATTTCAGCAAGTGTTGAAAAGGAGTCCGGTGCTCCTACAGTCATGGTGTCTACTCAACCGTTAGTAACTCAACCTATAGCAACTCAACCCTTACCAACCAGACCGGCTTCAACACCATTCCTTCCACCACCAATAACTCCCATCCTTAGTACCGTGGTCACAACCGAGCCTCTTCAATCAACCCAGAGCAGCTCTGCAACATCTACAATGGCTGCATTGGTGATGGCCGAAATGTTGGATAAACATACGGATAATCACAAAAGAGAAATGGATGAACTTCACCAAGAGCTACATAGACGAGTTCAAAGTGAAGAAGCATCGAGGAAAGCCCAAGAAGAGATGCTTGCTAAGTTCGCTGCAGATATGGAATTGACGCGAAAAGCTCATGCAGAAGAACTAGCTCAGGTTAAGCAGGCTGAGGCTGATAAGCATGTTGCACGAATCACCAGACTTCAAGCGATGAGGGATAAATATAAGGAGCAGAAAGAAGCACTTGAAGCTTCTGTTGAAGAGAGAGTGCAAGAATCTGTTGAATCCATTATGCCTAAACTGCGTGATGAGTTGAAGACACTCGCGGCTGAGAACTTGATGATCAAGTCATCCAATCCTTCAGAATCCGCCTACAAAATTGCTTATGAGTTAACGGATTTTGAATTAAAGAAGATCCTCAAAGCTCGTATGGTGGAACTTGGATCGTTTGATAAATCTAGGATTCAACGGGCTCTTTACAAATCCCTGAATGACGCTATCATGGAGGATGATAAGTTATTTAAAACATTTGGAAGTGTGGTACCATACCACATTCTACCTGAGGAAGAAAGGGAAGAAAGTGAAGAAGAAGAGGGTACTGGTGAAGATGAAGGTGAAGAAGAAGAAGAAGAAGAAAAGGATGATGACGATGACGATGATGGTGATGATGATGAGGATGATGATGATGATGATGATGATGGTGATGATGGTGGTGATGGTAATGAGGAGAGTGCTAGGGGGAGCAACGAGGATAACGATGAGGATGATGATGGGGGTAAACAGCCTAAAGAGGGGGATAAGGTTACTAGCTCAAAGAAACCTGCTAAGTCTGGAACCAAGTCCAAGAAAGATGCAGGGCAGAAGGACAAATCAACATCAACGGAATCAAGACGATCTAAGTGGCGCCACGATGTGAATGCTACTACAGCTTCATCGATTCCCGGTACTTCTATTGTTGTATCTATACCTGCTACCACTAACCCTATTAGTCCTGTTGTTGTTGCTCCTGTGATTGCAGAATCAGTAACGGAACCTGAAGCTGCACAACACTCACCCGTTCATGACACCGCCGAGATGCCTGAATCAGAACCAGCAGATGTTCGCGTTTCTACTCCTCTACAACAAGAACAACAATCTACGGTTCCTGAACCAAGCACACGAGACTGGGCAGACACATTGGAGATTGACGAGACTGCACCGCCACAGGCTTGGATCACGGCAGCGGCGCAATATGATCCAATCACGGACGCTGACAGAGATGTTCTATATCTCCGTATCCGTAGTCCGATTGACTTGTGTGCATTTCTTGCTCATGAGTATAAGACTTCGGTTACTCCGTCTTTGGTGAAGAAAGCACTTAAGGATAAAAGACTTCGCGCCAAAACCAGGTTAACCCGAATGGAGTTCGAGTACTATGCTGATGAGATCCTGAAAGCTCTGAATACCGTTCAACGGTCAGGTCTTCATGATTCAGAAAGAGCTCCACCTCCACTTGATCCTACTCAAGATAATCAGATTGCTCTCGACTTTTTCGTCACCTATGATCTTGAGTATCTTCTGAAGGGTTCATCAAAGTACGCAACCTCCTTGACCTTGCTGAAAGCTGCCAACTGGGGGACAATACCCTGGATCGAGGAAAAGGTAAACCGACTCTGGGTCCCAAGGGTAACTCGTAATTATGATATGTATGCTGTTATAGGTGCATCTCATTGGGACGAAAGAGTCCGAAGGGCGTACAAGGGTTGCTGCCTAGTCAATTCTGGAAGCAACGTTAGATCCGATATCCGCATCTCCAGTATTTTAGGGCTGAAAACTGAAGCCAAGAATGGCTATTATCATGTGACGGAGATTCGGTTGAAAAGGGAGGATGACAGAGAATACAAAATCCAGCAGGGAGATTTTTCTATCATTCGCCTTGAGGATATCGAAGATATGTTGCTTCTGATGACCCGTGATCAACTCACACATATTCCTCGTGAAGACCTCATTGCCTTGAATACAGCACTTCGTATGTTCACACGAAGCGTTGTTATCAAGAAATGAGTTGAAGATCTTCAGTTGGGAGTCGAAAGTTACCAAAGGAAGCTTAACCTAACCCGTCCAGTGAATCAAGTGTTACCTCAACATGTAGATAGATGTCCCTATACCGGCATTTCTGTCTCGAATTGCGGCATTTTCTACTTGAACAGTCGAGGTTTAATGAAGTTTATGAGGGTGGGTGAGCTTTATAAGTACAGTGATGGGACTCTTCTACAAGTCAGAGGAAAGTTGGAGCATCTTAACTCGGGTGGGACTTTGCCAGAGATGACGGAGGATTGGCATCCGGGTTATCGGCAAATGGCGAAGTACGTGATCAAGAAGATTGATCAAAAGCTCCGTGAACGTAGATTGATGAGGAGATTGGAAAGATTCGTTGGTGGTAGACCATATTTAGTGCACCACAAGCTACTGCAACGATCCATCTAATGGGTCGTACATTTCAGGTCCACTTTATATTGGTTTTTCAATTGTGAATATGTATATTTGTGAATATTGTGCTTTAATGGCTTGATGTAGTGTTAAGGTATGATAATTTTTCAAGAATTTCTCACGAGATTCTAAATCTTTCAAAATATATCATACTAAAGCACTACAACTATCCCTTATTAACTTAAGGGGGAGCATTCACATGTTCTATGGCCAAACATCGATTTCATTTTTTACCCAAAGACCGGTTAATCCATTCAATATCCTAAATATTAATGGTTAACATTTTGGATAAGGGGAGAAAATGGGATTAAGGAGACTTAAGTGATACTTGGCTAAAAGATGAAAAAGATTTAACGATAATCCAACTTAATATGTGTAAAGCACGTATTAAGGGGGAGCGTTTTTGATGATCAAAAACACCTAAGGTACGAAACTTTTGATTTCAATATCACAAGTACTTTAGGTGATTTTCAATGATTTTTCATGGTGGCAATTCCTTCCCAAAACACGCTTAATTCACGACGAATGTGGTGACAAAAGGGTGGTAGGAATAGGTTTAGTCCAATGATTCATCAGAGCCGATGGAATCTTCCCAAGGACAATTCCCTAGATAGAATTAGAAGTCCTAGGAAAGATGGAGAAAGAATATGAACGTAGCTGAATGCCGACCAAGTACTTAAGCTAGCACTGGAACAATCACAACAAGGTGCTAGTGATGACGTATTGGTAAGCATTGAAGGGGTTGAAGAATGAAAAAGAATTGTAAAGATAAAGGGTGTAAAGAAAGAAGCCCTCCTTACAACTTTAGGCAGAAACCGGGTCAATACATATGCTATTGAGGTCATTTTTGCTAATGATTCTCGGTATTGAAGAAAGACATCATGGACCCAGTGATGCAATGCACAACCCTTCCCAGCTAACTCAAATATCTCTCAAAAGGTATTTGTTTTAATCACACAGAGATCAACACGTTATCTATTGGTTTATTCACTCCGAATAGACTGGTATTGAAAAGGTGGCACTCCTCTCCAACCATCGCTCACTAAATCAAAACGCACAATCGAGTCTAGAGCCAAGAGATCATCAAAAGTCTCATTAGGACACTTTCCATTTATTCCTTGCTTTCTCACACACTGTGAAAAGTAAGAGATTTTCATGAGTCCTACGCAGTATTCCTGTAATATTGCCAGAACATCCGAGTAATACGCAAGTATTACAATGAAGATGGAAATCCTGCTTGAGCCAACATCAAACAAGCTCATGGTAGGTTACACGTGCGGTTCTTTTAGAACCAATCTTGTGAAAAACTGGAAAGAAACAGTGGTTTAATTCTTAATTGAACTTAAACTCGTTCCAGGCCTCTACGCATTATCATATGATCTTGCCAGAACACTCAGAGTGACTCTTTATTGATCACAGTGACGAGTGGAAATCCTTCTAGTGTTAATATCAAACAGCACTTGGTAGGTGACGTGCAAGATTCTTTATGAATTGAGCTCGTGATAACTGGAAAGCAACGATGGTGAAAATCTTAATTGAAATTCACTTGTTTCTGGTTTCATGAATTGACGGCTTCAAATCACAAGGATAATTTATCCAAGAGATTCACTCTTTATGTTCGCAGTCAGCTTTGGACGGTCGAATAAAGAGAACGGGTTTACCCGCGAAATCCTGTCAGGAAGTTACTTAATTGAAACTATCCGTCACGGGTACGATATCTAATATCGTCCAACGGTCTTCACCGACCGGAGTTAAAATGCTACCGAATTAGAATAAAATGTTCAAAGCCATGTTATTTGTGTCATTGATGTGTACCTGTTAAAGACGGTGGCGTTGCTGTGTACCTGTTGAAGACGGTGGCGTTGCTGTGTACCAGTTAAAGACGGTGGTGTTGCGGTGTACCTGTAAAAGTCGTTCCCACATGCTTATGTTCTTTCTGCATCAAAGTTCAGCAAAAATTCAAGAAAGTACAAGATGAAGTCTTCCGCTGTACCAAACTCTGAAGCTTTCGAGAATTCAACAAAAAGACATAAGTGTGTGGAACATGAAGTCACGAGGAGGCAAAATTCACAAGTAGGCAAAGATCGCACGTGAAAGGCCAAAAGAACAATGCTCTCAAGCCAAAGCCTAAAAGATCAAACCAACATATTCACAACAAAAAAAAAGAAAAGAAGAAAAGACTACGAGCTAAAGAACGAAGACTTAGTATAGTATGCTAGGTTTAGAACTTTGTAACGTGGAGTGACCTCCCTTAGGGGGAGATTGTTAGAAATACGTTTTTACGTATATTAGAAGTATCGGTCACTCCACAATATTATTTATGTTGTAATAGCTCGTAGTTAGAGTATGCTTATTAAGTTAAGTAAGAACCGGTCCATGGGCTTGTCATGGGCCGGCCCAAGTCCAAGTAAGGCCTTGGAAGTATAAATACCCCTTTCCTCCTTGGAAAGGGGTTGGTTGTTGTTCATTTATGTTTTCCACTTAATAAAAAATACACATAGTTTTCTCTCACTTTCTCTCTCTAGTTTCTCTCTCTAGAAAACATCAACCCACTTCATAGATTCATAGGTTATCAAGATTCTACACCATGATTCTGTCATTCGTCAGATCTGGGCTACTGCCAACACCCACGTTGTTTTGGGTCACCCACTGGAGATCCATGCTACTATAGATGGTCGCTCCTATGTGGTGACACAAGCATCTATTAGGTATGCCCTTCATCTCCAAGATGAAGATGGCATTCTTTCTATTCCAAATGCGGAGGTGTTGGATGGTATGGTTCCGATTGGTTACAATCATGAGGGAAAGTTTAACTTTCAGAAAAAAAAAGGTTTTCCCCTCAATAGAGGCTGCTTGTTCACTTCTTGATACAATGCTTGAGTCCTAAAGCTGGGAGTTGGGATGCATTTCACATCTCTCTTGCTACTGGTTTGGTGTGTATTGCTCGGGGTAGACCATTTAACTTTTCTTGTTATCTGCTTGATGGTATGCTTAGTAATCTTAGTGCTACTGGTTCTAGAAAGAAGTTTCTCATGTATCCTAGGTTGTTGTAGAAGATTCTTATGTGTATCCCCAGGAATAGGCAAGAATATCACCCTTCTAGGCTTACTCCTAAAGTTTATACGAATATGACCATTGGACATCTTGGACCTCACAAGCCCCTCACTGATGCTATGCTGGGCCTTGCCCAAGGGGATCCCAATGTGGTTCCTCCTGTTGTTCAAGTCGAGGAGGAACCTCAATTGGTGGATGATCCCATGGAGGAGGAGATTACTGCTGGTGGTGTGCCACATGTAGAGGTAGAGGATCCGGTTAGAGAGGTTGTGGTAGAAATGCCAGCTACCTCAAAGGCTCCCTCTTCTTCTCGCCCACATGTGTCCCCATTTGCTGATACTCCCCCTCCTAGCCCAGTACATCCTTCAGCTGAGGAGCCCTCTAGCTCTCGTGCACATATGGATGACCAATCCTTTGCTTCTGGTCCCAATGAAGCATCCCCTAAACAAAGTTCTCTTGGTGGAGAAGCTGAGGAACCTTTTACTTTGACTTCTTTGCTTGCTCTTGTGCACAGGTATTACGAGAAGATTGTTTCTTTGGAGAATGAGCTCAACGAGCATCAAAAGCTCACAAGGGATTTTGTGCTCCCTTTGGCGAACAGGGTCAAATCATTGGAGAAGCAGCTAAAACTCCATAAGAAGAAGGTGGTGTTATCTGATTCTGATGCAGATGAGGAGGAAGATGGGTTAACTGTTTTGGTAAGGGCTGCTTATGCTGCTAAGCCAAGTGATGACCTGCCTGTTCCTCCTAGTCCTTCACGCATTCCACCTGTTGCTGTTGGCCCCATGCCAAAGGATGATACTGCTGGTCCTTCATCCCCCACTCCTGGTCCCTCTCATGATCCGAAGGGTAAAGCCCCTATGACTGATGCACCCTCCCCTCCCAAAAATAGAGCACGTAGACAAATGGAGGAAGAAAGATTGGGAGAGGAGGCTGCTCAGAAGTTGCAAGAGGAGTTTGACCAACAAGTTGTGGCTGCCTCAACGGCTGCGGCTGAGGATGAAGCCTTGAAACAACAAAGACGTGAGCAGATACGGCACAATGCCATGTTTTGGGATAATGCCGATTGGATAAATGTGATTACAGTCCTCACTTCTGACTACTCTTAATTTACCGATGTGTTGGGTGCGGATGTGAATCAGGGAAATTGTGTTCAAAGGGCAATGTCGTTGATGCAAAGGCAAAGGGAAGATATAGCTTCTCAACTTTGCAAAAAACGACGTAATCACCCTCTGTCTTATGCTGAGCAAAAGAGGTTGATGCAGCAGTATGTGAAGAATCAATCTGGCGCCTATTATCTGACGGGTTGGACATGGAAGAAGGTGAGGAAGCTATCTGATGATGAGCTTAAGGAGTTGTACACCAAGATGATCAAGCATAAGGATGTCCATATGCCTGCTCATGTTATCTATCGCCCACCTCCTCGTGTTGTCCACACCTTCAAGCCTACTGTTGCTCCCACTCCATCCTCGGTTGTTCAAGAAGAAGGTACTTCTGGTGTTCCATCCACTTGTGAAGCTTCTACTGTTGTTCCCACTGCCTCTTCTTCACAGATTGATCCCACACCTTCTATTGTTGATGCTACCACCACTCATGAAGCTACTAGCACACCTGATGTTGATACCACTCCTGCTGCTCATCCCACACCTGTTGTTGATTCTACACCTCCACCGGTTTCTGAACCAACCCTCACTCCACATGCAGCTCCAGCCACTACTGACCCTATGACTGTTGATGATCATGTTCCCGCTGCTGCTGCACCTACCGCTGTCAAGGTAAAGGAGTAATCCTCTTATGGTGTCCCCACCCCTCGTCGTTCGATTCACAAGAAGAAGGCGCGTCGTGGTAAGACTGCTCCATTTGAGAAGAGGGATCATGCTCACTTAATAGATGTCGCTTCTGATAGCGAGGATGAGTTACCCCTTGGCCGAGGTTGGATTGTAGCTTAAGAGGTTCAGCCATCCCCCATTTCTGTTGGTACATATACACATGTGATCATGACTAGTGATGGCTACACTCGGTATGTATCTGGGCTGCAAAGCATTTTGCCGTGGGTAGAACGTCGTGATCTTATGTTGTTGTATGGGTTGGTTGATGCTGAAATTCCTAAGTCCCCTAGTGAGATTCCTAACTGGCCTGGGTTGGATCTTTGGGGAGATTTGAAGTTAATGTTGGATTCCCCCCCCCCCCCCCCGCCTGATTCTCCTAGTGCTGGTGTGTGTAAGGAACAACCTCGTTGGGTGGTAAAGAGGTGGAAGTTGTATGCGGGATGTGTTGTGCCTGTGTTGGAACATGAATCTGGTGCTTGTGTTTTTATGCTTGTTGATTTGGAGTATCCCTTGACCATTGCTACCATAGAAGCCATGTTAGAGAGCCACCTGGTGGTGTCCAATGCTCCTTCTGGCAATGAGTCTGCTATGGCTACCTCCTTGGTTGAAGGAATTCAAGCTCGGTTGCATGCAGACAAGGTTGTTCCTTCTGGTATGTGATTGGGTTGTTTCTTCTATACTTTTGATATTCATACATTCTTTTCACCAATGTGTACAGTGATTGGTGACTAACACTTTACTTAGTTTGTTAAAAACATACTTTTATATAATATCTGCTTATACTTCTAACATGTGCTGGAATTTCAAGACTTGTAAATCATATAATATTTGCTTATACTTTTCCATCATGAAACTGTTTCACACTTGGATTTTTCACACTTGGGTTGTCATGTGGTATATTACTGGTGTTGGACCTAGTCCACACAACAAATGGTGCTCAACTCACCATGTCTTGCAGACAAGAAAGAGTTGATTCACCATGAGGGTACGGCTCTGGTGTGATTCTCAAATCCGTTGATGGTTGCCAGTTTACCCAAAATTGGATGGTTTTCACTTGCCTTAGTCTTAGACTGAAAAGTGGCTAGACCAAGGGGGTACGGCTCTTGGTAAAGAATCATATCAAATTTGTTGATAGCTGTAATAGCTTGCTCAAAGCTATAGGATTTTCAACTCACCGATGCTTTATTGCTAAGAGTTGGCTAGTCTGGAAGGGTATGGCTTCTGGTAAAGATCTACATCAAATCCGTTGACGGCTGTGATGATTTGCCCAATATCGTTAGGGTACTCCCACTCACCATTGATTTACGTTCTAAGAGTTGGGTTGGGTTCTGGTCTCCCAGGGTGATGCTTATTCCACCACAAAGATTAGCTAGCCCAAGAGCGAGCAGCTACTTGGTAAAGGCTTATCAAATTTGCTCATGTTGTTGTGAAGATCCAACAGGTGCAGATATGTTCCAAGCTTTCAAGAAGCTTCTCAGAGTTACTAGTTGCAGCAGTCTTTGTGTTTTCAATTATGATGGTTGTATTGCTGCTGTTTTGCTGTTTCAATCCTCATGCTGTTTTGCAAGATCTACCAAGAAACTTGAACTCAACCAGTCAAATTCAAGTTTAGGAGAGGATTGTTAGGACCTATGGAATAGATATTTGTAATAGATAAACTAGGAGGTATGTAGTTCCTCCTGGTCCTAGTAGTAGTAGGAGCAACACGTGCTCCTGGTCTAGTATAAAGTCAAACATTATTATTCTTAGTAGTTTGTTAGGATAAGCATGAGATATGTTAGGAAATGATATGCATATCAGGAGTTACGCGTTTGTATTTAATGTAGTATTAGGGTTTCCTTGTAGTATAAAAGGAACCCATTGGCAGAAGGGTTAGACACACCTTTCATCCTTATTCATTTCATATTAATTGTAGAAATCCTTAGTAAGGATCAAGTTATTTAGTTATTTTGTTTCTTCTTGATCATAGTATTTGTATTCCGCACTTATACTTTGTATTACATTAAGAGTCTCTCTGTGAATATACTTATGATTACAGAAGTCGTTCACCATCCTTAACAGGCTGTAAGATCCACATCTAGTGGACCCAACACATCATATTTTACTAAGACCCGTGATTGCCAGAGCTTTATGGATAACATTAATCCTCCTGGCATGCTCAACGGGTGTACATTCTTCCAGATGCTATATTGATGGATGAGGTGAACGTGGCTGCGACTCACAACGTGACACTTGTGTCGCGTTTGAGAAAGAGATTCACGGAGCAAGCCTAACAAGCAAAGACCGTTGAGGCAGAACATGTCAAAGCCATGGAGGAGAAGAATATAGAACTGGCGCGGGTAAAAGTGAAGCTAGCATTAGCAGAAGCCAAAACCAGAATGGATGTGACAACCATCCAATCATTGAACGATGAAAAAACCAACCTCCTTGCTATTGTAGCTCAAGAATGTGTGAAACTGGAAAAACAGCTATCTGGTAATCGATGGGCCATGGATCATCTCGAGAAAGGTAAGCATAAGCTCTTTGCTAGATATAGATGAGTTTGGTGCAAAACTACAGCAGCACCAGGTGGATGACCACGAAGATAAACTCCACCACATGAATGTCGAATATGACGACGAGCTCTATCCGCATCTGGTATCTGCTATCGCTGAAAGAAGGTGGACAATCCGCCACGGCCTGAGCCTTGCCGTCATGGGGGCCTTAGAGTCACCTAATATGAGGGAAGAATTTGTTGATGCGGTTGTAGCAGCAATGGCGGCTGGTAAGAGTGCGGCTATGGAACTACAGCACGGGATGGACTGCTGAAGAAAGGTTTGGATCAAATTGCTTCATACGATCCCCATGGGCAGGACAAACTTGATGCCGCCATGATAAAGCTGAAGGAATGTGACCTTCCCTTGGTAAGTATGGTAGAACCGAACCAAGATTGGTCGATCGGTGTGATTATGAAAGGTCTCTCGCTGGCCAAACACAAGATGGTAGGCGTTGAGGAGCAACCCGACTATCATCCAAAACCGGATGTCGCCCAACTAAAGGTACCCATTCTCCACCATCCTCGCGATATTTTGAACCCTTTCAAAGTAGACAAAGAAGTGCCACACCAAGAGGTGCTAACCTTGCATGCCGAGCGTGCGTCTAAGAAGAAAGGGCTTAAGAGAAAGGGCGCGATGTTCAGTGTAGGTGCAATGCACCTGCCTTGATCTGATGGTATGTCTGTCAGTGTGCCCGCCGTCTCGGTCCGTGACGCCCAGATACTCTGAGACATGGAGAAAGCTTTCAACGAGCATACCATTTCCTCGTCTAGCTTCCTTCCGCATAAGCTGAAAAAATATCGCTCCACTAGAGATTTATTGTGAGTTCAAACAATATCTGTCTGAATACTTGTAGCCCAAACGTGTTGAAAAACCCCATTTTTGATATATGCATGTTAATATGCGGCTTGTAATATTTAAAACATAGGATCGTAGTCTAGAGTGCATATTTGTTATGCGTAAAACACTTGTGTTTCATTGCTTATTTTCCTTTGTGTATTCGTTCCATATCACGATAATATTTTGCAAGTGTTTGCAATATGTAAAATTGTTGTAAGTACCTTTTGTGCGGTATGACCGCAGTAAAGTGCATACCCTAAGTCGTTGTTTACAAACATTTGCCAAAATATCAGACTTAGGTACGTAGGATAAACATACAGAATAAGGCGTGCCTTAGCTAACTTATGGGATGAGTTGTGCCATTACGCGCATCGTACCACTACTACCATAAGTGGTGGTGTCAATGTGTTGACAGAATGTTGCTAGACGTGCACAATGTGTCTTTCGCAAGTCCGACATGAAGTATGTGGTATGCATAGCTTACTACAACGTCTTGATTAGTAAGGTGTCTAACAAGGATACATGATCCGTGGTCGTTGGGGTTGCATCCCTGTTATACGACAAGTTTAATTATTAGGTTCACTCAATCCACTTATTCGCATGAAAACGACAAGTACATGTACACCAATAGGCCGAATTCAATGAAAATTGACAATTAAGTAACCTAATTTAAGAAACATAATCAAATGAAAGAAAGGGCCATGGAACTAGCTAAGGACCACGGTATTTTATTGATACTTGCAAGTTTTGAAATACAAAAAGACATAAAAAGAAAATACATGGATATTTATGGGGTTGACTACAGCTAAAGAGTATCCATGCAGAGGCCGTAACCTTAAAGATAACACCTCTTGAGGCTGTGGATATTCCACGTACGGCCCAAGTCACGGCCGACCATGTCGCGCAACTGGTACGCGCCTTGCCCCAAAGCTTCCGTCACAATGTAAGGCCCTTCCCACTTCGGTCCGAGTTTCCCTGTGTTCTCCACACGACTTGCCTCATTAGAACGATAAACAAAATCACCTGGTTTTAATGAAACACCTCGAACTATAGCATCGTAGTAACCCTTCATCTCTGACTTGGCCTTAGCTTTATTGGTTGCAGCTAACTCTCGCTTGTCTTCTAGTAAGTCAAGTTTATCTGCAGCTCTTCGTTTTCGGTCACGACATCTACCTCCGTTGTGCGAATTGTTGGCAAGATGATCTCCGTTGGGATAACTGCTTATGTACCATACGTCAAACCAAAGGGAGTGTCCCCGTTACTTGTCTTGATCATAGTTCGTTGCGCCCACAGAACATGAGGTAGTTCATCTACCCACTTTGCAATTTTTTCGTCTAGGCGCGCTTTGATCCCCTCTCCCAGACTTCGGTTTGCCCTTTCTTTTAATCCATTGGTTTGTGGGTGTTTCACCGATGCGAACCGCTTTGTGATGTTAAGCGTCGCGCACCAATCCTTGAACGAATTATTAGTGAACTGTTTGTCGTTATCCGTGACTATTTCTCAAAGCAAGCCAAAACGACATACGATGTTTTCCCACACAAATTATTTTACCTGTTTACCCATAATGGTCGCAACCGCCTTGGATTCAATCAATCGCGTAAAGTAGTCCATAGCTACTATGAGGAACTTAACTCCTCCAGCTGCCATAGAAAAATGACACGCACTGTCTATTCCCCACTTGTAGAATGACCATAGAGGTGTGATGGGTGTCACCTTTCATTGCGGATGACGTGGTACAGGCCTATGGACCTGGCAACCGTTGCACTTGAGAATCAAGTTGCGCGCGTCTTTGTGCATGGTTGGCCAATAATACCCAGACGTCAGAGCTTTCGCCACAACTGACCTGGGTCCTGCATGCATGTTGCAATACCCTTCGTGTATGTTATTGATGACATAGTTCGCTTGTCGCGGTCCTACGCATCGCAGCCATGGTTGTAAAAATGATCGTTTGTGAAGGACTCCATTTCGGACCTCAAACTCGTATGACTTCCTCCGAACTCGCCGTGCCTCATTTTCATCTTGTGTAAGTATTTCATTGGTGAAGTAGTCAACGATCGGAGTCATCCATGTAGGCCATTTTTCTTTCACGACTGCGGACACTTCTACTTCCACGATGGATGCATCTTTCAAGATCTCTACCGATACTTGTTTGGAAAGATGTGCTTGGAAAGATGTGCGAAGTTGAGGGATGCGATCTTACTTAGTATCACCCTTCTTATTCTCCTTAGCTTCGTACTCTCCCAAGATGTGGTTTGCTACTAACCGGGAGTCTATATTCGCCTTTGGCTTGCGTACACCCATGCGAGCTGCAATCTTCACTCCAGCTATTAGTGCCTCGTACTCGGCCTTATCGTTTGTGAACTCAAAACGCCAGGCGTAGGTGAAATCCATACCTACTGAATCATTTTTTTCATTAATGTTACTAAAAAAGTCATTTACAAATATCGAGTCCACTGCTGAAAAGCTTTACATACGTAAAACAATTGTATTTATATTAATTCAAAATGGTAAAAAAAACTTTCTAAATGACTGACTTAATAGAATAGTAAAAAGTTTGTGAAATTTTGCTCACAACCTGATAAGTACTACCAAATTTTGTAGACTTTAAAGGTAATAGCTTTTTTGGCTATGGTAGCGTTTTAATGTCCTAGTTCAACAATTTATAAGGACATTGTGATTACCTGATTATAAGAATAAAAGTTGACAAGTTCACTTCGACTACTTGAAATTTCCTACCTCTACACATGCATTTGTTGGTCGTATTAAATGAGTCTTCTTTTAGACCCGACTGTCAGCTTTTTACAGGTGACCGTGCAGTAAAACTATCCGAACCACAATGATAATCTTTAAAAAGGCATATGTCGGATCATGGACGAAATTGTAATAAAATTGGATAGATCACTAACTGCTCCAAATGAGCAAATGGGAAGTACATTTATTTAATCGTAATATGAAGTTACATAACTATAAGCAGTTAAAGTGTTGAAACCAAGCCACCGCCAATGTTATGCTTCTGATGCCTTCCCTGTATAGAATACCAGAAAATGAGACGAGTTTCAGGAAAAGGAAATAAACAAGAAATTTGAACAAGTAATGCAAATAAACATACCTGATATTAAGCTGGAGGGTATATCTACTAGCCGAAGTTGATCCCCTGTGCAAGTGGTAGCTCACTTCCATAGTTGATTGTACTGACAAGCAATATATAAACATAATCAGATATTCAAATGAAAAGACATATGCAGTCCGTTAGGTGTAAATTCATATAGAGCTGGTCATTATGACCCATTAAATATAGTCATCCGAGTTTACATTATATCTTTTATTGGGCCAAACGAGTAAATCAGTCAAAACTCGAAAGTCTCGCAAAGTATTTATAGATCTTCCTAATCAATATACGGGTGATTACAAACAGTGACAGCATACTTTCACACTTATACCAATAATTAACAATGTAGTCCAAAGAAATAGAACCACACTTTCAGTTTTTAGTGATTATAGCAGCGTAACTTTAAACTGTGAACAACAATGGCAACATAATTTACCTCCCGGTTTATAAGTAAAAGTATGTTGATATTTTTTCAGACAATTATCAGTAAGTCGCTGGCTATAGATCTGATTATTTTAAAAACTTATTTTTCATAAAATGTCAATTCCATCTTTTTATCATAAAATATGTGGAATAAGAAACTTTTATATAAATCGCATATGACACTAATTATCTACTAACATCTAACATAAACTTTAGGACACAGTTTTTGTCAAAACCCCTCCGCCCATGCTAAAGATCAACTGTTTCAACCCATAGCACAACTTGGCCGTCCCGCCTGTTTTTCCACCCCTTTCACAAAGCAATGACCATATGACTTACCAGAGGGCTTGTCCTTGTATATATACTAATAGAACTTACCATGTTGAACGTCTCATATACTGTTTCCAAGAATCACTTCCCGCTTCACGACCACCCCCAGTTCCCTTCTCACCACCGAAAGCACCACCAATTTCAGCACCATTGGTTGGTATATTTGCATTCACAATACCACAATCACTTCCTTGAGGTCTGCCATAAAAGAAGAAGCATATGAAAATCATTCTCGAACATAATTTACTACATGCAAATATATTTTCACTCACCCAATCCATTTGAAGATAAGCTCGGGCGAACGAGTGAATATAGAACTAGACAATCCTTGAGGAACTGAGTTGTTTATCTCAACAGCTTCTTCAAAAGTCTATACAATGAGACAAGTACCAAGTATTATATTTACAAATTGGTCAACTGGGGGAGTAAGTATATTCATGGATATTTAATAAGAAATTGGTGAAAACCGACCTTGAACTTTAGAACATATAGTACAGGACCAAAGAGTTCTTCCTTCACAACATCGGCCTTAGGTGATATTTCAACTATCGTTGGCTCTACAAAGTTTCCTTCAGATTCTATAACTGAACCACCTGTTAGGATTTTCCCTCCCTGCAAAATATCGATTAATCAAGCAAACAATTAAGAATAAAAAATACATAATGAAAAGTGGCATTTAAAACTTCATTTTGGAGTCATTATGAAGCTGACAAAAAGGTGGCTAAAACGGTGGGCTGAGTAAAGGGCCAAATATTAGGGAATCACAACTATCTTAAGTTTTGTTGGCCCTCCTCCGCATTGTACTAAATATGATTACAAAAACTATTTAAATAATATACGTAGTACCAAAAATGTATATAAAGATGCGCAAAAATAGGATGTTGCAAATACTTAAGAAGTGTGCCATGAGTTCAACCCATTCAACCAATTTTTTAATAACTAAAACGTTAGATTAAATAACAATTTTTCTCCATGCGGATTTTAAAAATTATGGATTTCATCCCCAAATGGTTTTAATTACAAATATGTCCCCAAAACTTATTTTTTGCATCGTTTGGCCCATTTACTGCCGTCTAACTTGGCATGCCAGGCACTAAGTTTGGTACATGATTGGGCATTTTTGTCATTGTACTCTTTTTCGTCCTTGGTAAAATTACACACGGGGGAGAAATGCTTGCTACATTGATTAGTATGCCGAGGCACCAAAAGCATGCAAATAATTCTTTTTTGCGGCATTTGTTATATTAGTTTAGAGAGAAAACTTATAACTTCAGACATGCTATAAAGGAACACAAATTAAATTAATAAATGCCTAATTTTACTTGCTAGCAATAACATACCTGAGACTTAATAACTTTTATTCCTTTCTCAAAATTTTGCTTCGAAGCAGGAGTGTGCAAAGGTCCAAGCAGGGTACCTTTCTCTAATGGATCCCCAATTACTACTTGTTTATATGCTTCAAGTAGTTGTGCGACCACAGAGTCATAAACCTTTTCATGAACAAGCTTCGGAAAACAAAAATATAGATAATAAGCATTCGATAACCCCCTTTTTATAGAAAACAAAGACAAAAACAAAAAATGGAATCTGTAGCAAAACAAAAAATGGATTCTGTAGCAACCGTGGTCGAGCTTACCAGTCTACGACATGTTGTGCAACGTTGACCGGCTGTACCAACCGCGGCAAACAAGACAGACCGAACAGCAAGTTTGACATCGGCATCATCCATAACAATTAATGCATTGTTACCACTCAATTCAAGCAGACATTTACCAAACCTTTGACTCACTTTCTGTTGAACCTCAAGACCAACCTGAAGTTTTTGACATCCCATGTGTCAGACACATATATACAGATTTGGAATAATGAAGGGTGCCAAAAATTCCGCCTGGAATCATTGCATATAGAACAAGTAATTAAGGTACCTTTGAACTTCCAGTGAATGAAACCAAGGGAATGCGTGTGTCTGTTGCTATTGCTTGACCAATGTCAGCACCTCCACAAAATGCGGTGAAAATAGAGGCTGGTAAATTGTTCTTTTCTAGCACTTCTGCAAT
The DNA here is from genome assembly GCA_025667525.1 of Glebionis coronaria. Taxonomy (NCBI): domain Eukaryota; kingdom Viridiplantae; phylum Streptophyta; class Magnoliopsida; order Asterales; family Asteraceae; genus Glebionis; species Glebionis coronaria. The sequence continues at coordinate 521,761,413 of CM046882.1, forward strand.
CAGCTTGGTCGTTGCTATTGTTATTAAAGGGGTAGTTGGAGCACCTTTCCTGCAACCATATCAAATAATAAAATGAAAAATCCTTGTTTTCTTTAGAACTAGGAATAACAAATTATACGACAGAAATTAAGTCACTCTATACTTCGCTGATTAATTAACCAGCGTCATCAAAGTTTTCTACGATGATAATCATATAATAAAATAAACTCCACGAATTTTCCTACATAGACAACCAAATAGTTCACAGAACTAAGATAAGTATCTCAAAAGACCTAATTTTAGAGGCAATACAATATCCTAAGCTGAGACTAAAATCGAAGTTCGTGCCAAAGACTTACCAGACAACACAATTTCCACATACAAGAGCGATGCACGCATTCCATCCTACACAGTAGCAATCCAGAATAAATTAATAAAAAGTACACCTTTTGTAACTGTATAATTTTCATATATCTATGACCAAGAAGGCTTCTATCAGATATATACATGAAACTGGTAACAAACATTTTTTACTGAACTTTTAAAAACTTTTATGCACACTAAAAATAGCAGGATAAATTAACCATGGCTGACGATAAGCAAAAAGTTAATATCTTGTTTTTTAAAATCACTGAAAGTTGGCTTGTAATGTGTAAAAGATTAGATGTACTATGACACTCACCAAGAACAGCACAGGGAAAGTTGAAAGCTGTAATAACACCAACTACTCCAAGAGGATTCCACATCTGTACATAGAAGATCAAAATTTTAACTTATATTGTTGTAAAAATGGATAAGAAGTGTCTTTTAAAGCAAATTATCTAGCCAGTTAGTCGCACCTCGAGCATCATATGATTTGGACCTGTCAAAAACAAACCAGGGTTATCAAAAGGTTGTATTTTGCATATGAAAAAGGAAACAATTTGTTCCACTGAAACTATTTACTAGATGCGAGATCAACAATGAAACTCAAAATCATCTTCACATCCCAGCACCACATAAGTTATCTTGATATACAGATTTTATCAAGTATATCGACAGACTAGAATTGGCAGAAATGAGCAGGCTAAGTAACAAGTCAATATGAAATCGGGTCAGGTTGGGTTAATATGACATGATTTTGTGTCCCTTATTTCAAAAATAATCATGGCGTCAAACGAACTTAAACTACACCCATTTGACCCGCTGGATATGATACATAGCTCAAAAATTGACCCATACTAGGGTCCAAATTACAACATCTAGTAACAATACTTTCCCCCATTGACATTTGATAAAAAATGAAGGATGTAAGCCATGTAATCATTATAAAGTTCCAATAAAACTAAATTATCCAGAGCTAGAGCTTACGTTCGGAAGGTATAACTGATCCATTCAGCTGTCGGCTTAGCCCCACTGCAAAGTCGCACATATCAATAACTTCCTGCCAAGAAAAGACTTCACAATCAGCTTTTGCAGTTGATATTTGAGCGAAACACAATGCGAAGCAATTAAGCCATACAAAATGCATGTGTAGGAAACCAATAATGCATACGAATGAGATTGTGTGGTTCATGCATTAATGTATGGGATGGTCACACATGGGTAAAGACCTACACAAGGAACCTATATCATTTTATTTTATTTTACATAAAATGCATCAATACGATGTGGAGGTGCGGTTATCTCAACTCCAAGAAAAAGAAGAGTTTTACAAAATATTTTATGCACATTTAGAGATAACACAAAGGAACCTATATCATTGTTACACTACGGCTCACATCTTTTACATGTCAAAGATTAGAGTTCATAAAGACTTGTCAGTTTTTCATACTTACAGATTGCTGCATACTAACGATTCCATAAATGTAAAATATTGATGTATATCACTCATATATAGCATTTAATAAGAATATGCGCAGATAACTAACTTGCCTTCCAAAATTAATGATAGAAAAAGGCAAATACATACTTGAACTTCCCCTATTCCTTCTGGAAGGATTTTTCCCATTTCAAGTGATAAAAGACGACCAAGGTAATCGAGCTTGCTTCTCAAAGCATCACCAATCTGTCTAACAATATCACCTCGTTTTGGTGCAGGAACCTGAAATAAGAAATAATAATACGTTAATTACTAAACAATATTAAGAGGTCATGGACCAATTTACAGTACAAAAGCTGAACCTATAAACACAGTAAGCCAATTTCATTCGAAATGAGAATTACAACTTCTAAAATAAGACAATGTCAAATATAAACCTCGACAACAAAATTAACTATACCCATTAGACATTTGACTTACTTGCATCCAAATCTTTGAGGCATCATAACAACGAGCAACGCCCTCCTCGTAATCTTGAAGAGAAGCTTCACAGACTTGAGCAATTGGCTGCAAAGGTAGCAAACATTACTGCTAGTTTAGATGACTAATCATTCAAACGCATCCCTTTAAAGGATAGAGCCAATCTACAACATTAATACAGTACTAAAGAATTGATGATTGCATTAGCGTTAAGATTTAAAGCCACAAATGAACATTGCCTGATTTGAATTTTGACTGATCAGGAGTCCACTATGATTCTGAACCATCATTTTCTAATTCCTAGACACAAAAGTTGACTTGCTTCTTGTCGAAATACATAAACAGAAAAAGAAAAAAAAAGATGCATGTGTTTCATTTTAAGCTTGGCTCTGTTTCCACAATAACACTTCATGTTCTAATATAGAAAGTTGACATGATAAGAGCCTGCCAACTAGTAAAAAGAGAAACTCTCAAAATAACACTAAGGGGGTGTTTGGAATTGAGTTTGCAAAACAGATTTTCCTTTTCAGAAAAGCAAATTCTATCCGGTAAAACACAGATAATCACTTTTCTCTTTATGTTGCCAAACACTAATTCTTACATGCGTTTTGCAAACACGGTAATGACATAATAATTCCCCAAGCGTAATCACAAATACATCAAATAAAAGGCGAGTAATGCAAAGCCTAGGTAGTTATTATCTTAGAATAAATCTAGCATGTACTTTGTTAATATATAAGCTCCTTGCAACATTTTTAAATTTCAATTTAATCATCCAAAAGTAGCAACAACAATCAACCTATATCATCAAAACTACATATTTAAACTTACAAATTACAGTATGTATGTTTGCTAAACACAATACTTACTACGCGCTTTAACAAAAATGTATCTAACTTGTCCATTTTTGTTGTTACATGTAGCCTTCTTCTTTTTTTTTTGCCATTAAAACACAAACTTTTCAAATTTCCAAATTTGTGTGTATTTGGGGACCATTCTACCCTTACGTTTTTATGCTAAACACAATACTTACATGGGATAATAACGACAAAAATAATCTAACTTGTCCATTTTTGTTGTTACATGTAGCCTCTTTCTTTTTGCTATTAAACACAAACGACTTTTGTGTGTCTACCCTTGCGTTTTTTAACCACCCTATAATATCAAAGGGCAAGATGGTCATTGTACATGAACGAAATACACACAAACGTCGAAATTTTGAAAGGTTTGTGTTATAATAGAAAAAAAAAGAAGGCTGCACAGACGGCGGCGAAGCCACAAAGTTATGGTCGAGATGGCAAACTTTGATAACTTTCAGAAACTACACTACAAATCGGTTCGTTAGGGGCAAATTACAAAAATACCCGACCATTTTAAAAATGCAGCGGCGGGTACCCGGTGACTATTTTTTTTTACGAATAAATGTCACACTGTCACATTGCTTCTTTTTATATCTCCAAAAAAGAAAGGCGAAAGGTACCAAGTTTGTATTCAAATTAAAGTTAAATTTGTAAATAAATTGAATCAGAATAAAATACACCCACTAATAATGAAAAAATAATATTTAATAAAAACATATCAAAATGGATGTTGAATTAAAGAGCACGATAATATGGTGATATTAAATCATGAAAAAAATAAACAGATAAAAAAAGTGATTTCAATTTAAAAATTAAAAATGTTTTTAATAGTTTGTTACAAAAGTAAATATGATCTAATGGCTTAAATCTAACCTTCTTATCTTAATTTTTGGTTTGGAGTTAGGTTCATTTAATTTTAGGTTCGAGATTAAGATCGGAGTTAGGATGCCTCTTTATACAATAGTATAGATATATAGATATAGATATATACTACAATTTTTTTCGCTACGGGAGCATGTGCCCACCCTGCTCCCTCCTGTCTCCGCCACTCTGTGTTGCAAAAAAAAACCTACAAGGCCGATTAATCACCGCCTAAATAGGTCAACTGTGGTCAATGGTGGTCAAACTTGCCACAAACATGCAAATCTTACCGGAAATACCGTAAACTTGTTTTAATCACTTATAGTAGTTTTTTATATCTATTACAAGTTGTTTTTAAGAAAAATCTTGCCAGAAGTACCCAAACCTCGTCGGAAATACCGAAAACTTGTAGGAAATGTCAATCTGATTAATCCCACCTAGACAAATTACCGGTTACAAGGGGGTTGACCGCCCTACTACCGATTTGCGATTTTTTCACCGTTGCTGCCAATACATTTTTTTCCCTTATCATCCCTACTTACCACTAGCATATCCTAATTGGCGCGACTTGTAAACTAAAAAATTAAAACAGATAACGATGCATAATAATACTAGTATCATAGCATACAACGAAATGAAAGTGGCACATAAGGGGTGTTTGGTTTGGCTTATATAATGTAAGTCCATTTCGGCTTATATAACATAAGCCCCAATTTTGTGGCTTATTTGGAGGTTTATGGGCTTATATAAGTTTATTATATCATGATAAACTTCTATAAGCCCCTATGTCTAGAAATAAGCCACAAAATTGGGGCTTACGTTATATAAGCCGAAAAAAAGCCATATTTCGGCTTATATTTCATAAACGCTAATTTTTTAAGCTTATGGGCTTATATAAGTTTATTATATCATAACAAACTTAGATAAGCCCATAAGTCACCAAATAAGCCTCAAAATTGAGGCTTATGTTATATAAGCTAAAACAAACAGCCCCATAACAAACTAACTAAGTAACTAACAAAGTACCGTGTTGGTAGCAGGATTAATAGAAGTAGCAATGGGACCATTCCCAACCCAAAAACCATTAACAAAATTCCCGTTATTCTTAGGCTGAATCCCGATCTCCGTTAAAAACTCGTACTCTTTCGGAAACAACGAACTCGTCATATCTAACACCAAAAAACAAAACAATCAACTGTTAAATAAATAAATAAACTATATAAAAGAAAGAGTTATACTTTTAATTGTGTAATTAAAACTATAAATGAATGAATATATATGAATTGATAAGTTATTTATAAATGTATATATGTACCTGGTTTATGTAACGTGTATGGAGTTAATTTAGGGGTGAAACTGTTGTTGAGGTTTTATGAAATGATGATAGATGAGATGGAAAATGAGCGCTTTTGTAATGGTAGAGACGTGTGAGTGGAGAAGTGTAAGTGTAATAAGGACAAAAAGATGATGAGATTTGGATGAGTTTGTTTGGGTTTTTGGAGGGGTTTGTTTGATGACTTGGATCTCTGTCATTGTCATTAGTCATAGTCTCATAGAGCATACCTCATGTAAAAAGTACTTTTTGTATTTAAAATATATAAAAATTTTGTGTAATTTTATTTAACTAGGTGGGGTGCCCGCGCTTCGCCGCGATGCGTTGGTTTCATTCTTGAACATGGACGAACATGACGTTAAGCCTCCCAGTACTTTTGTGTAATACTTGTTTTGAAAACTTATCATAACACAAAATCATGACCTGATTACTGCAGCATATGAACACAAACACCCATTGTTACTAAAAGCCCGTTCTATAGTCACGAATCAGCCAATCACGACGAATCTTGGTTTTTGTAGAAGCATCTACCCATGGCACTTAAACCAGGTCACCTTCAGCATCTGTCTAGTGTCTACCCATGGCACTTAAACCAGGTCACCTCCAGCATCTGTGAAAAAAGATATATAAAAAATAGTCACATTTTAAATATTGGTTAATATAGAATTTAGTATAGAACATAAGTGTAAACATGTTAAATGTCAATGAAAGAGTTAATCTAAGGCAATTTAATATATTTTTTGTGACCCATTCTTCCCAATTAACACAGTATTGCTTCGGCTTAACATATTTTTCACTATTTGCTAGTTAGACAGTTGGAATAAGTAAGTGCAGGCCGTATTTTCGCTAATTTGAAACGACAACGAAAGTGTAGTTTGAACTGTGCCATTGTTTGCATTGATATAACATATTCCTATAGGTCTACTTATCATGACAGCAAAGACCTGGATATCGATCTTAATTACAATTTTATTATACGGGAAAGCTAAAACCTGACAATGCTACGTAGGATATTTGCAAGGGAATAGTATTCTTTTTCATAAATAGCGTATAATCGATTGTCATTTAAAGACTAAACTATTTGTGTGTCTTCGGAAAAAATCGAATATACATCAAACACTCTAAAAAGCGATATTAAGCTTATTATTGCGCCTCAAACCAGTGAACATTCAAACCGAAAGTGTCCATGGGTGAACCCAATGTGACCCAAACCAATCAGCTAAATACTTGTTTTAGTATTTAGAATGATCTTGCATAGAAATAGTTCACAACTTAAGTTCAAATGAGTAGTTCCCAACTCCAATACTTATTAAAACTAATGCTGGAAATCAGCTTCCTATCTGGCAAACACGTCGTCATTTTGTTTCACCATAAATGTAATAAGTAAAAACACAAAAAAGAAAGTGTCATTTGAGGCAAATGTATATTGTTAAAACAGGGCTAGTATATAAGTTAAAAATAGGATGGTTGGTTGTAATCTTTCTGAATCTAGGAGATTCGTTGATGATGTCACTGCTACCGAAACCAAGACTGCTAGAGGTTATGAATAGTCGAGTTAGATTTGCAGGGCTGAAAATGATCCTTGATTGCATAACGTTGTCTCAATATGCTGAACATTTTGGTCCAAGATTTAACGATCCCCTGCTATCGAACATTGATTAGCATTCACAATATGCAACGTATAACGAATTTTGGTCGTCTTAAAACCTGCAAACACATAAGACATATGAAAGTTTGTTAAAAAAAATTCCAAGAGACATAACAGAAACAACTAACAATCTATAACAATACATACTGTGCTAATGCTTTGCTCCTCGGTAAGGCAAATGCCTTTCAGTAATCATTGAGCATCAATAGTAATCCAAATTTTCGTCCCCTGCAAATCTTTATGAGATTAACTTTCTGTTCTCCAAGGATAATTTATTGTTTGTTGTTAACAGGCCATGGGATTTATACAACCCGAGCCGAATCAATTCTGTAAACCGCATTTTATTCAACGAACCATAACATTTTTATTTTCATTATGGCTAGGAAAAGATAAAAAAACGGCCACAAACATTGAATTACTTGTGACATGCGAGCGAAGTATCTCATCAAGTATTTTTCAACCAATTGTGTGTTACTCATGAGATTGGCGGATAGTTTCGTGAACGTACATCTTCGGCGTCTCTTAACGTTATATGTTGTGCTATATGGCTTCAATGACTGCGATTATCAAGTGAACACAAAAAAACTTACGTTAACATGACATTATATTAGATATTTAATGAAATCTAGGATTTGTTAATTAATTGCAATTCGAAAATATTTTATAAACAACATTATCATTGAAGTTGAACTTTGTTATGAAAACCTAGTATCATCGGGAATCAACATATGATCGGTTGCAATGGCTGTAATGGGTCATATTAGACTATAGTGAGTCATATAAAAAACTACAAACAAACAATAATTATTAAACTAAGTAGCCATTTTCTTCCTTCTCATCTCCGTAAGTTGGTGTCAATGATCCTTAACATCATTAAATATCATATCGCCAAATGGAATGAAATCTGGCTCTCTTCCAACATCACTAACCAAAAATAGCAGGAAAATCGTCTAAATATTAATTTGATGTTCCTCTACTTCCTTATAAACCTACTTAATATAACATAGTTACTATTTTCTCGTACTTCCAGAGGAAAGAAACTGACCTTTACACTTGCATTCTCAGGTTTAGTTTGAATCAGCTATGTGGACGTAAGCTAGTTGAGTCATTCATGGCTAAATCGGGAATACGAATAACAGGTCTTGTTCCTGTACTTGTTTTTACTGTTGTGGTGATCATTTCATTCTTTTTTGTCAAACTCGATTCTTTTTTACCTAACTCTCTACTGATCCTCCAAAGCCACATTAGAGTAAAAAGTAACACAAACCCACATCAACAACAATAGAATCAACATTTACCCACGCTTCAGAAAGTTCACATTTTTACATCAATGCAACTAAATATTAACTTGAAGCCTTAAGTACCTATGTCAGCAAAACTGAACAAACCAAAAAATCACAACTCTTAACCGATTTTCTAATTTTTTTTTCATTTAGGCATCAAACATCTCAACTTTATACTTGCTACATCTTTTACAGTTCTTCCAAATTATTAGTACTCAATGATCAGTAGATTATTGTCTAAATATTTGTGAGTATATATCCTCCTATGGTCTAGCGAATTTGATTTTCATGTGATCAGGTTTACAGTATCCTATTATAGCAGATCAATTAACAAAGGGAAAAAACATTGCAAAAGGAGGAGTTAGCAAAAACACCTTAAAAAGGAAAAAAAAAATAAAGGGTTAGTAATACTAACCAAGATATGTGAAATTCAAGAAGCAAACAGAATATAAACCAATGGGGACGGCAAATAAGAAGTGTAGGACACGTGCCATGGTAAATCAACCCCGTTCAACCAATAAACGACCCTTCAAAAATCATATGGGCGTAATAACGAATCGGACGGTGATAATTGTTTATGAAGGGCCAATGGACGCCCACTAACGGATCGGATGGTGATAATTGCTTATAGTGAAACGGAGTTCCTTCAAGGCCAATGGAACGGAGGAAGGAGAGATCGACGACCAGGGTCGCTTTTGGGGTACGCGTGGCGGCTGGAAGATGTAGGATAAGGTGTGTGAAGATGAGAGAATGAGAGGGAGGGCAAATATTTTATTAGGTTTGTGAAGGGTGTGAGTATGAGGATGTTGAATATAAAATGTTTGGTGTGAGAGGGGGTATATGATCAAATCATTTATGGTTTATTAGACGATTACCTGTGTATAGCAACGGAATTGCTTAACGATATATAACTAATTATATGTTAATTGATTCGGTGGTCGAACTCGTGACTTAAAAATTTGCTAGTGATAGATAGTTAACGATATATTAATTGACCCGGTGGTCGAAACTCGAAACTAGTGACCCGGTGGCTCGACAGGATTGATCCAGTTTGTCGTACCTGTGACCCGGTGACTCAATCGGGTTAACCCGATGGTCGAACCCATGACTCGAAAAGATTGACCCGGTGGTCGAACTCGTTACCCGGTGACTCGCTCGGGTTGGTCCGATGGTCGAATTCGTGATCCGATGACCCGACCGGTTGACCCGTTGGTCGAACCCATGACCAAGTTACTCGACCGAATTAATGCGGTGGTCGAACCCGTGACCCGGTAGCTTATGCAATTGTTTATGGTTTAATTTTTCAACATTTCCTATTATATCCAACTTCTATGCATTTAATTTTTCAACAATTCTTAAGATGAGCGGTTTTTCAACAATTTCATAATTAACTCATTTTCAACATTCAAAGTTTTGTGGTTTTTTCTTTATATGTAGTACTAGCTTAAAGACCCGTCTAACATCGGGTTTAGTTTAATAAGTAATTTTTATAAAAAATAATAAATATATGTTGATATTAAAAGAACGTAAATGGGTTCTCGTAAAGAATAAAAAAATCATACAAAAACATGAATTATTATTGTATAAGCGGTTAACTTTGTAACAATAACAATAATAGAGTTTCTTGCACAAAATTTAAGCATTGGTAATCCCATAATCGCTTAGCATAAGTACACAATGCTTTTCTTCTTCGTAATAGGTGTTGAAAGACTTGAAACCTAAGACGTTCTTGACTTCATCAAATGAAACATAAATTGATATATAACTTTATAAGCAACATAGGATGACATTTTGTGTAGTTTACATAAGCTAAAAGAGTATCAATCACCGCCTGAAGTTGAAGCATATGCATCCCTTTTTCCTCACCAACTATGGAGGTCATAGAGATAATAGATTATACCATTTTGTTATCCCTCATTATCTTTGGAACAACTTTCAACATAAATCAAAGAGTCATAAATAAGTGTCTTTTTGAACTCAACTTCATAAATTTGTAAGACTTGATGATACTTTCCTATACATACTTTCCTATTGTATATTAATATGACAAAACATCAACCCTTGCAAATTTTGAAGAACATCAAAACATGACAAAACATCAACACTAGGAAATTTTAACGAACATGAAAACATGGCAAAACATCAACACTCGCAAATTTTAACGAAGTGATTTAGTGACGTAAATTAAACAAACTGGTGTCAAAGGATACATATACACGATAGCAACATGGCATTTCTGGTTTCCATATCCAATCAATGTAGATACTAAATGTTATCAAGCTACTGATCCATTTAGCTTCGGTTTTCATTCGGTCCTGCAAACAACATATATACGTTTACTATTTATACTTATCATGCATTGACAAAAAATACTTTTAATGATACGTTTCAATTAATATAAATTAATTTTATTCTCAAAATTCAATTATTTGGTTTGACTTTTTATAATTGTATAAATTAATTTTATACTTAATGAGCGTTTATAACTTAGGAAAGATTAAAAACAATCAACTATAAATGTCACAAGTGCAGAATATGAATAGAAGCCTTTTATTCTGTGGTTAATCTCTTTCCAAAATAATTAATGAATATAAGGCAAGGCTTTTGTAAACATTACATACTCGAGTGCAGTAATTATGCTGGAAACTATATTTGCAAGTGTAATAACTAAATAATTTGACACGCAACAAAAAATCGAAGTCTACAAACCGTATAAATATATTGCCACAGTAATACAGTAATGTATTGATTGTTTAATTATGGACAATAAGCAAAATTCTAGCTCATTAAGAAAGAGCTTGGCGCCATACACCAGTGCTTGGGCGTCATACATAATTACCTTATGTTTGTGAATACAACTTAGTAGTAAATGTTACTAAGTTTTTGTTATGATTATTCTTGCCTGTAAAGCACAACGTAGAGAACAAACACCACCTGGGGCGGCATAAGACCCGAGCCATGGTGTATGGTGCCAAGCAACATTTCCATCACAACCTGCTACCACATTCTGGCCACCAACTATAAGCTATATTAAACTTTTATTAGACACCATTTAAACATAACAAAGCAACCCTTTTGCGACACCCTGACTTTGATGGTTGTGGATCTATTTGAGTTGAGCTCATCTACTATGGCTATGGTAACTTTTCCAATAGCATACATGTTCCTTAAAGTTCCTTCTAGTTTTATGCAACCCGTGGCCATCGTTGTATATTATGCTATGAAATGTTGTATTTTCAGAACTAATCAGTTATTTATAGCTGATGCATCAAAATAATTCATGTGCATACAAACATGGTGCATCTAGATCATCTAATTTAGCCTGCTTATGGGCGTATTTTAGTTTAGCAAAGTCGAAAAGGTCGATCCAAAGATCGTATCAAATTTAATAAGATCTTATTGGCTTAATCAAATATGCTAATGGTAAATGCCCTAGTAACACCAGTTGTACCATAGCACTGGGCAACGCAAGGCTACGTAAGCCCAACGCCGCTCCACGCGTATGGTAATCTAAGCCTTCAAATTCATATGACATATCTAATCCTAACCAAGTTATAATTATATGTGATGTGAAGCAAGATATAATCAACTTACCTTTCAAGCAAAACCGCAAAGTTTGAGATAATTGTAGGTTTTGATTCATCTTTTTGTCCATTGTTCTCCTGCATCAACCATTAGCCAAATAAATGATCAAATATTTTCACATGAAAAAGCAAATAAAAATTATGTTACATTAACCAATTCACACGAACCAACTTATACTATATTTATTCAATGTTTACATAAATGACAACATACAAAAGCTTCTATAAGTCTTACTAATAACACGAACACAAACTGTTATAAATTACTCTCCGAGGTTACGGTTGGCCATATTGATGTATTTGTACCAAAATCAAATAAGCTGCCAATAAAATAAGAAAAAACAAATTAGAGCTTCAACGTATAGAAAAGATTCAAGCTCCTTAGGATCACCCGAAAACCCGCTTTGCATTACACATTTAACATCAATGTATAGAAATTCGACTTACCCATATGGTTATAATATATAATATAAATAAACCAAAGTTCTTTTCACCAGGAATCCTAAACCCCAACTTGAAAAAACCATGTGAAAAACAGAATTGACTGAAAGAACTTCATTTGTTTAAAACTTTGGATACACTGTATCGTTTGACTACAATTTATCTTAATTTAAACACACGAACAGTTACAATAACCCTATAATTAAGGTGATATTTAAGGGAAAAGTATATTATGGACGAAAATAATGAAAGAAAATTGAATCATTCCACAAGTTATGATCATCTCATTAATTGACAGTTTTTACTCATTAAATTTACGATTCTATTTTCAAAAATAACATATCTCAATTAATATTTTTAAATTTCAAAAAATTCAAAAATAACTTATAAATTTTGTTTATAAATAATATCTTTATAAAGTTTTGTTTAAAAGTAACAGGTTTATAAAAATAATATGTTTATAAAATATTTATTGTACATAGTTTATACACTGTATGATTTTAAATATTTTTTGTACAAACTTTTTTAACATCAAAAATATTAAAACATCATGCATTATTTTATTGTACTAAATGACTAAATATGGAAGGACATTTATGACTAATTTAATATACAAAGCTTGAAGAATTTGTACCATTTTCTCACATGATGCAAAAAGAAATAATCTTGTATTACACATTTCCTGGTGAAAAAAAAAGTTAATCATGGAATCGTTTTCTAAAAATTCAAAATATATAATCATTTATAAAGTTAGTTTTTGTTTCAAAACTTATTATGGCTTTCTGAAAATAAGGCAAAATCATTATGAGTTTCTAAAAATAATTATCTTATATTCTAGTATTTAAACTTTTTTGTAGCGCATTTATTTTAAAAAATAAATTTTGTAACATATCTGGTTGTTAAAATATTTTTTGCTTGCAAACTAAAACTAAAAGTCTCCTTTTTAGTAAAATTATTTTTATAATAATAGCTTTTATTTGTAAACTATCTATTTCGTTTAAAACCTTGTTATTGGGCCACATTATTTGGGCTTTTTAAAATTCAGTCCAGAAAATTATTTTATAGGCCATATTAAAAGGTTGTGTATTAGTGGCTTAATTTAAGAAAGGTTTTTATTACATTTTTAATGCTTAAGCTTAAGATAGTTGTACCTTTAGGTTATTTTAGACAATGTTTTTAATTTTTCAAGCTTAAGGTGCTTGTAAATTATTTTGGTTTATTAGTTAAAATAGATACATAGTTTTTTACAAAAGCTTGAAGTTGGCCAAATCTTTTGTGAAAATCCTTTTCAAAATCTCATGCCACAATGGTAAAAAGTCTTTCCAAAAGCTTTTCATATTGTAAAAAGTCTTTTGTGTTTTGTGCATTGTAGTTGCTCTTAGAGCAACTGCAATGGGAGCTTGATAAAAAGCTTTTTATTATTTGCCCAATGTTATAAATATCCTTATAATGTGTGTCTCTTCACCTTGAATGTGTATTCACTAGCCATGAATTAGTGGTTAATTGGCTAAGATGTTACACTTCATGTGCCCTTATAAATAAGAGACATATTGTACTCATTTGGTACACTACATAATAAGAATCATCTTCTTCCTCCTCAATCTCTCATTCATTATATTTCATAACACGTTATCAGCACGATTTTTGCTCTAAGCAAAACTAGGTAGGAGATTCTTGAAATATCTCTATTGTAATATACATGAGCACTACATGCTCTATTGTGATTACATAAAGAGAATCCATTTTTTTTATTCATTTTTGTTTCCATCTACTATTGAAGTCTCTTGTAGTTTACATGAACAGCAAATATTTTGTTGTGGCTACACGAAAACAAATCAAATGACATAATCTCATGTTATGTTAAAGAGAAAAATAAAAAGTACAAATAGTTAGAACCTCATGTTCTAGTATGATTCAATATCATAACCTCATGTTATGCTATTCTATAAAAAAGAGAAAATTAATAATAAAAACCTCATGTTTTTGTTATGATTCCCTCAAGAGAATCAAAACATAACTTCTTATAATTGTTATGTAATTTTTATAGAACCTTAAGTTCTATCACTTTTATTTTTGTTATTATTTAAATTATTATCATTTAGGATATATATTTTTTTCATGATCTTATATTTTTTGCTCATGTAGAACTTTTTATGAGAATTGCATATGAATCACACAACAAGTAGCTATAAAATTTTATTTTAATATACATTTGATAAAACAAATACATAACTTAAATATCATTGAACTACAACTTAAATGTCATTCAACATGTTGTGCCGTTATGCATATTTGAATTACAATTTAAATATCATTTATGAAAAGATTTTAATTGGGTATAATACTTATTGAATGGTATGTTAGTTTTTATACATCCATTTTAATACATATTGATTCTATTTCACTTCAAAATTTTGGATACAAGGTTATGTTACTTGTAAACTTGATTTGTTTATATTGTTCTTATTTAAATAAAACTATATTGTAGTTTACAATTACTATAAGTATTTTATTGTGCTTGCAAGAAATGAATCAAAACATTATAACCTCATGTTCTATAAAAAAAAGTATGAATCTTAAATTCTATTATAATTAATTATATGAAAAAAAAGAATCAAAATGTATCATAATCTCATATTATGATTACACATATTTATAACCTCAAGTTATGCTATGATGAATATAATCAAAATATAATAACCTCAAGTTATTATTTTAATCATGATTCTCGTAAAAGAATAAATATATCATTTCTCGCAAAAGAAAAAAAATATATCACTTTATATTTTTAAGGACTTAGTCTCTTATGAGTCTCTTAAAGTCGAAACATCATAACCTCATGTTATGATTGAATTTTTTAAAGAACCTCTTGTTCTATACGATTCGATTCAATGTTTAAAATTCCTTACACAATTAATATGCATAACTCATGTTATGTTTATTTCTTTTTTTCCTCATATGATTTTCTCAAAATGATCTAAATTTCAAGTCTTATATATTTTATTTTATTTTAAATATAATATTAGAACCTCAAGTTCTAAGGTATTGTAATATTTTGTAAGTAACCTCAAGTTTTATGACAATTTCTTTAAGTGAATCGTAATAACATAACCTCATTGTTATTATATTATGAATCTTAAGTTGAATTAAGATTTTATCAACAACATTAGAATAATATAGCATCAAGTTGTGATTAACCATTTTAAAGAACCTAAAGCTCTATTATGATCCTCCAAAATAATTAGTAACATCAACTCAATTCTTTCTCTAAAGTATACCGGTTTTGTTCGAAAAAAAAAACCGGGATATTAGTTTAAAAGAATGCATTATTGTGTGATGTGTACTTCTTAAAATCTTTTTTCAGAATTTTAGCATAATTTTGATGACTATGGTGTATTCTCATATCGTTTGTTTATATATTAACCTAATTTTTAAATATGTTAATAACTTTTTCACCATTGTATATAAAACTATTTTCCAACTATCGAGTGAATGATGTGAATTACATTTGTCTTTAATATGCGAGTCATTTAAGCAAATAAATCCTACAATGATACTCTCATATTGAAAAAAAAAACAAATGCTTCATTACTTGTTTAGTAGTTTTTCTTCTAATATTCTACATGCGTTATTATGTATTTTCATTTTTAAATCATGTAGTTTTTTTTTTAAATGATCGTATGATTTTATCAAAATCATGTTTATTGGACATTATCAAATATAACTTTTACAACTTGCTCATATAGTAGCAATAACCCAAAGACCTTTTTTACTCTTGTTCATGTATCCTTATTCATGTTCATCTCTTTCTAATAAGCAAGAATATAATGAGTTCTAAAATATACTCATTTTCTCATGTGAATGCAATAATATAAAATGGATCTATAAATCTTCATTCCTCAAGTGAATGTGATGAAATGATCAAAAATAAAGATTTTCATTCCCTCAAGTGAATGATATGAAATGATCCAAATAAAGATTTTCATTCCCTCAAGTGAATGAGATGAAATGGTCAAAATAAAGATCTTCATTCCCTCAAGTGAATGTGATAAAATTATCAACTTAAAGATCTTCATTCTCTCATGAGAATGTGATAATATGAACAACATCGAGATATTCATTCCCTCAAGTGAATAGGATGATGTAATAGAAAATTTTCAAAAACCATTTATCATGGTAAATGATATGGTAGAAGTAATATGAAAATGACAAACCACTAACAGCGGCAAAATAAAAAGGAGCCGACGAAAATATGATTTATGCAAAATACAATGTGATATATGAAAAATACAAGTGTGTCAAAAAAATAATAATATTACACACTATATTCATAGATGTAAGGATCTATGCTAACACATTGTTGCTCCTAAAACAAAATATAAAATTGTTACGAGGAATAAAATTTCATAAAAATTATGCATTACGTTGCATTTTCCTCGACATACAAATTAGTGAAATATTATCACTAGCCATAACATAAATTTATGGCCTATAGTTATAATCTTTTTGGCATGACTCGTTATACCATCACGAGTCAATAATGATGTAAAACTATAAAATGATTAGATTCTTCAATCTAATATTTTATCTCTCTAAGAAAGTTGATTATTCATCTACCAACTAGATTGATGACTCAATCCCTCAATTTCTGGAAAGAAAACAAGTGGATATACGTTTGCATACATATCCATTGTATGAACCATTTATAATTCTATAAATCAATGCATCGTCTAAATGGTAATAAAAATTGCAACTTCATGTTTGCACGACTAATAGCTCTCTATATTAAAATGCGAGCATAACATTCCAGAGTAAGTAATTCGTTGTGAATATGAGATGAATTACTTCTACATTACCCAATGATTATGAGAGAAAATATTTTGTTATTGTATGGGGTCATACTATCATATACACAAAATCATAATTAGCATCATGCCAATATATTATTACAATTCCTCCATTTCATAACTGGTTTTGGTTATAAACCAAATTTATCCCATATTTTGTGCATTATTCCACCTAAATGAAAATATACGGGATATAAACGAAGGTGTAATTCTTTCAGGAGGAGATAAGTAGCTACAAATTCAGAATGAATTACCATATTTTATTGATCCTCGATAGAAATTTTATGAATTTATTATTCAATGATAATCTAATAGCCATACATATACATTGGCAAATAACAAAGTTTCAGCTACTCATGCTCCTACTTTGTCCCTCAAAGACACTACTTAATTATGACATGCCTCAAGCATGGTAGACTAATCGATTTCAAATAAAATCCTCGATATAAACTATGGAGCATAAAAATAAGATGGTTCTTCGAGGTATAAAAGGCCCCATGATAGTCTCACAAAGAGATACTAGACATAAAGGTTCTTAAAAGAACATTAAATTAACCAATAAGATCTCAATAAATTTTATCATGTCTAGATTCATATGAAATCGAAACAAAATGACGTCGATAATTTGTTTATAGCGCTTATTATTATGCACAGTGAGGATCATGAATTAATTTTTATTCAAAAGTGAGCTCAACAAACTGATTGATCATCATGAAAAGATTTAGTCACTTGAAAATAAGAGAAATATTAGGACATGAAGTCCATACACATGAATGTGTAAAAGCTATTGGATATACACGGGTTGCGTACACAACCGAATTAAGAGCTCTAAAGTTACATGCTTTAAGACATGAATTGTGGAATATATAAATTCCCAAAAGCATGAATCTGCTTATTAAGTATCATATTATCTAGAGGTGGATGTAAATATATTATTGATATTATATGAGCAAGTCAATCTAAAAAGTATTTTAGTTTGTCTTATATACGTTTTATTAGAGCTCTAATATTCCGAAGGATTCATAAGCCTCAAACATGTCTAGCAATTTCAACTTCTGGAAATATTTGATAAAGTTCTAAATAACTTATTTGATCAAGCCGAATGAATTATTATATTGATAAATAATCATTTGGACGCATATTATCTTATTTTTGCACATGTTTCAAAGAAAAGTTTTGGTCCTCAAGTACCAAAAGTGCAAGTAAAGTTTTGATGTCTATTTTGCAATCAATGTGCGTCATGAGATTGTATATTTTTAATTTTTATATTAGCAATATGAATTTTCTAACCAATGTATTTTATAATGGTTTGGAAGCTACATGTATTTTTTAATCTTTGCAGGACATAACCTTAAACATCAATGATCTAGTGGACTTTGTTACAAAGTTTTTGCCAACACAAGTTTTTTAGCAACATGTTCACAAGACCGTCATTTGAGGCTTGAAAGATATGCATTAATTTGAGGAGGAGCATTATACGCACTGCACTCTTTTTCCCTTCATCAAGTTTTTATCACATTGGGTTTTTTCTTGATAAGGTTTTTAACGAGGCAGATGATGACGTATAACGACCGGTGAATATCCAAGGAGGAGTGTTATAAATATCCTTATAATGTGTGTCTCTTCACCTTGAATGTGTATTCACTAGCCATGAATTAGTGGTTAATTGGCTAAGATGTTACACTTCATGTGCCCTTATAAATAAGAGACATATTGTACTCATCTGGTACACTACATAATAAGAATCATCTTCTTCCTCCTCAATCTCTCATTCACTATATTTCATAACACCCAAGTTATTTTTATGACTTTTTTCATTGTGAGGAACACTTGGTGAATGACTTGATAAGGAAAAGTTTGGTAAATGTCAAGTGTTTGACACCAATCTTACAAGCTATTCACATTTAATGAAGAGTTAAAAAAAATCTTCAAACAACTTTTATGCATTGAAGGTTGTTTGTAAAGATAACTTTTTGAAATATAAAATTTATGACAAATTAATGCAAAAAGCCATTATAGCTTTTTACCATTGCTTATGTTGTTAGTTTCATCCATTTCATTTACTACACGTGTACTTTGGTACTTTGGTGTGTTTGTTTTTTTATTTAAGTTTATTTGGATATCAAACTTATTTAAGAGGGATTTTGGTATAATGTCATTAATAAGATTGTTTGTGTCAATGACTAGTGCAAACGAATAATCGTAAGAACTATTTCGATTAAAATATATTTTAAATGTGTATTAATTTTTAACATTTTGTATAAAATTATACGTATGTAAAAAGTATTCCAATATCGGGCTCGTTTGGTTCGCAATTAGACGTGCTTTTCAACAGTATTTTTTTCTTCAACATAATATATAGATATATGCTCCATATTTGGTAATAAACTTTGTTATACTAAAACGGTATAGATAGTTAAAAGGCTAAGATCGTTTATGTAATACTTCGCATAATGTAAGGGGTTGTCTTATGTGACATCCGTCAAATTTTCATCGTTATTTCTTCATATAGTGAAGTACCTTAATTATTTACCAATGAGTTATCGATGTAAGTGTATTGCTTGTTTTGCTTTGCGGACAAAGTCCTCTTTAGGGAGAGCGAATGTAACAACTCGAGTTTTTCGCGTCTATTATTTTATGAATGAAACGTGCGAGTTATTAAGCGTTTTATGCATTAATCGTGTGTCGATTTGGATTGGTTGCTGGTATCCCTCGAGAATACGCGTATCCGTCTTTAATTTTTAGTCGTGTGTCGAATTGCTATCAAGTTGCTCACGTCATGTTTTCGCGCCTAACATTTTACAAACCTGTGCCGAATGATACAATGGTACAACTCATGCAAGGATTAAAATTAGTGAACTTTTTATTTATATTTCTTTCAAAACTTGGTCAACAAGAGTCAATATTCAGACCTGGACTTAATTACATTGTTTATACACCCACTAACCACTAAAATCCAGCACACATGCCTAGTTTACCCAAAATGGGTACATCACAAGCATACCATTTCCAGTTTTAGTCTAACCCTAAACTAATAATACAAAGTTAAATACAGCCCAAATTGTTCAATGTCTAAACATAACACAAAACATTATCCACAGTCCAAATATTACAAAAATTGTTCCTGAGCAGTTTCAAATACAAATTCTGGGTGAAAGTAAAGAGTAGTGTCAAGCCGATCCATTTCCTGCTCGTCCACACCTGCAAACCGAAACGAAACACCCGTTGTGAGTCTTTTTAATCACGTTCTTTATTTTCTGTACACGTCTTAGTTGTGCTCGTCATTTGTAAACAAACCTGCGAAAATAAAACAAATGTATTAGTTTTGTTACGGTTCAGTTTAAACCAAAAATATAAAGATAAATCATAGCAATATTAACTTGGACTTTGACCACAAACCACAACCCTATTATTTCTGCCAAGACCAAACCGAGACCCCCTTTACCATTTCTTTTGCATTATTTCTGCCATGACCAAATCATGACCAAACCGAGACCAAACCGAGACCCTTTGTTTCTGCCGAAACATTTATCACTCAAAAAGTAACCATAACCCAAGATTCATCTAATTCTTTTTACAGAAACATCATCAAACCCCCATTTAGCCAATAAACCCCCAAAATTTGACCGAAACCCTAATTTTTACAAATCGGCTATATGATGAAATTAATATGTTTTTATGATAGAAAACGTTAATTAATTGTTATTAAACACTAGATTTGGAAAAACCCCCAATTATTTTCGAAACCCTAAATCGATTATTATTAAATCCGAGAGCCCTTTGTTCACAGCTTGTTTATACAAACGATTCAAACCCAAAAATCCTTTTATGAAACGAAAATCAGTAGATCAATTAATTAAAAGGAAAAAGGATGTAAAACTTATCTTTGATGAGGAATCTGTCATTCAATCTCCTGGAAAACACCTCGAATCAAATTGGTTTTGATGTGGAGATGAAACCCCACATCCCACGCATGTTTATTCATCATAAACCATCATAAATAATTGATATTAATAATCTGGGAAGCCTTTTAGCCATGGGAATGGATTAGATCCATTTGATTTTTAGAGAGAGAGAGAAAAGGGACGGTTGGAGTATTTTCGAGAGAAAGAGAGAGAGTTTGACTGAGTGTTTTGGGATATTGTGAGAGATTAAAACACGTATTTAACTCCCTCACCTTGTTTGTATCGCCTATGGGCCAGGCCGGGTCAAAAGGCCATTGGGCCGACCATTGGGTGGGGAAAATTGGTTTATTGTTGGGCCAGTTGGGTGTATTGGGTTATTTAAGGCCCAAAACGAATTTGTTTAACTTAAAGGTATTATTTAGCCGTAAATCTCATTTATTAAATACCCGACTTTTATGTATCGTATTTTCCGTAAACGAAAAGTATTGTCAAGCACAACTAGGATGTCATGTCTTTTTATTAGTATAATTTTTAATGTCGTAACACGAACTTTATATTCAAATAGGTCGCGGCTAGCGTGACCGTATTCTCGAGCTACCTTTCCCTTTTGTCACTTTGCTGATTTACGAGGTGAGTTTATAGCCCCATGTTTAACTGTTTTTTACTGCTTTTTGGGGTGAGACATTGCTTGATTTAACGTATGAACACAAGTGCATTTACTGATTTATATATTAGTCTAAGTCCCACTAAAAACCCAGTTGCTTTGGCCCGTGAATCGTGAACCGTTAATTACTTTGTGTAAGCGCGAATGTTATGGATAGATCTATCGGGATTGACGTCCCTGTCTGTCTTGGTCCAACAAGGGACAAGCGGGCACAGTTTCATTTGAGTCTGAGATAGGATGTCGTGGGTTTAGGCATCCATTTGGGCTACATTTATATGATTATACTACCGGTGTTGTTAACGTTTCGGTGTCACGAGCTTAGACTGTAATAAATACTTTTATGATGACTTTGTATTTGTTATATTGTCATCACTGATACAAAGATTTTACTCGTTTGAAAGTTCGTTTTCTCGGAATCTCTTCGAATTGATTTCCGGTCAGGTGTGAGAGATAAGTTGTTCTTGGTGAATCAAGTAAAAGGGTGTCGTTGTCTAAAACTAATTAAAAATAAAGACTTGGAACAATTAAAAATAAAGTAAGGAAACAATAATGAAAGATTAAAACTTTACGGGAAATAAATGACGAGAAATTAAAGGCAATGAAAGTAAATGACTCAAATTAAAACTTAAAATAAAAGGAAAGCAAGTAAAAGTGCAAATAACGAAAAAGGCAGGAAAAAATGAAACTGACAACTAAAAACTGACAAACACTATTCAGAAAAATGAAACATTCCGAATAGGGACTCCTATTCGGAATATTCCGAATAAGGACTCCTATTCGGAATAATCAATCTTTCCGAATAAGGACTCTTATTCGGAATAATCAAACATTCCGAATAGGGACTCCTATTCGGAATAATGAGACTTTCCGAATAGGGAAATCCTATTCGGAATATTCCGCATAGAAAACCCTATTCGGAATATCCAACATTCCGCATAGGAAGATACAAAAACAGTCTATTCGGAAAATCTGGGCAAGAACAGTACGCAGAGCAGAAGAAGAACAGTAGGGACGAATTTGATTAAATCTAACCAAATCAAACCAAAAGATTAAACTAAAACAACCAATAAGCATCAACTAACAATAATCAATCAAAACAAATCATCAAAACTAACAAACATAACCAAATCAATCAAAACCCACTTGATTGAAAACATAAAAAACTCAAGAACATGAACTTAAAGATTAAGAACAAATCAATAAGAAAGGATGAAGATGATGAGTTAAAAGCTTAATTAAAAAGTAAAGATTCAATAACAAAAGTTTAAACACAAATTAATCTAGAGAGAGAAAGCATAAGTTTAGAGAGAGAAACTACCTACTCCTAATCTAATCCTAAACTAAGACTAAAACTAACCCACCCTCTCACATGTTGTGAGGGTGGTATTTATAGGAGAGGGGAGTGGTTGGTGGCTTCCTCTTTCTTTCTTTCTTGGTCCTCAGTCTTTCAGTCTTTCAGTCTTCTTAAATTCTTCGACTTTTAAGACTTCGTCTCGGGATTTCTTTGAACTCGTCTTGTACTTTCTTCATAATTTAGACTTGAGTTCTTCGGCTTTTTAATAAACTTCCGTCTTTTGACTTTTTCTTCGATAAATCTTCAGAATTGGTCTTGGACTTCCGTTCTTTTTCCACTCTTGATCTTTCGACTTCATCTTTCGTCTTTTTCTTCGATAAAAGCCCGTGAAAGACCGTGTTTTCCTTCCTTTTCACATTCTGACCCTAAAACACAGTAAAAACACAAACCACACATAATTCCGCCATTTATGACATAAAATATACGTTTAGGTCCTGTTTTAATGTAATTAAGTGGTAGAAAAGATGGGTGTTTTCACACCTATCAAATCCCCTACACTTAACCATTGCAATGTCCTCATGCAATGCTTAGCAGTAAAGCAAGGTTTACACTTTCCATCATAATCAACCTACCTTGGCCTTTATTAAACAACTAAGGAAAATTTAAAAGATAAGAAATAACAAAATGCAACAAGGAAGAAACTTGTAAAGAAATCTAAGACTTACATTAGGGCTTGTGTGTCATGAATATTCGTCACCCTCAAGTTTCACGTTCCCCATGCCAAGCTTAAAAACAAGATCATTGTTAGTACAAGTTAGCATAGCAAACATTTACTCATGCGGTTCAATTAATCACTTAAACTCCCTTATTCCTATGGGTATCTCTTATGTTTTATTGATGTCTTGAATGATCACGAGGATGCATTGTTGACTTATTTCGATAATTTATTTAAGCTGAAAGCAAAGTAGGACGATTTGATCAATAGTTAGCTAAAGGACAAAATCTCTTAAAACTGCTTCTCGGGATATCAAAAAGTTCATATCTTGGCATAACTCGGTTCACGATTTGAGACCTTTCTCGGGCCGATAATTGGCATGTACTTCATACTTCATATCTTGAGAGACGTGCTTGAGATAATGGTCTTCTCATCGTTCATAGAGTTTCTTCACTTGGAGACTTTTGAGGGGTACTCCAATTTTGTTGACCACGACTTCATGATTATTTCTTCAATCTCTAATTGGGATTTGGAGATACAACGATCCGCCTCCTTTTCGGACTTGGATCTATTTATCCTCATACCTTGTTAGGGTCTTTTCGGATAGACTTCTCCATCATCTTTATGGGAGTAGATTGCTTTTCGTCGTGAGTCTTGATCCTTCATATCGATTTTGGGAATAATGCTTTTCACATCACCTTGGATCTTCAGTAATAAAATTGACTCCTCATGCCTTGTTAGGGCCTTTTCGGACTCGCCAATCTTCGCACCCCGCTTCATAAGTTATGCCTTGGCCATGAACTCTTATCATAACCGAGCAACTTTTAAACGATCTTGGGCTAGAAGCTAAGTAACTTTTCAAATCGTACGACCTTACTTATTGCAGATAATTTATTAGCAAGTGATGGGAGAAAAAGATCATAATTAACTCACATAAGTTAATGAGAGAATACCAAACTTGTAACCAACTCTA
Organism: Glebionis coronaria; assembly: GCA_025667525.1. NCBI lineage: Eukaryota > Viridiplantae > Streptophyta > Magnoliopsida > Asterales > Asteraceae > Glebionis > Glebionis coronaria. Next base: position 521,786,081 of record CM046882.1, read on the forward strand.
TCATTTCTCGTTCTCCACAATTTAAAATCTCAAGGAATGAGACTCGTGGATGCTTAGCCCAATAAACCAGTTAAGGTCTACACGGTTAAGGATACTAGCTAGAATAAACTTGGATAAGTAAACTCGGGTTGAGTCAAAATATTCACAACGGGCCTAATATATCTAAGATAACTAAACTTGTTAAAACCATTTTATTAAAATAAAAAAAAATAGCAAAAATAAAGGGAACTACAACTAGGCCAAAATAGATTAAAAATTTTGAAAAATGTCGAAAAATTGATTTTCCGGTTAAAATGAGGACAAATACAAGGAAAAGGCCACTTAACTTCGATAGAAGTCTCCCCTACACTTAAGATAAACATTGTCCTTAATGTTTAAGCATGTGGGAGTAAACTCCCCTACACTTAGGACATTGTGCACTTTGTTTACATCTCGTTAAGGAAAAGGCCACTAAAGAGATTCCTATTTTAATATTGAGAAATATAAAATAGTGAATCGAAAAGAGTTTAGGATAGAACCGGGAAGAAGGGAACACGGAATCACGGTTCGTCAAAAGTAATCAAGAGTGTGTCTTTGAAGCTCTAATCCCTGCAATTTATAAGAAAGAAAACAAGAAACACCAACGGGGCTCCCCCTACACTTATGGTGAAATAAGATAGATAATTGGGTTGCCTCCCAAAAAGCGCTTGTTTTTGTTAACCGAGTCACGAGCCTGACTTGTCCCCGAATTAAATGGTCCATGGGGGAGCCTCGAATGTAATACCGGGATCAAAGACCTTGTCCTCGTTCCCGGTTGACATCAACAAAGGAGAGGCGGGGGGATAAGTCTTGAATGGGAGAAAAACCCTTTCGACATACGAGAAGTATGTGAATTCAAGATCCACGGGGGGTGGGGTGGGTAAAGTAAGCACATTGTCATCCCCCAAAGACAATGGATGTTGAGCACTCGGCAAAGCCGTGAGGGTATCAATTATAGAATAGTCATTGTCACCTCCCAGGTCAAAGAACTCATCCTCATTTCCCGGTATGAAACGAGGAGAGTAAAAGTGATACATCACCCGCTTGGGTGTGCACGTGGTAGGATGAGGTGGCAATATAATTTGAGAAGTATCAGAACAATTACCTTCCACCTGCGTCTCTTTTTCAATAGATTCACGTCTTTTCACCTCTGGGATAGAAGGAGGTATGGCTAACAAAGTATGCTCATTAATAGCAAGAGAAGCAGCGCTATCAATGTCCTCAATCCCTTTGTCAAAGAGCGGATTCACCTCACTAGATATGTAGGCGTCATCAAAATCAAATAAAGGGTTCGAATAAATCTTGAAAGTTTCATGCAGAACGTCTTCATCGGATAGTGACTCGTCATCACTAGAAGTAAAATCATCATCTTGATCGAAAAGAGGATTAGAGAAAGCCAAAGAATCATCTCCCAAAGTGTTGGTGGAAGGAACATCATCATTAAGAGCGACCTCATCCGTAAGCTCCTCAAAAGTTAGCACATCACAAACCTCATGAAAGAATTTATCAAGACCGAAATCACTAATCTCACTCGAAGTATCACAATCCTTAGAGGCGTTGGGGAAATTGAGAGGAGGGATGACAATAGCACTAGGACATTGAGCAGTAAGATCATTCCAAGAAATAGTAGGCTCATCGTCATCATCATCGTAATAGTATTGATGCACAAGAGGAGGGGTATAATCACTAAGATTAGATACTTGCTCTTGTTGCAGTTGCTTTTCCTCGTCCCTAAGTTCTTTAAGCAAAACAACGGCTTCTTGAAGTTGCAAAACAATGGAGTGTGTTTCTTCATTCAAGGTAGTGAGTTGTGGGTCAAGATTAATTTGTTGAGAGGATTGATGATTGAGGGTGTGATGTGGGGGCTCAAAGTGTTGAAAACCTGAATTATAGTAAGGTTGTGGCTCATAGTTGTTCATCGGTTGAGAAGAATTAGAAACCGGGTTTGGTTCATAATAATCCATAGGTGAAGAAAACTGAGGACACGGATTTTGCTCATAATAATTCATTGGTTGACAAAAATAGGTATCGTGAGGACCCCACAGTTGTTGCAAACCGGATATGGGGAAAAGTCAAGTGCATCTTGTGGATAGCTATTATCATTGTCATAATTGTACCCCGGTTCTTGCCCGTGTCTAGACGGGTATTGAACCGGGCACGAAACATGCCAATGAGAATCGCTTCCACAATAGATACATGGGGGAACAGGAGGTGGGTTCAAAAAGAGTGAATTAGTCGAGTTGCACAAGGGACAAAATCCGAATTGTGTATAGTCGATATCGTTTCCGCACCGCTCACATGTACACCATTGACAAGAGTTGTTCCCAGATAATTGTTTCCCACACCGGACGCAATGGACATAAAAATCCATAAAGAAGGATAGATAAGCAAGAAGAATATTTTTGTTGCAAAACTTTGAAAAAGAAATGCTTTTTATGATTTTTCAAATGTTTTTGGATTTTTGAAAATTTTTGACAAGAAAAATAACGTTCACAAGTGAACGGATCCCAAAATCCAATGCGTCACTCACAAAAAACCTTCGATCTTCACGAAAAGAGCCGGCAGCGGCGCCATTTGATACAAAGATTTTACTCGTTTGAAAGTTCGTTTTCTCGGAATCTCTTTGAATTGATTTCCGGTAAGGTGTGAGAGATAAGTTGTTCTTGGTGAATCAAGTAAAAGGGTGTCGTTGTCTAAAACTAATTAAAAATAAAGACTTGGAACAATTAAAAATAAAGTAAGGAAACAATAATGAAAGATTAAAACTTTACGGGAAATAAATGACGAGAAATTAAAGGCAATGAAAGTAAATGACTCAAATTAAAACTTAAAATAAAAGGAAAGCAAGTCAAAGTGCAAATAACGAAAAAGGCAGGAAAAAATGAAATTGACAACTAAAAACTGACAAACACTATTCAGAAAAATGAAACATTCCGAATAGGGACTCCTATTCGGAATATTCCGAATAAGGACTCCTATTCGGAATAATCAATCTTTCCGAATAAGGACTCTTATTCGGAATAATCAAACATTCCGAATAGGGACTCCTATTCGGAATAATGAGACTTTCCGAATAGGGAAATCCTATTCGGAATATTCCGCATAGAAAACCCTATTTGGAATATCCAACATTCCGCATAGGAAGATACAAAAACAGTCTATTCGGAAAATCTGGGCAAGAACAGTACGCAGAGCAGAAGAAGAACAGTAGGGACGAATTTGATTAAATCTAACCAAATCAAACCAAAAGATTAAACTAAAACAACCAATAAGCATCAACTAACAATAATCAATCAAAACAAATCATCAAAACTAACAAACATAACCAAATCAATCAAAACCCACTTGATTGAAAACATAAAAAACTCAAGAACATGAACTTAAAGATTAAGAACAAATCAACAAGAAAGGATGAAGATGATGAGTTAAAAGCTTAATTAAAAAGTAAAGATTCAATAACAAAAGTTTAAACACAAATTAATCTAGAGAGAGAAAGCATAAGTTTAGAGAGAGAAACTACCTACTCCTAATCTAATCCTAAACTAAGACTAAAACTAACCCACCCTCTCACATGTTGTGAGGGTGGTATTTATAGGAGAGGGGAGTGGTTGGTGGCTTCCTCTTTCTTTCTTTCTTGGTCCTCAGTCTTTCAGTCTTTCAGTCTTCTTAAATTCTTCGACTTTTAAGACTTCGTCTCAGGATTTCTTTGAACTCGTCTTGTAATTTCTTCATAATTTAGACTTGAGTTCTTCGGCTTTTTAATAAACTTCCGTCTTTTGACTTTTTCTTCGATAAATCTTCAGAATTGGTCTTGGACTTCCGTTCTTTTTCCACTCTTGATCTTTCGACTTCATCTTTCGTCTTTTTATTCGATAAAAGCCCGTGAAAGACCGTGTTTTCCTTCCTTTTCACATTCTGACCCTAAAACACAGTAAAAACACAAACCACACATAATTCCGCCATTTATGACATAAAATATACGTTTAGGTCCTGTTTTAATGTAATTAAGTGGTAGAAAAGATGGGTGTTTTCACACCTATCAAATCCCCTACACTTAACCATTGCAATGTCCTCATGCAATGCTTAGCAGTAAAGCAAGGTTTACACTTTCCATCATAATCAACCTACCTTGGCTTTTATTAAACAACTAAGGAAAATTTAAAAGATAGGAAATAACAAAATGCAACAAGGAAGAAACTTGTAAAGAAATCTAAGACTTACATTAGGGCTTGTGTGTCATGAATATTCGTCACCCTCAAGTTTCACGTTCCCCATGCCAAGCTTAAAAACAAGATCATTGTTAGTACAAGTTAGCATAGCAAACATTTACTCATGCGGTTCAATTAATCACTTAAACTCCCTTATTCCTATGGGTATCTCTTATGTTTTATTGATGTCTTGAATGATCACGAGGATGCATTGTTGACTTATTTCGATAATTTATTTAAGCTGAAAGCAAAGTAGGACGATTTGATCAATAGTTAGCTAAAGGACAAAATCTCTTAAAACTGCTTCTCGGGATATCAAAAAGTTCATATCTTGGCATAACTCGGTTCACGATTTGAGACCTTTCTCGGGCCGATAATTGGCATGTACTTCATACTTCATATCTTAAGAGACGTGCTTGAGATAATGGTCTTCTCATCGTTCATAGAGTTTCTTCACTTGGATACTTTTGAGGGGTACTCCAATTTTGTTGACCACGACTTCATGATTATTTCTTCAATCTCTAATTGGGATTTTGAGATACAACGATCCGCCTCCTTTTCGGACTTGGATCTATTTATCCTCATACCTTGTTAGGGTCTTTTCGGATAGACTTCTCCATCATCTCTATGGGAGTAGATTGCTTTTCGTCGTGAGTCTTGATCCTTCATATCGATTTTGGGAATAATGCTTTTCACATCACCTTGGATCTTCAGCAATAAAATTGACTCCTCATGCCTTGTTAGGGCCTTTTCGGACTCGTCAATCTTCGCACCCCGCTTCATAAGTTATGCCTTGGCTATGAACTCTTATCATAACCGAGCAACTTTTAAACGATCTTGGGCTAGAAGCTAAGTAACTTTTCAAATCGTACAACCTTACTTATTGCAGATAATTTATTAGCAAGTGATGGGAGAAAAAGATCATAATTAACTCACATAAGTTAATGAGAGAATACCAAACTTGTAACCAACTCTATCATTTCTCGTTCTCCACAATTTAAAATCTCAAGGAATGAGACTCGTGGATGCTTAGCCCAATAAACCAGTTAAGGTCTACACGGTTAAGGATACTAGCTAGAATAAACTTGGATAAGTAAACTCGGGTTGAGTCAAAATATTCACAACGGGCCTAATATATCTAAGATAACTAAACTTGTTAAAACCATTTTATTAAAATAAAAAAAAATAGCAAAAATAAAGGGAACTACAACTAGGCCAAAATAGATTAAAAAATTTGAAAAATGTCGAAAAATTGATTTTCCGGTTAAAATGAGGACAAATACAAGGAAAAGGCCACTTAACTTCGATAGAAGTCTCCCCTACACTTAAGATAAACATTGTCCTTAATGTTTAAGCATGTGGGAGTAAACTCCCCTACACTTAGGACATTGTGCACTTTGTTTACATCTCGTTAAGGAAAAGGCCACTAAAGAGATTCCTATTTTAATATTGAGAAATATAAAATAGTGAATCGAAAAGAGTTTAGGATAGAACCGGGAAGAAGGGAACACGGAATCACGGTTCGTCAAAAGTAATCAAGAGTGTGTCTTTGAAGCTCTAATCCCTGCAATTTATAAGAAAGAAAACAAGAAACACCAACGGGGCTCCCCCTACACTTATGGTGAAATAAGATAGATAATTGGGTTGCCTCCCAAAAAGCGCTTGTTTTTGTTAACCGAGTCACGAGCCTGACTTGTCCCCGAATTAAATGGTCCATGGGGGAGCCTCGAATGTAATACCGGGATCAAAGACCTTGTCCTCGTTCCCGGTTGACATCAACAAAGGAGAGGCGGGGGGATAAGTCTTGAATGGGAGAAAAACCCTTTCGACATACGAGAAGTATGTGAATTCAAGATCCACGGGAGGTGGGGTGGGTAAAGTAAGCACATTGTCATCCCCCAAAGACAATGGATGTTGAGCACTCGGCAAAGCCGTGAGGGTATCAATTATAGAATAGTCATTGTCACCTCCCAGGTCAAAGAACTCATCCTCATTTCCCGGTATGAAACGAGGAGAGTAAAAGTGATACATCACCCGCTTGGGTGTGCACGTGGTAGGATGAGGTGGCAATATAATTTGAGAAGTATCAGAACAATTACCTTCCACCTGCGTCTCTTTTTCAATAGATTCACGTCTTTTCACCTCTGGGATAGAAGGAGGTATGGCTAACAAAGTATGCTCATTAATAGCAAGAGAAGCAGCGCTATCAATGTCCTCAATCCCTTTGTCAAAGAGCGGATTCACCTCACTAGATATGTAGGCGTCATCAAAATCAAATAAAGGGTTTGAATAAATCTTGAAAGTTTCATGCAGAACGTCTTCATCGGATAGTGACTCGTCATCACTAGAAGTAAAATCATCATCTTGATCGAAAAGAGGATTAGAGAAAGCCAAAGAATCATCTCCCAAAGTGTTGGTGGAAGGAACATCATCATTAAGAGCGACCTCATCCGTAAGCTCCTCAAAAGTTAGCACATCACAAACCTCATGAAAGAATTTATCAAGACCGAAATCACTAATCTCACTCGAAGTATCACAATCCTTAGAGGCGTTGGGGAAATTGAGAGGAGGGATGACAATAGCACTAGGACATTGAGCAGTAAGATCATTCCAAGAAATAGTAGGCTCATCGTCATCATCATCGTAATAGTATTGATGCACAAGAGGAGGGGTATAATCACTAAGATTAGATACTTGCTCTTGTTGCAGTTGCTTTTCCTCGTCCCTAAGTTCTTTAAGCAAAACAACGGCTTCTTGAATTTGCAAAACAATGGAGTGTGTTTCTTCATTCAAGGTAGTGAGTTGTGGGTCAAGATTAATTTGTTGAGAGGATTGATGATTGAGGGTGTGATGTGGGGGGCTCAAAGTGTTGAAAACCTGAATTATAGTAAGGTTGTGGCTCATAGTTGTTCATCGGTTGAGAAGAATTAGAAACCGGGTTTGGTTCATAATAATCCATAGGTGAAGAAAACTGAGGACACGGATTTTGCTCATAATAATTCATTGGTTGACAAAAATAGGTATCGTGAGGACCCCCACAGTTGTTGCAAACCGGATATGGGGAAAAATCAAGTGCATCTTGTGGATAGCTATTATCATTGTCATAATTGTACCCTGGTTCTTGCCCGTGTCTAGACGGGTATTGAACCGGGCACGAAACATGCCAATGAGAATCGCTTCCACAATAGATACACGGGGGAACAGGAGGTGGGTTCAAAAAGAGTGAATTAGTCGAGTTGCACAAGGGACAAAATCCGAATTGTGTATAGTCGATATCGTTTCCGCACCGCTCACATGTACACCATTGACAAGAGTTGTTCCCAGATAATTGTTTCCCACACCGGACGCAATGGACATAAAAATCCATAAAGAAGGATAGATAAGCAAGAAGAATATTTTTGTTGCAAAACTTTGAAAAAGAAATGCTTTTTATGATTTTTCAAATGTTTTTGGATTTTTGAAAATTTTTGACAAGAAAAATAACGTTCACAAGTGAACGGATCCCAAAATCCAATGCGTCACTCACAAAAAACCTTCGATCTTCACGAAAAGAGCCGGCAGCGGCGCCATTTGATACAAAGATTTTACTCGTTTGAAAGTTCGTTTTCTCGGAATCTCTTTGAATTGATTTCCGGTAAGGTGTGAGAGATAAGTTGTTCTTGGTGAATCAAGTAAAAGGGTGTCGTTGTCTAAAACTAATTAAAAATAAAGACTTGGAACAATTAAAAATAAAGTAAGGAAACAATAATGAAAGATTAAAACTTTACGGGAAATAAATGACGAGAAATTAAAGGCAATGAAAGTAAATGACTCAAATTAAAACTTAAAATAAAAGGAAAGCAAGTAAAAGTGCAAATAACGAAAAAGGCAGGAAAAAATGAAACTGACAACTAAAAACTGACAAACACTATTCAGAAAAATGAAACATTCCGAATAGGGACTCCTATTCGGAATATTCCGAATAAGGACTCCTATTCGGAATAATCAATCTTTCCGAATAAGGACTCTTATTCGGAATAATCAAACATTCCGAATAGGGACTCCTATTCGGAATAATGAGACTTTCCGAATAGGGAAATCCTATTCGGAATATTCCGCATAGAAAACCCTATTCGGAATATCCAACATTCCGCATAGGAAGATACAAAAACAGTCTATTCGGAAAATCTGGGCAAGAACAGTACGCAGAGCAGAAGAAGAACAGTAGGGACGAATTTGATTAAATCTAACCAAATCAAACCAAAAGATTAAACTAAAACAACCAATAAGCATCAACTAACAATAATCAATCAAAACAAATCATCAAAACTAACAAACATAACCAAATCAATCAAAACCCACTTGATTGAAAACATAAAAAACTCAAGAACATGAACTTAAAGATTAAGAACAAATCAACAAGAAAGGATGAAGATGATGAGTTAAAAGCTTAATTAAAAGGTAAAGATTCAATAACAAAAGTTTAAACACAAATTAATCTAGAGAGAGAAAGCATAAGTTTAGAGAGAGAAACTACCTACTCCTAATCTAATCCTAAACTAAGACTAAAACTAACCCACCCTCTCACATGTTGTGAGGGTGGTATTTATAGGAGAGGGGAGTGGTTGGTGGCTTCCTCTTTCTTTCTTTCTTGGTCCTCAGTCTTTCAGTCTTTCAGTCTTCTTAAATTCTTCGACTTTTAAGACTTCGTCTCGGGATTTCTTTGAACTCGTCTTGTAATTTCTTCATAATTTAGACTTGAGTTCTTCGGTTTTTAATAAACTTCCGTCTTTTGACTTTTTCTTCGATAAATCTTCAGAATTGGTCTTGGACTTCCGTTCTTTTTCCACTCTTGATCTTTCGACTTCATCTTTCGTCTTTTTCTTCGATAAAAGCCCGTGAAAGACCGTGTTTTCCTTCCTTTTCACATTCTGACCCTAAAACACAGTAAAAACACAAACCACACATAATTCCGCCATTTATGACATAAAATATACGTTTAGGTCCTGTTTTAATGTAATTAAGTGGTAGAAAAGATGGGTGTTTTCACACCTATCAATCACTCTTGGGAAAATCTTGTGGTTCATTAAACATTTCAAATTAACTAAACCTATGAACTCACCAACTTTATGTTGACGCTTTAGCAATGTTTTTCTCAGGTATTAAGAAGGAAGATGCTAAGTGAGGTCTCATGCATTGCCGTCATTTCTATTGAAACAAAGATCATTTGTACTATTTGGAAAACTATGTTTTGTAACTGTGATCAGTTTTATGCTTCCGCACTATGTTAAAACTATTTATTTTATCAATTACAAGTGATCTATTTTACGAACGTCTCATTTAGAGGTCGTTCTTTGTAACTGTGTGTGTATGATAATCACGACGTCACCACTCCCTTGTTTCCATTATACTCTGATATTTTGGGAGTGTGACAGATTGGTATCAGAGCCATGGTTATAGAGAACTAGGTTGCATTTAGTAACTCTAGACTATAACTGTTATGTGTTTAATCGATTATCATACGGATTGTAAGTATTAAGTATATATATATACATGGATATATATATAAGTAATAAATGGGATACATGTGATTTAACAATTACGAGGTATATTTACATGGGTTACATGTGCAACAACAAAATCTGAATTATGTTATATGGGATACATGTGAGTTCAACAATGATTGCTATATGTTATGTTAATGTCCCTTTTTACGGACTAATTATAAGAGATATTTACACACATTTATTCTGTTTATGTTACAGCGATGTCTTCTTCTGATGATTCCACGTCTATAGGAGCATACTACAACCGCAGTTCACAGTCGACTATCAGTTCATCAGTAGGACTACCTAGAGGATCACCATCAGGATATCCGTGGTACCGGATGATTTCAGATGATGAGACTGAGAGAGAGACTGAGGAGGTCCATCGTTCACCGATCCGAATCCCTGATGCATCAGCTGATGACGTACTTAGCCTAGAAGGCGGAGGAGAGGATGACCTAGCCGCTGATGTGGTGCAGTCACCAGGACATGCATCAGTCACTAGGGATGAGTCGATGGAGGAGACAGAGGATGATGATATGGAGTTCACCGATGGAGAAGGTGAACCCATGGAGGTCACTGACACTGAGGACCCTCCTGCTACATATGCTTCTACTCCTGAGGTTTCCCTCGCACACATCTCCTCGTCTTCGTCTGAAGACGAAGGGGAGAGGACAGACATCCCTACTCCAGCACCTGGTACCCTGCCTTTCTACTATGTTAGGCGACGTCTTCGGGGGAGAGCTGCCCGACCACCACCTTCACCTTACCGACCCCTCATACCCTTCACTGCCACTGACAGGCATGTAGCCCGCACACCTGCCAGTCCTGTCCCAGAGGCGTCACTACTACTACCACCACCAGAGACTGTACCTGCTGTGTATCAGGAGATGCTTGCTGATGTTGGCATCTCTACTGGGCCGAGAGCTACGACTCCTCTTCCTAGGAGAGCTACATCGACAGTTGTGATGCTTGGAGCAGCAGATGGATGTGTGACGACCCGTTTAACCAGGTTGGAGGATGCTGTAGAGGCTTTGGGTGAGGAGTATAATGAGGTGCAGGATAAGCTGGAGGCACTGACGAAGAAGAGTCCAGTTAGGGATGAGACAGTATTGACGGTTTGTGTGACCCGTCTACGAGGACAGCTCCATGCTGTTCTTGATCAGATGGATACCATGCCGAATGCTCGTCTTGAGGAGATCGAGAGCCTGATGACCCGTTGGGGAGTAGAGCCATTGGTTGAGACAGGTGGACTGGAGGCACCTGTGGAGGACCCTGTTGCTGACTTGGATAAGAGTTTTAGGGCCGCTTGTTATGATACCGATGTTAGACTTAGGGATTCCCAGGCTCGTGAGATCGTGGTTGAGAGGAGGTTAGCAGAGTTGGAGAGAGAGCTTCATCAGCGTCGTGAGGGCACTAGTTAGACTTATCTTGTACTGTTGACTTATTATTGTACGACCACTAAGCTTTGAGGTTTATCTCAGCTAGTTGACATTTTCTTTTTCTTTATTATGTATGACAAATTATGATGTATTACCAAACAATTCTATGAATGATATTATGGGTTACAAAAATTGTGAGATCATTTTATATTGTTTATTATACCATGGAGCATTTCATAATTGTATTGTGCGTGCCATGCATGTTATGTCTGGCAAAACTCATTGTCCTATTACCTTTTTAGATTATGGCGCCAGTTAGAAGATCTGAGACACAGAATCCACCAGCTACTACCGGTGGTATTGATCCCGTCATACTCAGTCAAATGATCGCGGAACGGGTGGCTGAGGCACTCGCAGCAGCTGAAGCGAATCGTACAGGAAGCACACAGGAGGAGACCAACCAAGGAGCTACTATTGCCATTGCACGGACTTGTACCTACAAGGAATTTCGTGCAGTTACGCAAGTAAGTTTCCGCGGTACTGAAGGAGCAGTAGGTTTGACCAGGTGGTTTGAGAAGTTGGAATCCCAATTTGGGATTAGCAATGTTGCTGAAGCTGATAAGGTAAAGTTTGCGTCAAGCACGTTAGTGGATGGTGCTTTGACTTGGTGGAACGTCTATGCTCGTGCAGTGACCATTGACGTTGCCCAAGCGACGCCCTGGAGTGAGTTCAAATCTATGTTTGTGAGGAAATACTGCCCACGAAATGAAGTCAAGCAGATGGAGGTTGAGCTGTGGAACCTGAAGGTCAAGGGTACCGCTCTTACTGCTTACAATCAGCGCTTTCAAGAGCTGATCTTGTTATGTCCCGAAATGGTGCCCAACGACGACCGATTGTTGGAGCGATACATTGAAGGACTACCTTTGAGCATCAAAGGGAATGTGACTTCATCCAAGCCAACTGATTTGCACGAGGCAATCGATATGGCTCAGAGTCTGATGTACCAAGTGGTACAAGAGTTGGGAGAAAATACTGGGGATAAGAGGAAGTGGTCTGGCAACCACTACAACAACAATACCAACAATAGCAACAACAGCAACAACACAAACAACTACAATCAGAACAAGCGACAAGAAGTAGCAAGAGTGTTTATTGCTGGACAAGGTAATACTGGAAATTACGCTGGAAGACTTCCTTTCTGTGGAAAGTGTGGCCGACACCACGAAGGAGCATATCCCCCTACATGCTACAACTGTGGGAAGGCCGGACATAAGGCAAAGGAATGTCGAGCACCACCTCGTCCTACTAACCAAAGAGGACCAGGAACACAAGGTGGCCAAGGAGCAAATGTCACTTGCTTTGGATGTGGAGAAGGTCACTACAAGAATAAATGTCCAAGCGGTGGGAACCAAGGTCGTGGTAACCAGATTCGAGGCAATCAGAATCACAACCAAGGGAACCAAAAGCAGAATCAAGGGAACCGGGGAGGAAATAACCGAGCCACAACTAGTACTCCTGGAGGATTCATGGCACCTAGCAAAGTGTATCATCTGTGTGCTGAAGCTGCGGTGCAGGACAACAATGTTGTGACTGGTACGTTTCTAGTCAATAACAACTATGCTTCAGTACTATTTGATTCTGGTGCGGATAGGAGTTTTGTGTCATCTGTATTTAGTGAACGCCTAAATATTACCCCCACTGCGTTAGATGTTAAGTATAATGTAGAATTAGCCGATGGGAAGTCAGTAACCACCGATGCTATTCTGAAAGGATGTAGTATAAGGTTACAAGATCGTTCGTTCAGTATCGACTTACTCCCCATAGAATTGGGAAGTTTTGATGTCATCATTGGAATGGATTGGATGTCGAAGCATCACGCGGAAATTGTATGTCATGAGAAGTGCGTCCGTGTTCCTTATGGAAACGATGTACTAATCATACAAGGCGAAAGAAGTGGAGTGAAGAATGGATCAAGACTGGAAGTCATCTCATGTATTAGAACCCAAAGATACATTGAGAAGGGATGTCCAGTATTCTTGGTTCAAATAACGCAAAAGGAAGAAGAAGAAGATCATGAGAAGAAAGTGGAAGATGTACCGATCGTTAGAGACTTTCCAGACGTATTCCCAGAGGATTTACCGGGATTACCACCAACACGGCAAGTGGAGTTTCACATAGAGCTTACACCAGGAGCCGCGCCTGTTGCTAGAGCTCCATACCGTTTAGCACCAGCCGAGATGACAGAGTTAGCTGAACAACTAAAGGAACTTTCTGACAAAGTTTTCATTAGGCCGAGTTCCTCACCTTGGGGAGCACCGGTCCTATTTGTCAAAAAGAAAGATGGATCCTTTAGAATGTGTATTGATTACCGAGAGTTGAATAAGCTGACGATAAAGAACCGTTACCCATTGCCAAGAATTGACGATCTTTTCGACCAATTGCAAGGATCTAGCATATACTCGAAGATCGATTTAAGGTCAGGATATCATCAGCTAAGGGTTAGAGAAGAAGACGTTCATAAGACGGCTTTTAGAACCCGGTACGGACACTACGAGTTCCAAGTTATGCCTTTTGGTTTGACAAACGCACCCGCGGTATTCATGGATCTCATGAACCGAGTTTGCAAACCATACTTGGATAAGTTTGTGATTGTATTTATCGATGATATTCTCATCTACTCTCGTAATGAAGAAGAACACAAGGAGCATTTGAAGACCATACTAGAGCTACTAAGGAAGGAGAAGTTATATGCAAAGTTTTCCAAATGTGAGTTTTGGATAAACACGGTGCAATTCCTTGGACATGTAATCGATATTAGTGGTATTCACGTTGATCCTGCTAAGATCGAGGCCGTGAAAGATTGGGCGACTCCAACAACACCCACGGAGATCCGCGAATTTTTAGGTCTTGCTGGTTACTATAGGAGATTCATTGAAGGTTTATCCAAGATAGCTAAACCAATGACGGAGTTAACTCAAAAAGACAAGAAGTTTGAGTGGAAGGAGGATCAAGATTTGGCATTCCAGACATTGAAGCAGATGTTGTGTGAAGCACCTATACTAGCCCTACCCGAGGGTAATGAAGACTTTGTGGTGTATTGTGATGCATCCATAAAAGGGTTAGGTGCGGTATTGATGCAAAGGACTAAGGTCATTGCTTATGCATCAAGACAACTAAAAGTGCACGAGAAGAACTACACAACTCATGACCTAGAATTAGGAGCAGTGGTGTTTGCCATGAAGATTTGGAGACACTACCTTTATGGCACAAAGTGTGTTGTATTCACTGATCATAAGAGTCTACAACACATTTTGAATCAAAAGGAACTCAACATGAGACAACGACGTTGGCTAGAGTTGCTCAGTGATTACGATTGCGAGATCCGTTATCACCCGGGCAAGGCAAATGTCGTGGCCGACGCTTTGAGTCGAAAGGAGAGAGTTCTTAGGGTGAAGGCCTTGGTGATGACCATTGACTTAGACCTTCCATCCTTAATTCTCAAGGCTCAGAAAGAGGCAGTCGAGGAAGAAATTCTCAAGACTGAAGATGTTGAAGGCATGATAAAGAAGTTGGAAGCTCGCTCGGATGGGACGTTATGCCTTGATAATAGGAGTTGGTTACTGTGCCATGGTGACCTACGACCTTTGATTATGCATGAGTCGCATAAGTCAAAATACTCCATACATCCGGGATCTGACAAAATGTATCATGATCTGAAGATGTTGTATTGGTGGCCGAACATGAAGGCGGACATTGCTACATACGTTAGCAAGTGCTTGACTTGTGCCAAGGTCAAGGCCGAACATATGAAACCATCAGGATTGTTGGTCCAACCCGAACTGCCAGAATGGAAGTGGGAAAGGATCACTATGGATTTCATTACAAAGCTACCTAAAACCTCAGCCGGATTTGACACCATTTGGGTAATCGTCGACCGACTCACCAAATCGGCTCATTTCATACCAATCAAGGAGACTGATGGAATGGATAAGTTAGCAAGAACATACTTGGAGGAAGTAGTCACGAGGCATGGTGTGCCTGTGTCTATAATCTCCGACCGAGATAGCCGATTTACTTCGCAGTTTTGGAAGTCGCTGCAGAAGGCATTGGGAACGCAGTTGGATATGAGCACTGCGTATCATCCCCAAACTGACGGTCAAAGTGAAAGGACCATTCAAACCTTAGAAGATATGCTGAGGGCTTGTGTGATCGACTTCGGAAATAGATGGGATAGACACCTACCTCTGGTGGAGTTCTCATACAACAATAGTTATCACACTAGCATTAAGGCAGCACCATTCGAAGCATTGTGTGGTAGAAAGTGTCGTTCACCCGTGTGTTGGGCAGAGGTTGGTGAAGCACAACTCACTGGACCCGAAATCATACACGAGACTACTGAGAAGATCTTTAAGATTAAGAGCCGTATGCAAGCCGCAAGAGATCGACAAAAGAGTTATGCTGACATGAGACGCAAACCCCTTGAGTTTGAGGTTGGCGATAGAGTCATGTTGAAGGTCTCACCTTGGAAGGGTGTGATTCGCTTTGGAAAGCGTGGAAAGTTGAATCCTCGTTATATTGGACCATTCAAGATCATAGAGAGGATTGGCCCCGTAGCCTATCGTTTGGAGTTACCTCAAGAACTTAGTCGATTGCATAATGTGTTTCACATCTGCAATCTGAAGAAATGTTTAGCCGACGAGACACTCGTTATTCCTTTAGAAGAGATTCAACTCGACGACAAACTCAACTTCGTAGAAGAACCGGTGGAAGTTATGGACCGTCAGGTCAAACAGCTCAAGCAAAGTCGTATACCTATTGTAAAGATCCGTTGGAATGCACGTAGAGGTCCAGAATACACGTGGGAACGTGAAGATCAATTCAAGAGCAAGTATCCTCATCTTTTCGCTAATCACCCTACTACAACAACGTCTTGATTTCGTGACGAAATCTCTAAAACATGGGAATACTGTGACATCCGTCAAATTTTCATCGTTATTTCTTCATATAGTGAAGTACCTTAATTATTTACCAATGAGTTGTCGATGTAAGTGTATTGCTTGTTTTGCTTTGCGAACAAAGCCCTCTTTAGGGAGAGCGAATGTAACAACTCGAGTTTTTCGCGTCTATTATTTTATGAATGAAACGTGCGAGTTATTAAGCGTTTTATGCATTAACCGTGTGTCGATTTGGATTGGTTGCTGGTATCCCTCGAGAATACGCGTATCCGTCTTTGATTTTTAGTCGTGTGTCGAATTGCTATCAAGTTGCTCAAGTCATGTTTTCGCGCCTAACATTTGACAAACCTGGGCCGAATGATACAATGGTACAACTCATGCAAGGATTAAAATTAATGAACTTTTTATTTATTTTTCTTTCAAAACTTGGTCAACAAGAGTCAATATTCAGACCTGGACTTAATTACATTGTTTATACACCCACTAACCACTAAAATCCAGCACACATGCCTAGTTTACCCAAAATGGGTACATCACAAGCATACCATTTCCAGTTTTAGTCTAACCCTAAACTAATAATACAAAGTTAAATACAGCCCAAATTGTTCAATGTCCAAACATAACACAAAACATTATCCACAGTCCAAATATTACAAAAATTGTTCCTGAGCAGTTTCAAATACAAATTCTGGGTGAAAGTAAAGAGTAGTGTCAAGCCGATCCATTTCCTTCTCGTCCACACCTACAAACCGAAACGAAACACCCGTTGTGAGTCTTTTTAATCACGTTCTTTATTTTCTGTACACGTCTTAGTTGTGCTCGTCATTTGTAAACAAACCTGCGAAAATAAAACAAATGTATTAGTTTTGTTACGGTTCAGTTTAAACCAAAAATATAAAGATAAATCATAGCAATACTAACTTGGACTTTGACCACAAACCACAACCCCATTATTTCTGCCAAGACCAAACCGAGACCCCCTTTACCATTTCTTTTGCATTATTTCTGCCATGACCAAATCATGACCAAACCGAGACCAAACCGAGACCAAACCGATACCCTTTGTTTCTGCCGAAACATTTATCACTCAAAAAGTAACCATAACCCAAGATTCATCTAATTCTTTTTACAGAAACATCATCAAACCCCCATTTAGCCGCGAGTATAAAACCCCTTTATTAATCCGAAACCCTAAAAATTGTAAACCCTTTTTATTTATGAAATTAACACATTATATGTTCCAAAAACATTATTTAATTACAAATAAACAACCGTGTACAAAAACCCCCAATTTATATAAACCCTAATTTCATTTTATTAATTTAAACTCTAATTAGACCCAATCCAAACACGAATTGATTAATTAATTTAATTAAAACCGAGATATGAATAAACCCCCAAAATTTGACCGAAACCCTAATTTTTACAAATCGGCTATATGATGAAATTAATATGTTTTTATGATAGAAAACGTTAATTAATTGTTATTAAACACTAGATTTGGAAAAACCCCCCAATTATTTTCGAAACCCTAAATCGATTATTATTAAATCCGAGAGCCCTTTGTTCACAGCTTGTTTATACAAACGATTCAAACCCAAAAATCCTTTTATGAAATGAAAATCAGTAGATCAATTAATTAAAAGGAAAAAGGATGTAAAACTTATCTTTGATGAGGAATCTGTCATTCAATCCCTGGAAAACACCTCGAATCAAATTGGTTTTGATGTGGGGATGAAACCCCACATCCCACGCATGTTTATTCATCATAAACCATCATAAATAATTGATATTAATAATCTGGGAAGCCTTTTAGCCATGGGAATGGATTAGATCCGTTTGATTTTTAGAGAGAGAGAGAAAAGGGACGGTTGGAGTATTTTCGAGAGAAAGAGAGAGAGTTTGACTGAGTGTTTTGGGATATTGTGAGAGATTAAAACACGTATTTAACTCCCTCACCTTGTTTGTATCGCCTATGGGCCAGGCCGGGTCAAAAGGCCATTGGGCCGACCATTGGGTGGGGAAAATTGGTTTATTGTTGGGCCAGTTGGGTGTATTGGGTTATTTAAGGCCCAAAACGAATTTGTTTAACTTAAAGGTATTATTTAGCCGTAAATCTCATTTATTAAATACCCGACTTTTATGTATCGTGTTTTCCGTAAACGAAAAGTATTATCAAGCACAACTAGGATGTCATGTCTTTTTATTAGTATAATTTTTAATGTCGTAACACGAACTTTATATTCAAATAGGTCGCGGCTAGCGTGACCGTATTCTCGAGCTACCTTTACCTTTTGTCACTTTGCTGATTTACGAGGTGAGTTTATAGCCCCATGTTTAACTGTTTTTTACTGCTTTTTGGGGTGAGACATTGCTTGATTTAACGTATGAACACAAGTGCATTTACTGATTTATATATTAGTCTAAGTCCCACTAATAACCCAGTTGCTTTGGCCCATGAATCGTGAACCGTTAATTACTTTGTGTAAGCGCGAATGTTATGGATAGATCTATCGGGATTGACGTCCCTGTCTGTCTTGGTCCAACAAGGGACAAGCGGGCACAGTTTCATTTGAGTCTGAGATAGGATGTCGTGGGTTTAGGCATCCATTTGGGCTACATTTATATTATTATACTACCGGTGTTGTTAACGCTTCGGTGTCACGAGCTTAGACTGTAATAAATACTTTTATGATGACTTTGTATTTGTTATATTGTCATCACTCTTGGGAAAATCTTGTGGTTCATTAAACATTTCAAATTAACTAAACCTATGAACTCACCAACTTTATGTTGACGCTTTAGCAATGTTTTTCTCAGGTATTAAGAAGGAAGATGCTAAGTGAGGTCTCATGCATTGCCGTCATTTCTATTGAAACAAAGATCATTTGTACTATTTGGAAAACTATGTTTTGTAACTGTGATCAGTTTTATGCTTCCGCACTATGTTAAAACTATTTATTTTATCAGTTACAAATGATCTATTTTCCGAACGTCTCATTTAGAGGTCGTTCTTTGTAACTGTGTGTATGATAATCATGACGTCACCACTCCCTTGTTGCCATTATACTCTGATATTTTGGGAGTGTGACATCTTATAAATTTGTTATTTTATTCATGTAATGGGGCATTTATGTTACTGTGAGACTTCAAAACGACATTTGGGAATGAGTAAAATGACTTTGAGAAGTATATTGCGACGTCGATTGCTTCGCAATTTAACATGTACTAGCAGGGTACCCGCGCGATGCGGCGACTGGTACCCTGTGACTAAATTCTTTGACGCAATAATTTGTTTTTATATGCTACAACTTCTGAATCGATAGTTTTTCATTTAAAAACATGTCCTAAAGACGTAATTTCAATCGAGGGATATTATTACTTTTGGCATTATAGTAGGGTACCTGCGCATTGCGGCGGTAGATATCCTGTAATCAAATCTATTATCGATAAATATTTTTCGTCACATTATATAACATGCAAACATTTACATACTTAATATTTTACATGTTTTCATACTTTATAAATTATTTGAAAATGTTTGTGTATTAACATGAACAAATCTTTTCAATTGAATTATTTAGCAAAATGATTACAATTTCACTAAGCTTTTACTAATATACATATACAAATGATAGATAATTTCACTAAGCTTTACATATACAAATGTGTAATATGTTTTTAGTTGTTGTATAATAAGAATATATGATTGTACTTTTAAATAATTTGGTGTATTAATTATACATTAATCAATGTTATATAATTTTTATTTTGAATATGTATTAATTTAAGTATTGATTATTATGTATTAATTCGTATTAATATAAACATTAAATTTTGAAATATTAAGTATTACTACTATTTTAATTTTTAAGCTTAATGTATTAAAATATGTAAGTTGAATTTTCAAGTTTCTATTAATAAAATGCCAAAATGCTTTATATGCAGTTATGATTATGATTATGATACATATACAAATGTGTAATATGTAGTATAGATAGATATGTTTTTAGTTGTAGTACAATAAGAATATATAGTTGTACTTTTAAATAATTAGGTGTATTAATAATATATTAATTAATGTTATATTATTTTTATTTTGAAGTATGTATTAATTATTATGTATTAATTTGAGTATTGATTATTATGTATTAATTATTATTAATATAAGCATTAAATTTTGAAAACTTAAGTGTTACAATTTTAATTTTTAAACTTGTTTTAGTTGTACATGTATTAAAAGATGTAAGTTGAATTTTCAAGTTTCTATTAATAAAAGGCCAAAATATTTTATATTTAGTTATGATTATGATATATATACAAATGTGTAATATGTAGTATAGATAGATATGTTTTTAGTTGTTGTACAATAAAAATATATGATTGTACTTTTAAATAATTAGGTGTATTAATTATATATAATTAATGTTATATTATTTTTATTTTGAAGTATATTAACTATTACTAGCAGGGTACCCGCGCGATGCGGCGGCGGGTATCCTGTGACTAAATTTTCTTGAGAGTGAATGTTATTCGGTTATTTGTCTTTCATAGCAATAATTTATGGATGACGATAGTTTTCACCTAAAAACATGTCTCAAAAACATAATTTTGATATATAGGGATTTTATTACTTGTGGCGTATATGTAATATGTAATATGTGTAACTTTATTTTCGAAACTCAATTAAGCGCGAGAATTGACATAACCTCTTTTAAACAATTGAATGAGAAGATCAACCTAAAAGTGGTTTGTACATATGATTACAAGGAATATGATAGAGGAGATATGTACCATGTGTTGTTTTGCGGGTAAAAGCTATAAAATACCATCTTACTTATTAATTTGTGCCGACTTTAAACACTTACTATCTAATCTTGTGACTTTACCATTCTACTTGTAAATTCGTTCTGAAGTTACCAATTTGGTATCTTGTTACCGACACGGTGGCACGGTAATATTCACGTCATCATTTAATATTGTTTTAATTCAGCCACGTTTGATTTCCACTTTCTATATATCATGACTTGGCTTGTTGACTTATATATAACCACAAAAAAACACATAGTTCATTCTCTTTTTATCCAGATTCACCCACAATCTAAACATCCAAAAAAAATTATGTAAACACACCCGAAACCTATAATCATCATCATCTATAGTTTAACACGACCATATCCTTTTTAAATCCGTAAATTGATTACACCCCTGTCAATCCTTCATTCGATAAATCGATTTAAAAAAAAATCCTATATCAAGATATAACATCCTAGATTCAGATTAGGTGGTGGGGGAGGTGACGAAGATGGTGCAGACGGCGGCTGTAGGTTGGCGAGCATATCTCGTGTATCAATTAAGGGTTGAATGATTCACCAAAAAAATTACAGATTTTTGAAATGGTTTTAACATGTGTGAATATGAGTTATGTTAATGTTTTTGAAATGGGATGATGCGTATGTCAATATTTGGAGTTTTTAAGTTTTAGTTAGATGTATTTAATCTAGAGTTGGGATGATAATGATATACGCATCAGTAATTGTAGATCTCAAGATGAAGAGCTTTTTTTAGTGATATACGATTGACTGGACCACTGGGTAACATGATAATGATAATGATAATGCATATGTACATCTTAGTTGATGATAATAAGTTGTTGAAGGTTATTTTAGTCATATCTGTTTGACAATTGGACCAAAAGTGAATTTACTTGCCACATGGAAGTGACTAATAATACACGGATGATTTTTTTTACACATGCGGGATATATATTTAATTAAATAGTGACGTGGAAAGATAGCTGGTAACATATTATTACAAAACAAACAAGTTCGTTGGTAAAGTCATGAGATAAATAAGTAAGTGTTTAAAGTTGACGCATTTGAAAAAGTATGTTGGTATTGTTTAGCTTTTACCCTTGTTTTGCTTGTAAATTGTGGTGATGGGTGTTTTAATTGTATTATTAATAATGTTTTAATTAAGTATGATTAAATGCTTTGTACACATTAGAGGTATAAAGTTGTACATATGCATTAAAATCTTGTATTACTTAAATTTAGTTTTCTTGATTGGATTAATATGTTGTACATTATGTTATATTTGTTGTACTACTTAATTTTTTGGTATTAATTGAAGAGAGAGGGTCTAATCTCTTTTATAAGATAGTATAATGTAGTAATTTGTATTAATAGTATTAACGAGTCTTGCGAAACCCGGGCGATGCCCCAGTTGTGTCATGTAATTGAAGACGTGTTATAAATCGTGTAAATTGAGATTTAAATTTTTCAAGGCTATATATAACGCAATTGTTACAAACAGATGAATAGTCATGTATACATGTTACACCGGGTATATTAACATGATCATATTGTGTACGTTAACAGGTTTTGAAACTTTAATAATAACCTAAAATAAATATTGGAAATATTTGAAGGATTACTATTGTAACAATACAAAATTAAGGGGTATATATTTTTTTAAACCATGATTTTAGGGGCTTTTTTCTTTTTTTCGTTTGTGTGTTCATAACAGGCAGCTATCATTAATGTTGCAATTGTAAATACTCGTTCCATTGTAACTACCATGGCCTTTCGGATTGTTGACCGATGGTTTACCACAGTCATACCCGTCCTTTGGGTATTATATATAACCGTGTATCCTATCTAACCTAAATATCACAATCAACCTAATCTTCTTCAACCTTCTACAAATAATTGATCATGGCCGGTTCTACTTCCAAACTTGTGATCAATGAGCTTAAAGAGGTGACTGGAGAGTATGAGATAAGCAAGTGTGTTGGGTTTTACATTGATCAGATGAAGAGCCAGGAACAACTCTTTGCTAATGTGTTGAGCACCCAGTGTGATTATCTCAAATCTTGTATTGCAAATACATCAATGTTCGTTGGTGAGCTGGAGCGCGAGTTGCAAACAGAAGAGGTCTTGGATGTTGTGGATACTCTAAAGGAACTCCGTGAAAGTGAAAGCAGGATGATGGCTTCAATCGAGGTCATGTTGTCAAAAGCCAAAGATTCAATCAGCCAAAAGGATGGGTATGTTATCTTCATGGCTCTCCATGATGAATAGACATTTATCCATGTCCTTATTTTGCGTTTTGGGGTTATTAGAACGACTGATGTAAAGCCTTTTATTTATGTTTTATGGTATGTAATTAGGTACTTAGTTTATGAAGCTTGTTTGGGTGAACAATGTGTTTGGAAAACAATGAAACAATGTTAGTTTGGTAATCGAATGAATGGAATGGTGGTTTACTTATGATCTGTTATATTTGTTTATCAATTATTATCATTTAACTCAGTCATTTGTGGTAAGTTTTAGTTATATTGATCTTTAGAATGTTCACAGTGTATATGGTTAACATTAAGTATGTCATAAGCTTGTGGTGTTCGCTTAAGCTTATTTGTTGGCTAATATCAAATAAGCCATAAGTAATCGGCATTTGCTTTAGTTTATTTATTGGTTCATATGATATATGCTTATATTTCATAAGCTTGATTTTATGATCTTATTTTTAGACCCACAAGCTTATGCAAGTTTGGTATTCGTTTAAGCTTATTTGTTGATTTATTTTATGCGTGATCAGGTATACTAAGATACATAAGCTCAAGTTAATCAAAATAAGTCAGAGATTTTGGGCTTATGAAGTATAATCACATAATAAGATATATAAGCAGATAGTTATCAAAACAAGCTAAAAATTTTGGTTCATCAAGTATAATCTAAACCCATATAAGCCAAACTTGAAGCATTAATTTTATTCATTCATGTATTTCTGATTCAGGATTACACGAAACGGATGGTAAAGTTATGACATTTGGCTACACGCCTGTTTATCCTTAATAGCATAGTTTTTTTCCACACACTTAGACTGATGTTTAGATATGTCTTCGATATCCAGCAGCTTCTTTCTGATATTCTTTTTGCAATAGGAAGGTTGATTGAGCAACTTACTGCAACGAACATGTGATATTTGCCCAATGAAACTTGATGGCAGAATAACCTTTTGACCGATTGAGTCATCTGTAGTCATATTTTTCTATGCCATCAGATTCAATATGCTTGGGTTATTTATAGATTGCAAAGTACTGAATAAATAGGAGTAACTATTGTTGATAATATGAAAAGACCATGAATGTCATACCATAAGTTGCATCAAATATTTTTAAGACAGTAACTGTCGTTGGCTCATCATATGCTACTTGAGCTTCATGCAAGCCTTAAGGTTATGTGTGTTCCTACTCATATTTTTTTCATATACACTAAGTATGTGGTTTTTTTTGTGGGTTTGATATATTCCTGTTTATTGGGCTATGCTCGTTAATACTTGAGGGACATATATATTTCATAATGTGAGGGTCTGAGCATCTAAATGCTCAGTGGTTGTATTGTTATATTTCAGAATGTGGCGGTTCAAGCAGCTAAATCCTTTGTTGCTTGTATTTAGTAGCAAGTTAAAGGTCACGGGTTAATAACTGTAGGGCACAGTAATAGTACCAGCGATGGTGAGCGACAACGGTGGTGGTCTAAGATTGTAGTTGTTCTGTATACATACCAATAAGATTAAGGAGTTGAGGGTTGTAGAGGAAATGCTGCTAGTGGGTGTGGTCGACAATGGTAATGACATGAGGACGACAACAATGATCGCATATGGTTGTATATGTTTATAGTATAATGGGCATATGACTCTCAATTGTGGAATTAATTTATATAGTTTGTAGGGTTTGGTATTAACAGTTGATCACTGCGCAGAATTTTTTCTTTTTCGTGTTTGTTGAATAGCTACATGTATATAACAGTCGACCTTCACAAAGTTAAAACACTTACCTGTCTACATCTTTTTCCCACTTACTTAAATCGCCCCCCTTATAAGGATTCCCGATGGGTTACCTGCACAATAATGGCTAACATATCATTCTACAATTGTATATTGTCTTTACGTTTATCTCATCAGGAACATGATTTGGTTATACGTTATCTTCCAACATATCAGCAAAAAAATATTATTTTTTTGGTCGGTTATTTGATGGTAGCGATAATTTTGTAACAGGGCTGCATATTAAACTTGTATGCCATAAGTATTTGACTGATGTTTTACTTCCAATTATTTACGGAATTCAATGTAGGTAATTTGTCCGGACGTTTACTTTGTGTTTATGCTTTTGAATTTATGAGTTTTCGTATCGTTTGCGCCATAGTCTTGTATGACCGTGTGTTTGTGCCCATCACATGTAGATTCACAGGGGTAGAAAGGGGGGTTTCTTTCCTAAGCAGGATGTGCATTGGCTTTACCATATCAATCGTAGCCTCATTCATAGCTGATAAGCCTCATGGTCTGGCTGATAAGCCTAATGAAATGATTCCCATTATGATATTTTGGTTAGTACCTTAGTACAGTCTTCATGGAGTCACTGCAGCGTTTATGTCAATTGGGCATCTGGAGTTTTTGTATGATCAAGCACCCGAGAGTATGTGCAGTACTGCTACTGCTTTGTTTTGGATGGCAATTTCGGCAGGAAATTACATGAGTACTCTTTTGGTGACACTGGTACATAAGTTTAGCCAAGGAGAAGACGTGTTAAATTGGTTGCCCGACGATAATCTGAATAAGGGAAGGATGGAGTACTTTTATTGGATGATCACATTGTTGCAGGTTCTTAACTTGGTATACTATTCATTTTGTGCAAAAATTATACACTTTTAAACCTCTTGAGATTGTTCATAAGGTTGATCACAAAGATCACGAGGTTGAGCTACCGTTTTGTTCACGTACACATATAAATTGGTTGTGACACATGGTATGTGATAATATGTAAAAATCAGGATTTGATAGTTAGAAATCAGTTAACAGGTGTTTGGGTTTACTTGAAATAACAACTAAGTTACTATTTAATAGGGTGTTTGGGTTTACTTTAAATAACAGGTAAATATACAAAATATATTCCATTTTTGGAAACTATCTTTTTGAAGGGTATTTTTTAAAAATATTACTGGTGAAACCTTTTGATCAAAAACTGTTTCATTTCAGTTATCTTATTTAAACTATGGCGTCTGATTAAGATCTTCAATGATCGTCTTAGAACACGAACGTGATTATAAAAGGTATGCAAGTTTAAAATCTATTATTTTTTCGATTTAATTAAGTATTTTAATATTTAGGGTTACAATTGGATTAGATCTGATAATCTGTTAGGTAGTTTATCCAGTTAGATATTGTAGATGTCTTATTGAATATAAAGTAATATATATGTAGAATTAGCATGTGTTGATCAAGAGTAACATGTTATGTTGCAAATGTAAAGCTTCTCATTTGGGCATTTTATTACAACCACGATATGTGTAGAGTAGAGATCTTAGGTGGTTAGTGAAAAGTTATTGAAAGCTTCTCTGTAAACAATATTTCTAGTACAATTTTTAAGATTGGAGTCTTCGTCTTCGATCATGAGAATCTTTAGGCCGTCTGGACTTGTAACCCTCGAGAGTGCAACATAGAGCTGCCCGTGACAGAAAACCGGCTGAGGTAGATAGAGTCCTACATAATTAAGCGATTGTCCTTGGCTTTTGTTAATTGTCATCGCATAACATGCTCTGACTG
Organism: Glebionis coronaria; assembly: GCA_025667525.1. Taxonomy (NCBI): domain Eukaryota; kingdom Viridiplantae; phylum Streptophyta; class Magnoliopsida; order Asterales; family Asteraceae; genus Glebionis; species Glebionis coronaria. The sequence continues at coordinate 521,812,777 of CM046882.1, forward strand.
GCAACTGCCTTCGCTTTAATACAAAAGGCCACTTGGACTGTGTAGAGGTGAGGATGATCCGATGTATCACGACATCGTCACCAACATGTGATCTAGTGAGTATTCGAGCGTAAATAACAAACTGACCAAGATCTGTGATAAGCAATCTAGTCCCATTGCAAAGTCCTTTGGTTGGGTTGATATTTCGCAAAAGCATGATAGGTAATTCCCTTTTTAGTTCAAGAGCGTGTGGAGGCATACGTAAAAAGTTTAACGAATTCAAAAATTCAATAGGGTATAGGCTGTGTTGATCTAGAGTATCGGTAGATGCTTTGCATATTTCATCCGCGCTATTGTATGTCACTGATTCAGATTCTAGTTTCTCGAACATATATCTATTAATTGCGTCGGCATCATCATTTCTCGGAGTTAAGATTTCCCTCTCCTTAAGGTATTCTCCGTCTGATTGCCGCGTGATGAAATCTGGGTATGTTTCTTCAACAATCTGCTCGATTGGTGTAGTCCATGACTTGATAAGAAATCTCTCGGGAATTTGAATCCAGGTTGCTTCATCTTCACCCTCTTTCATTCTCGCTAGCACTTTACCGTCCCCCACATCCAAAACCCATTTATTAAATTCTTGTTTCCGCATGTCAACATCCCCGTTGACATAAAATTCATTCACCCTCATGCTGCGTGTAAGAGTAAACACTTTGCAACATTTCCACAATACCGACCGGTTTATGGATGATTGTACTATATCGGCTCGTTTTCCTTTTGGTATGACACGCAATATCTGCCTAAAGTCACCCCCAAGTAACACAGTCATGCCTCCGAATATCTCATCACTGCGTGTTGGCATTTGATATCCCAATATATCTTTGAGTGTCTTGTATAAGGCCTCAAAAGCATACTTTTGAGTCATGGGTGCTTCGTCCCAAATGATAAGATGGACTTCTTGAATTAGCTGAGCCAAATGTGTGTTCTGCTTTATGCCACACGTGTTGTTCTCTACCAATTCCAGCGGTATAATGAATCTGCTATAGGCTGTCCGGCTTGCTGGCAGTAGTAACGAAGAAATACCTGTACCAATATTCACATAACAAACAAAAAAAAGATGAGTTAATGCTATATTTTATAAGTCTTCAACTCATGTGTACAGATACTTGATAAACAGTACACCTGAAGATGCTGCAGCTAGAACAATTTTTCTTTCTGATCTTAAGCGTGCAATTATAGTGTTGTATACAAAAGTCTTGCCGGTTCCGCCAGGACCATAAAAAAAATAGAACTTACCCTTTCTATTATTGACAAAATCAATTTTTCTTGATAAATCAAACTCTGTTCGGGATTTAACAATGTATGAAGCTTTTCGTGTTCAATCTTACTCTTCCGCATATCAAATGCAAGGGCTTCCCTGATTAACCGGTTGTCAGTATTTGTTAGTAACTTTGGGGTAGGCTTCGGAAGATCTTGGAAATCATCTAAATTTCTTCCGTGCCTGTACAACAAATTCTGAATTTCAATCAAACAATAATTTTGCAATTGCTCATCTGTTAATTGCAACTCCGAATAATTATAAAGTTTCCTCTTTTTGTATAGAATATCTTCGGATAGCAGTTCCCAATTTTCTTCCCATAGTTTCAGTGGCCTACTGACATCGCAAAATAATAATATTGTAACGAATATGTCACGTAGTTGTCGCCCAAAATCCCACATGCTTGCTTCTGATATAGCATGTGTCCATTCTCGGTCATCGCTAAGTAATCCATACGCGAAACATGCTTCCTTGAATGTTCCATATAGTTTATTATTCACAGTCATCAATTCCTCATATGTATCTGGCCCTCTAGCAACATTCAATATTATCCGGAGATAATACCGTTCACCCGCTGCCGGGCTAGAATATTAATAACTCAGTTTTGCTTAGTTAAAAATTATCGTTCTAGTGGTCTAATCGAATTGATCTAGATTAACTATGTGACTCAGCTGTTCTTTGGTGAAACAAAAGTGTGTCGTTGTAGTATATTAAAATGAAAGTGCAAAACAATTAAAGTAAAAGACTTTAAAGTAAAATGGCGTTAAAATAAAGTTGCGTTTAAAATAAAAGGCGTTAAAATTAAATCTAAGTCTAATTAAAAGAAAGGGTGCAATATTAAAACTTTGAAAAGTAAAATAACTAAATGACTTAAAGTTAAAGCGTGACGAAAATTAAATTTGACTAAGTATTAACAATGTAACTTTAAAATAAACCAAGCAAATTATAAGTTCAAACCCACAACCATCAGAATGTATTCCGATCTGGCTTCAATCGGAATGTATACAAACCTCCCTATCGGAATGTTGATCGGAACCTTAGATCGGAATACCCTGTCACTTATTCAGATCGGAATATCCAAACAAACCCTTTTGATCGGAATGAATACTACCTCTTGATCGGAATGTCACCTATCGGAATATGGTCCAACCTGTCGGAATGTAGTCCAGATCGGAATGTTGCTTGGGAAAATTGGGCAGCACTTCGTTTTAGTGAAGCCTTAAGAGCCGTCGCAATCCCGATCGCAATGTGCGATCGGAATCTTGATCGGAATAAGGGGGTAATTCACTCTAACGCAATCCCGGATCAGAATGCAAACCTTAGTCCAAACCTGTCACGATTGGAATGTGGAGAATGCACCCGTCGCAATGTGTATGAACCCTTACTTTCCGATGGAATGCAAATTCGTAATAAGCTCAAATCCAAATAAGCTAATTCTAATAAGCAGTAACAAAGAACTTGAATGAAATGGAAACAAAATGAGACAACAAGCTAAAAAGTTAAAATCTTTCAAAATTTAAAAGACGAAACTTAATGAAATTAAAACTTAAAAAGTAAAACTTTTAAGAAAACTTTGAAATCAATTAAGCTAAATACCAAATAAGCACATAAGATTGTCAAACTTATGGCTATTTCGTATGAAAACTTAAAAAGAAAGGAAAAGACAAAACCTTTAATCAAATAAGCAAATGGATTAAGCAAAAGCTAGCTTAATCCGAAATTAAGCCGAACCAAAAAGAAGAAAAGTAGAATGAGATTGATAAGAAGAACTTGACAAAAGAAAAGTAAAGATTAAAGAACATGAATTTAAAGAACACGAATTAAAAACTTACTTGGAATTAAAAGGGTAATTAAGGTGCAAGACAAGTATTTAAAATGACATGAAAAGTAAAGTGCTAGAAAAATAAAATGGAAGAGCTAATTGTCACACTTAGCCAACAAGAGTAAAAATGATAATGATCTAATCTATATATAGGGGATTAGGAGGGTGTTTAGAGGAAGCTTCCTCCCCTCCTTCCTTTCTTCTTAATTGTACCATCAAGTCCTTCCCTTCTTAATCTTTTGTTAATCTTGGACTTTAATGACTTATTGCTCGGGATTTCTTTAAACTCGTCTTTTAATTCTTCAATAAAATAGACTTGAGTTCTTCGGCTTTAAGTAAACTTCCGTCTTTCGACTTTTTCTTCGATAAATCTTCAGGGTTGGTCTTGGACTTCCGTTCTTTTTGCACTCTTGACTTCTCGACTTCATATTTCATCTTTTTCTTCAATAAAAGCCCGTAAATGCCGAGTTTTCTCCACTTTTCACAATTTCGTCCTAAGTCACAACAAAAAACACAAACCACGCATAATTCCGACATAAAAGACATAAAATACACGTTTTGGCTCGGTTATTATTGTAATTAAGTGGTAAAAAGGATGGTTGTTTACACACCTATCAAATCCCCTACACTTGACCATTGCAATGTCCTCATGCAATGCATTAGTTACAAAGCACGTTTACACTTTTCATCATAATCAATCCACAGTGGCCTTTATTAAAGAGATAGAAAACTATAAACATTCAAAGTTAAGAAATCAAAAACATACCTTGGGTTTTGGAAATGTTATGAATAATCATCATCCTCAAGTTTTCACTTTCTCCAAACCAAGATTAAAAACGAGATCATTATTATTATAAGTTAGCAAACTAATACGAACTCATGTGGGCCAATTATTCACTTAGACTCCCTTATTCCTAGGTGTATCTCTTATATTTTATTGTTGTCTTGAATGATCACGAGGATGCATTGTTTGACTTATTTCGATAGTTATTTAGGCCGAAATAAAGTGAACGATTTAATCAATAGTTAGCTAAAGGACAAAATCTTTTAAAACTGCTTCTCGGGACCTCATAAAGTTCATATCTTGGCATAACTCGCTTCGCGATTTGAGACCTTTCTCGGACCGATATTTGGCAGCGACTTCATACTTCAAATCTTGAGAGACGTTCATGAAATTATGGTCTTCTCTTCATAATGGAATTTCTTCACTTGAAGTTTTGAGAGATTCATACTTGGACCACGACTTCTTCATTTTTCTCCAATCTTTATTTTGGACTTTGATATACAACGATCCGCCTCCTTTTATGACTTGGATCTATTTATCCTCATACCTTGCTAGGGTCTTTTCGGATACACTTTTCCATGACTTTTGGGGAGTTTTTGCTTTTCGTCGTGTGTCTCGATCCTTCATATTGATTTTCGATAAATGATTCTTCACATCACTTTGGATCTTTAGCAACAAAATATAGCCCTCATGTCTTGTTAGGGCCTTTTCGGACTCGCCAATCTTCGCATCCCGCTTCAATAAGTTATGCCTTGGCTATGAACTCTAATCCATACCGAGCAACTTTTAAACGATCTTGGGCTAGAAGCTAAGTAACTTTTCAAATCGTACAACCTTATTTATTGCAGATAAATTTATTAACAGGTGATGGGAGAATAGGCTTATAATTAACTCACATAAATTCACGAAAGAATACCGAACTTATAATTGGTTCTATCATCTCTCGTTCTCCACAGTTTAAAATCTCAAGTAATGAGATTCGTGGATGCTTAGCCTATTAAATCAAAGTTTTGGGTTTTCGAGTCGCCTATAGGATCTTGCAAACTCTTAGACTCTTTCAAGTTTAGAAATCGCGTTTTAAAGTTCCCTTGATAAACGACTCTCTAGGATCAATTATAGGAACTTGCGAAAAGTTCTTGTTCTTAACCCGTGAGAGTTAAGACTTTCGCGTTTTATAGCTCCCTATATAAAAGCCTAGCAAAACTTGACTTAAACACGTTAAGGATACTAGCTAGAGTAACTTAGATAAGTAAACTCGGGTTGAGTCAAAAGATTCACAACTTTTGAAAATTAAAACCACTTTATTAAAGATTTATTCTAGTAAGGAAAGGAAAAATAACTATACAAAGGGTAAAACTAATAGGCCAAAATAGATCAAAAATTTTGAAAAATGTCGAAAAATTGATTTTCCGGTTAAAATAAGGACAAATACAAGGAAAAGACCACTTAACTTCGATAGAAGTCCCCCTACACTTAACATAAACATTGTCCTCAATGTTTAAGCATGTGGGAGTAAACTCCCTTACACTTAGGACATTGTGCACTTTGTTTAAATCTTGCTAAGGAAGAGACAACTAAAGAGATTCCTATTTTAATATTGAGAAAATATAAAATAGTGAATCGAAAAGAGTTTAGGATAGAACCGGGAAGAAGCGAACACGGAATCACGGGTCGTCAAGAATCATCAAGAGTGGATCATTGAAGCTCGAATCCCTGATTAAGAAGAAGAGGGGAGAGGAAATAGCAAACCAACGGGTCTCCCCTACACTTATGATAAAGAAAGCTAAAAGATAGATGCATGGGTTGCCTCCCAAGAAGCGCTTGGTTTTTGATTACCGAGTCGTGAGCCTGACTCGACCTTGATCATCATAGGAAGAAGCATGAAACATATCCACCAGGATCAAAGACATAGTTTTCGTCCATCAAATAGCACAAGCTTAAGGCGAACAAGGCAAGCCAAAGAAGAGTATGCAAGGTTCCCTTAAGCAGCGATGGAGCACGGTGGAAGCAAGGGTGAAGTGGTGCAAGCAGATTTCCATAAGTTCCAAAGATATTTCCTTTTATTGCATCAGGTGGATACTGAGATGGCTGCTGAATATCGATACCGGGGTCGAACACCTTTTCCTTTAGGGGAAAATAGCACTCAGGCTCAGCAGAGTGTGAAGAAGATCCGCGAAGAAGCACAACCTCGTCCTCGGAAGGGGGACAAAGAGGTGTTAACTCATACGTGCTGCGGATATCGGTGTCGACCGGTTTCTTCTCCTTTGAAAGAATGTTCTTCAAATCCAAAGTAGGATCAAGACGATAATCTTCAAAGTCCAAAGGAGGGGCATCACTCTCATGAGGGAAGTAAGTGTTGAGAAACGTAGAGAAGTCTTCCTCAAATGAGTAATCGTCCAAAGTAGGATCGAGTGATGGTGGAGGATCTTCATCGTGAGAAGAATCGCTCGAAAGAGTATCGGCCTCATCAAAATCATCATATGTGGGCAGCTCGGGATACTCAGAAGTAAGGTCATCATAATTATCCGAATCTGAGCTAGAATCATCATCATCATAAGCATCAAAGATCGGTGGAGAATCATAAATGGGAGAAGGTTCCAAATTGGAGCTAGAATCATCCAGATCATCTTGAAAAAGTGGATTATCATTGCAAGAGTGGAATAGAGGATTGTTGTAGACGGTAAAATCATCGAGCACATTAATCATATTCACTGATTCTCGGCCTCCAAAGGTTGTACTTGTAAGCTTCCCCATTTTGAAAACTTGTGCATCATCCCCGACTCTTAAGATTAACTCACCTTCGGCCACATCCACTAAAGCTCGTCCGGTTCTCAAGAATGGACGACCAAGTATTAAAGGAATACGAGGGTCCATTTCATAATCAACAACGATAAAATCGACCGGGAAAGTAAATGTGCCAACTATTATGAACACGTCTTCGGCTATACCAACGGGGTAAGCGAGAGTGCGATTTGCAAGTTCAAGAGTCATCTTTGTTGGAGTGAGGTCGGGTAATGATAGTGTTTTCCAAACACTCAAAGGCATAAGATTAATACTGGCCCCGAGATCAGCAAGGGCAGTAAATTCTTCAGTTTTGTTGAAAACACAAGGCAACACAAAACGACCGGGATCTCCAAGCTTTTCCGGAAGTTCTTTAAGAATAACTGCAGAGCAGTTTTCATTTAAGCGTGTGTTGGCGAGTTCAATCAGCTTCTCCTTCTTGTTAAGCAATTCCTTAAATGCTCTAACAAATTTTGGCATGTGGACAAGTGCTTCAAGAAAGCTAATGTTGAAGTTCATTTGGGAAATCATCTTCACATAGCGTGCCACTTCAGATTCATCCTTGGTTAGCATTTTGGTCTTGCCTAAACGAGAGAGATAAGGGATATTGGGTTTAGGTGGTGAAGGTGCAGGTGTAGTAGATAAAGGTTGAGATGTTGAAGGTTCCTTCCTAGAGACATTGTCATGGCGAAGCGGAGACGGTAATGGTGCACTAATACTAGGTGTAGGGGGAGTAGGGATAAATGGTGGTGGAGGAGGTGTAGATGATGGGGGCGGGATAGGTGGATCGACAATGGTAATTCCACTACGAGTAGTAATAGCACTCACATTTGCTCGTAGATTGGTGACGGTGTTTGAAGGTAGAGAACTCGAAGAAGAAGGTTGAGCGGCGGGCAAGAAACTAGCAAGCATATTCTTCAAATCATTTGTTTGATTGCTGAAGGAGGATTGGATATTATCTCGAAGCTCGGATCTTATCTCATTTCCTTGCTTTATGATATCTCCTTTCAGATTGATAATTTGACTCTGTAGATTCTTGATTTGCTCACCTTGGGTTCTCATGATGGCTTCAACATCGGGGTTAATAGGTGGGTTTTGTTGAGCGGGTGGGTGATAAGGATTAGAAGCTCTTGGTGGGATTTGGTTGCTTCTATTGTAGTTGTTGGCGGGGTTTTGGTTTTGAGGAGAAAAACTGGGTGAAAGGTAATTGTTGGACCGGTAACTCAGCAAATTTCTATCCCCTTGAGGTCGAGCTTGGTAATTTTCCGGTGAATAATTACCATAAGCTGTATACACATTTTCCGGATTTCCTTGAGTAGAAGGACAATCGGTGTATGAGTGTGGACCGCCGCATGTTTCACAAGAAGGTGCAACCGCTTTAACTTGTTGTTGTTGTTGGTTTGAAGCGAGAAGCGTGATACTTTTGCTCATTTCAGTCATCATGCGGGTGAGTTCGGTCATATCAGGGTTTGCTGAAGTAGAAGAAACATTGACTCTCGGGTTGTTCCTTGAAGAAGCGGAGGAATCCCAATTTTTATGATGAGTAGTCATGTTTTCAATAAGCTCTCTACACTCCTCGGGTCTCCTTTTCATAAATGTGCCACCGGCGGCTGCATTGATCGTATCACGATCACGAAAAGTCAAACCATTGTAGAAAGTATCAATTAAGGTCACAGGGAGCATGTTGTGGTTTGGACAACGATCAATCAAGACATTATATCTTTCCCAAGCATCAAAAAGAGATTCATCGGGATCTTGCAAGAAACCGCTGATTTGATTGCGAAGGCTTGTGACCATGGATGGTGGAAAGTAGCGCGACAAAAAGCATTGAGTCATGTCATCCCAAGTATTAATAGAATTCTTCGGGAGACGATCAAACCATTTCTCGGCATGATGTGATAAAGTATGTGGAAAGAGTTGTAGGCGAAGAACATCCATTGTGGCACCAGGCAACTTCATGATTTGGGTGATTGTAATGAACTTGTCGAGGTGTTTGTTGGGATCATCATCAGGCATTCCTCTAAAAGGATTTGTTTGCACTTGCTGAATCATGTGGTGCTTCAACGAAAACTCAGGAGCGTTGATTTGCATCGGCGCAATCGGTCCTCCTCGTCCAAACATGGTAGGTTGACAAAGCTCTTCCATTGTCCGAAGATCGGGCTGTGGAAGAACATTGTTGTTATTATTGAGGTGCGGTGGATTATTGTTGTTATTAACACCTGACATACTTAAATCTTCTCGAGTCTCGGGCTCTTGATAATTAGAAGATCTAGTACGCATACACCTACAAAGGCAAAAGAAAACAATACCAAACACAAAGACAATATATATACACAATAAAGATAAAATCTTTTTGGATTTTTGAAATTTTTAATTTTTATGGTTTTTTTTGAATTTGTTAAGCAAGAAAAATAACGCTCACAAGTGAACGGATACCAAAAAGCAACGCGTCTCTCACAGAAAACCGTTAATCTTTACGAAAAGAGCCGGCAGCGGCGCCATTTGATAAATCGATTTTACTCAGGTTAAAAATTATCGTTGTACCAATCTCTTCGAATTGAAAAAGGAGTTTAATGTGCGACTCAGTTGTTTTTTGGTGACACAAATATTTATGGTTGATTTTAAATAAAAAAATGCAAAGACTTAAAAGTAAATGTCGTTAAAGTAAAATAGCGTTGAAATAAAAACTAAGTCTAATTAAAAGAAAGGGTGCAATATTAAAACTTTGAAAAGTAAAATAATTAAATGACTTAAAGTTAAAGCGTGACGAAAATTAAATTTGACTAAGTATTAACAATGTAACTTTAAAATAAACCAAGCAAATTATAAGTTCAAACCCACAACCATCGGAATGTATTCCGATCTGGCTTCAATCGGAATGTATACAAACCTCCCTATCGGAATGTTGATCGGAACCTTAGATCAGAATACCCTGTCACTTATTCAGATCGGAATATCCAAACAAACCCTTTGATCAGAATGAATACTACCTCTTGATCGGAATGTCACCTATCGGAATATGGTCCAACCTGTCGGAATGTAGTCCAGATCAGAATGTTGCTTGGGAAAATTGGGCAGCACTTCGTTTTAGTGAAGCCTTAAGAGCCGTCGCAATCCCGATCGCAATGTGCGATCGGAATCTTGATCGGAATAAGGGGTAATTCACTCTAACACAATCCCGGATCAGAATGCAAACCTTAGTCCAAACCTGTCACGATTGGAATGTGGAGAATGCACCCGTCGCAATGTGTATGAACCCTTACTTTCCGATGGAATGCAAATTCGTAATAAGCTCAAATCCAAATAAGCTAATTCTAATAAGCAGTAACAAAGAACTTGAATGAAATGGAAACAAAATGAGACAACAAGCTAAAAAGTTAAAATCTTTCAAAATTTAAAAGACGAAACTTAATGAAATTAAAACTTAAAAAGTAAAACTTTTAAGAAAACTTTAAAATCAATTAAGCTAAATACCAAATAAGCACATAAGATTGTCAAACTTATGGTTATTTCGTATGAAAACTTAAAAAGAAAGGAAAAGACAAAACCTTTAAGCAAATAAGCAAATGGATTAAGCAAAAGCTAGCTTAATCCGAAATTAAGCCGAACCAAAAATAAGAAAAGTAGAATGAGATTGATAAGAAGAACTTGACAAAAGAAAAGTAAAGATTAAAGAACATGAATTTAAAGAACACGAATTAAAACTTACTTGGAATTAAAAGGGTAATTAAGGTGCAAGACAAGTATTTAAAATGACATGAAAAGTAAAGTGCTAGAAAAATAAAATGGAAGAGCTAATTGTCACACTTAGCCAACAAGAGTAAAAATGATAATGATCTAATCTATATATAGGGGATTAGGAGGGTGTTTAGAGGAAGCTTCCTCCCCTCCTTCCTTTCTTTTTAATTGCACCATCAAGTCCTTCCCTTCTTAATCTTTTGTTAATCTTGGACTTTAATGACTTATGGCTCGGGATTTCTTTAAACTCGTCTTTTAATTCTTCAATAAAATAGACTTGAGTTCTTCGGCTTTAAGTAAACTTCCGTCTTTCGAATTTTTCTTCGATAAATCTTCAGAGTTGGTCTTGGACTTCCGTTCTTTTTTCACTCTTGACTTCTCGACTTCATCTTTCATCTTTTTCTTCAATAAAAGCCCGTAAATGCCGTGTTTTCTCCACTTTTCACAATTTCGTCCTAAATCACAACAAAAACATAAACCACGCATAATTCCGACATAAAAGACATAAAATACACGTTTTGGCTCGGTTATTATTGTAATTAAGTGGTAAAAAGGATGAGAGTTTACACACCTATCAAATATGCCTATGACTTTTCGCTGTTTTCGCGGTTGCCATAGCTTACGCCGATCGTGTCGTGCATAGTGTTCAGGTATCTGTGCATAAGTGAGTGAACGGGCATTAGTGTCTCGTTCATTCAACGCGAACCAATCTGTGAACATGGTTACATCAATACCTTCTCTTTGTAGTAAAGCAGGTAAACATTCGGTATCGCGCAACGTGACTGGATTCTGATTTTTCAGATGAAAATTCATTGTCATAACTGATAGATATGAATAATGAATGTCAAATGAAAAGAGTCGCCAAACAGCTTCACACGGAGCCAGATACCTACAATTTAGGTAATTTTTTATCTCATCAACCTCGGTGATCGTCTCAGTTGTAACATGATGACCATCCTTTACATTTTCTTGAATCACAATTGTTGCCCTATCGGGTCCCTTGTTTAAGTACTTGAATAGGTACTTGATAGCTTTTGATCTATTACACCACTCAACATTTATATGAGCATTGTATTTTAAGAGAAGATAACGGTTGTGGGGGACCACCTTTCGGTTATCAAATACAAACTTTCCTCTTTTTGAACGTACGTTTATTATCCTGCCTGCGATAAATAGGGTAACCATCATTATCAATAATTGTCTCTGCGAAAAAACGTTTAGGATAATGTTTTAAACATTTACCCTCCACGTGGCAAGGGGCGTATTTAACCTCCTTCCCACATGGTCCATGCAACATGTATTCTGTAAAAACTTTGAATCCATCAGGATCATTCGTTGTACACGGGAGTTCTGAAGATATTAAGTCATCAATCTGTTCTCCCGACTTGCATTTATAATCCTCATCGAGCCATAGTAATATATGTGCATGGGGTAAGCCACGCTTTTGAAACTCGATAACATACACAACTACAATATTCATTGACCAAATGTTAACATTATAAAATCATGCAATACTTTATATTTTATAGAATAATGAGTAGTGTATGTTGTGGATCACCTGCACGACTCTCACCAAATATTTGCTTTCTGGTTATATCATCTAACAATTCTGTTAGCTTCAGTCTGAAAAACGCGTGTCCCAACTTCTGGCCTATCATGTGCCCTTTGGCCAGACACATTTAATATCATTTCAGAAATCTCTACCCACTTAGGATTAGAAGTAAATGTGATAAACAAATCTGGATTGCCGTAAACCCGAAACAGAGCCATAGCATCCTGGTAATTCTGCATCATATATCTCGGGCCTCCGGTAAAACTACTCGGTAAGACTATTCTTTTCCCAAGGCCTGCAGCGTCAGTGTCGCCTCTTGTTACAGCATCGCAAACATTGTTATAAAGATCTACACGTAAGGTCTCTTGGTTGTTCCTCGTCCATTTAAGCCATTGTTCTTCAACAGCAGTGAATGCATCTACTAAATATTGTTGGAACAAACAACCCCCACGTAACAAAGTAGTACCCTGATCATTCCTTTGTTGTATTATATAGCAGTAATATTCTTTCATAGTCACAAACCCCCGTGCAGTCTTGTTTTTTCCTGCGTTAGTATGATACAGTATATTGTCATGATAGCCATCCTTCCCGTGCGGGAATAACAGTGGATACTGCAACACCATGTAAGACGGGTGCAATTCTGATATCCTTTTTGGGCCAGTGTCTAATGTATTGACAACAATATCCCTTGTGGGTTCTCCTTCCCCAAAATCGTTTGTAATTAGGGATGCAACCTCTGAAACAGTTGGTGCATTGTATTGCCTCGTTGTTTTTCTGTCACCAAGTAAATGTAATTATGCGCTAACAGAACCATGTGAAATGCACCAATCTCTTGCCATGCGAAAAGACTTGGCAATTGAGTTGACCCGATCAAACATCTCAATCAACCCTCCTACTATTATACCATCTACCCCAGATTCTTCATTATTATCAAGGAAAGCTGACATCCTGTTCTTTATTTCATTGTCTGTGTCAAAAAACCAAAGTTACGCATATCTGGGCTGAGTGCCTTCTTTAGGAAGTAGGGAACCTATCTTGTGATAATTCTGCCCATTTATTCTAAACGTATATAGGACCCTTCCTTCATTGATGTCATGATCTATTCTGGCACCAAAAGAAGTGTAGCAGAACATACTATTATATATCCTAATTTGGTCTCTAAATTGAGACGTAGTAGAATCATCATAGTCAAGCAAATCCTTCAATGGTTGTGGGGTTTCTTGGAATTTGGGTAGTAGTATTTTCCCATCATTGTAGCATAGAGAGAATGTAGGATTCCGAGGTTTATATCCCTTGTTATTTCGTTCGCCATACCACATAATTGCATTAAAACATCTACACTGATAGGATGGAAGGCCAAGATAATGGCGTTCCACATCAATACCTGCAGATGTCAACCCTTGCCCTTTGCGAAGTTTATTCCTCCCACGCCTGAATGTTTGACCTGAAACAGGCATGAAATAAACAGAAACCCCAACTTAGGGCGTAATATTTCTTACAGATAATCGTATTTTATATCAATAAGTTAGCCGAATACCTTTGAGTTTCGAATCTGATTGTGTATATGGATGTTTTGAAGTAGACGCCATATTGTTAGTGTTCATATTTGGTTCATTATTACCTGGAAAATATGGTAACCATAAACTTTCGAAGATTATACGTATAAAGTACACAATTAGGAATTACCTTGTAGCGACGAAGGTATATCTGTTAACTTTAGGCCACAAAAACTCCGTAAAGTTCCATGTTCAACAACTGTATTCGAGTGAATAACTATGGTGTTATTCAATATGTTGGATAGGGTGGAAACAGTTACAGGATTATTTGGTTGAGCCGCAATCATAATGCCAGAATGGTCATCCATCAAGAAGCAATATATATTCGTTACAGGATAACTACAATCATAGATTAAAAAGGTTTTGTGTGTGTTACTTGGTATATATCAGAAAGTATTTATAAGAATATTGGCAGCTAATGACTAAACAATAATCAATGTTAGGTTTATCAAAAGGCCATCAGTTATGTATCTTTAGCTGTTAATATAAATAAATGATATCTTTATTACTAATCAATAATTAAATATATAAGATTCACCACAAAGAATGCCAGCAGACATAGCAGTAAAAGGAAATTATAGATCACAATTAACATCCTAAGTAAATAGCATTTTACACAATATACAATAGTTTTGTATGATTATTTTAAGTTATTAAACAATGTGGCCGTTAAGTGTTTATGTAAGGAATTGGTGTTGATATAGTTGCACACATACCCGTTTAATGCAAATTTAATTTTATAAAGTGTAAGGTTTAGGCTGTCACAATGTAATCGTAAACATGGACAAATAAGGTGCAACTTTTAAGGAGGCTTCCGGTAGGTTTTTTAAAAGGAACTAGTTGGGTCGTCTTTGGAATCTTATATCGTAAGATAGAATAAGGGGTCACATGCTCAAATGTATGACATAAAGCTCGAAATTCAAATAAATCAAGTAATATTACTTTTGGTTCAAAAACTACAATTTTGTGCAACTTTAATCTATTATATTTTGTGGTATACAACAATTATGTCAACTAACACTAATGTGCAAAAACTACGTCCTTGTCCTATCCATAAGCCAATATCCAAGCAACAATGACTGGAGGTTACCGTACACATCCTACACACAACACAAAAAACTTATATCTTATATGAAAAAATATCATAATATTATACAAAATAAGCTCAAAGGATGTAGTAAAAGATATGCATGTCTGTTATTATTTACGCAGGGGGGCTTATGTGGTAAAGCTGCATTCGTTATAAATTACATCTTGTTTAACAGATATATACAACAATAGCAAAAAAATATATAACAGAAATCATTGTACGTAACCATTGCCAAATCAAATGATGGTCCAAACAAACCAAATATCCAAACGTATAGTTTAAACGCAATAAATCAAGCTAAACATGACAACTGACGTTATCTCTAATATTGGCAGCATCGTTTCATTGAGCCAAACACTTGAGTTACGGCCTTATTGCTGATCAAGTGGAAATGGAGATGGAAATTCACTCTGAAGCAGAATCGGATGCGACATATCTGAAAACAGTACATCAGGTACTCAATATAAGCGATGGCTGTCATTTGAACTTTCATACAACAATTATGCACAACAATACCTTCTTTCTTTTTTCTTGTCAGACGCGACGGATGAGGTTTCTTCAGAATCAGAATCATCAAGATCATTCCTGCGACCACCAAGTGATTTACAAAATGTAAGTTACTTGATTATCGAGAGGTATAGCTTTTAAATGTATGTAGAGTGAACATAAACACTATGAGAATAACCTGGCATGTTTGCCTTCCTCAACAGGTTTAGACGGGGTAGAAACCGTTGGCTCCTTCACCAAACGCTTCAACAAATTACTTTTTAAGGGTAACGGGCTATCTGGTGTGGAATATTCATGCTCATCAACGTCTGATGTCGAAATCACTCTCCAACATGTGAAACTCTCAAAATTGGCATGCTCAAAATAAGTGTTGCTTTTGAACTCCAATATTGGGTGAGTACCAATGAGAGTTGTCAACGCGCGAGGTAATTCTTCACTCTCTCCAGCAGTTTGTAATACACATAGCGTTAGGCTCAGTTCAACCTGTATGTTTATAAACACAATAACTATACCTGTTCATCAACATGTGTGATTGAATCGGCCGAGCACTTAACTAACTCCTTCGCCGTCTCATCAAATAACACAATCACAACTGACGATGTAGGGTCAGAAACCTCCAACTCCAATCTAAACCTAAAAACACCCACACATTTTACATTTTACTCTTACCATTACACATAGGATGTTTGTAGAGAGTAGGTTGTAATCAACATCACACATACTTCAACACCGGGTACTCTACGGGCTTCTCACACGAATCACAATAGAACCTGCCTTTTTTCCGTCCACAACCTTTTTTTGCACTTTTCACCACCACAATGTGGGAACTCTGCACATAGTACCACGGGAAAAAGTCAGAAATATTAATAGGCAACGAATGTACAACATATAAAACCAAACAAAGCTTACATCTTGTGACCTATTACGTGCCCACAGTAGCAAGTTTTCTAATGTCCCATCTTTGGGCTCAGTGTGATCAACAACCAACATCTCCCGCCCACCTTCGGCAGCACTGAAATCACAAACCAAATGAATGTTATAATTTACAATAAGTACTCCTAAACCATAAATACATGCAAAAATTCATAGACTAACCGACCTGTTTTCCCCTATAAGAGCTTGTATGGCAGGGATAGCATCATCATCGAGTATCATAGTCGAGGACGAACTCGAAATATACAACTTATCTATAAGGCAATCACCATATGCAGTCAATAAAATAATGAACTTTAATTCCATTTTTTTCTTTTAACATACGTTTACTTGTGTCTTTATTTTTTTTTGTTTCTTTTTTTATATGTTTCGTATGCGAATATCCTTACTGTTATAAGTTCTCGGTATCATGTAGGTCAAAACCACAGCATAAACGCCAGCCCGGAAGGTTCTCTTCTCAATCAAACGTTCGCCCAAAGCTCCCCATAAGGTAACTCTAACTGATTCTCCCCTACATATACAAATGTAATTGTTACTTTTTAAAAAAAATTATATACTATTAGAACACACAGAAAAATTATGAGTTAGCAGATTGCAACATACATCCGGTTGACCAACTTAAAATCGATACATCTCGAGCCTGAACGTTGAAAAACCATCCTCCCAACATGTTGCACATACCCAGCTATATCTGCATAGCAGTAAATCAATATAGATATCAACCTAGGTAACAATGGATTACATCATAATTTGAAAAAAAATTACATATAGATGCTAACCAATCATGTATTTTGTTGTGGGTGATTTCAAGGTTTGGAATATCCACCATCTCAAACGGATATCTCACAAAGCCATTCGGTTTCACAGCCGCCCTTCGCACTACAGTTCCGCCGTCAAATTCCAGAATGAAAGCTCCATTCTTGATGACACGTAATTCATCCTTATTAGGCTGCACATCAAAGTTTCTGACTGAGTATATGGACCCCTCTTTTAGTTTTAGAAAATAGTGAGCCACATTCGCCTTTGCCGTACAGTGCATTATATTACCCTGCAACAAATAGTATGAAGATGCAATTCAACTAATAATTTTTGTTTATTTTGTTAATCTACAGGAGTATGGTGTAACAAATAATCAGCATACCATAGCATCTGAAACTATGAAATCGGTACTCAAATAACGGCCAGTCGTAACATTAACATCCCACGACCTGCATAGCATCACCACAATTGTGCCAGTAACACCAACATCTAAATCTTTTAGAAATATATCACCCTTCGATTTTGCAGCAACCGCCTTTTGAGTTGGCACAACCAACACAGATGTATCATCCTCATCAAGCTGACTATCAAGTTGTGGTTGTTCAAGATCAATTAATACATTTTTTTTGTTTGAAGAACGGGTTCTAACTACATTAGGCGTTTGAGGTTTCACCTTGATTGGAGTTTGGGCCTGTGCAGTATCAACATGGACAGCCTTTTTGAATTTCAAATCCAACTGAGAGTGGGAAGGAGAACAATTCATATCGCAAACAATAATAAATTCGTGTACAATGAAAGCAAAGCAGGTACGATTGGAGGCAAAGCAGCCTGGAATTTATAAGGTCGATCATACGCTGAGTCGATTGAAAACGAAACGCAAGCAACAGAAAAGTTGCTATTAAATAAAAACATTGATTCGTGTTTAATTTGACACTCTTCATTAACCCTGAGTTGTGTAACATGCAAGAACATTAAGAAACGTACGATTTTAGCTGTGAAAAGATGGGGTTGTGTATGAGTTGCTGGGTCATTAATACAGAAAATTACCGTCATTGCAACTGAATCTTATATTATATAAGATATAAGATTACTGTCATTGCAACTGAATCTTATATTATATAAGATATAAGCATTAAATTTTGAAAACTTAAGTATTACAATTTTAATTTTTAAGCTTGTTTTAGTTGTACATAATATACTAAAAGATGTAAGTTAAATTTTCAAGATTCTATTAATAAAAGGCCAAAATACTTTATATGTAGTTATGATTATAATGATAATGGATCATATTAAATTTATCATTTCAATTGTTGTTGTTTGGTTTGATAAATTAGATTTGGATATCAAAATAAATCATTTATAAAAGAAAAAATTATTATGAATATTTAAGCGAGTAAATGGACGAACTTTTGGTAAAGTTATATAGAAATCAAAATTTGAATGACAATGGATAGCCGACATTAGGATATCATTTAAAAACTCAAACGGTCAAACCTATAAAATACATACAAATAATGTGTATCACTATCATTGGCGTTACCCATTCCTAAAATATACATACCAAACATGCGCTAAGATATGAAAGGACTCATCTACACCTTTTATATACCAACATCCAATTGTTTAGATTAAATTCTCATTTTACACTGCAACGGTGTTTTCGTCATTTCACCGTTCACTATATAAGTTTTTTTTCTTCTTTCTTTCTCATAAAAGACACATACACCATCTTTTTTTTCTCTCTACCCTGATCTTCTTTATCTCTCTACCAATCCATCATAGATCTATCTTGACGCGTCATCACGAATTCATCTTGAATCGATCCCTCATCAAGTTAGTGATTTTTTCTTTATTTTAGCTTACTTGATTTGAATAAGCTTATTATCATCATTCGAATTTATAAGCATTCAGTTAGCTTGTCTTGAATGAATTATATGAATTTATTGTTCTTAATTGTAAGCTAACTTATTAGGTGATTTATGTGAACAAGTTGATTTGTTTAAATAAGCTTATGAACAAGCTGGTTTGTTTGAATAAGCTTATTAATACGATTTGAATTAGGTGAGAGTTACGAATAAGCTTGTTAGTTAGATGATTTGAATTTATTTTGTTGAATTATATTTGACATCCGAAACCGGTTAATTTTAGGTCCGAGATTAAAATCGGAGTTAGGATTGGAGATAGCCTTTTTATACAATAGTATAGATATATAGATATAGATATACACTACAATTTTTTTCCGCTACGGGAGCATGTGTCCACCCTGCTCTCTCATGTCTCTGCCACTCGGTGTTGCAAAAAAAAACCCTACAAGGCCGATTAATCACCGCCTAGGTGCTACTGAGACACGAACCTTTCCGATATGCGTAAATAGGTCAATTGTAGTCAAGGGCGGTCAAACTCGCCACAAAACATGCAAATCTTGCCGAAAATACCGTAAACTTACTTTAATTAAAATTCTTGCCGGAAGTACCCAAAACTTGTATGAATTGCCAATCCAATTAATCACCGATTAACCCCGCCTAGACAAATTACCGGTTACAAGAGGGTTGACCGCCCTACTACCGATTAGCGATTTTTGCAACGTTGCTGCCACTACATTTTTTTCCTTACCATCCCTACTTACCACTAGAATATCCTAATTGGCGCGACTTATAAACTAAATAATTCAAACAGATAACGATGCATAATAACACTAGTATCATATCATATAATCGAATGAAACGAAAGCTCCATATAACAAACTAACTAACTAACAAAGTACCGTGTTGGTAGCATGATTAATAGAAGTAGCAATGGGACCATTCCCAACCCAAAAACCACTAACAAAATTCTCGTTATTCTTAGGTTGAATCCCGATCTCCATCAAAAACTCGTACTTTTCGGAAACAACGAATTCGTCATATCTACAATCAGTTAACCAACTCTTAAATAAATACTAAATAAATAAATAAAAAATATAAGTAACTAAATTATATAAAAAAAAAGTTATACTTCCAATTAATTAAAACTTTAAATGAATATATATTAATTGATTAGTTATTTATGAATGTATGTATTTGGTTTATGTAACGTGTATGGAGTTAATTTGGGGGTGAAACGGTTGGGTTTTAATGAAATGATGTTGGATGAGATGGAAATGAGCGTTTTTGTAATGGTAGAGACGTGTGAGAGGAGAAGTGTGAGTGTAATAAGGATAAACAGATATGATAATTGATTTGAATAAGTATGTTTGGGTTTTCGGAGGGGTTTGTTTGATGACTTGGATGTCTGTCACTGTCACTAGTCACTAGTTTCATCCAATTCATTTATCACACAATGATTGAAAAATGATTGATAGAAATTTGGAAAGAAAGTATATAATATAAATGTATAAGTGAATTATGTATTAAGCATGCATTGTAAGTTTAAATAACGCTACTCTTATTACACGTGTATTCAGGTGTGTTTGTTTATGAGCTTTTCAGAGAGAGGTAATTGTGTCTTTTAAAACTCATGTTGATTTGATTGGTTGATTTGATTGGTTTATTCGATTAAATCAGTAAGACGATTAGATATTGGTTTTGAACGAAAAAATAAATTGAATCTTCGATTAAACCGATTACAACGTGATCCATTAACTTGATTGGATAAATAAAAAATGATTTTTAAATCATTGAAGCTGAGTGAGGGAGGAGTAAACGGTCTGCTAAAACAATAATGGAGATGAATGGCATCATCAAACAACATCAGTGATAGCGTGGTTCACGCGCCGTTTTTTGCAAGTTAATCAACGCTCGTTTTTTTTGTTGAAAAAAATAGAATTTTGAACATGGAGGAGTGGGGTGAGGATTTTTAAATTTCAAAAATACTCAGTTTTCGCTTATAAATACCTACTTTTATCAAACATTTTACATACAATTAACAAACTCAAAATATAAACACACTTTTGTATTTTTATTTTGTTTCGTGTCGTATTTTTTTTATAGTTTAACCTAGTGTATTTGAGTTTTAGGTATTCATTGTGTTGCATAAAAATGGAAAAAAAAAGGTCAGAATAATTATAAAGGATATAGTGTATAGTTGTTAGTGTGTTATTGGAGGTGGTGAGGCGACAACATCACCTAACTCTCTTAGGCTGAACGGAGTGGTGGTGATAAACTCACTTCTACGTCAGTCAGCGTCACGTCAGCGTTCTCTATCTATTCACACAACTCACTTTTCAACCGCAGTGGCAGTGGGAAACTTACCATTCATTAAAATTCCTATTTTATATAAAATATACTCCACTAAATATTTCACACGCTCAAAAACTAATAAAATATATTAAAAAGAGTAATAATAATCTCAATTTAGTGTGACTCGCGTTAGGTGAGAAACCCACATGTTCACCATAAATCGCGTATGTCTTTGAGAGGCGGTGGTACTCACTCTAAGTTTTGTAAATTCACTCGTGGGTTGAATCCTACTCCGTCCGGTCTTAGAGCATGAATTAAGATAACTTTTTACTATTTTAAAAACTCGTAATACAACTTTTTTCATTGAATTAAAAGCTCTTAAAAAATTAGAAAACATGATAAACTCAAAGTCTTTCTTAAAAGTCTTGATTATAAAATAAATTATACATTTAATATAAAAATACGTAAAGAAATTTGCATTAAAGATGTTTTTACATTATAAATACATATATTTACCAGGCATACTTTACCGAGCCCCGAAATTGCTATTATCGAACTTCCTTCTGGTAAGCATTAAACACATTTCCCAGTTGCTATCGCCAGAATTGCTACTAACATGTTTCACAATAATTTTCTTTTATTACAAGATTTTACAAATACACTCGTAGGCTAAAATATGTGCGAACATGCGGATTTGCGCGGATAGACGTACCATGACCGCGAATAATAAATAAAATATGTCCGAATAGGCGGACTACCGCGGATGGACGTACCATGATTGCAAATAATAAATAAAATATGTCCGAACATGCGGACTACCGCGGATGAACGTTCCATGACCGCGGATAATAAATAAAATATGTATGAACATGTGGACTACCGCGGATAGACGTACCATGATCGCGGATAAAAAATAAAATATGCTTGAACGTGCGGACGAGCGCGCATGGACGGTCCCTATGCTCGCTAATAACCAAAAATAAACAATAAAAATTAAAATAACAAATATTTGATGATGTATTGTGCATCAATATAATTTTTTGCATCAAATATATCATTCGTATATGTGCATAGAATAATAGCTGATATTTTGGGGTTTCATCCGACATCAAATAATATCTCAAAATATGTAAATATGTATATCGCATGAATATTATTTGGATAGAAATATGTGAATGCATGTCTTGTACCAAAATATTACATAAATATTATTTAAATATATTATTGGTTGTGCATATAGACGAAAGTATCGCGCTAATATTATCTGAAGATCAAAATATCACATACATATAACACGTTTATTCGTATATATAAATTTGATTCCCATGATCTATTTTAATTTTGAAATATACTAGCAGGGTACCCGCGCGATGAGATGGCTGGTACCTTGTGATTAACCAGTTTGAAAATAATGTCGATCAGGTCCGGTTCACTTATTTTTATAATTTTCGGACGAATTTCTCTGGATCGTTTCGAACGAATTTTAGTTTACATCTGAACCGGTGGCCACTCTTGTTCCTCCTTGAATTTATGATCCAGTCTGATTTTCAAAACTATATAAATTAGCATATAATTTTATAAACTTTGTGTCTAGGGGTGGGAATCAAGTCGGGTTCGAGTCAATCGGGTCAGGTTAGGGTCAATCGGGTCGGGTCTGATTCAGGTCAAGGCTAAAAATAAGTTACTGAAACCTGACCTGATTTGAATTCGAGTTACAAGGATTCGTGTTTATTCGTGTCGGGTCTACTCGGGTCGGTCAATTCGGGTCAACGGAATTAGGTAAAACAAAAACTTATTTTTACCCTTTTTAAATATAAATTATATATGATTTAAAAAAAAATCTTACTCGGGTCAATCAGGTTGACCCAAACCCGAGTTACACAAAAATAAATTGCCCGATACCCGACCGATTCTTAATTCGGTTTAGTCGGGTTGACCCGATTAACCCGATGAATTTGTACCCGAGTAACCCGACCCGAATATACTCGGGTTGGTTCGAGTCGGGTCGGCTTTTTGAAACCCCTATTTGTGTTTGTTATTAGTTTATATAATGTGCATAACTACATGTACTTCTCATTTGTTTAAAAAAAAAGTATAATTAGTTTGTTTAATGTATTAAGGTGTGTTTTAAGAATAACATCAAAAAGTATGTGTTTTATATTGGTTAATTGTACATATTATATAAATATGTGTATTATTAAATAATGAAATTGTGTAGTTTTAATTTCGAATGTATATTCTGTTAATATATTAAAAAGATGTTTATTATGAAAAATGAAGTTTGAAATTTTAATGCTTAAAAGAGTTTTTATACTTTCTTATACTTGTAAAATTTGTAGTTATGATTGAATATTCATATAATGGGGTGCTTTAAATATGAGTATTAATTATCTTTGTATGTTTAATGTTTTAGTCATGTTTATACGCAATGTACATTATGCACATATATTTGTGAGTATGGTATTTTAATTATGAGGTTTTAATTACATTTATGTTATTGTAATTATTATACTATTAATTACTTTTGTAAGATGTTTTATTATTTGTACTATGTGCTATTTTAGTTGTATAATAAGGTGAGAGAGTGTTTTAATTATAAAAGTTAATGTAATTAATTATAAGTTTTAATGTAGCATATTATAAATTTTCTACTTTTAGTATGCATGCTTGTCTTGCTTGTATAAATAGTATTATATATTGTAAGTTGAAATTTTAACTATTCTAAAAATAAAAGTGCAAAATGATTTATAAGAGAGTTAGATATACTATTTTCTTCCTGATCACAATGCATGTCATATTTTGAAGAGATCAGCAGTAATTAATAGGCACAAGAAAATAGAAATACAGTTGTATCAAAAAATAATCTTTACATTTGATGATCAGCCGAAACATATCATGCATGCATGATATAGCAAAATTAAACATGGCCATCACCAAGTTATAAGAAAACAAACATGATTAGAAGTCGTCTTTTTTTGATGTCGTTTGTTTTATCCGAACAAAACCTCTAACTTATTGAGGTTTGATCAAATTAAGTTTAACCTTAATTGGTTCGTAAGAAAGAATGGTATATATATGAACGGTGTTGACACAAAACATAGTACCGATTTTTTGCATATTGTACGAACTGAAAGGGTTATAATTACTAATTTTTCGTATTGATGAGAAGACGAAACATAGTTTATTCGTGGTCCCACGGATGGCATCAACTTGTTGAAGCATAATTTGGTTAGGTAGGTCTTGACGACTCGCCTGGGTCGTTCTTCGTCTTTTCGGACCCTGAATGTTGAAGTCAAGTCAGTATCGGGTCGATACATTGTAAAAGAGGTGTTAGCATGAGAGATAACTTTTAGAGTAGGAGGATCCTACCCTAGTATACAGGGCATGGATTAGGGTTTCTTGTTGAATGGTAAGGTGTGGGTCACAGGCTTGTCGCATATAGCCCATTTCTGACGATACGTCAACATTAATAGTGGAAGATCCATACATATTATGTAACGTATGGTTGATTTTTTTAGATATTGATTGAATCCATAATGTTACTCTGTTATGTTGACATGGTTACCAAGGATTGGGGTTATGTACAAAATTCAAATGCAAAAGTCATATAAGGAGCAAACAATCAACTGATATTTCATAGGTTGCAAAATTGGTAAGATGGGTGAATGGAGTAGAAAGGTAACTCAACAATAGCCTTTTTGTCCTTTAATTTAACTTTGTACATCGATGGGGGAAAAATGCCTTAGTACCTCTTAATGAAGCAGAAGCGCACTACACTGATTTGAATGTATATTATGTTTATATGATCGAACTTTGCATTCTTTATAAATCAAATTTGCATCGATATTCTTTCGCACACAAAATACCTCTTGGCGAAGTGCGGACTTCTAACCTTGTTGTCTTCATTCTTACTCTTTATAAAAGAGCAGAATACACTACTGCTAAAGCCTCATATTGGTTACTAAAAAGGTATTAAACTCTAACTTGTGAATATATCGGTGGGAAATATGTGATTAAACAAAAAAATATTAACCATATTGTACTACTTACTTTAAACAAAGACATAGAATTAAAAAATATCATTAACCCCTTACACATTAAGCCCACACTTTCACTCACATATTATATACTTTTCGAGTGGTCTATCTCAAAACACCTACAACCGCTTGCCCCAGTCTCCTAAAAAAAATACACAACTACTACAACAGATTATTCACATCAAACTAACACTACAAAATTTGTATGAGCAGCAGGAGCGGTGGTGTTTTTCGCTCGTGCCGAGCCATGGCGCGAGAAATGTGTTTGGCGCGAGACTTCATGGGTTGGCGCCATGGCTGTCGCGCCGTGCTACCAGCCCACACGGTGGTTTTCATTTTTTTATTTTTTTTATTTTTGAATATAACGGTAATATTACCGTTGGGGAGAAAATTTTCAAAAAAAACCCTAAACCCTAATTTTACCCTTTAAAATCCTATAAATACCGTCTTATTATTTCATACTTCTCACACACTTTCGATACATATTCTACATCAATACTTCTTATTTTTCTTTCAAATGTGGATCTAAATAATGTCAACGATTTCAACGAATACGATCATTTTGATGCTTTCTTTCTATCCCACTACGATTGATATATGCGCGAATATGAGTCGTATCAACATTACGTGGGATTGTGTGATCAAGAAGTCGGGGGTTTGTGTCATGGTTCAGGTATGAGGAGGACATACATATTTCGTTAACAAGAACTTGCCGAAGAAAGGCTAATGGATGAGTATTTGGCGACAACGAGTATGAACTGAATATCCCGAGGAAAGGTTTCGACGAAGGTATCATATAGGCTCTACACTTTTTAATAAAATACTCTATGAAATCTTAATTATGATGTTCGTCCCTTGTCTGGGTACTTTAGTTATTTTAGAGCAACCATTGATGCAACCAGTCGTTCTAGTATTGGTCCTGTTTTAAAGTGCACATATGCCATACGCCAATTGGCGTACGAAACTACACCTGATGCATTTGATGAGTATTTACAAATCGCTGAACGTACTTCACAGGAATGCTTAGATAAATTTTGTAAGTGTATTTGGGCTTTATATCATGGTAAGTATTTAACAAAACCAATTTCAACTGATATTCAAGATATATATAAGTGGCACGAAGAAAACACATGGACTATAGGTGTTAACCTATAAGATTCAAGCTAACAAGAGGATGATCTGGAGGTCGGGGAGGATAAAAGTAATGTTTAGACATTTTTAGATATAGAAAGTAAAGCTTGAATATGAGTTTGTGTATTTAGAGAGAGAAGTGAAATACACAAAATAAGAAGAATTCTCACCCCTCCATGGAAGTATGGAGGGGTATATATAGGCTAGACAAGAGGTCACTTTGACAACATGTCAATAGTAGTCCCTCAACGTTTTGCCTATCTGAATAGAATGTAATTTCGTAAATGGCGCTCACATTTTAGGGCTAACAATCTTCCCCCAATGTGGAGACATACGGAATTACTTACAATGTTCCTAACAAGTAAAAATACAACAAAGTAAAGTCTTCCAAGGCGCTTCCAATGCTGAGGATGTCTTTTAATTCTTCTTGTCTTCATAACTTGTACCTCAACTTGAATCCTCTTTGTCTTTGCTTGTTGTTGAACAATTGTAATATGCATGATTTGGATTAACTTCCCCCCAATTCATGTCGCGTGTATTAAAAAACTTTCTTCATAGACTTCTTTTTGACGAAGTTTCTGAATCAGCTTCCCCCCAAACCAATATCTGTATCTTAAGCAGATTCTGACACTTTGATGTAGTTTGAACAATCTTCTAGCTCATCGGTTAAAGTGCACAGCGGAAATTTGTAGAAGAACCACACCAGATAATATTGCTTATATACTGTCTCATGTCGTTTAGGTTTTTGGTGATAATCCGTTTGGGGTAACATGCAGGAAATCAACAACAATTCTTCTCATGCCTGCAGAATACTTCATAAAAATCATATAAAGTAAGTAGATACCATTCCATGTACACTACTTCCCCCTGGAAGTTGATCCGATTACTTCAAAGTACATGATCTTCCCCCATGATGATTTCGAACTCTCGGAAGCATCATTATCGTGGACGTCCATATACTCGAGAAGTTCTTAGTCGTAAGCAAATGTCTTGAAAAGTTTTGAAAGTCATTGAGAAACTTTGAAAAATTTTGCTTAGACTATGAAGTACCATTGTCGTTATGAGGCTCATGAATATCCCGTGAGAATTGATTGCTGATTTCATCTCTCTCTGTCTAACTTACCAACCTCGAATTCATTCAGCTATTTGTTGTGACCACATGTGAAGTAAACCCGATATTCCAAACTTGAAACTGAAGTACAATCCCCCAAATTTGTTACTTAAGCTTGCACTTATGTCGATTGAAGAACGGTGCAGAAACAAGTCTCTTATACCTCTTGAAGTTATCCACACGAGCAACTGCGTGTGACACTGAGAACTGCAACAAAGCTCCCAAAAATGATAGTAATCCATGTCGTCGACCATCCACCCCTTGACAGTGGAAACTAGACAATTCAAGTCTCAATCATAAATTTTATCGCCCAAGCAAGTCATCAATCGATAGACTGGGTTTGAAGAAAAGGGGTAGAAAAATAGAAGGAAGGCTCGATGATGAAATAAGTAGACGCCTTCATGAAATCCCACTTCAACTTCAAATAAAGAATACCAAATCCACTTCGTGATCACTTGTCTTTGTAGAATCAAAACTAGCCTTGTCGTTAAAGTGAATCTTATCTCGGATCATTTTAGCGTTAAGTGTTTTGTTTGCTTTGGTGTTGTATTTGAGAATGTCGTTATTTAGAACAAATTATGAAAAGAAGAGTCATTAAGGACACAATTTGTCTAGATAACTTGTCATTTAAGCCCAACTGCAGTCACATGCCCAACTAATGCGCGGATCGACCTCCACGGTGAGGTCGTCGAAAATTTTTCCGAAAATATTAGGTATCAAACCTAAAATTTTCTTAGTCGTTGAGGCACTTTCGATCGACACATAACGAATACCCGCCATTAAAAATCGTGTCATCATAGCCCGAAAAATAAATCTGATGCAAGCCAAATCATATTCGCTCCATTCACTTGCATTACTCTGCCCAATTCAAAATTGGCTAATATAACAAACCACCTTCTACTCCATTCGGTTGAAAATTATATACCAACACATGCCCAATTGCAATACACTACGCACCAAGATTCAGGCCCAGTAAGAATATAACTAATACTCGTTCCACCCATGTTGCATCATAAAATGGCAGTGTCCTATAGTTTGGCCAACCCTAATCTAAACTCAATCGCCTCCTTTTTCTTTTTCTCTCAAACCAAGAAAAAAGCAGATCTCCATATCATCCATTCAATCTAAACAAAACGAATATCAAGCACATCCTTTATATTCATTATGCTTAAACATGACCCATATACTACAATCAGTCATCTTCACTACGAAATACCACCAACGGCCTTATTTTTCTCTTCAATTTCAGTGACCACAAGATAACGCCTTCAAGATCTTACAAATAAGGTCTCGGGTAGGTATTTTGGTACATGCATGTGTTTGATTAAACGAAACTAAGTTAGTTCATAACAGATTTGTTATGAAACTAGCTTTCTGTTCGAAAATTAATGTGGGTTTACCTACACTGATATGTGATGACATCTCTTCTCGTGTTGGATCTAAAAAAAAAATCTTGACATGCATGTGTGTATATCACGAGATGAGTCTAAGATCTTTTAAATGATTTGTTCTCTTTCTGTTTTGGTTGAGTCAGTGATGGTGAGATTAGAAAGGGATAGGTGCCGATGGGAATATAGATAGATTGAGTTGGTTGTTGATGAGTTTTTGGTTTTGGTTATCTCAGAATGTGTTGTTGTTGTTGTTTTTTTTTTCGAGTCTAGATGTATGAAAGAGGTGAGATGAGTTGGAGGATGGGATAGGATATAGGAAGGGTGTTGTTTGGTGGTAATCTTGACCCACTGAGTTGACCTGGTCAGCTCGGTAATTACCGAGTTGACTCGGTGAGTGAAAGGAGAGTTTTGCTATAAGATGATTTTGGTAGAGACAAATCTGAACTCACTATCAGAATGTTGTTGTTTTCTATCGGAATGCAAAATTTTTAACATCATTGTATGAGTTTGGGTTTACCATCGAAATATGTTTTTACAACCATATATCGGAATGTTTTTGGATTTAGATGCATTGGAATAATCCCATCGGAATAAACATCACCGGAATAAGCTTCATCGGAATAAGCTTCATCGGAATCACCATCGGAAAAGGGTTTTGACCCATTTTCATGGTTTTTCTGAAAAAAAAGTGTATATGGGTTTTCAGATCTGAATAATTTTTTTTATAAATCTGTTCATCTTTATCAAAAAAATACCCAGAAAAGCTTGAAAACCCAAAAAAAGACCCAGAAATATGAAAATCAGCATAAAAACCAATAAGCTGTGTAGAAGCCGTGACTCATTTTATGGCTTAAAAACATAAGAAAAAAGATATAGATCATAAATGAATCATAAAGCACCAACATCAAGAAAAGGATAGCAATCAGTTTGAGACAAAGTAGACTTTTTTTGGACAGAATATCTCAACAAAACACCTCGTGACATCACAACTTATCAATAAGCAGTAAATGAGCCACAAAAATAAGCAAACAAACACAAAACACCCCGGTTAGCTCTAATACCAATTGTTAACCTATAGGATTCAAGCTAACAAGAGGATGATCCGGAGGTCGGGGAGGATAAAAGTAATGTTTAGACATTTTTAGAGAGAGAAAGTAAAGCTTGAATATGAGTGTGTGTATTTAGAGAGAGAAGTGAAATACACAAAATAAGAAGAATCCTCACCCCTCCATGGAAGTATGGAGGGGTATATATAGGCTAGACAAGAGGTCACTTTGACAACATGTCAATAGTAGTCCCTCCACGTTTTGCCTATCTGAATAGAATGTAATTCCGTAAATGGCGCTCACATTTTAGGGCTAACAATAGGGAATGCTCGGGAGTATCGATTGTATGCATTGGGAGTGTAAAAACTGTCCAAAGGCGTTACAAGGGCAATTTAAAGGACTGGTCATAAATACCCAACTGTTCTGTTAGAAGTTGTTGTGGATCAAAAATTGTGGATTTGGCATGCATATTTTAGGGTTCCTAAAGTGAATAATGATTTAAATGTGTTATATGGTTCCCCATTATTTGATGTTGAAATTGCCGATTTGGCTCTAGTGTGTCTATTTGTAGTAAACGGGTCTACATATAGGAAATGTTACTATTTTTTTGAACGGCGAGTTAGGACAATTACTAAGTTATTTATCCTATTTCAAAATACTTACCCAGAAGGTAGTCCCTGCCAGCCTCGAATAATAATTAGTGATTCGATTCCACAGTACTTACCCAGAAGGTAGTCCTTGCCAGCCTCGAATCGATGCATCTATCGGCAAAACCCCATAGATTCCCACCTTCAAGGAAAACCCACACGGAGAGACTTGAACTTGAGACCTCTCGCATGTGATAACAACCTCCCCAAGGACACCCTTGGTGGCCAACTGAGCTAACCCAGTTGGTTAGGAAATTTTACTATTTGACCGATGGTATTTATTCGGCGTGGTCGACATTTGTCAAAATGCATCTATGAAATTATTTCGTAAATTTTCATCCTTAATGTTTTGTCATTTTGCAAGTTTCGTCCCAGAAGTTTTGACTATTTTGCAGGTTTCGTCCTAATAATTTTCCTCATAAAGACGATGCTTGTATTAAAGTTTTCTCACAGGGATGATCTCTGCACTTTTGTAACGTTTAGGACGAAACATGCAATTTGGCCAAACTTTAGGGACGATTTATGCAATTTACTCTTCTTTTTTTATGTAATGTTTAATTGTATGTCATGTTTAAGTTTTATGTAATGTTTTAAATTAATGAATTTAAGTTTAAGTTTATAATATGTATTTAAGTTTAAAGAAAATTCTATGGCACCAGAAAAGCTATGACACACCAATACCACTGAAAACTAGTGTCATGGCAATTAAAGCACACTTTGTGTTTTAGTTGTTTGAGTCAAATAAAATCTTAAGAAAACTTGGAGGATTATCACTACTAGAGTAGTTTATGCTTATGTTGTTTATTTTCCTTATTTGTTGTTTTTTAATATTCATATTGTGTTTATGAATATTTCTCTTGTATGTTCTTTCATATTTTTGTAATATGAATGTTTTGTGTGTTATTTCCTTTCCCGCTAATTCTTTATCACACATATTGTTAAGAGTTTATCATGCTTAAAATTTACAATTGTTTTTGGGTGATTCCAACAATTCTAAGTTTCTAACCCTTTGACATATTATCATCTCAATTGATATGGATGTTTCTTTTCTACCTTTATTCCACCAATTGCACTTTGATTTTGTCAAAACACCCTCCTTGGACATACTTAGAAAATACTTACTTCTAATTTGAGATTTCTTTTCTTCCTCCCTCTCAAGTTATATAGTAGGTAGTGACTATTATATACATTAAATGTGTCCATTATTAAAAGCCTACCTAAATTATATTGTTTCATCCATAATTTTAATAAATGATAGCTAACCACTCATGTATAAATAAGTTGGTCGGAATAGTTACCTTTAAGCACCCTCTCAAATTGACGTAGAAATCCCGGGTTTCCGATTCGTAAGCGACACCGCTATCATAGACTGTGACGACCCCTGTTCGTACATCTAGCATCGCTAAACACCAGTGTTTTCTTTTTCGTTTATTGGCATATAAACCTACGTTAATATGAAGTTTCGATGAGTTTATTGAACAACATACGATGCAACATAATAACTCTTTTTGTTTGCTAGTAATTTTTGATCTAAATATATACCTTTTCCACATCAGACCACAGTACTTTATACGTAGTCCCGTCAACATACCACTGCGGCACCGTGTTTTGGAGTAACAGCTGGACAAAGTAACCACCCACCATGACCCAATCGTCGTCCTTAGTTCGCATATGCAACATGTAACTAACCCACAACTCTATATGCTGTAGTAAAAAAAATATACACTTAATAACTATAAAGAACAAATCGTAATTTACAGCAAAAACAACAAAGCAAACATGTTCATAACCTCATCCATAATTCATCCTCTACGTGGTGGGTCTAAGCATACAAGGCTTTCCCAAAATAAACGATCTACTATCACATCTTTGAACCATGGAAACTTACAACGTAGTGGATCTCACCGACAAATAAATCTATCATACTCATCAGTAATGTCGACTCTGTCAGTCACACGACTAGGACGTGAAAGACCCTGACAAATAAAAACGATGCTTTTCGGTTACATATATTACCATGTAATAAAAAACATAACCCAACATTAGAAATAAATTGTTGTACCTCAACCCATGGTTCAACGTCTTTCAAATATTATGCCATGTAAACATCATCTTAATCTGTAACTATTCGCTTTGCTTCGACCCTAAAAGAACTATTACTCCAGTAGTTGGGGGAATAATCACTACCGTATTCATTTATGTTACCATTCCTAACCGCTTCAGTAGCCGCTTTCCAATGTTCCGAGTTCATAATTTCGTATCTCCTTTTTTTTCTTTGCGGCCTCAACTTTTAACATTGCCTCTTTTTCAGCTCGTTTCCTAATCTCCTTATTCAATGCTTTTAAGAATAATTCTTCCTGGGCCTTGGTATCTGCCAAACGGCACATCTCCTATTCACGTTCTCGATTCATAAATTCCTCTTCCATCATATATTCCTGTTAAATGTATGCGTTAAATACACGTTTAAGGTTTCGGTTACGGAGATTGGTATACAAATATAATCAGATAATTACATCACTAGCTTCTAGGTCTATATAATTATCTGCACGAGCCTCTCCATCATCAAGTGCGTTCAATTCAACCAACAAAATATACTCTTTATTAAGTTCATCGTATACGTCTATATTCAAGTTTCCAGGTAATCCACCAAACTCCAATCTATTTTGAATAATATTACAAAATATAGGTTATAACAAGGACTCGATAATAAGTTACATGTAATAGGCTTACAGAAGTAAACATACATTTGGTCCTGTAATTCTTTCCCTGACCAACGCCTGCATTTATATAAAATGTACATGATCATCATATACTCATATATGGTAAAATAATTGCTAACCATGATATGTTTTGGATAAGAACAAAGCATACCTTAATAATGACCTCAAGCTTATACACACGAGTGTTTAGCTCCATAATGACATGATCCTGCAGTTTAATATCTTACTGACCACTACATCCACACCTCCGTAACATTGGCAAATCCCTCTTTATTGTGTTTCCAACCTCGCGCCTGGATTTAAGCTTTGCGAAATAAAGGTCATATTGATCAGGGACTTTTTTGGCAGGCACCCTTGGTATGTACCTCTGGTAGAAATCGCGGAATATCTTAAACCATTCGGTATGTTGTTCCTCCCTTGTTGGTATAAGATCAAATTTAAGGTTAACGTCCTACATAAAATTTAAATAACATTAATTACATGGTGGAATTAAAATATAAATCATAGCATACAAGGGTTTACCTGGGAAAATATCAAATCATAATCTGGTTTGTTTAAAAGCTTCTTTCTTGACCAGGATAACGCTCTTGGAAACAGAGTCGTGTCCTTACTCCACCAATAAAGGTGAACTTCAAAAGTCTCAAGAATTCAGGTCTACATATATAAATCATGAATGTTGTCAATCTAGAACAATATAGAATGTGAGTTTGATCATTGATGTGTTTATATAATAAAAAACAACTAACCATGAAAGCCCAAACAAACCCGGATAGCATATAAGTAGGGACAAACTATACAGATTTACGAAGCTCCTGTTGGTGTTTCCATACGTTTTTCGAAGCTACGTTCACAATCTCCTCGTACAAATGCCTCCAAACGTACTCACCCCATGGGAACTTGTTCCAGGCGTCAATGTCTTCAACCAAATGTAGCAGCTTGTCATCGACTGGTTCAGCCAATAAAGTTCCTATAAAACACATTTGCAAAGCAAGAAGTAGGGCTACACGTACAACATCTTCATTACTTAACATACTGAATAACTCTTCATCCTCTATTACACCTAAAAGATCTAGGTTGGTTACAGTTTTGCCAACTTTTTTAGGTAGCACACGCGTCACAAATCTTATTCACCTTCTCGATTTACACTAAAGTTAACCGTTCTGAAACGTAGACCTGTTACAATGGCAAACTCGGGCCGAACGAAATGTAAACTCTTGCCGTAGTGGTTATAGACAATTGGCAAGTCATAATGGCCATCATTAACAAACCGTTACTTTTGAAGCATCCCGTGTATCAAATACTGGTCGTGCTAAACACAGGACAAATCCAACCACCGACCAAAACATAATTCACTGAACATGTTTCTGCGTGTTTCATTCAACTTGCCTCTTATTAAACTAAAGTAGTGCAACTTACTCGTGAAAATAACTTTATCTTCGTATCCCTACATAACATAAACACAAAAATACTTGTAAATATTTTACCATTCAAATGTTTTGACATGATTAAAGTTAATTATACACAGTTTTCTAGCAAATGTTTGTTAACTATTTTCAGTTAATTTAGATTCCCCTCACTCAATATGAGTCTTGGAAGTTCAAAGGGGTTCATAACTGCTCACATCAAATGTTTTGTCATGATTAAAGTTAATTATACACAGTTTCTAACAAATGTTTGTTAACTATTTTAAGTTAATTTAGATTCCCTTCACTTAATATGAGTCTTGGAAGTTCAAAGGGGTTCATAACTTCTCACATCATAAAATAAACCACCCACTAACTTCTGAGATCATGTTAAACTGTAAGTTAAGAAAAACCACCCCACCATCCATTAACATCAATTTATAGCACAATTCATACATATCAAATTTTCAATATTCATCTAAATTACAAAAAAATGGCTCATATTCTAGATTTACCCATAGAAATTATGATAATTGTTTTACTAAATCTCCCCGTTTCATCCCTGCTGTTATGCACATCCGTTTGCAAATCATGGATGTCGATCATCTCGGATCAAACATTTGTCAGGATGCAAGCGAATGCTTTACAGCATTCACGGTTAGTATTTAGGATTTTTGAAGGGGTTCGGACTCGGTCACTAACTGATAACTCCATAAATAACCTTGCATCAGTATTCAATGTCATCCTTTTATTAGTGACAACTTCAATAGAGTTATCGGGTCGTGCGACGGATTGATATGCATGGTGAACACAACAAGGTTGTCACTGTACAACCCTGGTACTCGTTATACATATTCCATCGACTCGTGTTTTGTTTGGGAGAAGCCATATCACGTTGGGTATGGATTTGGTAAGATAATAGACAGGGATTACAAGGTGGTGTCCGTTTCAAACGAAACACCGCGTCAAAATGTTCTCGGTTGCGAACAGAAACTGGAAAAACTTAGGCGTTTATCCAGGCGGAGGTTATATCTTCGGGGATGCTGTGGGTTACGACGGTCGGGTATACTACTGCGATTTCACTTGGAGAGCAAACTCTGAAAGGATCGTTTCTGTTCATTTATCACAAGAAACGATTACCACGGTTGCTCTACCAGAAATACGAAGAGCCCATAAAGCTATTCACTTAGGGGTGTTGCGACAAGGGCTATGCATGCTGTGTAACTACACCTATAACAATATTTCTGATGTCTGGGTCATGACAAACGAGCCTGTACACCAAGCTTGGTCAAGGTTGTTTTCCATTCGGAATCTCGATCTTAATCTCCTACAATTACACCAGTACGCCGAGGGTTGGACAAGATACTATTCTCCAATATGTATAACAGGAGACGGTTGTCTTGTGATACCATTTGGATACCAAGTCATTTTGTTTAACCCTAATGACAGGACTTTCAGGATTCTAGACTATATGCGCGGTCCTTGGTGTACCTACGTTGAGACATTGGTGAAACAAGGCGGGACAGGGAGACGTTATAGTCTAAGGAGTACAGCCAACATTGGATAATCAAGCTTTCCGGTTATTCGCGTTACGCATTATTCACCTACGTTGTCTACTTACATTATGTTTCACAATTTTTGCGTTTTCTAAAACTATTCCACTAGGCTTAGTTTGATAGTATGCTTTCTTTCAGTCTATATGTTAACCTTGGATGTTTTGAATGACTATTATATAACATCTTTTGTGTACTAAATATGCATCACACTTGCAATGCCAACTAAATCATCATAAACTTTCGTTAGATGGTAGATATAAAACCAGTGTATACAACTAAATACCAATAATCAAGATCATATTCATCAGTACCACTATCCAAACCAACTGCATTCGTCTATCATAACTTCCAACAGCAAAGGCTAGACCGAAAACAATGTGAACGAAGAAGTTCAATAGAAATTGGTTTTCATCATCTAATTAATTAATATACCAGAGTAAAAAACCAATTCGAATAATCAAAATAAATGTTAATTTTAAAAAATATCCTCAATTAAACACATCGTTTACCATTTGAGTGGATGAAAAACTTCCAATCCCTCTCCGTAAGCGTGGCTCTCGATGTTATGTGCAATTAAACACTGTTTCTTACACCAGATTCATGATTATTCATATAAACAACGGTTGTCGATTGGAATCAATGTTAATTAGATTTTTAATTAACTGGATAATGAAGGTTCTTAACTATGTGTTTGTGTGTGTGTTTTTTGGGTGTGTTTTTAGTGAAAGGTTTTTTTGAATCGAATTTTATACGGGGATGTGTGACAGAAACGGTTGCCTCGCTTTTATAAGTGGTTGCCTTAAGGAAGATGACTTTTTCAAACAGGATGCCTTAAATATTTAAGAGTTGCCGCCTAAATATTTTTTAAGTTGTCTTCGAATTAATACAAAGTACATGAGTTGCCTCGAGTTTTTATACAATATACACGTATATATATATATATATATATATATATATATATATATATATATATATATATATATATATATATATATATATATATATATATATATATATATATATATAGGGTGGGGTTATTATAAAAGAAATGTTATAATAAAAAGGGTAGGATAAAATCCTAGCCCTTGGATCAAATCAACTTAGATTACAAGAAAAAATAGAAAAGGGCGGTGTTATTTTGTAATTAACCGAAACTTGAGGGTAAATTATGTAAAATATAGAAATTATAATCTTTCCTATTCTTTTCACATAATAAACCACGATCAGTTCTAAAACACACACTCACACACACTAAATCACACACGGTAAATCCGTTCAATCAAATCAGTCTCAGATCTATACATCTGTCGCATCAAATCGATTATGTATCAAATCACGATGATTCAAATATATCAACAACTTAGACCTGGTAAGTAACTTTTTATGATTTACTGCATCATTTTTTTATTTAGTAAAATCATCTTTGTTGAATTTTGATGAATCTAAATTATTCAATGTGAAAAATTGATTCAAAAGTGTTATAATAAAGTTGTATATAAGGTATTTGATAAAATGTCTCAACTAGAGTTTTATTAGTTTGATTCAATAAATTTACATTTAATGCAGTAGGATGATTCTATATAAGATGTAGTAGTTTTTGGGTTGATTATATGTAACGATTTGTTAGAAAATTATTTGTGATGTTGTAGGATGTATGTTGTAGAATATATGCTTCTGATTTGGTAAATTTTGCATTGTGATGTTGTAGGATATATTCAGTTATTCATAGGAATTAGTTAGACAAAACAATGTTTGTTGGTTGTCAAAAGAATAGTAAAATTGGTTGAGTTTGCTTTTGATTTGATAGAATTTATATTGTGATGTTGTAGGATGTATTCTATTTCCATATGAATTAGTTAAGTAGTGTTTGTTGTTTGTAAAAAAAGTAGTAAAATACTTGAGTATGCTTCGATTTGGTAGAATTTTCATTGTGATGATATAGGACGTATTTTGTTCTTCATAAGAATTAGTTAGGCTAATATTTGTCAAAAATTTAGTAAAAGTGATCGAATTTCCTTCTGATTCAGTAAATTTTACATTATGATGTTGAAGGATATATTCGATTCTTTATAAGAATTAGTTAGGCTAAATAATGTTTGTCATTTGTCAAAAAAATTGGTAAAAGTGATTGAGTGTGCTTATGATTTGGTAAATTTATAGTATAATGTTGTAGGATGTATTATGTTTTCTTAAGAATTTGTTAGGCTAAATAATTTGTTGTTTATCCAAAAATTAGTAAAAGTGATTGAATATGCTTTTGGTTTGGTATAATTTACATTGTAATATTGTAGGATATATTTTGTCTTCGTAGGAATTAGTTAGGCTATATATTGTTTGTCGTTTGTCAAAAAATTAGTAAAAGTAATTGAGTTTCCTTTTGATTTGGAAGAATTTACATTGTAATGTTGTAGGATGTATTATGTTCTTCATACGAATTAGTTAGGCTACATAGTGTTTGATACCTGTCAAAATATTAGTAAAAGTGATTGAGTTTGCTTATGATTTGGTAAAAGTTACATTGTGACGTTGTATAATGTACTAGAAATTAAACTGTGATTCATTAGGATTTATAGTTAGTGATTGTACCTGGATCAGCTTTTGATTCGGTAGAAGTCGAACTATGATGATTTAGAATGTATACTCATGTACATAGTCATGAATTAAGCTTAATGGTGTTTGTCATTTATTTAAATATGAGTATGTGTGCCTAAATATCATTCGGATTTGGTAGAAGTTGAATAATGATGCTTTAGAATGTATGCTCACGTACCTATGGATGATTTCGGCTTAATGGTGTTTGGTGTTCGTTCGAAAACGAGTATGTGTGCATGAATATTCTTGTGATGTGGGAGAAGTTAAACAGTGATGTTATAGGATGTATGCTCATGTACATAGAAAGGGTTAGGCGATATTTGGTAGAACTTGCACTATGCTGCTCTAGGAGGTATGTTGTTGTTCATAGAATGAGTTAGGCCATACTTGTGGTCGTTGTTTGCCAAAAAAGTAATGTGCTTGGATATGATTTTGATTTGGTAGAATTTACACTATAATTCCTTAAAATTTATGTTCATATTCATAGAAAGGGTTCGCCTATATTTGTGTTTGAACATTTGTCTGAGAATGAGTAAATGTGTATGAATATTCACGTGATTTGGTAGAACTTACACTCTGCTGCTCCTAGGATGTGCAATGATGTTTATAGGAATGAGTTAAGCCATATTTGTGTTTGCTTTTTTCTGGAAATGATTGAATGTGATTGAGTATGCTTATAATTTGGTAAAATTCACATAATGATTCTTTAGGATATATGATGATGTTTATATGAATGAGTAGGGCCATATTTGTGTTTGCCTTTGTACGAAAATGAGCGAATGTTTTTTAGTATGCTTTTGATTTGGTAGAACTTGCATTGATGATAATAGAAATAGTTAGGCCATACTTGTGCTTGCCGTTTGCAGAAAAATAAGTAAATGTGTTTGAATATGTTTTTGATTTTGTAGAATGTACATTGTAATTCTGTAAAATGTATCTTGATCTTCAAAGAATAGATTAGGCCATATTTGTTTTTGTCGTTTGTCTAAGAATGGGTAAATGTGTTTGAATATGCTTTTGATTTAGTAGAACTTGTGATGCGATGCTCTATCATGATGATGTTTATACGAATGAGTTAGGCCATACGTGTGTTATTACACGGGCCAAAAAACGCAGGCGACAAAGCAAGATGCATTTAACAAGCTGAAAATAGTAGATTGCATCCTCTAATACAAAAATGATACACTACAATTCAAAGACGGAGCGGTACAAAGATGCATTGAACGCATAACAATGATTATTGGAGGATACTCGTGGATCATTTGAAAACAATGTTTAATTTTTATTAGATGTAATACTTTGAAATACTTAATGTCTAATACAATATTGCACAGTTGATGATAACATTGTTTGTTTTTACTCATATTTTATATTCTACTGCATTTTTGTCTTTCATTCTACTGCATTTCTGTCTTTCATTCTATTGCATTATAGTTATATTCTACTGCATTACATTTATATTCTACTGCATTGTAGTCATACATTATGCATCATAATATATTTTGTAAGTGCATTAAAGTTATAAAAGTAAGTACATCTCAATTAAAAAAAGTTAATGCATTACAATGTATTGTATAATGCGTTACACTTAAAATAGATAGTACATCTCATTCATAATTCTATTACCTGAGTGAATAACAATAAAAAGTGAAAGAAAAAAAGTTAAAAACACTATTCATTTTGGTGTGTAGATTCTTTTAAAGCAGCTCTCTTTCGCGAATCTTTATTCTTCTCTTCGGTTCCTTTAATGACACTAATAATTTTGTGAAGTCTTGGAATTGTGACATCCTTTCTCTCTGCATACTGAACACGCCATTCTCTTCGATAGTTCTTCAGCTCTTGGTTTAAACCTTGAAAATTATCCAAAACGTTTAGTAGTAATAACCCTGTAATACAGTAAAAATATCATCGTAATGCATTAGAAATAACAGTGTAATGTAGTAGAAATAACATTATAATACAGTAGAAATAACATTGTAATGTAGTAAAAAGAACATTGTAAAATAACATTATAATGTTGTGTAAATAACATTGTAATACAGTAAAAATAACATTGTAACGTAGTAGAAATAACGTTGTAATGTGGTAGAAATAACACTGTAATGGAGTAACTGTCATGTGGTAGAAATAAGACTGTAATGTGGTAGAAATTACAATGTTTTTCTACTACATTACAGTTTTATTTCTAGAACATATCTGTAATGCAAAAAAATTGTAATGATTTTTTAGTATTTACTCCCTTGTAGTGTTATTTATTTCTATCATATCATAGTATTATTTCTACCACATTACAATTTGTATTGTAATGTAGTAGGATTTATTTCTAAACACATCACATTCTTAATTCTATCACATCACAGTCTTATTTCTACCACATCACAGTTTGTATTGTAATAGGTATTGTATTTTTAATGCAGTAGAATTTATTTCTATCACATCACAGTCTTATTTCTACCACATCACAGTTTGTATTGTAAT
The DNA here is from genome assembly GCA_025667525.1 of Glebionis coronaria. NCBI lineage: Eukaryota > Viridiplantae > Streptophyta > Magnoliopsida > Asterales > Asteraceae > Glebionis > Glebionis coronaria. The sequence continues at coordinate 521,853,865 of CM046882.1, forward strand.
AGGTATTGTATTTTTAATGCAGTAGGATTTATTTCTACCACATAACAACCTTATTTCTACCACATCACAGTAATGAACTACTGCATTACTGTATATCCGACTACATTAGATTTATGTAGTAAAAACTGCATTTCTATTGCGTTAATGTAGTAGAAATAACAAATTATAATTCAATAGAAATAACAATGTAATGAAGTAGAAATAAAACTGCAATGTAATAAAATAACACTTTAATGCAGTAAAAAGCTATAAAAACATTACAAATAGTTTCTAACTGCATTACAGTTATGTTCTGCTACATTATTGTATATCCTAATGCATTACAGTTATAAAAATCTCTTTGACACATTTTATCGAACAATTTATGTGCAACATTACAATGTTTCTCAACCTTTTTCCAGGTCTTGAACAAAACTCCGAATTTAACATTTTAGATTGATAAAATTCAGTAGAACAGAAACTGTAATTAATTAGAAAGTACATTTAGATTATAAGTTCCTTAAGAAAAAGCGCTACATTTTAAGGTATTAAAGTGAATTTTCTAGCACATCACTAGTGTGATTTAAACCTCAAAATATAAAAACTATATAGGTAATACATCATAATCTTAATTCTACTCCTTTATAGTGCAATGTCTAGCAAATAACTTAATGTGGTTTAAACCTCAAAATATAAAAACTCTATGGGTAGTACATCAGTCACAATTCTACTACATTGAAGTGTAAAACAGTATGCCTTGTCAAAGTTGGTCCAAAATCACAGTTACAGACTATAGACAATTTACCAAACACTAGGTGTGCATGTTTCATATACACATTTTTCATCTAGTTTTATTTTTCAGACACATAAAATATGAATGTTTTATATCAAATAAATACATTAACAATCAACACAAAGATATTAACTAATTATAATCAAATATTAGGATTAACATATAGTAAATTAACAAAAAATAATTTAAAAAAAGGCAAGTTCTTACAAGCACTTCTCGTTGATGATGAACTATTTGTGAATGATAAACAATCATTATAAGTTGATGATGAACACCTTAAACTTATTGATGAAAAACACTCGATCGACATACCAAAAGTCGATCAATAGTATCAATTGACCCTATGGTAGAGAGTAAGACGGAGATGATGGTGGATTCGCTGGAGAGACAAGGGTGCGACGGCAGAGACGGTGGTGGTTAACGATTGGGATATAGTCGCAAGGTGGTGATGTGGCGGGGGAGTTATGGAGGTGACGGTGGTTATGGTGTTACGGTAGTTAGGGTGCGATCTCGAGGTGGTGATGTGGCGGGGGAGTTATGGAGGTGACGGCGAGTATTGTGTTACGGTGGTCAGGGTTAAGATTAGCTTACTGTGTGAAAAAAGAACGTGATAATGAATAGTTACAGAGAAAAAAATAGTATATATATTGTTATATTAAAAATTACAAAACCGCCCCTGAAGTTTTATAAATTACAAAAAGACACCATATTTTTTTGAAAAAAAGGGGGGACACATGGCAGCTTGTGGTTCCACCTCACCTATTTTATTATAAAATTTCTTTTATTTTACCCCAACTCTATATATATATATATATATATATATATATATATATATATATATATATATATATATAGGGTGAGGTTATTTTTAGAACCAAATAAATGTACAGAACTGCGAGAACCACATTTTTACTCATAAAATGCACATGTATTTTCATCGGGTTAGTTTATTTGGTAGAAATACATGAATTTTCATTGTCGTAGGTCATTAGGAACATGTATTCGAGGACCATGCACATGTATTTTATTTGTATGTATTATAATTATCTTTTCGTTGGATAATATGAAAACACATATGCACTCTTCATATCACTCATTATACTCGGATCTATAACCAATAAAACAATTAGTAAACATTAATTTATACATAATAACGAAAATACATATGCATTGTTGGGAGTAAAATGGTGGTTCTCGCACTTCTGTACATTTTATTGGTTCTGAAAATAACCTTACACTATATATATATATATATATATATATATATATATATATATATATATATATATATATATATATATATATATATATATATATATATATATATATATATATATATATATATATATATATATATATATATATATATATATATATATATATATATATATATATATATATATATATGTATATTGGTTGCCTCGTATATAATCATGAGATGCCTTAATTTTTAAATACATCACATGGGTGTATTATGTTAGTGGAAAAATCCACGTGTCGCCTTGTAAAACCCGTATTTTATTAGGAAATATAAATACGCGGGTTATTTATTTAAACCATTTGCGTAGCAATTATCAAAGAAAACAAACGCAAGAAAAAAATGTACAAGTATTATTATATTCTAGTTTGTAAAAAAAAATAAAAAATAGAAGTAAATAAAATAAAAGGCTAGGGTCGGTTTTAAAAAAAAAAAAAAAAAAGGAGAGGGACTTGGGCTCAAGGCCCAAGTGTTTTGGTTTTCTTGGCCGGGTATAACAAAAAAAAGGGGGTCGGGGGTTCTTTTTATTCCTCTCTGCCGACACAAACAAACTTAACAAAACCCTAAATTAGAAAAGAGAGCAGCCACATCATTCCTTGTGTTCTCTTCTTCCCTGCCGCGACACAAACCAAAGAAACAAGAAGTTAGATTGTGTGTGTTTAATCCAGAAATCAAGAAAGGCGTTTGTCGTTATCTTAAACCCTAAAACACAATAGGTAAATCATTCATTCCTTGTGTTTCCTTCCTTGTTTTTTTTCGTTTGATTAAATGGATCACGAATCCAATCTCAGATTTAAAACATGTTAAGAACACGTTTGTTAATAATAAAATTAAAGAGGGTTTTCGTTTGGAAAGCTTCCACTCAAACCGAGACCAATCAATGGTCTCGGTGGTAAAAAGTTTACACCAGCCGCAACCCTTAAAAAGGGTGTTGGCTTAGTCTATTGATGTCGGGGGGAAACACAGCCCCAACAGGGGTGCGTTTGGCCTGCCAGTGGCAACATTAGGGAAGGGAGGTGTTTGTTCTGACAGTGGGAAACCACCACTGTCGGTGGGATTATTATGAATAGCAGGGGGAACCCCGAACTGCCAGTGGGAAAACTGGCAGTAAGGGGGGTGTTTGGCAGTGGGTGTTAAAAACTGGAATTAGGGCTGTTTGGCTACAGGTGTAACGGGCTGTTTGGCAACCCGGTTTAGAAACAATTAAGGGTGCGTTTGGGACTGTTTTATTAGTATATATTTTTAGGGAATTAGTAGAAACGTTTTTATAAAAAAAAAAATAATAATAAAGATTTTAAATTATACCTTTTTAAATTAGTTACTTTAAATAAATGTTCTAAAATGTAATTGGTAAAATTAAATATAAACAAGTTTATAAAATTTAAAAGGGTATAGTTTTATAAAATGAAGTAAATTATTTCGGGAACTTACTAATGTTAGCAAACTTTTGTTTTCAGCAGGTTACCGAATATAAGGTTAATATAGCGTCAGAATACTTTATGCCAAAATTAATAGTAGAACAATTATACGTTAAAAGAATTATAAGCAAGATCAGATTTATCAGTTAAAAAGCGTTTAGAATTCCAGAATTTTAGAATCTAAATAAATAAATAAGAAACAATAAGACCAGTAAAATTTAATAACGGATATCAGTTAACTGATTCGCGTCCTTTATTTATGTAGCACGCGTGAAGCCCGAGTAGTATTCGTTCAGTCTTCCATTCAGTCAGTTACTGAACTAGAGGTACGGATTTTCCGTCCTTTCAGTAAGGACTTCCTTTCTATGCATGTTTAGGATTCCCCGTCTGCAGCCAAATGTCTTCCCCAGTATACGTTTAAACTTGTCAGTAATCATATTAATAATAGAATAAATTGCCTGAGCATTATATACAAGCATGATTAGTATGTACTAGTTACGGAGGTACCGTAACCACGACACTAGAGGCACCGGTGTCGTGACTCACATGCAGGAGAGTGATATCCTGCATCGTCCCACTCAGCTCAGCTTGGCCATTTTATCAGTATTATTATTAGTGGGGCGTATGGATGCATCCTAGGCTATAGTTACTGTTTAGCAGGTGAATGTGGTGTGTGCTCTACATCCTTCACATTGGAGCTGATCCCTCCACCCAGCACAGTTATTTAGAGGTCGCCCCTCTATAGCATGACGAGGACACCCCTCCATGTATTCATGCAGCAGTTGATTTAATACATGACCTATATAAGCTCTTGGCAAATTAAAATACAGAAAATGCACGTTTTCAGAATTAATAAGTTATATTTCAGTTTTTAGTATATATGAAAAGGTTTATCAGATTTTATGCAGAGTTGTATCACATGTCATATCAGTCTTATAGTGTCATTGTAGTCTTCCATTCCTTTTTCTTTAAGTACATCCTATTCATGCTATATCCGTCCATTGAGTGTTATGCTCAGCCGTAGTTTCCTTTCATGTTTCCAAACGGCAGGTACACAGGGACGATCTTAGGACTGCTAAGAGAGTACGTGCATTGGATGAAGAGCTATCCAGACCCCTTTATTTTATGCATGCTTACTTTACATCTCTTTGGTTGTTGGACATTGTTTCGTTCTTTTTCTTTCAGTACTTAGTCTTTATATTTGGAGCTTATGTTGGACTACCGATGTTTGATTCCGGTATTTTCCGTATGGTCATTTAATGTTTAATACATTGCCTTGCATGCTTTGATGACACGCCATAAATACACGTAACGGTCCATTTATCCAAGTGGGGTGTTACAATTATGGTATCAGAGAGCAAGGTTCGACCTGTAGGCTCTAAAACTTGACCTGTGACTAGTGAGTAGTCACCCAGAATTTCTTGTATTTTGGCGTCGTTATTTTCCATGCTACTCATGAATTTTATCAGTCGGATTTTTTTTAAAATTTTGATTTAGTAAACGGTTGGTACAGGACTGGCCATACTTAATCACATGTGCTTTTCTAGAACATTTCGTTTTGGTGAACTGACCATAGGCGTTCACCCTTACCGCTTAAATTTTGCATGGATGAACTGACCATAGGCGTTCATCCTTACTCATGTCGGATTTATGTTTCAGAAATCATTTTGTGAACTGACCCTAGGCGTTCACCAGTATTCATGTCATGTTTTGTTAGTTATACCACCATGAATTACACTAAGCATATTCAGACTTATTACTGCAGGTTCTTACGTTTTTGTCGATTTATCCTCTTTTATTTCAGATGCCACCCAGGCGCGACACCGAGAATGATCCTAACGCAGCTGCCATTGCTGCTGCGGTTCAGGCTGCTATACATGCCATGTTACCCCAAATTCGTGATGAGATCCGAGCTGAGTATCAAAATGGGCCTCAGCAGAATAAAAACCCTCCTGCTCCACCACCTGCCACTTTACCCGCTTGGCTGGATCTGTTCAACAAACAGAAGCCCCGACTGTTTGAGCAGACTGTAGCTCCAACTGATGCAGAAGACTGGATCTACCATATAGAGAAAATTTTTGGAGCTATGGGTTGTGGTGATGTTTTCAAAGTTAGGCTTGCGGTTTACAAGCTGGAGGGTCCTGCTCTACATTGGTGGAGGTCTCAGAAACTGTCCAACGGGGGAGATGCTTGGGAGCTTGCATTGACCTGGGCACGTTTCAAGACGATGTTCTATGACCAGTTTTTCTCGCATGCGGAGCAAGCTAAGATGAAGAGGGACTTTCACGTTATTCGTCAGAATAATGGCGAGAACAGTATAGAGTTCATGCACCGATACCTCAGGATGGCTGGATTCTTAGGGGAGGCTGCGGGTACCGTCGAGGAGCAAGTGAAGCAATTTCGCTGGGCTCTTCACACTAGGACTGCAGATAGATTGATGAGTGCCACATTCACTAATGTGTCACAAGTAGCTAATGCAGCTCGGGACATCGAGATGCTTTTTGAGAGGGACGAGCTCGAGAACTTAGAGCGCCCGGAGAAGAGGTACATCTCACCCCACAGACTTAAACAATTTAGCCATTATTGCATGGCAACTTATATGCTATTAAAATCTTACAGGCACAGAGGAGGGGACCGATCCCAATCGGCTACTCCGCATCAGAACTACAGGAACCACGGTCAGTCATATGACCGTAATCGGTCAGATAGGAGGAACGGCGGTGATAATTACCGCGGCAGTTCCAACTCCTCTGGCAGCTACAGGTGAGCCTTTAAGCTCCAAGAATACTAAACTATCGTGTAAAACAGACCTTAAATTTATTTCAAATTCCAACAGAGATGCTGGACAGGGGCGTGACCAAAACAACAGGGGTCAACAGGTTGCCCGACCGGCAAATTCTGGTAATTATAAATTTCAGTCAAACAGCCTCATTTCAGTTTAAAATATCAGCATCATAACACGTGTTTATCATCGTGAATCAGGTTCTCAGCAAACCAGAGCTGCTTCTGCCGTGCACACTTATCCCACTTGCGTCACTTGTGGAAAGAAGCACACGGGACCGTGCCGTCGTGGTATGAGTGGTTGCTTCCAGTGTGGCCAACCGGGCCATCTGAAGAGAGATTACAAAAGCGGGAATACTGCTGCTGGTACCTCAGGTCAGACTCCTCAGATGTTACCTCCGCCACCACCACTACCACCAACCACTGGTCGTGTCTACACTACTACCCGTGAACAAGCAAATAAGACCGCAAGTACCATTACTGGCATTTTGTTTATACACGGACAGTCTGCATGCGTGCTTTTCGATACAGGCGCCACGCACTCGGTTATATCTACTTCATATGCTGTTAGAATAAACATGACCCCTACGCCACTAGACAGTGCACTTAGTATATCTACCCCCATGCGAGACTCTGTACTCATTACCCAAGTATATAAGGATCTCCCTCTTGAGTTTGATGATAAAATCCGTCCAGTCAGTGCTCTTCCTTTAGATATGTGTGAATTCGATATTATTTTGGGTATGGATTGGTTGGCGGTTCATCATGCCACCATAGATTGTCATGCTCATCGGGTCATCTTTGGAGAAGTCCAGGCACCAGAATATATTCACCGAGGCTTCCTACCAGGAAAACATGTTCAGATCATTTCAGCTTTACAGGCTCGTACTTTGTTATATCATGGTTGCGAGGGTTTCCTAGCTACAGTCCATGACACGACTTCTGAGACACTTTCAATTCATGATCAGCCAGTTGTGTCAGATTTTCCGGATGTTTTTCCAGAGGAACTTCCAGGTTTACCTCCCATGCGAGAGGTAGAATTTGGTATCGATCTCGTTCCAGGTGCAGAACCAGTATCTAAAGCTCCTTACCGTATGGCTCCTGTAGAGCTTAAGGAACTGAAGGATCAACTTCAGGAACTTCTCGAAAGGGGTTTCATTCGTCCCAGCGTATCACCATGGGGCGCTCCCGTTTTGTTTGTCAAGAAGAAAGATGGTAGTATGCGTTTGTGTATTGACTACCGTGAGTTGAATAAGCTCACCATTCGTAACCGTTATCCACTTCCTCGTATTGACGATTTATTCGATCAGCTTCAGGGTGCCAAGCATTTCTCAAAAATCGATCTACGATCAGGCTACCATCAGCTGCGTGTAAAAGAGCAGGATATATCCAAAACTGCTTTTCGCACGAGGTACGGTCATTACGAGTTTGTTGTCATGCCATTCGGTCTCACGAATGCGCCCGCAGTATTTATGGACTTAATGAACAGAGTCTTCCACGAATTTTTAGACAAGTTTGTGATCGTATTCATCGATGATATCCTTATTTTCTCCAAATCCAAAGAGGAACATGAGAATCATCTCCGTACAGTTTTGCAGATTCTCAGACAAGAAAAGCTATACGCTAAATTTTCGAAGTGCGAATTTTGGCTGAATACAGTGGCGTTTCTAGGTCATATTGTGTCTGCGGACGGAATCACCATGGATCCTGCAAAGGTGGAGGCTATCACCAAATGGCCAAGACCGACGTCTGTCACAGAGATACGTAGTTTTCTTGGGTTGGCAGGTTACTACCGCAGGTTTGTGGAAAACTTCTCACGCTTAGCGTTACCATTGACCCAACTTATGCGAAAAGGCGAGAAGTTTATATGGACCGAGGAGAGAGAAAAGAGTTTCGAGGAACTCAAGCATCGATTGATCTCAGCACCGATACTTACTCTCCCATCCGGTACAGGTGGTTATCAGATATACAGCGACACATCGGGAAAAGGCTTAGGCTGTGTTCTTATGCAGCATGGGAAAGTCATCGCTTATGCTTCGCGTCAACTAAAGCCGTATGAGAAAAATTATCCTACTCATGATCTAGAGCTCGCAGCAGTCGTCTTCGCCCTTAAAATCTGGAGGCATTATTTATACGGTGAGTCGTGTGATATCTTCACCGATCACAAAGGTCTCAAGTATATATTTACACAGCGAGAGCTGAACATGAGACAGCGGCGATGGTTAGAACTGCTGAAAGACTATGACACTAACATCCAGTATCACCCAGGTAAAGCAAATGTCGTGGCAGATGCCCTTAGCAGAAAGTCAGGTATGGTAAATGGCATCAAAGTTCAGGAAGAAATTATTCGGGATTTAGAGCAGTATGATATTGAGCTCTTAGTGCGCGGACAAAGGGGAAACTGGGCTAGTTTGAGAGTAGAACCAGATTTACTCTCTAGGATTAAAGCCGCACAAAAGGATGATGGTGAAATCTGGGCGATTGTCCAGAACATTGACCGTCAGACCGAATTTCGCATCGATGACGACGGTATTGTATGGCAGGGTACCAAACTCTGCGTTCCAGAAGATCCTGCTCTTAGAGAAGCCTTGATGACTGAGGCTCACAGCTCTCCGTTCTCCATTCATCCAGGTTCCACTAAGATGTACCATGATCTTAAGCAGCATTTTTGGTGGAGCGGAATGAAGCAAGATGTCGCCACCTTCGTTTCCAAATGTCTGACCTGCCAGCAGGTTAAGATAGAACATCAGCGTACCAGCGGGTTACTTCAGCCATTAGAAATTCCAATGTGGAAATGGGACAAGATTTCTATGGACTTTGTTACCGGTTTACCACAGACTCAGCGGCGACATGATGCAATCTGGGTCATTGTCGACCGCTTGACCAAATCAGCACATTTCATTCCTATCCGTAAAGATTTCGCAGTTAGTAAATTGGCAGATCTATTCACCAAGGAGATTGTACGATTACACGGTACACCTTCAGGAATCATATCAGATAGGGACCCACGATTCACTTCTCATTTCTGGGGAGGTCTGCACAAAGCTTGGGGAACCAGACTCAAACTCAGCACAGCTTTCCACCCACAGACAGACGGTCAGTCAGAGCGTACCATCCAGACCTTGGAGGACATGCTACGCGCCTGTGCATTAGAATGGACAGGACACTGGGATGACTATATTTGCTTGGTCGAGTTTGCCTACAACAACAGTTGGCATGCTAGTATCAAGCGTGCTCCATTCGAGATGTTATACGGCAGGAAATGCCGTGCTCCTATTTGTTGGGATCAGGTTGGGGAACGTTTGATTGAGGGACCAGAATTGATAGAAATGACCAATGAAAAGGTCGCCATCGCTAGGGCAAAACTGCAAGAAGCGCGTACTCGCCAGAAGAGTTACGCCGACAAGCATCGCAGAGATCTATCTTTTCAGATTGGGGATCGTGTGTTCCTCAAAGTATCACCCGCACGCGGTGTCAGACGTTTTGGCCTCAAAGGCAAACTTAGCCCTCGTTACATCGGACCGTTCGAAATCCTTGAACGTATTGGTGAAGTGTCATATCGATTGGCGTTACCGCCTCAGCTTTCACACGTCCACAACGTGTTTCATGTCTCATTGCTCAGGGGGTACAACTATCACGAGCTTCACAAAGTAAATTATCCACTCGATCAGATTCGGGAGGATTTATCCTATATTGAGGAACCCGAAGCGGTTTTAGATCGCCAGGATCGAGTCATGAGAAGGAAGACCATTCCTTTCGTCAAGATCCTGTGGAGGAACCATACCGAGCGGGAGGCCACTTGGGAAACAGAGGAGTCTATACGGACTTCTTATCCTCACTTTCAGTTTTGATTCGGGTATGTCTTTTCAGCTTTTATGTCGTTCAGTTTATTAGCATTTCAGCTTTTACTTCAGTCAGCTTAGATACCTTGTAATTCGAGGTCGAATTTCTCCTTTTTAGAGGGGAAGAATTGTAAAACCCAGTACAGCCGTATTTTAATTCGGGGACGAATTATTCTTTTTAGAGGGGAAGAATTGTAAAACCCGTATTTTATTAGGAAATATAAATACGCGGGTTATTTATTTAAACCATTTGCGTAGCAATTATCAAAGAAAACAAACGCAAGAAAAAAATGTACAAGTATTATTATATTCTAGTTTGTAAAAAAAATAAAAAAATAGAAGTAAATAAAATAAAAGGCTAGGGTCGGTTTTAAAAAAAAAAAAAAAAAGGAGAGGGAATTGGGCTCAAGGCCCAAGTGTTTTGGTTTTCTTGGCCGGGTATAACAAAAAAAAAAGGGGGTCGGGGGTTCTTTTTATTCCTCTCTGCCGACACAAACAAACTTAACAAAACCCTAAATTAGAAAAGAGAGCAGCCACATCATTCCTTGTGTTCTCTTCTTCCCTGCCGCGACACAAACCAAAGAAACAAGAAGTTAGATTGTGTATGTTTAATCCAGAAATCAAGAAAGGCGTTTGTCGTTATCTTAAACCCTAAAACACAATAGGTAAATCATTCATTCCTTGTGTTTCCTTCCTTGTTTTTTTTCGTTTGATTAAATGGATCACGAATCCAATCTCAGATTTAAAACATGTTAAGAACACGTTTGTTAATAATAAAATTAAAGAGGGTTTTCGTTTGGAAAGCTTCCACTCAAACCGAGACCAATCAATGGTCTCGGTGGTAAAAAGTTTACACCAGCCGCAACCCTTAAAAAGGGTGTTGGCTTAGTCTATTGATGTCGGGGGGAAACACAGCCCCAACAGGGGTGCGTTTGGCCTGCCAGTGGCAACATTAGGGAAGGGAGGTGTTTGTTCTGACAGTGGGAAACCACCACTGTCGGTGGGATTATTATGAATAGCAGGGGGAACCCCGAACTGCCAGTGGGAAAACTGGCAGTAAGGGGGGTGTTTGGCAGTGGGTGTTAAAAACTGGAATTAGGGCTGTTTGGCTACAGGTGTAACGGGCTGTTTGGCAACCCGGTTTAGAAACAATTAAGGGTGCGTTTGGGACTGTTTTATTAGTATATATTTTTAGGGAATTAGTAGAAACGTTTTTATAAAAAAAAAAATAATAATAAAGATTTTAAATTATACCTTTTTAAATTAGTTACTTTAAATAAATGTTCTAAAATGTAATTGGTAAAATTAAATATAAACAAGTTTATAAAATTTAAAAGGGTATAGTTTTATAAAATGAAGTAAATTATTTCGGGAACTTACTAATGTTAGCAAACTTTTGTTTTCAGCAGGTTACCGAATATAAGGTTAATATAGCGTCAGAATACTTTATGCCAAAATTAATAGTAGAACAATTATACGTTAAAAGAATTATAAGCAAGATCAGATTTATCAGTTAAAAAGCGTTTAGAATTCCAGAATTTTAGAATCTAAATAAATAAATAAGAAACAATAAGACCAGTAAAATTTAATAACGGATATCAGTTAACTGATTCGCGTCCTTTATTTATGTAGCACGCGTGAAGCCCGAGTAGTATTCGTTCAGTCTTCCATTCAGTCAGTTACTGGACTAGAGGTACGGATTTTCCGTCCTTTCAGTAAGGACTTCCTTTCTATGCATGTTTAGGATTCCCCGTCTGCAGCCAAATGTCTTCCCCAGTATACGTTTAAACTTGTCAGTAATCATATTAATAATAGAATAAATTGCCTGAGCATTATATACAAGCATGATTAGTATGTACTAGTTACGGAGGTACCGTAACCACGACACTAGAGGCACCGGTGTCGTGACTCACATGCAGGAGAGTGATATCCTGCATCGTCCCACTCAGCTCAGCTTGGCCATTTTATCAGTATTATTATTAGTGGGGCGTATGGATGCATCCTAGGCTATAGTTACTGTTTAGCAGGTGAATGTGGTGTGTGCTCTACATCCTTCACATTGGAGCTGATCCCTCCACCCAGCACAGTTATTTAGAGGTCGCCCCTCTATAGCATGACGAGGACACCCCTCCATGTATTCATGCAGCAGTTGATTTAATACATGACCTATATAAGCTCTTGGCAAATTAAAATACAGAAAATGCACGTTTTCAGAATTAATAAGTTATATTTCAGTTTTCAGTATATATGAAAAGGTTTATCAGATTTTATGCAGAGTTGTATCACATGTCATATCAGTCTTATAGTGTCATTGTAGTCTTCCATTCCTTTTTCTTTAAGTACATCCTATTCATGCTATATCCGTCCACTGAGTGTTATGCTCAGCCGTAGTTTCCTTTCATGTTTCCAAACGGCAGGTACACAGGGACGATCTTAGGACTGCTAAGAGAGTACGTGCATTGGATGAAGAGCTATCCAGACCCCTTTATTTTATGCATGCTTACTTTACATCTCTTTGGTTGTTGGACATTGTTTCGTTCTTTTTCTTTCAGTACTTAGTCTTTATATTTGGAGCTTATGTTGGACTACCGATGTTTGATTCCGGTATTTTCCGTATGGTCATTTAATGTTTAATACATTGCCTTGCATGCTTTGATGACACGCCATAAATACACGTAACGGTCCATTTATCCAAGTGGGGTGTTACACGCCTTCTGATTGGAGATGGCTTGGATGCCTCGATTGTTTTGGGCTATTTTAGAAACATTGAGATATAGTTGATAAATTAAAGACATCATAATGTAAAAAAACTATCTATGGAAAATCCCCTTAAAAAAATATACTGTAAGGCTGGGGGAGTGGTGCAAAAAAGCCACGAGTGGGATACATGTGGCAAAAAGCCACGCGTGAGTTGCTATGAACCTGACAATCCCACCTCAAAAACCACGCGTGGGTTGAGGTTCCAAGGGGAAAAAAAGTCGCTACAGGTGAGTTTCTCACCATTCACACTACCCCAAATCTTTCTTTTTCATCCCCATTTTATTTCTATATAATCCTCATTTTCACTTTTTTTTTCATATCTCTCATTTCATCTTTCTTCTCAATAAAAAAAATCATCTTGTCTAAATTCTAAATTTTTAGCATGGAAAACATTGATGAATATACATTTATGTACCCCGATATAATGATCGAAGATGAAGAAACTTTGATGAATAGCCCTCGTGTCCGGTTGCTAGCAAAAGCGATGGCGTTTTTTCGAAATAGACGACAAAAAGTGTCTAGAAACCCGGTTAATCGAGATCGTTATGGTGCCCATGATCGTTTACTTGCCGCGTTTTTCACTGACAACCCGACCTACGACGAACGTGCATTCCGAAAGACATATCGAATAGATCGAGAACTTTTCAACGATATAGTTACGGCTGTAACTGCACATGATCCTTACTTTAATTCAAATATCGACTGTACCGGAAGAGAAGGCGTTGATCCATTGGTGAAATGCACTTCTGCAATTCGTCAATTGGCATACGACATTGTTCTAGCCTTTTTAGATGAATATCTGCAAATCTCTAAAAGGACTTCACGGGAAAGTCTTGATCATTTTTGTTCTGCTATAAGGGCGATTTATGGGCCAGAATATCTGAGAAAACCCACGGTGAGTGATGTTGACTTACTATATCAACATCACGAAAGGAAGCACGGTTTCCCTGGGATGCTAGGAAGTCTAGACTGCACTAACTGGGAGTGGTTTGGTTGTCCGTACGCCCATAAAGGGCAATATGTTAGATGTGATCACGGATCGAATCCGTTCATTTTGTTGGAAGCTGTTGCGTCGAAAGACTTGTGGATATGGCATGCTTTCTTTGGTGTTTCTGGGTCTAACAACGACATCAATGTGTTACATCAATCCCCTTTGTTTAACGATTTGAAAACAGGACGAGCACCAGAGGTCCCTTTTACGGCTAACGACGTTAATTATCCATTTGGATACTATCTTACTGACGGGATATATCGCGAATTAGCTCCACTTGTTAAGACGATTCCAGAACCCTCTAACGATGAGCAGAAGCAAGAATCGGCAAGGAAGGATGTGGAACGCGCGTTTGGTGTTCTGAAAAAGAAATGGGCCATAATCGCCAATCCAACATGTGCTTTGAAGAAAGAAGGACTTGTTAATATGATGTATGCATGCATCATAATGCATAATATGATTCGTAAACACAAAGAATATGCGATAAGTCCCAAATGGTACCGAGGAGAAGCACAACAACCCGACGATCTGGTACGAAGCACAGAAGAAATTCATGCTGTTATGGGATACATCAGATCATCTCAAGTGCATCAAAACCTTCGATTCGATTTAATCCAGCACTTGGCTAATAATACCTAATATTTTTAGTGTTTGTATTTACCCGCGTGTATCGTTTTTTAATTTGATAGAATAAAATTATGTATTTTATAAATAAATTAAATAAAAGTGATAGTGGAAAGATGAGGTGGAGGTGAGGTGCTGGTGAGTTTTTTTTTATTTAAAAAATTTGAAAGAGAATTTTGAGTGAGTTAGTGAGAGGAAAGAGAAAGTGAGGTGGAGCCAGAGATTTTATGCTACCACTCCCCTAGCAGTAAAAGAAGGGAGGGAGTAAAAGAAAAAAAAAAGGTTTTCATAACACTCATATAAATTCATCGATTTTTGTTTTTAATAGATTAAGCCGCGAACCGAGAAGTGAAGAAACAAGTCGGCAACTGAAGACGCAATGGAAACTTGTGATCGGTAATTATTAACCTTTTTGTTGTTGTTGTTGTTGTTTATGTAATCTATTCGATTGTTAACGATTGATTAGGATATAATACATGTTTTTAGAATTTAAGATAATGCTGGTTTTTGCTCTCGATTGCGCTTTAAGGGCTGTTTGTTTTAGCTTATATAATGTAAGCATATTTCGGCTTATAACACAAGCCTCAATTTGGTGGCTTATTTGGAGACTTATGGGCTTATCTAAGTTTGTTATCATATAATAAGCATATATATAAGCCCATAAGTCACCAATAAGCTTAAAAATTAGGGTTTATAAAATACTACAAGCTGAAATATGGCTTATTTTTGGCTTATATAACGTAAGCCCCAATTTTATGGCTTATTTTGAGACTTAGGGCTTATATAAGTTTATTATCATGATTTAATAAACTTATATAAGCCCATAAACTTCCAAATAAGCCACAAAATTAGAGGCTATGTTATATAAGCCCACTTTTGTGGCTTATTTGAAGGTTTATGGGCTTATATAAGTTTATTATATCATGATAAACTTATATAAACCCTTAAGTCTCAAAATAAGCCACAAAATTGGGGCTTACATTATATAAGCTGAAAATAAGTCATCTTTCGGCTTATATTTCATAAACCTTAATTTTTTTAAGCTTATTGGTGATTTATGGGCTTATATAAGTTTATTATATCATAACAAACTTATATAAGCCCATAAGTCTCCAAATAAGCCACTATATAAGCCAAAATAAACTTACGTTATATAAGCTAAAACAAACATCCCCTATGTGTTCGTCTGCTGCGCCTTTTGCTTATATTTGCCTATCTGCTTGTTTGCTTGCTTTCCTTTGTTGCGTTATCCTTGTTATAAGAGATGGTGTGCTGTTATTGGTAACCTAATACTAGAAAATGATAGGTTTTACAAAAGAAAGATATGGAGTGCGGATGATAATGTAATACCGGACGATAAGAGATGCAGTGCTCATATTGCTCACCCAATACTAGAAGATAACATCTTTCCGAAAAAGAAGATACCGAGTGCTGATGATAACCTATTACTGGAGAGTATTGATATCTTAAAAACACAAATACTGGAATGTAAGAGATGGAGCTTTCAGGGCGAAATCTCTAACCTTTTTCACCACTCAATCAAAACTACTTTCCCGGATTTCAAACAAGAAAATCCTTTGATTTTTGCCAGCCAGGAAGGCGGGGCTGCGCCTGGTGATTACAATTGGTATATATCTTGTTTCTGCGTTTTTTTTTTTACTTTCTTTGTTATGTAACATATTGTATTTATTAGTTTCTTTTTCTTTTACAGCCAAAATGTCTTGACGATATGGCCTGTATTAAGTAAAAGCCCTGAATTAAGAGAAAAGTATCCACATATTCAGAAACCTAGAGATATTGGAGAGGTATTATTATTATTATTATTATCATTTTTGTCCATCATGGTCTCTCAGAAATCTTTACATTACTTTTTTAACTGTAATTATATGTTTTCGTGTGATATTCTATTACTATAGGCCATCAAGAAAAATCTTCCTACATATGCCAGTCACATGTTAGACGAAGATACCTCCGTAGAAGATGTTGGTTTTGTAGCTTTTTCGTTATCACGGAAGTGGATGGCTGAGGTATTTTGCTCTTTTCTTTTTCAACTCTTTTAAAACATCCATTACAATTGTATTCAAAATTGTTCTTGTTTCCTTGCAGAGCATTCATAAGATGCTAAAAGAGGGTATAGCCACCTGGGCACCAAAACTTCCTGTCAAAAGGGTATTGATAGCTTTTCCCTCATTGGAAGACGGAATATATGTGGGTCTCAGTCGAAGGCTTGCTATCGCACTCACACATTTTCGTATGCTCAACTTTTCTGAAGTGTCTGCAGCTTTTAGTCCAGCTCGTGATTTCGCTCAGGTGTATATGCGGTTGTTTTAGCTGTTTGAATCTTTGTACATTTTCTGCATGTTTGATATAAAATAGGCATATTTTGCAGTATATGCATTTAATAGTTCCATTTATTTCAGGAGCGCTACTTTCAAAACTTTCCTAATTGGGCTGAAGGCGTACTGAGGAGGTTGTTTTCGATTGAAAATAGAGAAGGAGATGTGGTGATAAATGGTGAAGGAATATTACCTTTTATTCTTGCGGAGAGAGATTTCCACAATTCTTCTAAAGATCTCGCAGCTTTGAGGTTCTTTCTCAATTGGCTAGTAATAGTATTGTTTATCCAGTAGATTTAGCATTAAACACATTTCACGGATGATGTATGAACAATGTATTTAAATCTTCTGTCTGCATATGTAGGGTGGAAATTGAAGTGCTGAAAGCAGACTGGATAGTTTATGTCACTCCTGTACGGCATCAAGAGTATGTTGAGATGTGCTTCACTGTAAGTAACTTCTGCACAGCATCTCTTAAGAACGAATACACTGTAGCCAGCTATGTAGAGTATCCTGATAGGAAGGCGAGTTAGGCATAAATTGAATTACAGTGATGCTCTTTTACAAAAAAAAACGAATACCTTGATAGGAAAGTGATTAGGCATAACTTGATAGAAATTGGATACTCTTCTCTTTTCAGGCTGCCAAACTTGAAAAGTGGATCGCAACTGATGTTGAGGGGAAGTGGAGCCCATCTCGTAGAAAAGAATACCCTGTAGCAAGTTACGTAGGATATCGAACCTGTAGTACTAAGCATGAAGAGCTGGTTGATTTGTTAGGCCAAGTCAGAGATCATTGTCATTTGGTGGCACAAGGTACACCAGATATCTGTTCATTTATTCTTTGTTTGTTTTCACGAACAAATAATATCATAACCAAAATTATTTTATTACAAAAACCACTTCCATTGATAAAGCAGTCTAGCTTTAAACCCGTATGACCTGTTTTGTTTTTAATTGAAGGCATATCTTTTCTTAACCCATTAGAGAGAGAAGAATATGTCCTAAATCATCAATCCATCAATATTATAAAGGGATCGATTTTGCAATGTATCCATTTTTTTATTTTATTTTTTATCTTTCTTAACCCATTAGAGAGAGAAGAATATGTCCGAAATCATCAATCCATCAATATTATGAAGGGATCGATTTTGCAATGTATCACATTTTTTTCTTTTTTATCAGGCAAGGATGCTCTGTTGCTTGGGTATACTGCTGATGCAGTTTTTGCTTGTGTTCTTATGTAAGATGCTCATGCTTTTAGCATAATTTTTGACCTTATTGTACTTATGCTATCGGTATTAGTAATAGGGTAGAGTGGTAAATGTCAATTTTCTATGAACTTGCTGAAAAATCATGTGATTTTTTCCAAAGTTTTTTATATTAAATTTACATCTACAGCGAGATATCACTTTGCGGTCAAGTTTTGTACTAAATGATATTAGCTTTGTGTTCTCAACAGGTATACATTATTGAAAAACGATAAACTGGCCGATTGTACATTCACCTTTGATGAAATGGTTAGCGAGGAGGTATATTTATGATGTTCTTTAATTGCTAGGGATGTTGCTCCCTTGTACATTGTATCTCTCGTCATATTGAAATCTTTGCATGTACTGTTTTTGATCTGCTCAAACTTATTCGTATATAGGGAAATACTTTTGTGTACCTACTACATCGACGAGCTGAGATTCATAGAATAACAAATGATTTACGTAAAGACATCGATGAGTTGAAGAAGGTAAGAATCTCTTTTCGGTTCAATGTTGTTACAACTTTTGTAATCTTGGACCCAAATTTATTGCTTCTTTGTTCTTGAATATATTAAGTTAACATATTGCAACAGACTTCAGATTCAATTTTGGAGAAATATGAAGAATGGGCAGAAGGTGAAGAACGTATGTTGGAATTTCATTTACTTGAGTTTACACAGGTAAGACGAATATCTTAATGGACTTCTACTTCTTTGAACATACAAAACCCTAGTTGAAGATGTAAAGCATAATTTTTGGAATTGAATACTTGGTTACTCTAAAACATTATAGTTTCTTTTTATATACTTTTAAGCTGTGGTTGATTCAAGTTATCTAGTCCCATGCTTAAGGGTAAGTAATAATACAAACGGTATGTAGCCAAACATTGGGGTGATATTCAATGCTAATCTACTTGCCTAAATGAAGACATTTCACAAATTTAGAAGAAAAAAATGAAAATGAATTCAGTTTTTATAAAATTCCTACTAATAGTAATATAATAATGTAAATTATATTATTGTATTAATAATCTAACTTTCTTGTTCAGGTTCTCGAAGACTCGTGTTTATCTGTCTTGCCACATAGGATGTGTAAATACCTTTACGATCTAACAAAGAAGTTTAACCGCTACAACAATGTCGTCCGGGAGGTATTTTACGTACATATGCTTATTCTCGTACAGTATTGAATTTTAGTCTCTGCTTCTCTTAAACCAAAATTGATTTCTAGAAAAGCAAAATGTGACGATGTTTGTTCTGGTTTTGTGTAAGTTTGAAAGTTTTGCTAAAGCAAATCATTGATATATATATACTCGTTGCTTTTTCTCATATAGTATTGAATTTAGTTTTCAGTTCCCAAAAACATGCAATTATTTATGTCGGGATTTATCGTAACTTTGAATGTTTTGGCAGTGTGGATCTGTTGCGGAGACGAGTAGATTATTGCTTTGTGAGGCAACTGCAGTTGTAATGGAAAAATGCTTTCAACTTTTGGGGATCACTCCTGTATGTATTATCAGTTTCTTTCAATTCGGTTTCTTGGGGTAGGTTTCTTTATCCGCGAATTCTGTAATGCGGGGCTATTTTTTTCTTATAAACCAGGCATTATTTCTCCTTTTTTGAAAAGCCGTGTTAGAGATTTATTTATGTTTTTTGGTTTTAAGTTCTCCAATTTAAATTTGTTTGGGCGTATTAAGATAACATTGAAGTTCATTACCATGCGGTTAATTCAGTCCATGTTTAAATAGTTCACTATGAAGAAGTACAGTACAAAGGATTTATTTCGATAACTAAGCCAAGTTTAAATAACTCAAGTAAAGTATAAAAATGAAGTCGCTCACAATTCCACATGTAATTACCAGTTTAAAACTTTCTTTTGTGCAGGAAGTCCCAATCGCGGTCAAGGCCCAACCATTGTTATATTTACAACCATCAGATGCAAGGTGGAGAAACAAACAAAAGTTGGCTGAAATAGAACAGATGGAGGAAATCCCAGTAGAACCGAAGTTTGTGGATCGTTTCATTTCTCCATCTTTTGTTTCTGGTGTTAGGTAAGTACTTGTTTTGATATTGAAAATATTCAATATTTTATATGCTTAGTATTTCGTTTCATGCAATTTAAGTAAAATATAGGTTTGTTTGCATAAAGTATTGTACCTTTCATTATGCTTTTGAAAATGATTGTGTTAAAGGTTGGTCATTTTGTAGTCTAACTATAATCTTATACTCCATGTGGTTTGTCGGGTATCACAAGTTTAGTTGAAAGTTCTCTTTTGCGGATACATGATATAACAATATAAGAAAAGACAGGGAGAGTGGGGGTTCAGAAATACAATATATACAGGATATATAACAATATAAGAAAAGGCCAATATGCCCATTAAGTTAACGGTCAACTAACTGAAATTCTGGTCAGGAACCAAACCCTTAGTGGGTCAAAACCACAGGGAGAGGATCCGCAAAGGAAAAAAACTTTCAGGGACTAAACCCGTGATACCTAACATACCACAGTTGCCCATCAGGGACTTCAATAAAGCAGTTAAATATCTTCTGGATAAGAATAGGGAATTATGTCTTTGCTTTGGAGTTGGATCTCAAAGTATCGAGTTAGAATTGAATGAACATAAGCTGTTGCTAATGGTGAGGTTTATGTAGGATGATTAGTTAATGAGCAATGCTAATCATTCCTAGTTTTTTTTCCTAAATCATCCTCGTAACCACTACAAGATGACAAATGTAATTGACTATCTAGCTCTCTTCCTTTTGGTCATTCATCATTCCACTTGACATTATCATATTGTTAGGAAGAAATCTAGGAAGGAATATCATTTTCCTTGGTTAATTGTTGCATTTTTCATAAGACAGATGATGCGGAAGAAGATTTATTATTGACACGTAGTATGACTGTCACTGTATGCTCTTAGTTACATAATAATGTTCAGTAGAATGATAGATGTGAGAGGAATAGAGACACTCTTTGAGATTCAAGATGTTTCCCTTGATCAGCATTTATAAACTCTGTTTTGCACAAGCGTTTTTTGGTGCCTAATTGTGGTTGTTTTGTTTTCATCAGGGATCCACCTAGAAAATCCCGGTTTGAGCTGCTTTCGATTCGTCCCTTAGTTACATCAGACCCGAAGTTTGGGGAGGGTAACATGTTCGGGCTCATTTCAGTATCAGATAAGTATGGGTCACGATCGGATGTGGGGTCTCACTTATTTGAGCCTGATTATCCTTATGTTAGTTTATTCAACTTTGAGTGGTGTGATCCGATAAAGATGCGCAACGGGGGGACTGTACACCTTGGCAACCACAGTTCTCATCTTTCAGTTCCATTCTCTACTGCGATTGAGATTCGCTTTGAACTCTATGTTACCAGTGAGAAAAAAGATGCATGTTTCCAACTTGCTAATCGCAAGTTTAAGAAGAAGTTATCAGATTTCTGGGAAGATAAATCAAATAGTAAGTGCGGTAGTTATAATGTTAAAGGAGTGGATGGAAGAACACGGATGCATTACATTCTGATAAAGGACGCAGTAGATACTTCCATGGAGGTAAGGTTTAAAGCCGGGACTGATCATAGAGTTCATGGAGACATATTTGCGTATTATGGAGGTAATAGTTTTTCTTATGATTGTCCTTCTGGTATAAAAAGCGACTACGGGGCAAAACTCTTTAGCTCTGATATAACGGATGGCCTAATCTCGCTGGAGAGATCATTCCTGGCTGTACCCACTGATGCATCCCTCATAATTAAAGGATGCTTGGTGGATCTTGATACGAATGAAATCATTTTGGGAGGCTGTTACGAATTTACCCCGCCAACGAATAGTGGCAGCACTGCTGGTACTCTTTATGGGCTAGATGGGACAAGTTGCTCTTTGGAACTGAAAGTAAATTGGAAATACTAAGCTAAGCTCAATGTCTTGGATTATGTTTTTTGTTTTATTCAAGGGTTTGTCTAACGGTTGACCTGCCCCTACTGGGCAAGGTTTAATGTTATTATATATTACGCAAATATTAGTCTACATTATTAAGTTACAGAACTGGGAGCTGTCAGTATGTCATTCCATACTACTGTAGTATGATTACATTCAAGGAGCTATTGTTTTCGTTATAGGTGCTTTGCAATTTACACTTTTGTGCATTGTTTAGTGTTGGGGTTAGGGGTGTCGAAAAAGTTGACCCGAACCCGAATAAGCCTATTCGGGTCGGGTCACTCGGGTCAAAAAACGTATTCGGGTCAATTCGGGTTGACCCAAATTGACCCGAGTTCTAATTAGCCTTGGGTTCGAGTTTATATTTTTTAGCCTTGACCCGACTTGACCCGAACCCGACCAACCCGACTTGACCCGAGTTTTTGAACACATTTTACATGTAAATACACTTAAATAAGCCAAATTTTAATATTTTTACTTATACTCGGGTTGACCCGAACCCGAGTTGACCCGACCCGAATTGACCCGAACCTGACTGCCCGAGTTTTAATTAGGCTCGGGTTCGGGTATGTTTTTTTAGTTTTGACCCGACTTGACCCGACCCGACTTGACCCGACCCGATTTGACCCGAACCCGGTTGACCCGACCCGATTCCCACCCCTAGTTGGGGTGCTATAGCAAACCGTTTTTGTTTTTGAAACCGGATTGGTTTTGAATCGGTTGGTTTGAGTCAACCGGTCATCAAACCGGAATGGTTAGGAACCGGTTATTTGTTATATTTTAATTGGTTTTTAACTGCATCGGTTTGATTCTAATCGTTTTTCACTATCGGTCTAGGCCATTTTATTAAACCGCTTACGAACAATTCAAGAAAAACCGGCTTTTTGGTTCAGGCGATGAACCGGTTTTTTCCCACCCTATATGAAGCTACCACTTTCGTCTCATAATAAATGTATGCAATAGTCATATCGTCACATAGTCATTTACACCGATAAGGACCAACTGTCCGCTTTTTGCGTACAATATATGTTCACTAGTTTCGTCATGTCTTGAACTAATCAAGGGCGCGATCTTAACTTCCTACCATTATAGTGCTATATCGAATCATTTAGTCGTGGAATGTACCATACCTTTACCGTCGAGTCGGGTACCCAACGAGACCAACAATATAAGCCAAGAAACATATATTAGCTAGAAATTTATTATGCCACGGAGTATGCACATATTTACACACAAACACGTTTTACATCAATACTCGCATTAAAAATGTCTTGAATCGTAACATGTGGTTTAACATTATTAAGGAGTCTTAAAAACATGCGAAGTGTGTTCAAATTTTATTCCATAGAATAGACTTTTACATTCTTTCTTATGAGACAAAATGGGTGTTTTTGCTGTACTTCTCCAGTTTTTATATTATTAAACTTTCATTGTTTTGCCATGCTGTTCATTTTAATTACCCGAGCTATATATGTATGACCATGATTTACATGACCACGAAAATATCATAACCATGACATATGACGCACCTGTGTCATGACTCTTCCGCGACGAGAGTGATTTCTCGCGGCGTCTTTTCACGTTTCATGTTGGCCATTATTATTATTATCATGTGGGGCGTATGAGTGCATCCTAGTTTTCATGTTTACATGTTTACAAGTATAGGGTGATTGGTTAGTGTGTGCTCTACACTTCATCACCTTGGAGCTCATCCCTCCACCTAGGTTATGTTTTATTAGAGGTCACCCTTCTAATTGCATGACGAGGTCACCCCTATATGTATTCATGTACGTTGATAACATGTTATGACTTGTATGAGCTCGTAGGCATTTAAATTATATTACACGCATGAACATAATACTTTTCAGTCATTCTGTTTTAAAACATCTTCCAGATTTTCCAGGACATACACATATTCCGTTGCATTTCATGTCTTATACTTATGTTTCAGTTATTCTTATCATGTCATTATATCCGTTCTCTGAGCGTATTGCTCAGCCGTATTTTCTTTCCATGTTCCATACGGCAGGTACCCAATGACAAACTCGAGCATTGAGAGTACGTGCATAAGATGAAAGCTACCTGAGTCTCCTTCCTTTTTATGCATTTTAATACTTATGCTTTGATTGGACAAATGTTTTGTCCTTTAGTCCTTTGTATTCATTTATGTTAAGCTTATGTGGGGAGCCGATGTTTGATTCTGGCTTTCCCGTTGGTCTTTTATGTCTTTATGACGTTATAACTTGTTATGCTTTGATGACACGTCATAATTATGACATAACAGCCTCCTTATCAAAATAGGTCGTTACACTACCAAACATAATAACACACAATTAACAATTAACAAAACACTTTAATTCAAAGTTAAAATGGCAACATAACACTTTAACTCAAACTAAAACATAGTAATTAATATTCTATTAACATTTAACAACCCAAAATACTAGGCATTAGCAACCCCTATCTACACACAACAACCCTTTAAACCTTCATGAACCAACCAGTTCACACCTCCCCCTTGCCTCGCTGAAAAGTCAATCTTGTTATAAATATGTGTGACCATTTTCATCAATATCCTTGCCTTGCGCATGTCGGCAGCTTGGAGTGCCTTGAGCTTTGTCACATTTGTCCTAACACATCTAGAAGGATTGCCATTTTGAAGCTTGAGAATCAACTCCTCCTACGGATGACCCGCTCGGTGAGCCGTTGCCAGATGTCCCAACATCATTTCTGTTAGGTAAAACGACCCAGAGATACAAACTAGTAAGCAATTATATCACAAGTTTACGAAAGGGTAATGTAGTGCGTCTGCTTAAGAGAGTGTGTGTATCTGTGTTTTTTTTTAAGAAAATATATGTAGAAGATGGAAAGTTTGATTTCGTTGCAAATCTCGTCCCTGGAACAAAAGATGTCAGTATAATAATGACGAGAAGGAAAGATGGATTATTGGTTTCGGGCACGTTATTTTGCACGAATGTAAAAGTGGAAAAGTGCTAGCGTGACTAGTACGAGTGGAAATGACGAAAGTGCCCTCACGTGCACGGCACGCGAGAGAGTTAACCAAGAAAAACACCTAAAAGTAAAAAAAGAAGTTAATTCTGGGTTATTATCGCTATTGTTGAAAAAAAAAGAAAAAAAAGAAATTAAAAAATCAACCGCTCAAGCCGTTACCAATCGATCACTATAGAAACCCATCGATACATACATCTATTATATAAGTGTTTCATTATTACTTGGGTAACAATCTACATGAGCAATGGCAGATTCTGTCAGTGGTTTGGGTAAAGCTGATGACAATGTGATACCCGAGGAAGATAGGAGATGGAGTGCTGATATTCGTAACCTAATACTAGAAGACGAGAGCTTTTCCAAAAATAAGCCATGGAGTGCTGCTGATGATGATAACCTAATACCGGAAAATAAGCCGCGGAGTGCTGATGATGAAATAGTGGAAGAAAAGAGATGGAGCTTACCGGAAGAAATCTCGAAGCTATTTGACGCCTCACTCAAAGCTAGTTTCCCGGATTTTATACAACAAGAGCCTATGAATCTTTCCAGCTACGAAGGGGCGCCTGGTGATTACAATTGGTATATATATATCTTGTTCATTTCTGCCTTTTTTTCTACTTTTCTTCGCTTAATTTGTACTACATATTCCGTTTATTAGGGGGTGTTTGGTTAACCTTATGAATTCAGCTTATCTATATGTTATATAAGCCATTTATGACTTATATAGGCTGTTTGTTTTAGCTATTATAACGTAAGCTATTTCGGCTTATATAACATAAACCTCACTTTGGTGGCTTCTTTGGAGACTTATGGGCTTTATACAAGTTTATTATATCATGATATAATAAACTTATATAAGCCCATAAGTCACCAATAAGCTTACAAAATTAAGGTTTATGAAATATAAGCCGAAATATGGCTTATTTTCGGCTTATATAACGTAAGCCCCAATTTTGTGGCTTATTTTGAGATTTAGGGGCTTATATAAGTTTATCATGATATAATAAACTTTAAGCCCATAAACCTCCAAATAAGCCACAAAATTGGGGCTTATGTTATATAAGCCAAAACCCAAGCGTTTGTTAAGGGGTGTTTGTTTCGGCTTATACATGGGCTTATAATTGGCGGAGCTTGACGTGTTATTGTGGGAGGGCCAAAAACAAAAATTGTATGGAATAAAAGACCAAAAATGTAACATATAAAAATTTACTACGTAAATAGAATCATTGAAAAAATACATTAGCCGACAAAGTCATGGGAGGGCCAGGACCCCTCTTGGTCATCATGTAGCTTCGCCAGTTATAAGCTTATTTGGTTTCCACTTATATTTCATAAGCCTCAATTTTCCGGCTTATTTTGAGACTTGCGGGCTTATATAAGTTTATTACGGTATGATAAACTTATATAATCCCATAAGTCTCCAAATAAAGCCGGAAATGTGGGGCTTATGAAATATAAGCCGAAATCAAATAAGCTCATAAGCCTACATACAAGCCTAAACGAACACCAGGGGGTGTTTGTTTTAGCTTATATAGTGGGCTTAGAAGCTTATTAGCTTATATAAGCTCATAAGCCAAAATCAAGTGTTTGGTTAAGCTTATATAAGTAGGCTTATAAGCTTATACAAGAGGTTTTGGTAAGCCAAGAATTTGTGGCTTATGTAAGAATATTATATGAAAAGACATTTATACCCTCATTTAATAATTACATCCTTTTTATTTTTATGTACTTTTTGTCATTTTACTTTATTAACTATATAAGCTAAACCAAACACTTAAGTAAGGCTTATAAGCTTATTATATATAAGCCATAAATGGCTTATATAACATTATATAAGCCCAATACATAAGCTTAACCAATCACCCTAAGTGTTTGGTTTAGCTTATATAGTTAATAAAGTAAAATGACAAAAAAATACATAAAAATAAAAAGGATGTAATTAATAAATGAGTGTATAAAAGTCTTTTTATATAATATTCTTATATAAGCCCACATACTCTTATATAAGCCGCAATTTTTTCGCTTACGAAACCCTCCTTATATAAGCTTATAAGCTTAACCAAACACTTAGTTTCGGCTTATAAGCTAAAACAAACGCCCCCTTAGTTTCATTTCCCCTACAGCCAAAATGTTGTTTCTGCGATTTTTCTGCCGTTCTTTGCTTTGTAGTACATATTCCATTTATTAGTCTCACTTTGCTTCTACAGCCAAAATGTTTTGACGATATGGCCTGTATTAAGTAAAAGCCCTGAATTAAGAGAAAAGTATCCACATATTCAGACACCAAGAGATATTGGAGAGGTATTACAGTATTACGGAGTATTATTTTTGTTCATCATGGTCTCTTAGAAATCCTTACATTATTTCTTAACTGTAATTATATGTATGTTTCTGTGTGGTATTCTGTTACTATAGGCCATCAAGAAAAATCTTCCTGCATATGCCAGTCACATGTTAGACGAAGATACCTCCGTTGAAGATGTTGGTTTTGTAGCTTTTTCGTTATCACGGAAGTGGATGGCTGAGGTACTTTATTGTTTTCTTTTTCATCTCTTTCAAAACATCCATATTACAATTCTGGCTTAAATTGTTCTTGTTTCCTTGCAGAGCATTCATAAGATGCTAAACGATGGTATAGACACATGGGCACCAAAACTTCCTGTGGAAAGGGTATTAATAGCCTTTTCCTCGTTGGACGAGGAAATACATGTGGGTCTCAGTCGACGACTTGCTATCGCACTCACACATTTTCGTATGCTCAAGTTTTCTAAAGTTGCTGCAGCTTTTAGCCTAGCTCGTGATTCGGCTCAGGTATATATGTTTGTAGCATATATATAAATTAGATAACATTCTCTGCCTATTTGATGTTAAATAGTCATAGTTTGCTGTATATGAGTTTAATAATTCAATTTATTTCAGGCGCACTACTTTCAAAACTTGCCTAATTGGGGTGAAGACATATTGAGGAGGTTGTTTCTGATTGAAGATAGAGGAGATGCGGTGATAGATGGTGAAACAATGTTACCTTTTATTCTTGCGGCGAAAGATTTCCACAATTCTTCTATGGATCTCGCAACTTTGAGGTTCGTTACTTGCTGAGTTTATCCACAGCTCCACACACACACGCACGCACACACTTTAACTGTTTTCCTGTAGATTTAGTGCCAAATAGTGTTACATTTCGTCGATGATATAGGAACAGTGTATTTAAGTCTTTTGTCTGCATATGTAGGGTGGAAATTGAAGTGCTGAAGGCAGACTGGATAGTATATGTGACCCCTGTACGGCAACAAGAGTATATTGAGATGTGCTTCACTGTAAGTAACTTCTACACAACATAGCTTAAGAATGAATACCCTGTAGCAAGCTATGTAGAGTATCCTGATAGGAAGGTGACTAGGCATAACTTGATAAAATTGGTAACTCTTCTCTTTTCAGGCTGCCAAACTTGAAAAGTGGATTAAAACTGATACGATGGGGAAGTGGAGCCCATCTCTTAAGAAAGAATACCCTGTAGCAAGTTATATAGGATATCGAACCTGTAATACTAAGCATGAAGAGCTGGCTAATTTGTTAGGCCAAGTCAGAGATCGTTGTCATTTGGTGGCACAAGGTACACCAGATACTTGTTCATTTATTCTTTATTTATTTTCGTGAACAAAGAATATGATTATTGATCAAGCAGTCTAGCTTTGAACCCGCTTGACCTGTTCCTTTTTTAGTTAAATGCATATCTTTTCTTAACTCATTAGAGGGTAAGCATGTTCCAAATCATCAATCCATCAATATCATAAAGGGATCGATTTTGCAATGTCTCATATTTTTCCTTTTATTAGGCAAGGATGCTCGGTTGCTTGGGTATACTGCTGATGCAATTTTTGCTTGTGTTCTTATGTAAGATTCTCATTCTTTTAACATTTTTTTTACCCTTATTGTACTTAGGCCATCACTATAAGTAATAGAGTAGAGTGGTAAATGTCAATTTCCTATGAACTTGCTGAATAATCAAATGTTTATATCTAAAGCTTTTATACTAGTATTGAATTTTGCAGTGTCTACAGCGAGATATCCTACTTTGAGGTCAAGTGTCATGCTTAATGATATTCGTTTTCTGTTCTTAACAGGTATACATTATTGAAAAACGATAGATTGGCTGATTGTGCATTCACCTTTGATGAGATGGTTAACGAGGAGGTATTCTTATGATGTTCTTTAATTGCTAGAAATGTTATATTTGCATATCTGATCATATTGAAATCTTTGCACATATCATCTTTGATCTGCTCAAACTTATTGATATATAGGGAAATACTTTCGTATATCTACTACATCGACGAGCTGAGATTCATAGAATAACGAGTGATTCACGTAAAGACATCGATGAGTTAAAGAAGGTACGGATCTCTTTTAGCTTCAATATATGCTGCTACAGCTTTCTCATCTTGGACCCAAATTTATTGCTTTTCTGTTCTTGAATATTAAGTTAACAGATATATATATTTGCAACAGGCTTCTGATTTAATTTTGGAGAAATATGAAGACTGGGAGGAAGGTGAAGAACGTAAGTTGGATTTCCATTTACTCGAGTTTACTGAGGTAAGACGATATTTGGAATTGATTACTTGGTTATTCTAAAACATTATATATAGTTCCTCTAATATGCTCTTAAGCTGTGGTTGATTCAAGTTATCTAGTCCCATGCTTAAGGGTAAGAAACTAAGAATAATATAAAACGCTATTTAGCCGTACTATAAGGTAAGTTTAAGAATAATGAAACAAATAATTAGACTCTATACCAATTAAGAAACCGAGTTTAGTTTCTAGCTTGGCACAAACATTTGGATGAGTATTTAATGCTAATCTACTTGCCTAAAATAAATGAAGACATTTCACAAACTTAGAATAGAAAATGGTCCCGGGATTAACCCGGTGAGACCGCATACATCTGAGTCAAAAGGCTCGTTCTCCCCAGTAACTTGAACAGGGAAAATCATATTTGTTCACCATATCCGTTTTGAAGAGAAAAATGAAGTTAAATTTGATTTTTATAAATTTCCTTTTTTTATTAATATGATTATGTGAATTATATTATTGTATTAATACTTAACTTTCTTTTTCAGGTTCTCGAAGAATCGTGTGTATCTTTCTTGCCACATAGGATGTGTAAATACCTTTACGATTTAACTAAGAAGTTTAACCGTTACAACGATCTCGTGCGCGGGGTATATTTACATACATAGCTTTTTCTCGTACTGTATTGGATTTTAATCTCTGCTTCTCATAAACCAAAGTTAATTTCTACAAAAGCAAAATGTGACAGATGTTTGTTCTAGTTTCCTGTAAGTTTGAAAGTTTTGCTAGGCTAGAAAGCATATCATTGTTATATTTACTTGTTATTGCTTCTTCTCATAATATTGAATATAGTTTTCAGTTCTCAAAGTCATGCCATTATTTATGTCGGGATGTAGAGTAACTTTGAAAGTTGTGGCAGTGTGGATCTATTGTGGAGACCAGTAGATTATTGCTTTGTGAGGCAACTGAAGTGGTAATGGAAAAATGCTTTCATCTTTTGGGGATCACTCCGGTATGTATTATCAGTTTTTGTTTATAAACCATGCATTATTTCTCTCTTTTTCCGAAAAACAGTGTTAGAGATTTAGTTAAGTTTTGGTTTTAAGTTCTTCAATTTAAATTGGTTTGGGTGTATTAAGATAAACATTAAAGTTCATTACCAATTTACCATGCTATTAATTCAGTTCATGTTTAAAGAGTTCACCATGATGAAGTAAAGTATAAAGGACTTTTATGAAAACTAATGCAAGTTTAAATAACTCAAAAAACGAAGTTAGTCACAATTCCACATTTCCCTACCAGTGTAAAACTTCCTTTTGTGCAGGATGTCCCAATCGCGTTCAAGGCCCAACGACTGTTACATTTTGGACCATCAGAGGCAAGACTGATAGAAAAACAAAAAATGGTTGAAATCGAACAGAAGTATAAAGCACCAATAGAGCTGAAGTTTGTGGATTGTTTCATTACTCCATCTTTTGTTTCTGGTGCTAGGTAAGTACTTGTTTTGATATTGAAATTTTGTAAGTGTCTTTCGTTTCATGTAATTTAAGTAAAATAGTTGTTTTCAACTTTGCATAAAGTATTCTACCCTTTCATTATGCTTTTGAAAAACGACAAGTGTGATCATCATATTGTTTTTGACTATCTAGCTAGATGAAATATGTTCCAAAGCATAGAAAGGTATACATACCTTTTTAATAAGACAGATGATGGAGAAGATTTATTGTTGACACGTAATATGACCGTCACTGTAGGCTCTTAATTAGTTACATAATAATGTCCTGTAGAATGATAGATGTGAGGGAATAGAGATTATATTTTGAAATGGCACTCCTTTGAGATTCAAGATGTTTCCCTTAATCACCACGTACAAATTCTGTTTTGCACAAGTGTTTTTGGTGCCTAATGTATTTCGCATAAAGTGCTATACACTTTTAAAAACCGATATCTCAGTCCCCTCTCCATCTTTATTGCAGAGTTGTTGTTTGCTTAACAAAATTTTGTTATCTATAGTTGAAACTTTTTTGTTTTTAATTGTGGTTGTTTTGTTTTCATCAGGGATCCACCTAGAAAATCCCGGTTTGAGCTGCTTTCGATTCGTCCCTTAGTTACATCAGACCCAAAGTTTAGGGAGGGTAACATGTTCGGGCTCATTTCAGTATCAGATAAGTATGGGGCACGATCAGATGCGGGGTCTCACTTATATGAGCCTGATTTTCCATATGTTCATTTATTCAGCTATGAGTGGTGTGATCCGATAAAGATGCACAACGGGCGGGCTGTACACCTTGGCAACAGGGGGTCTGTACACCTTGGCAATCTTTCAGTTCCATTCTCTACCTCGATCGAGATACGTTTTGAACTCTATGTTACCAGTGAGAAAAAAGATGCATGTTTTCAACTTGCCAATCGCAAGTTTAAGAAGAAGTTATCAGATTTCTGGGATGATAAATTAAACAGTAAGTGCGGTAGTTATAATGTTAAAGGAGTGGATGGAAGAACACGGATGCATTACATTCTGATAAAGGATGCAGTAGATACTTCCATGGAGGTAAGGTTTAATGCGGGGACTGATCATAGAGTTCATGGAGATATATTTGCCTACTATGGAGGTAATAGTTTTTCTTACGATTGTCCTTCTGGTATAAAAAGCGACTACGGGGCAAAACTCTTTAGCTCTGATATAACGGATGGCCTAATCTCGCTGGAGAGATCATTCCTGGCTGTACCCACTGATGCTTCCCTCATAATTAAAGGATGCTTAGTGGATCTTGTTACGAATGAAATCATTTTGGGAGGCTGTTACGAATTTACCCCGCCAACCAAAGGTTGCAGCACTGCTGGTACTCTTTATGGGACAAATTGCTCTTTGGAGCTGAAAGTCGATTGGAAATACTAAGCTCACTGTCTTGGATATCTGTGTGGTTAATATGTTGTGTTATGTTACTATGATGCTGCTAGAAATGTATATGAACTTATATATCGTATGAACTATGTTTGATAATGACGAATGAATCAATACGCGGTCACAGCGAGTACTAAATCTAGTATCATTGTTTTGGTATTTCGCGTAATCCACATTTCTGTTTGGTTTTCTTTATCACACTGATCTTCAATGGCATGTAATCTTATTTGTGGATCTCACTTTTGCTTTGTTGATTTTTGGTACATTTTGGATCATTCAGTTTGTAAACTTTGATCATTTGAAAGTGTGTTTTTATCGGCTAGGTGACCAACAAAGCTGGAACTCGGTGTTAGTGATTTTTAGATTTATAACTTTTGATATGTATAATAATAAGTTTGAGTTTGTGAATCATTTCAAATAGAATCAAAATCTTCTCAAGTTGAATGTAACTTGATTGATCATGTCGGTCAATCAAAATTTATGATGTTAAATATCTTAAAGAATAACTAAGGTCCACTTCTTAAAAGATTCCTTTTCTCTACTTATTTTAAGTTTTTCGTTAAATATAAAAATCAATTTATATGTTTTAAACGCATAAAATATTTATGTTAGACTAATTGTGGGCCACAAGGCCTGACCCATTCCTCATAAAAATATGCTTGCTCGCTAATCAACTTGACTTTAAAGATAAAATACTTATAGCTATTAAGCAAATAACATGTGGGCTTAACTTGTAAAATGCTTAAACCACAAAGATAACTTAGCACATGGAGTACGTCTCGAAGATAAATCATATCATATTATCTTCAATTAACATTGTGTTTAGATCCATCTTGATGATAGAATAAAGGTAGAATCTTAGATTCATAACAAGTTTTTTTTTTCAATAAAAATATTTGATAAGTTAACTGTTAACTGTAAAATTAAGATGTAAAATAGTTTAAAATAATATATTTAAATAAATTATAATATGATAAAAAGTTATATAAATACTTTACAGTTTTTAACAATTTAAAAAGTTTCATAAATCAGTTTTAAATCGTATTAAGTGAGTAACCGAACATGCAGGTACCTGAAGTGAACGGCTACATACGGTTCGGTTATCAGTTTTTAAAAGTTGTTAGGCCAAACAAAAATATT
Organism: Glebionis coronaria; assembly: GCA_025667525.1. Classification (NCBI taxonomy): domain Eukaryota; kingdom Viridiplantae; phylum Streptophyta; class Magnoliopsida; order Asterales; family Asteraceae; genus Glebionis; species Glebionis coronaria. Next base: position 521,887,462 of record CM046882.1, read on the forward strand.
TATTTAAAAAAAAATATTTTTAAAACAAAAAAACTAACCATTTTTTAAAAACTAAGAAAAAAAAAAAAACTTTTGTCAAACAAACTTATAATCCCCATCTTTAATAAAACATTAAAAAAATGTAGTACTTTTTTAGGACCATATTAAAAGGAATCACACCCTTTTTCCTTCGACTACCTACCATCCTATCTAACTTTGGTCCCAATTCCTCCACATCTCACATCTTCAAATTAAACAACCTTGGTATGAGATCGTGTGTATCATGGCCATGGGCTCCGGTTATTAATTTATTATGACAATGTTGTGCCAATGTCAATTTACTATGACAACTTGTTTCTTCCGAATTGTCTAATACTAACAATTATGGATATAAATGATCAAATGGTATTAGAGGCGGAGCCAAGATTTTTAGTTAAAAGAAGCTAATCATACTTAGAGCACACGGTGCAGTTGAGCCGTCGTGCTCGTGTCGTGGGCAAAAAGTGATGCCACGTCACTTTTTATTCCCACGACACCAAAACACCCCACGATGGCTCAACCCCCCTCCCTGGTTACACGAGAATTCTCGTGTCGTCGTCACCCAACTTTTTTTTTTTTTTTTTTTTCAACAATTTATTAACATAAACTTAAATTTTCATTAATAAAAAAAAAATACAATTACTAATAGAAAAAAAAAACAACACGAAAAAAAAAAATTACCGAAAAAAAAAACACAAATACGAAAATAAACTTAAAAATTAAAATATTTGGCACGCGCCTCGTCTTTGAGCTTCTCGATCCTCGCCGCGTCTTGTGGACTTAATCCGGTAGAAGAAGGTGTGAGTTGTGGGTAATTTGGGGTAGAATTTATAGGAAAAAAAGATGAAAAAAGGGGGTTTTTTTTAACCTCAAACGGTCAAAAAAACGGGCAAAAAAAAAATCCGTTTCCCAACGGTCAAAAACGGCTATTTTTTCAAATTTTTTTTTTAAAAAAAAAAAAAAAAAAAAAAAAAATTTATAAAACCCGACGGCGCGAGCCACGGTGTGGTTGGCGCCGCCGTGGCCTCGCGCCGTCACGACGACGTCGGCTGGTAGGTACCAGCCCAAAACCGACGGCGCGAGCCACGGTGTGGTTGGCGCCGCCGTGGCCTCGCGCCGTGGTGGCCAGTTCCCCACCAGCCCACCGTACCCTCCCCTCTTAAGATTAAAAGCCATAGTGATGAGAAGCTTAATGTTGAAAATAGTAAAAAAAAATGCTGATAATACACACAAATAATAGATGAAATAAGTTTATTAGAAAAAAATCGACACCTACTAGTCCATTTACTAAATTCGCTACGCCACTTAATGGTACCAAACTCCAGCATATGCAGAATTGTATATTGATGAACATGATAGAGCAAATTGTTTTTGGAGTTGCTACTTCATAACATAGGTGATAGATTTTATAGGTGTTCGGGGTAGTAATAATAAAAAAATTCTGTATATATCTTTACCAAAAAAATAATAAAAACTTCTGATATATATTTTAATTGCGTAAAAATCACTTATATTAAAGTATTTTGATTTTATATGTTTCGGGTATCACAAAATTATCAATAAGATAATTAAGAGAATCATTTAAGGAAGAACATTTTGACCCGAATCCCAAATTCGAAACCAAATCGTACCTGGAACTGTATCGATCTCCGGTATCCGAATCCCGTTCGATATGGGACCAAGAGTACGAAATAAACATTGGTTTATTTATTTTCAAAATAGTAATATACCCCTAAACAGTGGTTTATGTCTTTTTAAAATCTAAACCCATAAAATCCCAGCAACCAAACACATAAAGTTGGGCCAACTTATTGTTGATTCCAAACTTAGATCGATTTAGCTTGTGTAAACGAGATTAAATCAAGTTATACACGTAGAGAAACTTTGTTGTATATGTAACAATTCAAGTATTATGCGGAATTAATACTTAAACAAGAACACACAAACAAGATAAACCAAACTTTCACTTTGATTGATAAATCAAACTTGCATACAATGAAAGTGTAAAACGTATATAAAACTAAAACCTAAAGGCCTCCTTTTATAGATTAAGGAACCTTGTACAATAGTCTACGTATCAGCTATTCTTGGTAAAGATAAACATAGAAAATACATTGTCGAACATATCTTTACTAGAAACATACTAGAAACATAATACGTGTAGACTAAGTCTTCTATCAGTGCTTGACTTCTTCTTATCAACGCTTGACTTCTTCCTGGCAACGCTTGTCCTGTCAACGCTTGATTTCTTCCTATCAACGTTCAAATTGCTCTTGTCAGCGTCCAAGTGTCTTGACTATATTTTATTCCCAACAATCCTCCCCTAAACTTGATATCTACTCTAGTAATCAAGTTTCTGAATAAAAACTAAGAACTAGGAGGATTCTTACAAATTGCATTATATTGGAAATAAATATATCTAATTAAATCTTTGGCCACGTCACTTGAGTAGTCAATTTCCAGCTGTGTTGTCATCATTTTCTCTAAAACTTCTTTGGACATAGGATACTCAACATCCACAAGAAGATAATCAGAAAACTTTGTAGTACTCAAATGATACACACCAGCTGCTGAATATAGACGCCATTGAAGTCCACTGATATCATCAAGATCCTTCCAAACTGGATCTTCTTCATCTGGTGCACACATCCTCTTGAATGTTGACCAAATCTTTATTCCATTGACTGAAGTAGGTGCTTCAGTCTCATACTTGGCCTGCATCAACCTCCAAAGGTCTGCCAAGTCTTCCCTATCCAAGCTTGCAAACAAAGACATAAGAGTAGTAAAAGTATGTACCTCTTTCCCATATCTGCCAATCATCCAGAACCCACTTGCATCTTATTCATAGCTAACTATAGGGTTTCTGAAATCATGAGGTAATACTTCCACCATATGTGAAACTTCCAAGGATGAGAGCTTAATGCTCCTTCTAATAACAACTTCACTAGGATTCACTCTATCCAGATTTCTTGGGAACTCAAGTGGAACTCCCTTCTTCAAAGGTCTTGGTGCAATTAAAGCCTGTTGAATTTGAATCTCTTCTGCAAGCTCTTCCTTTCTTTCATCTAAAAGAAGTCTGATAGTGTTCATCTCTTGCACTCTTGCCCAAATAGGATAAGCTTTATACTCCAATTCATCAAAGGACAATCCCTGCAACTTCTGAAAAGTCCAACCCCCTTGATGACATCTAAACAAAATATAATAAAGCTCCCTTCTATCTCTATTAGATTGTGAGAAAACTTTGATGGCCTTATACTTTAGGATTACCTGACAATACCTTTGAATCCTGAGTAGAATCTCCAATCCCCAAATCTGATATGATACACACATGTCTGGATTCTCCATGATCTTATTCTCCCATGCAAAGTACATCTGGGCAACTTCAAGCATATCATAAGCCACCTTCATCTTCAACTCTACAAGTTTTTCCCTTGCCAACACATCACCATATTCAAGTCTTTCTGGTTCTTCAATAATCATAACACTTGAATATGTACTCTCATCATCACTGCTTTTCTTACTCTCAATAGCAGTTTCCTTCACCCTATCTTCTTTCTCAAGTTGTACAGCCAACATTGAATCAAATTTTACTTGAGTTGCATCCTTGGGAACCACTGTTTCTACCATAATCCCTTTACCCTTATCTAATGTATCAATGATGGGTAAAGATGATGATGGTACCTGTGTAGACACTTTCTTGATGATAGCTGATGACTGGAATACATCAACCATACCTGAAGGTCTATCAACGTCCAAAACCTGTGTCAACGCCTATCTTACTCCCATCAATATTAGGTTTCCTGCCCCAAAGTAGCTCTTAAGGTGTCTTGTTGTGAATTTTGTTTATCAATGCCCTATTCTGAACATAACAAGTTGTATTCACAGCCTCAGCCCAAAATGCTATGGGAAAGTGAGCATCAGCCAACATAGTTCTAGCTGCTTCTATGAGTGTTCTATTCTTTCTCTCAGCTACCCCATTTTGTTGTGGGGTTCTAGCTACACTAAAATGTCTAGTAATCCCTTTCTTGGCACAAAAGTCATCTAACAACTTATTTCTTAACTCACCACCATTATCACTTCTAAGCATCTTAACCTCATTACCAGTCTTCTTCTCAATTTGGGTAATAAAGTTAATCAAAGTATCTGTAGTGTCACTTTTCAAAGCTAAAAAGAAAGTCCAAGTAAATCTAGAAAAATCTTCAACGATGACAAAACAGTAGGATTTTCCATTTAAGCTCTCTATATTAGTTGGACCAAACAAGTCCATATGCAGTAAGTGAAGAGGTTTAGAACTAGAATGCACAGGTTTAGACTTAAAGGAGACTTTGTGTTGTTTGCCTTTAAGGCATGCAACACAAGAATGGTCATTGTGAAAAGCCTTCTCAGGAAAACCATCAACTAAACCATGTCTCACAAGTCTATTTATATTCTTAAAATTAATGTGCCATAATCTTCTGTGCCAAAGATTACTCTCATCAACTGAAGCCTTAACATATAGACATGAAAAATTATTATTCATCCTAATTCCATTAAGATTCACATTATAAATGTCCTTATGCATAGGTGTTCTATAATTAATGAATTTCTCATCTGGTATTTTAAAATCTTTGCTCAACACCAAGCATTCAGTATAAGTGAAAAGAACCTTATTTTTGTTATCACACACCTGTGATACACTAAACATATTATAGTCAAGTTCTTTTACCAAAAACACGTTCTCAAACCGCAAATTATTGGTGATAAGAGGGCCTTTGCCAGTGATAGTCCCATATCCGCATCCAAAGTACACTTTGTCACCATCTTTAATGGGAGTGAAGTTTGCCAAGTAGTCTTCCTTCCCTGTCATGTGCCTAGAGCATTCACTATCCCAATAGCCATAATCATTAACCTGCTTTTGAATGCCCTGCACATAAAGAAAACAAATTAGTTTTCTTTGGGAACCCAAGCCTGAGCAGACTTGGATTCATTTGGTTGTTCAACAAGAACAGACTTAGTCCTAATGACAACCCATTGTTCATCCCTTTTTGGATGAAACGCCCAGTTAACCCCAATTGGTTTAGTTATGACCTTTGAAATATAATGAAATCTGTTACAGGTCATAAAAATCCCATCTGAATTAGGGTTTTGGTCTTGTTTAGGTCTCCATGTCAAGCTAGAAGAAGCTTTAGACCCCTTTCCCTTTGGTTGCAAATATTTACTTGGTCTAGCAACGTTCCTGTCAGCGCTTAATTTGTTCTTGTCAACGCTGAAATTACCCTTATCAGCGTTGAACCTAGGGTTTGCTACAGGAAACCATTGTCTGTTAGACTACGTATTGGTCTTCTGAAAAGGTCTTTGTCCATAAGTATTAGACCCTTTAGTAAAGAATGGGGCTGGTCTAACAACTTGTGGACTTTGCTGGACAAAAGGTTTGGGTTTGGCCATGGTTAACTTTCTATCAGCGTTGACCTTTGAAGCATTGACACACTTATAAGCTAAATGTGAAAAACTTCCACAAGTATAACAGGCTTTTCTAGACATAGCTCTAGGTCTAGAAGAAAAGAAACCCGTCCCATTATCACTAATTTGACTTTTTGGTGACCTTGGTTTTCTATACATTTCTGCATATTTAATACTAGGTTTTCTATCAACGTTTAAGCCAAGGTCAACAGTCTTGCCAGTAGTAGGATTGGTCACTTTTATGGGTGTGGACTCATTTGGGCTGTCACTAAGCATGCCACCCTTAACAAACAAAGTAGGGTTGGCTTTCTTCCATTGGTCCAAATCAGTCAATTTCTGCTTGTATTCCTTTACTGGAGTAAGAACTCTTGGTGGAAGAATAAATTCCTCTTCTTGGAGTTCTGGTATACCAATCCAAGATAAATCCTTTCTAAGGACACCATAAAAGTTCCCAGCAGGTGGTGGAACACCAGCATACTCTTTCATCCCAATCCCAGTCATATCCCTAGAATCTCTTTGTTCACTAACACATTTTTCTAGGGTTTGTGAAGCTTTATCAAATCTCTGGATTTTAAGATCTATATTATCTTTGTTTTTTATAGCCTCTTCTAACTTAACTTGTAAAGCACCATTGGCTCTCTCCAAAATGTTTCTAACCTCAACATTAGCATTTAAATCATGAGTTAAAATATTGATTTGATCTTTTAGGTCAAACTCCATTTTCTTATATTCAGCCACACTCTTCTCAGTTTGAGTAAGAGCAAGTTGATAATTAGATAACTTGCATCTTTCATTAACAACATATGTTGTTAATTTTAAGACTTATTTGTTAAGCTTTTCAGTATTTAGACGACAACCTTACTATAAAATGCATCATCATATACCTCATTGTCTGATGAAGATGAAGAGTGTGCCATGAGAGCATAGTAAACATGCTCCTCTTCTTCTTTTTATGCAACCAAAGCTTTGTTCTCTTCCTCATCATTGGCCAAATAGTTCCAATCCCAGCCAACACCATCAATGTCTTGCATAGCAACCATAGCTTTGGGATCCTGAACCTTGATGATTTGGCTTGAGGGTTTTCTAGCATCAGATCTTCTTGGAGATCTGCATTCTCTCATAAAGTGTCTCATTTGATGACAATTATAACACTCAACCTTGAATTTATCAAATCCAGCAGTGTCCTTAGCATTAAAAGTCATATTCTTCTTAAATCTTCGATTCCATCTATTTGCCCTTATACTTGCAAGAGCCATATTCTACTTTATGTCCATCTCCTCCAAATGCTCATCACTAATTTGCTCAAGGTCCTCATATGTAATCACTGAACCATTGGGAAATGAAGCAATGTATGCACACACAGTATGTAGATCAATACCAGCAGGCTTAACTCTTGGTGAGTCAACATTGTATGTGTCAGCGTCTGAATGTGAGGCGCTGACAAAGCTTGATCCAATGTTGACACAAGGTGATCCAGTACCGGGTTGCATGTATGACTTCCTTTGATCAAATTGACCTTCACTATGTGAGAAGAAGGCCATATTTCCATTGGTAGACTTGCTTCCTTGATCCAAAAGGATTTCATTCTCTACAAGCCTCAGTTTATTGTAAACATCATCAAAAGTGGAACTTTTGTGAGTATTATTAGCAATCATAGACATTGCTTCAATTTTCCATGCATCACCAAGACTTTTAAGGAAAGTGGTGATGATATCAACATCATCATGCACTGTTCCCATGAATGACAACTTGCTTGTAATGTCAAGAAGTCTGCTTCTCACTCCACTTAGCTTTTCATTGCGAAGGGCTTTAAAGACAACATACTCATGCAAGAGTTGCTTCTTTTTCTCTGAGGCAGTATCATCATTACCACCATAAGCAACTTGAAGGGCTGCCCAAAGATCTTTTGCAGAATCATAGTCTCTATATTTGTGCTGATTGGCTTGTCCCAAAGAGAGTTTGAGGATGCTTAGGGTTTTCATGTCATTCCTTCTCTTTGCAACGTCCTCAGCTGAGACAGCTCTTCCATCTTCAGGTTTTTCTTTTCTATCCTCTTCCGTAGAGCCTGGAGTTGATCTTACCAAGATAGCAGCTGCAATCTTGGCAGCCTTATTGAATGTGTTTCCATATTCAATAATTTCCAATAGAGTGTAATCATGGATTTGAAGATACTGCTCAAAGTTAAACTTCCACAACTCAAAGTTGTCTGGGTCTAGCATGGGAATCTTGATGTTAGGGCTTGAGGAGGAGGAGGTTAACTCTGGAGTAGACATGGTGTTTTAGTTTGAGGGTTTCTTGAAAATTAGGGTTTTTGACGATTTAGGGTTTTTGTGTTCTTTAGATCAAAGTTTCTCAACAAGCTCTGATACCACTTGTTGATCCCAAACTTAGATCGATTTAGCTTGTGTAAACGAGATTAAATCAAGTTATACACGTAGAGAAAATTTGTTGTATATGTAACAATTCAAGTATTATGCGGAATTAATACTTAAACAAGAACACACAAACAAGATAAACCAAACTTTCACTTTATTGATAAATCAAACTTGCATACAATGAAAGTGTAAAACGTATATAAAACTAAAACCTAAAGGCCTCCTTTTATAGATTAAGAAACCTTGTACAATATTCTACGTATCAGCTATTCTTGGTAAAGATAAACATAGAAAATACATTGTCGAACATATCTTTACTAGAAACATACTAGAAACATAATACGTGTAGACTAAGTCTTCTATCAGTGCTTGACTTCTTCTTATCAATGCTTGACTTCTTCATGTCAACGCTTGTCCTGTCAATGCTTGATTTCTTCCTATCAACATTCAAATTGATCTTGTCAGCGTCCAAGTGTCTTGACTATATTTTATTCCCAACACATATTAAGTAGCTCAAAGAGAAAACGAAACACCCCTTTAACTTCTAAGGCACAAGAGATATAAGAATATACACATAAAATTGTTATATTTGTTGTATAGAGATTAATCATGGTGTATATAAATATAACTGGAACGAAAGTCAGTTATTAAAAAAAGACGGTTGTCAATGGACACAGTGTTCATCAAAAGTTATGTTTCTTAAGAGGGTAAATCTATTTTTAGGCAAAAACTGTATTAAAAATAATCCTAAAAATAGTTTAAGTTTTGAGGCACTGTCTCAAATCCCACAGGAGCGATGCCCTTTGACCTCGCCTTTTTGACCCCACAGTTGTTCGTGGAGTATCAAACGCTAGAATGAGTATGGAATTCGCACCTCCTAACTTGCCTTTAAACTATACCTGGTTAAACCTTTCTCAAGTAACTCACATTTACATAAAAGTATATATAATGAGACTAAACTTACCAACAATAAAAATATCTTTTAATACCATACTAAACTAGCAGGATATCTGGACGTTGCGGTTGCGGCTACCCTAAAACTAAAATTTTGCAAGCGCGATATTTATAGTTATAATTATTAATAATGACGACAACTTTAAGTTGGGATAACTTTGAGCAATAATAATTCATTTCATATAAAAATAGTATTGTGAGATTGTGATGATTGATGATGAAAAGTATTAGTAAATCTATGTAACTTTCATCACAATATTATATAACATATAAATATAAAAGATATTTTCTTAATTTATATGTTTACACGTTTTTATAAATTATAATGACCTTAAAAACTTCTTACTTTGATGTGTACGATTTAATCGAATTTATTTGCAAAATGACCAGTATTTCACTAAATTTGTACTAAAATGCATACATCGAAGATATATGTCTTCAAAAGTGAAAATTTATAAAAAAAAATTGGGAGGTTCAAAATCAAACCCTAAAAATTTGATATTAAACTTATATTAATAAACAATTTAAATAATGGTATCTAAAAAATTATAATTTATAGCAATAACTATTTGTACATCTTGCATATTAATTAGTACAATATTAATTTTGTCATTTAATGTTTATTTTCCACTAATTAATATAGAAATAAATTTATAAAATTTTTTTCTTCTAAAAGTTTGTACCAAAACTTTATAACGTTGTACTATTTAAAATTTTGGAGAGAGAGAGAGAGTACAATCTCTTTTATAAGTAGTACAAATTTATATATTATTAAAAAAAAGTTGTAAAAACTAATTTAACGATGTTGTTTTTATCAGCTTTGGTTGGTCCTCTGTCGGTTCGTCTTCTAACGTTTTTTTTGCTAGTTAAACCAACTGTGACTCCGGTTCCCAGTTGAACCTCATCATTTTAAGTAAAAATATGTACGATTTTATAGATATATATGCTTTAATTGTTCTACAATGTGAATATATAATAGTATTTCTAAATAATGGAATAATGGGTGTATTAATTATTTTTTTAAGTTTGTATTACTTAATATGTATTAATTTGTTTTAATATGAATATTAAGTTATGTAGTAATTAGTTTTAATATTATGTATTGATTAGTTTTGATAATGAATAATAAATGATATTTATTATTTCTATTTTCAATTTTAAAGCTATGTTGATTTGTATATGAAACTAGCTAAAAGACCCGTGAAATTCATGGGTATTTTAAAAGAAATGAGAAAAGAATGTTACTTTGAGCTGTATACGTTAAAAGTCTAGAGGTGAAAAAACAGATAGTTCGACCCATATCGCAATTTAGCACATTGTTAGAACTAGTTGCATTTAACACACCATCACAAAAAGTGACAATAAAAAGGAGTCAAAATGAACATCTTATATTGAAAGCAAGAAGAACCTTGAACACATTTGAGTATATGAAAAACCCGTGATGTGCCCGATTCTTTCACCATGTTCGTTCCACAAATAAACTTCGAAATCGGTAGGTAGAATATCATAAACAAACTAGAGCCAACTACAATAAAGATATATAGTTTTCATGATAAGTGAAGAAGGCAATATTTCTCGTAATTTAGATTTACAGTAATCAACTTGAACATACAATAGAGGCAATGATATCCTTTAGATCTCTTTTGTCAAAAGAATTCTTAGCATGAAATATGTTAAGTTTCATCATAAAAGTAGAAAATACAGACCTTCATATGCAAAGGATATCCCTAATTAAAAGTGGCCATAAACATGCTAAGACAGATTTTGTCTAGCGCATTATCATATGCCTAATACTACTACCATGTAGAGAAACTCTAGTCGAATTAATGATCAAACTAAATATGGCCAAAGTAGACAAAAGAAACTAAAACCCATGGCGATATATAGCATGTCGAATTTCCATATAAAAATCAGTTATAAATTAAATGCACAATAGATCATTAGAGAAATGCATGAACATGATGTATATACCTGATTCCTTTCATTAAGTAGCAAGTAGATTTTCTATATTATTGTTCATACAATTATATAACTAATTGTCATGGTGTGCAACTCAGTTAAAGGGGGAATTAAGTGGTTACTACTACAGATTACCAGTAAACATCACTAAGGAATAGCTGGAAAACCACAAAAGATCTTCGAACCAACTAAAACTTTGACATGACTCCAAATTGGGTATATTTGCATTTGAATTACCAAAACAGGAAGGTGGTCATTCTATGTAGAGATAGAAATTTTGAACGGTTACTTATTATTATGCATGACCAATGTTTTCTTTACCTGTGGCTATTCACAGTCAATGCTACAACTTTTCTTATCGTATTAGCCATCTAAATGAAACAACACGGTGACTTAAAAGTTAGATCAAGTGAGAGTGTTTTGGAGTGCTTATATAAACTACTTATCCCACATTAGACAAATTAAAAGCATGAGAACATGTTAATATACAATTTCAATAAAAATCGTGCAAATAAAGCTGATGAATGAATAAATGAGTAGTTTGTTTACTTGATAAAGTCCAGTGGATGCTTAAACTTTATTTCACATATTCCTGATCAAGGATGTTATTACTTATTAGTACCAAAAGAACAACCAGATACGCGTAGCTAGAGTTCAACACACAACGCTAACTGATAATACAATTACCGAACTCCTATACACACAAGGCTACACACAACGCTAACTGATAATACAATTACCGAACTTCTATACACACAAGGCTAACTGATGATGCAATTAGCTTTAAACCATTTCGTGCATAAACCTTTATACTTGTATTTACATGTAGTTAATCTTGTAAAGCATGTACAAATAAACCTAATGTTGACATGTCTAGACATCTAACGGATGTTGAGTCATTAACCTGGGTTGACTTTGTAATCTATACTACATATAAAGGAAAAACCCATAAACCTTGAATGTTGAAAAATGACTTAATTATAAAATTGTTGAAAAATTAAATATATACAATTGGATATAATAGGAAATGTTGAAAAATTAAACCATAAACAATTGCATAAGTTACCGAGTCACGGGTTCGACCATCGGATTAATTCGGTCGAGTAACTTGGTCACGGGTTCGACCAACAGGTCAACCCGGTCGAGTCATCGGGTCACGGATCCACCATCGGACCAACTCGATTGAGTCACCGGGTAACGGGTTCCACCATCGGGTCAATCTTTTCGAGTCACGGGTTCGACCATCGGGTTAACCTGATCGAGTCACCGGGTCACGGGTTCGACAACCGGGTCAATCCTGTCGAGCCACCGGGTCACTGGTTTCGACCACCGGGTCAATACTGTCGAGTCACCGGGTCACGGGTTCAACCACCAAGACACGGGTTCGATCACTGAGAACGGGCTCGTCTACCAGTTCAACCTGGACGAGTCACTATCTATCGCTAGACAATTATTGGGTCACGAGTTCGACCACCGAATCAATTAGCATATCATTAATTATATGTCATTAGATAATTCCGCTTTTATGGGCAGATAATCGTCTAATATTTCTATAAAAAAAAGGTTTTCTTAATATTTCAAGAAAATTGATCCAAACATAAATATAGCAAAAACAACCATGGAATGTCAAGTTATATCTGAAATTCCACTTAAAGTTTGAGACAATTATATCCTTAATAAAGAAGGGGAATTGTGCTTCCCAATGAACAGTACCACTACTCACAAACGAAATTAAAAAAAAATATACTTCTCCCACTCATACCACTACTCACAAACGAAAAAAAAAATATACTTCTCCCACTCATACTACTCACAAACGAAATAAATAAAATATACTTCTCAATACCCATTTATCTCTCTCTCATCCTCAAACAACTCTGTCTCTCTCTCTAATCGATCTAAGATGATCTGATCGATCTAATCGGATTCGTATGACGGAAGCGTGATCGTTTAACCGATCTAATCTGATAAGTCGTGGTTTTTAGGGCTGTGATGCAACCATGGAAACCTAATTTGGGTTTGATGAAAACCCTAATTTTTTATGGGGTTTCGCTTTTAATGGATGCTTTTTTATGGGGTTTCGCTTTTAATGGATGCTTTACTTCTGGCTTGGTGAGTTTTCTGCTTTGGTTCATCCTTTTGATGGAAACCCTAATTTTTTTTTGGGGGTTCGCTTTTAATGGATGCTTTACTTCTGTCTTGGTGAGTTTTCTGCTTTGATTCATCCTTTTGATGGAAACCCTAAATTTTTTTTGGGGGTTCGCTTTTAATGGATGCTTTACTTCTGGTTTGGTGGGTTTTCTGCTTTGATTCAGCCTGATTTATAAGTTAATAGAGAAATCTGTGTTTTTTATGGTTTGATAGACGTATTTATTCTTTGTGGTTTGACCCTCTTTGTTGCCACCGTCTTATTTGTTGCCACCAACCTGATTCATTGGGTTACGGTTACGACCTAGAAATGGGTGTTTGGAACATTATGGTTCTGATAACGGTTAGCTGTGTAATTCATTGAAACCCTTTTTTTGAAGTTTGCTGGAAACCTAATTTTTGGGTTCGGGGAAAGAGTTGTGGTTTGCTGGATACCTATTTTTTGGGTTCGGGATAAGAGGTGTTTTATAAGTTGTTTTTAAAAAAGAAGTATAGGCGTTCAATTGAAGGTTCGTTGCCGCTATTCGTAGCAGGCGACGATATATAGTTATTCAATTGAACCTTCGCTGCCGCTATTGATAGCAGGCGACGATAGTAGCACTCTTATGAGTGGAGAAGTATATTTTTTTTCTTTATTTCGTTTGTGAGTATTGGTACTGTTCATTGGGAAACGCAATTCCCCTTCTTTATTAAGGATATAATATAATATAATGTGATCCCCGAATACTCACTATCGGATCCATCTTATTTTGGGTGGCGTATATCTCTATTTGGTTGTCTCTAACGATCCTTTGGTACGGTGTCTTGCTGGGAAAGTGGAACGATCGCAGAATGCGAGCATTGCTCGATTCAGCAACCTCCACAAACCCAGCCACGACATCAATTAATCTGAGCCAATTATTGTGAGGGGAGTTATTTGTGCGAGAGACACCTAGACGAAACAAAGCAGTGAGAGAAATAATATAGAAGCCAATCGATGCATGTGGTCACTTTTGAGGGCCAATGAGAGAAGAACCGTGAGTTGTAAAGGAAGTTACTATTCATAGGCTGTGATGAGTTTGAAAGGCCCAAGGTGAGATATGAGATTGCGTGTATCTTGGCGAGGCAACCTCTCGGGGTTGCAGCCATGGCATGTGTATCCTTTCTGCCTGATTCGTGCCCTATCTGAGCCTCATGTGGCCTTAGATCTATCTTACCTATCTCTCAAGTCGATGTAACAGAAGGTTTGAAATCAAAGGTATGTTCATGTGTTTCTAATTGTATGAGATTCTCAAAATAAATTATATTTTGCTTATATGCCTTTTTTGTGTCTTTCTTGATCAGATCGGTTTGATCAGCTTATGCAGCAGACTCATAGCTTACTTGATTCTGGTCTATGGTTCATATGCTAAACCTCATGCTGCTACATATATATTTCGAGGCCATGATGAGTTTGAAGGGGTCCGCTTAAAGCTGAGATTACATGTATCTTGGCGGGGCAACCTTTTGGGGTTGCAGCCATAGCAGGTGTATCCTCTTTTTCGTAATGTTACCCTATCTGAGCCTTATGGCGTTAGAGGCGGTCGTTACATTGAAAACTATGAAAACGTAATCACTCGGTGAAACCACTTCTTTTTGTGATGAGTATTGGTGTGCTTTTATAATTATGTCGGGCTGTGATGGGTTTGTATGCTTATATAGTTATGTCGGGCTGTGATGAGTTTAAACGGGCGTGGGTAAAGAAAAGATAGCCCGGATCTTGGCGGGGCGACCTTTGAAGGTTGCAGCCATGCCGGGTTATGATTCTTTTTCTCTAAAAACGCCTTATCTGAGCCTATGCTAAAACCCGAAAAAATCAGGAATGAAGTTCGAGAATAAAAACAGAATCTCGCCTATGCTAAAACCCGAAAAAATCAGGAATGAAGTTCGAGATGATCTTGAACTTATAAAGTCACTGTTATAAGTTCCTTTGAATAGAGCGTCTGTTATTCAAGGACATACAATTTACCTGCAGAAAACTTGAGCTTCAATTTTATGGTCTTAAAAGGTAAATTAGTTATTACTTTGCTTATGTAAATACTTTATAACGCTACAGGTGTTGGAACTCGGGTGTGGGAACTCAACCCTCATCAAACACATGACACGTGTCTTGCTTTAATATGATGGATTTCCATGTTTTGTAGCCACACTTCAGGTACCCGTTATTTAATGCTCTTGAGTTCACGTGGTCAACCGAGTTTTTACATTTCGTGATGGAGTCCACTGTTTCTTTATATCTCGAGGAAGGTTAGTAAAAACAGAGGTGTTTGGATATGTTCAGGGTATAAGTTGTTTTTAAAAAATAAGAAGTATAGTCATTCAATTGAAGATTCGTTGCCGCTATTCATAGCAGGCGACGATCGTGACAATTGTGGCTTTTAGTGCCGCTCTTGACGCCTGCTGACGATAGGCTGTAAGGGGTGTTTGCGATTCCCAATGAACAGTACCCTTCTTGATGATGATTGATGTGTTGATCGGTTTTATTGGTTTTTATTTAGTCTGATAATTGATGATGATCTAATCTATATTGATGATCTGGGTATACCCATTTGGCCAGGAGCCCCTTCATTGTCATTGGCTGCTTCGTTGCCCCGTTGACGGTGTGCGGCGTTGATTGTCAGTAGGCGGTGTTGGTGATCTTAGGTATGGGTGATGGTGGTCGTCAGTCGGCGCTGCCTGATGTTGACCATTGTCAATCCTCATACCAACTTTTGTGCTTTTCTGAGGTATTCTTTTGACTTTGCTTTTATGTTTCAAGCTTTATGTTATTTTAGTGTGCTTAGCTTGACTGATAAGTTTTGTCCGGGCGACATACATATGATTGGTGACGCGACCAACAAGGTATTTAAACGCACTATTATGATTATCAGCGGTCGTATGAAGTATAGTTGATATCCAGTTCCGATAATGTCGTTTGATTTTGCTCAGGCGACCTTTTAAGGTTGTCGGGGTACATTAGTATGAAGTGTAGTTGATATCCAGTTCCAATAATGTCATTTGATTTTATAATGATAGTGACCACCCCTATCTTGGCGGCACAACACAGAAATGTGTTTGCAGCCATGGCAGTTTTAATAAGTGTACAAAGAAATACACTTTATGACAGTTTTAATAAAAGAGGGGGATTATGAAAATTAATGTATGTGATTACTCAGGCTATGATGAGTTTAACGGCATGGGCTAAATCTGAGATTACGCGTATCTTGGCGGGGCAACCTCTCGGGGCTGCAGCCATGGCGTGCCTATCCGTTTTTCCCTTAATGGTGCCATATCTGAGCCTAGACGCGTGGAAACTACAACGAGCTTCGTAAGTTCCTTTCCTGTGTTTAGAGGTAGCAGTTTTGACCTATTTACTTATAAATTTGGGTCGGTTCTGGTTGTCTTTTCTCTAGAATGGACCAGCTTAAAAAAACTAGGTATATGGGAACGGGTTGAAGTCGTTAAGAGTCTTTTTAATGCATACATCATTCTAAATTGTCTTTTAAGAGATTTTAATAGTTGTACTATTATTGTTTCAAAATGTTAATTAGGTATATATGTTTTTTGAATACAGAATATGAAAAAACACGCAACGGTGCTGGAAGTTCACTGTAAACACCATCCTCAAGACGCAAACTCTCATTGAAGACAAGGTGCTGCTCCAGTTGAAACTGTATTCAGGAGACGAGAGAGGAAGCCGTCGGATTATGCTATTCTTACATACGTGTCACAACTCCGCCAAGAATCAACGAACAAAAACTAGCCGCGGCGGAGCGCGGACACCTTACCTAGTTTTGAGAAAAAAAGTGATTTAATTACGAAAGAAAAGTGTATGGCTAAGTGTCATTGTAGCATCTCTAAATATTTAAGACTACCACACATGAACCTAGTCACTATAATTACCCATCGACTGTTAAGCAAAATTTACATTTAACAATCAAGTTTGTTTGGTGGACAACTTTAACCTATAGTCAATTAAACTATGTTCTCGAGATTTATTTTGGAGAGAAAGGAAAAGATTCGGAAAGAAACTTGAAGTTAGTTGTGTTCTCAAGATTTTTTTACAAGAGAAAAGAAATGAAGAAAAAGGAAGATACAAACCATTTTAGCTATAAAATTTTTTTCCCACTTTTGGGATGATTCTTTTTCTTTTCTTTTCTCTTATCTTCTTTTGTATTTAATTCTTTTCTTTTCATCCTAATAATAACTCAAGAACATAGCGTTATGGACTTGATGTTACTTTTTTTCGAAAAGATCCGAAACTTCAATTACTAGTTTCGCAACTTTGACTTTAATTATTTTTGTGCGTGTTACTCCGTATATAATATTTTATGTAAAATATATGAATGAATAGAGTTTTAAATATATTATCCACTGATATAATTTTTATCAAATATTATATAACATAAACAAAGATATTTATGATTAAAGTTAAAAAAAAAATATTTAATAGTCAAATGTGGACACTTATTTTAAGACGAATGATGTATAATTTATCGATAAATAACACGCAATTTAATAAAAATATCATTATTGTGGTTTTCTTTGTTTTACTTTTTACATAATAATAATTTTACATTAACCAATCAATTAAAAAAACTTGTTTCTAATAATACTTCAACAGAAGGTGATAAAGTAAATTAATTTATATCTTTTTATCTATTTTTTAAAAATTTACTATTATTCGAAAATAATAATTTGTACTATAATTTCGAGACGATGAGACTAATATTTTATTTGATCTTTTGTTTTGGATTTTAATTCTAAAATAGCATCTTATGTCATTTTGGGTAAATTATGACAAAGTAAAACATTTGGGAAAATTATTTTCATTGCAAAGACCTTATCTTTACAAAACTACAAAACTTTCTATTTTTAACTTTTCTCAAACAGACAAAACATACCAATGGCATGGGCGTTTCCAATTGGCCAATCCAATAATTTACAAGTAGATATCATAGTGGTAGGTACCAAAATTTCACAACTGGCCCATCCACCATCCACCAATCATACACCTCCACGTATCCACCCATCCCACCATCCATATTCTTATGAGAATCTCTTTTGAGTAAATTACAAAAATTGTCCATCTAGTTTAGCTAAATTGTAAATTTAGTCCCTAACATTTCGTAAAGTGCATACATAAGCCATCTTTTTGGAGAACTTTGGTTTGTAGTTTTCATCCCCGTCTAAAGTAAAATGACTAAAATGTTCATATCAAAAACCGCAACTTGGTTGGGGTGTTCATGGGTTGGTAAGTTGGAAGATTTTGAATTGTCTGGTGCGAGGGTATTTTGTTTTACTTCTCGAAACCAAATTGTCATAAGTGAGTAACCGGACTTTCGGTTACCTGCGGCTCCAGTCACGGTTAACAATTATAAATGCTTAATCAATCTTAACCGCATGAGGATTACCTGATCAAAATGAAATGACATTTTAGTAAAATTAAATAACATTAAATAGATTAACGTTACAAAACTTGCGTTCAAATAAATATACATATTGTATTTATTCGACACGTGTATGTTAAAATCGCACAATCAATTTTCACATTTACATGTTAAGTAAATCTTTATATTTAGCAAAATAATCGTTATATAATTAAAGTACTGCAATGTAAAAAGAATAACTTATACAATTATTTCAATATGTTCTTTAAAACCTTCATGTATTTATGCACAATTCAATTCAGTTATCTACGAGTATCTAAAAATCAAAATCAAAATCAAACCAAACCATGATAGTAGCCTAGTAGGGTCTTAGTGTTTCACTTTTTTCGGTTTTGTTTTTT
Organism: Glebionis coronaria; assembly: GCA_025667525.1. Classification (NCBI taxonomy): domain Eukaryota; kingdom Viridiplantae; phylum Streptophyta; class Magnoliopsida; order Asterales; family Asteraceae; genus Glebionis; species Glebionis coronaria. The sequence goes on from CM046882.1 coordinate 521,906,143, forward strand.
TGGTTTCAAATTAAGCAGGTCGACTTAATTTGTCAGTTTCTCGGGTTTTTCGAACATCACTACAACTTATATACGAAACTAAACTCAACGATATCCAATATCGTCTTTCACAAGATAATGGAGGAGGCGAGATGTGAAGAACCTAGCAACTAATGAGGATCGAACCTTTAAACTCTGTCTCCATTAGGGGTGTAAACGAGCCGAGACAGCTCGTGAGTTACTCGAGATCGGCTCGTAAGCTATTCGAAATCGACTCGATCTAAACGAGTCGAGCTCGAGTTCGAGCTACTCGAGTATATATTCGAGTCGAGTTCGAGCTCCAATATACTCGGCTCGAGAAGCTCGCGAGCCTTATCGAGCTTATTTTGTTACCTTTTCATATAGATAAATCGAGTCGAGTCGAGCTTGATATGCCGAGTATTTATCGAGTTCGAGCATGACATGCGAAAATAATCGAGCTCGAGTCGAGTTTCGAGCTCGAGTTTTATATGACGAGTCGAGCTCGAGCTTGAAATATAAAGCTCGATCGAGCTCGAACCGAGTTTCGAGCTCGAGTTTTTGTATTCGAGTCGAGCTCGAGCTTGACAGTACTCGGCTCGTTTACACCCCTAGTCTCCATAGAGATTAAGTCATAAAGTAGCAATGTACTTTTTGAAATGTACGGATTTGGTACATGTACTCTTAAAAAGTTGTACAATAATAACAAACTTTCATAAGTGTTCCCTTCTGCACACTTCGATAACGTGTCATTCCTGAAAGGCCGACGCGTGTCCCTATTAATAATGTGCAGATTGGAACATCTTATGAAAGTTCGTTACTATTCTACAACGTTTTTAGAGTACACGTATCAAATTGGTATATTTAAAAAAATACATTGTTATTCTACGACTTAATCCGAGATTTTCCAATTCTTTACAAGGACTTTGCATGCACTTTAAAAACATTATGGATGAAACATGCAATATATCAAAACCACAAAGAAGACTTTTCTCTTTTTATCTCCCTTCATCTTCTTCTCATCATCCCAAACAATCAGGAACCCAAAAAAATGGCATTTCACCATCTCCTCATTTCCTTCTTCTTCATCATCTCAATATCATATATTTCATCAAACCCAACAGATCATAAAAAGAGCTACATAGTCCACGTGTCCACCTCTCACACCCCTTCAACACACACATCACTCATCAAATTAGTCGCACCAAATCACCAACCAGAAGACCTACTCTACACTTACCAAAAAACCATCAAAGGCTTCTCCGTGAAGCTGACACGTGGACAAGCTCATGACCTAAAACGTCAACCTGGTGTCCTCTCCGTTATTCGTGACCGAAAACGTGTACTACACACTACACATACTCCCACTTTCTTAAGCTTAGCTGATAGCTTTGGCTTATGGCCTAACGCTGAGTATGGTGATGACGTCATCGTTGGTGTTTTGGACACTGGTATATGGCCTGAGCGTGAGAGCTTTTCGGATGAAGGGTTGTCTCCTGTTCCTGCCAGATGGAAAGGTGGATGTGAAGTGACGTCAGATTTTCCGAAAAGTGCGTGTAATAAGAAGATCATTGGCGCGAAAGCTTATTTTAGGGGGTATAGTTCTAGTTCTAGTTCTAGTAGTAATAATGTTACAGGTGGCGCGTATTCGCCCCGTGACACGGAAGGTCACGGGACGCATACCGCGTCAACTGCCGCTGGAGATGTAGTTACCAATGCAGGTATTATTTTTTTAAATAGATATTTATATTTGATGATAAATAGACCAAGTATCATTAGTGCGTTTAGGGTATCTAGGATTTTCGCAGTTATAGCTAAAGGTGAACATGTGTGCAGGTTTTTATGACTTTGCGAAAGGTGAAGCGAGAGGTATGGCTACGAAAGCTAGGATCGCGGTTTATAAGATATGTTGGGATGATGGATGTTATGATTCCGATATTTTAGCGGCTTTTGAGCAAGCTATAATAGATGGAGTTGATATTATTTCGTTATCCGTTGGGAGTTCGGGTTATGCTCCTCAGTATTATCGTGATTCTATTGCGATTGGGTCATTTCATGCTGTGGCGAATGGTATTTTGGTTTCGTGTTCTGCAGGGAATTCGGGTCCAGGGGATTATACTGCTGTGAACATTGCGCCGTGGATATTTACTATTGGGGCATCCACGCTTGATCGTGAGTTTCCAGCTGATGCGGTTTTGGGTGATGGGAGAGTTTATGGGGGTGTTTCGCTTTACTCTGGTGATGGACTTGATGAGAAGCAGTATCCGTTGATTTATGGCGGGGATTGTGGTGATAGGTATTGTTATTCGGGGAAATTGAACGCGAGTTTGGTTGCGGGTAAGATTGTGATTTGTGACCGTGGAGGTAATGCTAGGGTTGATAAGGGTAATGCGGTTAAGTTAGCTGGAGGTGTTGGTATGATTCATACTAATACAGATGAGAACGGCGAGGAGCTGCTCGCTGATGCTCATGTTATTGCAGCTACGATGCTTGGTGCATCGGGTGGAGATAAGGTGAAAGAGTATGTGAAGACAGATCCGTCCCCTACAGCGACGATTGTGTTTAAAGGGACTGTGATTGGAACATCGCCGTCTGCTCCACGTGTGGCGTCTTTCTCTAGCCGTGGCCCTAATTACCGCACTGCTGAGATTATTAAACCAGACGTTATTGCCCCTGGTGTAAATATCTTAGCTGGTTGGACTGGATACACTAGCCCGACTTCTTTGGATACAGACTCTAGACGCGTCGAGTTCAATATCATATCAGGAACATCTATGTCGTGTCCTCATGTGAGTGGTTTAGCCGCTTTGTTGCGTAAGGCCCATCCTACATGGTCCCCATCTGCTATTAAATCCGCTTTGATGACCACTGCTAAATATCTAGACAACATTGGTGAGAACATAACAGATCTTGCCACTGGTGAACAATCCACACCGTTTGTTCATGGATCAGGACATGTGGATCCAAATAGAGCTCTTAACCCCGGGTTGGTGTATGATGCTGGTGTTGATGATTACGTCAAATTCCTTTGTGCTGTTGGTTATGATTCGAACAAAATAGCAACTTTTGTGAAGGATCCGGTCGATTGTAGTGTAGGGAAGTTAAGTAGTCCGGGTGACATAAACTATCCATCGTTCGCGGTTGTGTTTGAGAAAAAGGGTGGCGTTGTGAAGTACAAGAGGACACTGAAGAATGTTGGTGATGTAGATTGTGTTTACAAGGTGAGCGTGAATGCTCCTCCAGGTGTCAATGTTGTTGTGTCGCCTGCAGAACTTAAGTTTAGTGAAGAGAAGACTGAGGCTGAATACGAGATCACTTTCACTTCAAGTGGTGGTTCATCCGCATCATTTGGTTCCATTGAGTGGAGTGATGGTGTGCACAACGTGAGAAGCCCGATTGCTGCTTCGTATAGTTCAAGTTCTTGGCAAATGAGCATGTAATTTCGGCATTTTATTTTTTCAAATGCTGGCTCAACAAGAGATGGATTGGTTTGTTTTACGGTTCGGTTAGCTTGTAAGTTATCGCATCATTAGCTCGATCACACGGGTTTTTCGATGGTAATCTGTTTAATTATTTTCTTTCTTTTGGTTTACGAAATCTAAATAATGTACCGGTTGCTCTCATGTTGTAAAAATAGCAAAGTAAATCAAAGCAAGCTGAAGAAAACATGTACTACTTGTTAGTGTTACCACTACTCAAATTAATGGGTACTTGTATTGTTTAGTATCTTTGCTACCATGAATGATGATTGATGAAAGACAAAATGAACAAAAGATGACATCTTCATATTCGAAACATGGGTTTGTCTTGCCCATAGTGTTGACCAAAATGAGATTAGCAGATTTGAAAACACCAAGATAGATGAAGAGCCACTTTTGCAACATTAGTAGATCCAAAAATTTGCTTTGGACAAGATTTTAGTATATTTAATTGTAAAAGACTAAAAGGTAGAGACATATTTGTAAAGTAATTAATATTAATACAATCAGGACGGAATCAGAAGAAAAACGATTACGTGCATTTAACAAATCAAAGTTTTTTAACAAATTTAACACTACGTAACCAAAATTTATAAGTGTCCCGGAACCCGGTTCTCTCCCTAAATACAATAGAGAGAAATCAAATCAAAAGAATATCTCAGGTGAACATGTTCAGAAAAAATACAAAAATGTTTTTAAAGAAAATACACTGATATAAAAGCTGAATCAAATGAAAAGAATATCAACAAAGACACTTTGGCCGAGTGGTTAAGGCGTGTGCCTGCTAAGTACATGGGGTTTCCCCGCGAGAGTTCGAATCTCTCAGGTGTCGTTTCTTTTTCCCTTTTTTTGTTTTTAATTAACTGTTATGAAATTTGAATTTCCACAAAGTTGTTATGAAGGTTGCAAGAAAGTCCGAAAGCAACTAACTACCCCCTCTTGAAAAAGACTAACCATCATATATGAAATGTTTACAACACGTCAAATCATAAAATATTAAACTTTTGATATTATAACACTATGTATCATTATATACAAGTCTTTCTTACAGAGGCGGAGGGGGCACGTGCCCCCATTCAAAAAAATTTATGTGTAAAGTTTTCGTATATTAGCGGTTTTTTGGAATTGTGCCCCTTAAAAATACTCAACTCTCATTGACTGTAAGTTAAAAGCAGGTTAGACTATGAATAAATGAGCAGATCTATTGAGAAAATTGTATCAGATATTGAAGATGAAGGTTAGAAAATAATTGGAGAAGATAGAGATTACTATGAAAGTGAAAATTTGCCTTTAATAATAGGCACGTACTATTAGATAAAAAATGGAATATTGAAAAGTTTATATACGTAGTGTTACTATATTTCAATTTTGTCGATTATTCACACTATATAAAATAAAGTTCACAAATGCATGTAATATCAAAAAATATGATCTGAGCATCTAGCCAAAATAATCTCATCAACAAATGACACATAAAAAGTTTTCATAAGAAACTCAACTTAACTTCTTCGATCTCATATAACTGAGCTAACATAAAATATTACAGAGTAATAATGTTTGCATATAAAAGCTTTTTGTGATTATAGCATTTCTTTTTATATAAAGCGACTTTAATTTTTCTATATTTTACACGCAAATGTCTTTTTAAAGCGTTTTCTCAGTAAATAGATTTCACATGTGTGTTTTTTTCCTTTTCTGTTAATCGTATAATTTTTTTTTGCCACCCCTCGAAAAAGATTCTGACTCCGCCCCTATTTTCTTATGTATCAACTTATAAAAAAATCATTTTTTAATAAATATAAATTAAGATCATTAAGTTTAAAACAAAAAATAAACATTTTCATAAGTCTTAATATTCAGCATATGCATCAAATTATAAAAAACTATATCTTTATGAATATAAACTAAGATCATTAAGTTTGTAACAAAAAATAAACATTTTCAATAAACATTTTCATAAGTTTTAATTATTTTATAGACTTACTATAATGAATGCCTGAAATTTTAAAGTGAAACTATATTTTTACATTGAGTCATGTACTGGGTCAATGGATACACTTACATATGACATATGAGCATGATTCTAAAAGGTTGGTCATAGTTTTGTTAAAGCTTCGTAAAAATGCGAGGCGTGGTTTTCACGCCATGCAATAAAACAAGGTTTAAGTTTAAAGTTTGACATGAGATGCGAAATGAAAAACATAATAAGACGTGATAAAACGAATACGTACAAGCTTTTTTAAAGTCACTTTCGATAAAAAATGGTAATTTTCATATAGAAATAAAAAAATTTAGAATCAAAGATAATATCTTAACTTTATTTTTTATTTATAACATTTTTTGTGAGCTCTATATATTTATAGTATGATATAAGTATTTAAATTTACATATATTTTCATATTTTGTGGCGCTTTAGTTCGTATATTAAAAACGTCACGAATCGCAAAAACGTAAAGTTTGACCATGCCGTTACGTCATGCCCCACATTATTTATAACCTTGCGTATGATTATTTGTGTACAAATTTCTAACTAAGAGCATCGGGATATTCATAGTGCCATCAAGTCGTTGTTACGACAAAAGTGATGCCATATTATTATTTTTCTCACAACACTAGAATAACTTATAACACCAATAACACAACTCCATAATATCATATTTATGGTGTTATCAAGTACTCAAACTTTTGACATTGTCCCATAACACAAAAAAAATATCTGAAAACATGAGTTGCGGTGTTATTCTTGTGTCGCTATTTAGTGTTTTTTTGAAATCATTTGGTGTGATAGTAATAAGTTAACACTTAAAAACATGTATACAATGTAAAACTCGTACCATCGTATGATATTTTTAAAGATGGTTCAATCTAGGGCTGAGCATCGGTCCGGGACCGGACCGGACCGGCCAAGACCGGACCGGACCGAGGACCGAAATGGTCCGAAACCCCGGACCGAGACCGGACCGAAATAGTACGGTCCGGTCCGGGTTGGTCCGGTCCGGTCCTATTAGACATAATTGACAAGATTTTGGTAAGACCGAACCGGACCGGACCGGACCGACCGGACCGAGGACCGAATTCGTCCAAAATCCCGGACCGAAGACCGGACCGAAATTACTCGGTCCGGTTCGGTTCGGTCTGGTCCGGTCCGGTTTTCCGGTCCGGATCGGTTTTGGATCTGCGGTGCTCAGCCCTAGTTCAATCTATAACATAAGATACCTTATTGTCTAATGAATTATTGTTCACCACCAACTAAAGCAAATGAGCCCACAATGAAAACAAAATATGGCATCATTGTATTTGGCAGTTTGGGTTATTTTAACCATGAAAACAAAATCTAGATTTTCTTTGACTTTGCCTGATTAATCAGTTGACCATTTGTTAAAAAAAAAGAAATCAGTTCGACCAAAACCAAATCTTACACCTATAACCTTCGATTCCAAGACCATACTCCGTATCTTCTATTATACACGGGTGTGTTCGGTAGCAAATATTTAAGAGCGTTTTGATATCTCTTGCAGTTGACAGTTTGCACAAAATGATTGTTTTGAAATAAGCAATTTGCATTCGTACATTTTTTAAACGTTCCAAATAAAAATGTTACTTCTAGTAACATGTCTGAGCAACTAGCGCTTCCACGTTACTAAACATTTTATCAAAACACACAACTGCTGGTTCTAGTCTTCGCCGACCATACCCAACACTAACCTCCCTAAGAATAGGGGCGGAGTTTTAATTAATGGAGGCTAATCACACTTAATACAAAAAAGTCATAGACACTAACTCTGTTGGTAGTAGGACTTTGCAAGAAATAGATTGCGTTCTACAAAGTGGTCGGGACACATTCAAAGCAGATCGACTATTGACCGACTCTGAGCATTGCTTAACGGAACGTTACCATATCAGGTCTTTGGGTTGAGTCAATTTTTTAAACAAATTACGTACGAGAACAATAATTATATTTTTCAAACAATAGCAATACATTTTCTTTTATTGATATCAATGATATCAATAACAATTAGAAGCTTAATTAATTAGTCTAATACCTTAATTAATGATACTCATACTTAATATCCAAATACATAACGTAGAAGATACATATGTAGTGACCCGTACTCCAATACATGCACTCGCAACATTTAATGGAAGCATATAGACGCATGTGGGAACGTTAAACTATATACAATACATATTCAAGATCTTAGAGCTTGAGTCAACTTGTCCTCCATTCTCAACCGGAATCATGGCATCTCTCCCAGCAACCACCTTCGAAATTGAGAAGCCGCCACCCACTAACACCATACTGCGACATGCAAACACACGTCGCAGTTTCTGGCGGCTAAGGAGGAAGAAGAGGCTGCCAACAGTGAGATTAGGAGGACAAAGACAGCATGTAAGTCTTGTAGTCAATATAGTGAATTCCTTATGTGTATGCAGTGGCCACGGTGGGCACGTGCCCCCAACGAAAAAAATTATAGTGTAAAATTTTGTTAAAATATCTGGCTATTTTTGTTCTTTGCCCCCAACAAGCCGAGTTATAGTGTAGTTTCTAAAAATTATTAAAGTTTGCCTCTTCGACTATAACTTTCTAACTCCGCTCCTAGGTCTATGTTAATCAAACACTCACATTTTTATATGTTTGGTATATGTTATTAGCAAGGTGGTCGATCTGTAATGGTGAAAATGATTCGAAGACTACGATTTAGATGGACGAATCTGAAGAAGGTGTGGGCTATAAAGAAGTTGAAAGAGTATTATTTGTGTATCTTGAAAGATTTAACAGAAAATGATCGAAGCATAGAAAAGCATCAACAAATGCTTCTTATGGAGACCTCGTTCGCAGTTCCCGTTATGGGGATGTCCTTCAACTCTTTTCGTTGATATTTCAATCTGGTTTTCATGTATATCGATTATGAGGGTGAGATTTGTAGCTTATCTAATTTAATACTACGTATTTCATTTGATCAAGGGGAAGTTACAATGTACTCCGTAACCTTTTTATTTCGAAACATTCTGTATAAATATGTCATCATTCATAATTTTTTGTAAAATGTTGTTAATCGACAACATTGATCGCGCCATACCCTCCTACCTTATACGTACACTGTAAACCTGTCGAAAAAAAGAACACATAATGATATTTTGCTTAGCTTAATAGTATATCAGGCTCGATTCAAACTCTCTGGCTTGGTTTAGCTTAGACACTTTGGACAAAAGTTTTCATATCTGGATCTTGAATTTGCAAGATCTTGATTGATGTGATTAATTAAACTAATTAGATAAAAGAGGACCTACAATAACATGCTTACATGTAAATTATATTATCGCTTCACCTCAAGAACTGAACTCTTAATAGTTAACCAAGAGAGGCCATGTATTCGATAAAGCTACCATACTTATCTTGTTATATACACGTAAATTACAATTATGTTAAATACATGTTTATTCAGCTAGATTTAAAGAAGATATTTTTAAAGCTATGAAAGTCTTAAAAGGTCGTTCTGGTCGAGTGAAAATATAAAATCGAAGGTAAGCTGTGAATTTCGTCATTTGACTTTGCTAAAATCTAAGGTAACCACTGAAGTGTAAATGTGTTAGTAATTTTGTCATCGAATTTTTTAAATTCGTGTAAAAAACTCATGAGACGATGTTTTGTAACTTTCGGCCGCTATCTCACGTTATCTCCCTCACGTGCTACGCACGTGAGGGCACTTTCGTCATTTCTGCTCCTCACTATCGCGTCAGCACATCTCCCATATTTCCCTTATGTGAATTTCGTCCTTGAAACCCAGGGGCGGACGCAGGAATTTAAAATAGGGTGTGCATCATTTTAACAAAATATCAGTAAAAAAATTCGGGTCGAGACTTTCAAAAGTTCGGTTAAAAAACTTCGGGTCGGGTTTTTCAAAAGTTCGGCTTATGCACGATTACATTGTATTATGGATCCTAGTTATTAAAATTGGGCTCGACTTATATGTATTTGTTACTTGAGGATGAATTCATTACGTATTGAGACTAGCAAATTTAAATTAGTTCGGATTAATCAAACTAAATTAAAAAAACAAAAAAAAAAAAGACCAAAATGAAACAACTATTGCTATAATTAACTATAAGTCTTAAATGATATAGTAGCATATAAAATATCATCATGTCTAAATAAGTTACCATTTTAAAGGAATAAACTACTTAATTTGATTTTTAAGAAAATATTAGTAATAACTAGATAAAAGTGACGGTATGTTCAAAAAAATAAAAAAAAATAAAAGTGACATTGATAAAAATGATAGCTACTATAGTAAAATTGAATGGGTCAAGGTGATTCATTTATAGTTGTACACGTGCTAAAATGACTTACTAGTATTATTTTATTACTAGTATTTATACTAGTATTTATTTATGAGAAAAGTTTTCACTATTCATTCTTCTTCAACCCAACATTCATATATTCTGACCTCTGTTGCATTTTTCTTACATGTGATCCGATCCTTTTCTTTTTCTTTTAGTTTTCAAATCACTTGAAGATTTGAGTGATGGTTAACCGAACTAGGGTATGCACCCAAATTTTACTGGGTATGCACTCTTCACAAGTTTGCTAAGAAAACCTTCAAACTACCTACTTTTTACACTAGAAGGAGAAATCACAGGGTATGCAAGTGCATACCCAGTCATGGCTGTGCGTCCGCCCCTGTTGAAACCATTTCCCACCATTACAAACATGTGTGGTTAGAAACTTGCATATATAGGGACATCTACACAATAATCTTTTGTCAAAGCCTTTTATATCCTCTTTAACACATCACATCTGTAATCATGGTGATCATTTGTGAATGTGGCAAACCAACAACAATCAAAATATCATGGACTAACAGAACCTGAGAAGACGGTTATACTATTGTCCTGGTTGTGATTTTATTGGTTGTAGTGACCCCCAATGTGTTATCAAGCAGTTGACGTGATTCTTGGGCTCTTGAGGGCCCAGAATGAGCTAGAAGAAGATCTTAATGAGCAACTGATGTTGTTGAGTGAGAAAGAAACTTTTGTGAAAAAACTGAAAAAGATGCTTGTTTTTACCTGGATCTTTATGTTCCTTGTATACAAGTTTTTCTAGTTTTTAGTTTCATGTTCAGTTTTATGTTTCAGAGAATTAGCTCATCCCTGGTTTTATTGACCTTTTTATGTTACTAAAATTCATTGTTAAGGCGTAATAGTGATTTATGATTCATAAAAGTGTTTGTTATGGGTCGCAGATTCTTGTGACTCATGTTGGATGTTTGGATACAACTCTTCAACTTTGTCTTTAATCAGTCAACAAACGGGCATTTTTAGGTGTTTGGGTATAGCTATTCAAGCTTGACTTTAGTCAGTCAACATATGTTTTTTTTTCAGTGTTTGTAAACAGGTCTTCAAGTTTAACTTTAATCAGTCAACAAACGGATTTTTTTTGGTAGTTTGGAAATATATGTTCGTCTAAAGCCTAACTTTGTAATATAATGTAACCTGCTAAGGGAAGGTTGATACGCAGTATCTCTAGCCTACTACAGAAAATGGCCAAACTTTGACTGATTCGGTTAAAAATCATAACATTATGCAAAATGACAAACAAGAACCAATATAGTGAATTAAACAAGTACCATAGAATCCCTGAATTAAACAACCATCATTCAAGCCCTAAACAACCATTATGTCTATTGTTTAAAACAAACACTGGTTAAAAGTATACGAATAATATTTTTATCCTTAAACACACATAATAATGAAATAATTATGAACATTTTACACCATCAAACTTAGTGGTGCAATCTCACTTATGCATACTCACATCTTCAAGCTTAGATCTTCTGCTTTGCAGAACCACCATCCTCTTTCTTGCTTGGTCCCTTCTTCCACTACAAAAATGCAAGCCTTCCCCGGCTAATTTTCGAGGGTTTCCTTGGCGACATGTCGCCAGGGAAGCCGTATCCCTGGCGACATGTCGCCAGGGAAAAATCGCCAAAGAAAGCTGGTGCGAGAAATTATCCCTGGCGACATTTTCGGTTTTCCCTGGCGACTTAGTGGGCCCCGTAGCCCTTGGGTTCAAAAACTAGTGCCACACTGGATTTGGTGCGGGAAAGTTTCCCTGGCGACATATGTCGCCAGGGAAACTTTGGGTGATTAACAAACTTAAGTAAATCTGCTGCTTAATCCTCACTTTTCCCTGACGACATGTCGCCAGGGAAACTATTGGTTACGTTGACAAGTCAATGCCTCGCGTTGACAAGTCAACGTTGTGCCAGAGTTTCCCTGGCGACATGTCGCCAGGGAAACTCTGCTGACTTTTCAGAAAGTCAATCCAGTCCCAGGTTTCCCTGGCGACATGTCGCCAGGGAAACTTTGACATTTTTTTTTCCAGCCTGCACAGCAGGCTATTTCCAATTTTTTTCCGGAATTTTTCCGGAAAAGATCTACCTAAACCTGGGAATACAAATACAAAACCTGGAGATACAAATACTAAAAATCTACCACGAATCTAGTACCAAAACACAATAACATGTAACCTCTCGATCGATTAACTCGATCAATACAAATACATATGTCACAATACTTGAGTACAAAGTTCCTAGTTACACTTATTAAACTTGCAATTCGGGGTTTACAATTATTAAACTTGCATGCTAAGGTAGGAAAAATAAGACATACTAACCATTATTGCCACTACCGCCACTCCCACCGGCGCCACTACCGCTGCCTCCCGTGCCACTCCCACCGGCACCACTACCGCTGCCACTCCCGCCAGCCCTACTACCGCTGCCTCCCGTGCCACTCCCGCTAGCACCACCCGATAGGAATTCTGAGAACGCATCGACAAACCTAAAGTCACTTCTCAGAAAGTCAAACACTTGAGACGCTTGTTCCAATCGTGGGTCGACGGCAGGGGGAGGAATATATCGAGTCCTTCTCGGCACTATCTGACCGACACCGGGCATGTGGCCTCGCTGCTTTCCGCCTCGGACGATACGGTTGATCTCGTCGTCCGTATGTTTGCCTTCAGCCTTCATCGCAAGCATCTCCTCCTAATGAAGTGACAAAAATAAACGATAGTTAGTATATTATTTATTAGTCGGGTTGGTACATTATTTATCGGCAGGGAATAGTAAAAAACCAAGGTATATCAAAAAATAAATAAATAAATTAATTAATTTTAAAAAAAATAAAAAAATACTTACATACATAACGCGGTCCGCATCGCAAGGAAAATTCCCATGCTCGTCGGTGTGCGTAATGAAGAATTGGTCAATGACAGTCGGGGTGGCACATCAGCTTGAATTGCAGCTTGGGACTGTACATACATAGACACGCATATATAGAATGAAGCAAATTCAAAACAAAAAATCACAATGCCAAAACATATAATCAAAGACATATATGTATGTAAATTAATTATAGAATTTCTCACCACTTTGTCTCTAAGGAGTGCTAACGATCGAGATCCCTGCCGACTCGGCGTCTTCTTCTTATACCGATTCTGGGAGTTCGTCAGGCATCTTTTCTCATAATCGTGATTACTCCAAAGTGCGATGTGTTTTTCCCAGTCCTCGGAAGTAATTTCCTGAGGACGCTCGCTGCGGACTCTGCCGATGTCTACCGTGCCGGTATCGATTTCTCTGCGCCAATGCTTCGTCTTGAAAATATTTTTTCGAGAATTGTAACTCTTTTGAAGCATGTGAGTGATGCCATCATGTATACCCTTCCATCTCTTAGGATCACTCTTCTGTGGTGTTAAATTAAACTTAGACTGCATTCATATACAACAAATAAAACAAACACAGAGCTAGAGTTAGAGATATAATTTATACATTATTTTGTTTATTTATTTAATGGCTTATATATTTATTTAAATTTTTATAATAAAAACAACTTATCATGATAAACATAAGCTTTTTGAAAACAGCTTGTTCTGATAAGCTTATCAGGACAAGCTGTTTGAAAATAGCTTATCTTGATAAGCTTATCAGAACAAGCTGTTTGAAAACAGCTTATCCTGATAAGCATATCAGAACAAGTTGTTTTCACACAGCTTGTTCTGGTAAGCTTATCAGGATAAGCTATTTTCAAACAGCTTGTTCTGATAAGCTTATCAGAACAAGCTGTTTGAAAACAGCTTATCCAAAAAAGCTTATTACCTTATTCTCATCAAATATATATTTATTTAAAAAATATATATTTATTTAAATTTTTTATATATATTTAAAAAAAATTATATTTATTTAAAAAAAATTATATGATATAAATAAATAAGATACAATTTGTATATTTATTTAAATTTGTTATTTATTTATATGATATAAATAAATAAATACAATAATATTATGAACATAAAAATGATAACTGACGTCTATGTTCGCCCAAACCATCGCCTCAATCTCATCAGGGACATCATTCCAACTTGGGTAGTACAGTGGCACGAGCCTCCTGATACAATCCCCGACGTAATTAGCTAAATGCTGAGCATGCGTGCCGCGAGGCCGGAAAGAGACTTCTTCAAAATCTATCGGGACAGCGCCATGCGCTTCAACTTCATCCAACAAATCGAGACATCGGGTAATGCCCCGAGTCTTTCTACCGGCCTCTCTGCCGCCCAAATTTTCTTTTCTTTTGCCTTTGCCTGCAAAAATCAAGTGAGTGACGAAGTAATTAAATATACACATTTAAACATATATATGCACCAAATTTATGATTGTGTTACAATAATCCAAATATTCTTACCTTTATTTCTAAATACGGTGAAACAACCGCTGCGGATGTTTGGCGTAGAAGGTTCATCCTCACCACCACCGTCACCACCGTGTGATTGTGCAACATCTGCTGACATCTATACAAGTACAATTAGCATAACATCGACAAATTCATGAACAAAATAATATAAGCATGCAAAAATCTAAATACAACACATCCAAATAAATATATAAATTTAAACAATCCACAACAGTTAGATTCATTCATTAAAACAAATAAGTGTCTTTTGCAAGTTACAACTAAAGGTCAATCTTCTTCTTCACTTGAATAAACAGCTTGTCCTGATAAGATTATCAGAATAAGCTATTTTCAAACAGCTTATCCTGATAAGCTTATCAGAATAAGCTGTTTGAAAACAGCTTATCCCGATAATCTTATCAAAATAAGTTGTTTGATAACAGCTTGTCCCGATAAGCTTATCAGGATAAGCTGTTTAAAAACAGTTTATTCTGATTATCAAGATAAGCTGTTTTCAAACATCTTGTCCCGATTAACTTATTAGGATAAGCTGTTTTCAAACAGCTTGTCCCGATAAGATTATAAGGATAAGCTGTTTTCAAACAGCTTATCCTGATAAGCTTATCAGGATAAGCTGTTTGAAAACAGATTATTCGGATAAGCTTATCAGTTTATTCTCATAAAAAAGGTAGCATAAGGAGTGTTTGGTTGTGCGTTTAAAAATGTTAAGGAGTGTTTGTATTTTCGTTTAACCAAATTTAACTAGTTTATAAACCCCGACGACATGTCGCCGGGGAAACCGAAATGAATAAATAAATAAATAATTATATGTATTATGAATAAGAATTTAAAAAACATACTTCTTAGCCGGGTTTGGTCGGGGTTGTTGGCGTCGGGCTGTGGTGGTTGTCGGCTGTGGTCTCGGCTGTGGTCGGGGTTGCTCTCCGGCCGCGGTCGGGGCTACAATAACATAAAACAAACCCATTTTAATTATCAATCATAATAAGATAAACAAAATTTTTTTATTATAAAATCAAAATCAAAAATTAAAATTACAACCTTTTAAAATTTGGAAAGAATGGATGTTAGAAAAAGAAGAAAAGTGGGAAAGATTGGACTCGTCGGAGTGGTGGCAGTCGTCGGAGTGGTGGTAGTCAGCGGAGTGGTGGCGAAGTGGTGGCGAAGTGGTGCACGTGTGCAAGTGTGGTGGTGAGGTGGTGAGGTGGTGTGACTAGTGGTGGTGATGATAATGATGGTGGTGATGGTGGTGTGGAGGTGATGGTGGTAATGGTGGTGATGATGTTAAGCAACGAAGAAGAAGAAGAAGAAGTGGGTTTTTTTGGATAAGAGTTATGAGAAAAGAGAAGCAGATCTGGTCAATAAAGGTCCATTGTTTCCCTGGCGACAATCCCTGGCGACATGTCGCCAGGGATACTCTCTACTTTTGTCGTTTAGCCAAAAACGCGCGTGATTGAAACTTTTTGGAGGGTTGTGACCAAGTTTCCCTGGCGACATGTCGCCAGGGGTACATTTGACTTTTCAACGCATATATACGTACCTAATTTCTTTTGTCGTTTCTCCCAAACCTTCCCTGGCGACATGTCGCCAGGGAAACTATCCCTGGCGACATGTCGCCAGGGATAGTCCCAATTGTCGCAGGGGATAATTTTTGTCAAAATAAAATTTATTATTACTTATATATTAATATAATTAGTAATAAAATAATAATAATTATTATTACTATTTATAAAATAATTATTATTACTATTTATAAAATAATTATTATTATTTATAAAATAATAATATCATCCCGGTCAGTTTAATTTCTAAATTCATTCCGATTTAGTCTGTTTAGTTTCTCGATTTATTCTAATTCGGTAACCATTTAACATCTAACGTTTAACAAATGCATACCGACTCATCCATTGAACATATAACATGTAACCAAGACATGTCGAGTCATCCATTGAACATCTAACGTGTAACCAAGACATGCCGACTCATGCTTTGAACATCTAACGTGTAACCAAGACATGTCTACTCATCCATTGAACATCTAACATGAAACCAAGACCTGTCGAGTCATCCATTGAACATCTAACGTGTAACCAAGACATGCCGACTCATGCATTGAACATCTAACGTGTAACAAAGACATGTCTACTCATCCATTGAACATCTAACATGAAACCAACACATACCGACTCATCCATTGAACATCTAACGTTTAACAAATGCATACCGACTCATCCATTGAACATCTAACATGTAACCAAGACATGTCTACTCATCCATTGAACATCTAACGTGTAACCAACACATACCGACTCATCCATTGAACATCTAACATTTAACAAATGCATACCGACTCATCTAGTTAACATCTAACGTGTAACCAAGACATGCCGACTCATTCATTGAACATCTAACGTGTAACCAAGACATGTCGACTCATCCATTGAACATCTAACGTGTAACCAACACATACCGACTCATCCATTGAACATCTAACGTGTAACCAACACATGTCGAGTCGTCCATTGAACATCTAACGTGTAACCAACGCATACCGACTCATCCATTGAACATCTAACGCTTAACAAATGCATACCGACTCATCCATTGAACATCTAACGTGTAACCAAGACATGTCGACTCATCCATTGAACATCTAACGTGTAACCAAGACATACCGACTCATCCATTGAACATCTAACGTTTAACAAATGCATACCGACTCATGCTTTGAACATCTAACGTGTAACAAAGACATGTCTACTCATCCATTGAACATCTAACATGAAACCAAGACATGTCGAGTCATCCATTGAACATCTAACGTGTAACCAAGACATGCCGACTCATGCTTTGAACATCTAACGTGTAACCAAGACATGTCTACTCATCCATTGAACATCTAACATGAAACCAACACATATCGACTCATCCATTGAACATATAACGTTTAACAAATGCATACCGACTCATCCATTTAACATCTAACGTGTAACCAAGACATGTCTACTCATCCATTGAACATATAACGTGTAACCAACACATACCGGCTCATCCATTGAACATCTAACGTGTAACAAATGCATACCGACTCATCCATTGAACATCTAACGTGTAACCAAGACATGTCTACTCATCCATTGAACATCTAACGTGTAACCAAGACGTGTCGACTCATCCATTGAACATCTAACATGTAACCAAGACATACCGACTCATCCATTGAACATCTAACGTTTAACAAATGCATACCGACTCATCCATTGAACATCTAACGTGTAACCAAGACATGTCGACTCATCCATTGAACATCTAACGTGTAACCAACACATACCGACTCATCCATTGAACATCTAACGTTTAACAAATGCATACCGACTCATCCATTTAACATCTAACGTGTAACCAAGACATGCCGACTCATTCGTTAAACATCTAACGTGTAACCAACACATGTCGAGTCGTCCATTGAACATCTAACGTGTAACCAACACATACCGACTCATCCATTGAACATCTAACGTTTAACAAATGCATACCGACTCATCCATTGAACATCTAACGTGTAACCAAGACATTGGCGGGAAAACATTGGCGGGAAAATATTGGTGGGAAAACATTGACGGGAAAATATTTGAGGGAAAACATTGGAGGGAAAATATTACAATTTCCCTCACTTTTTTAGCATAAAAGGAGAACCACACACACTCCTTATCATCACAACCACCAGCAGATCACACACACTTATCATCACAAACACATTGTTATTATGAAGATGTTGAATCATGAAGATTTTCCGTGTACGTGTGGACGTGGAGATGTAGTTCTTCGACAATCGTGACAAGATGATACCTTTGGTAGACAGTATTATGCTTGTCCATGTTCAAAGGTGAAACCTTCAGAAGTTTCACATGGATGCGGATTTTTTTTATGGAAAGACGAACGAGTCAGACTACTTGTCAATTCTATTGGAGGTTCAATGAGCTTTTCTCCTCCAAGCTCTTCTTCAAGACCTTCAACGAGCTTTTCTCCTCCAAACTCTTCTTCGAGACCTTCAAGGACTCCAATTTCTTTTCCAAGCTCTTCAACGTGTGCAAACTGAGTGCGCTTGAATGGAATGATAATGGTACTCGAGAGTACAGTAGAGTTGTACAAAAATTACGATAGGCACACAATGGATTCAGCTGCACTACTTCACGACCTTTACGATGACATGGGGAACCTTAGTTTGAACTAGTTTGTGATGTGTTTTTTTTTCGTGTTTACGAGTCTAATATCGTTGTAATATCCATGTTTAATTAAGCGCGTGTTTAAGTGTCCGTGACGAATAAAATTATGTTTAGGATTGTTTGTCTGTAAGTCTCCTATGTGATATTACAAAAATATTTGGCATAAATAAATATTTGTTTTATAAATGTCTCATTTTTATTATATAAATGTTGCAAAAATAAAATAACATCAGATCGATAGTTAAAATAATAATTATTTGGAATAAATAAATATTTGTTTTATAAATGTCTCATTTTTATTATATAAACGTCGCAAAAATAAAATAACATCAGATCGATAGTTAAAATAATAATTATTTAGAATAAATAAATATTTGTTTTATAAATGTCTCATTTTTATTATATAAACGTCGCAAAAATAAAATAACATCGGATCGATAGTTAAAATAATAATTATTTGGAATAAATAAATATTTGTTTTATAAATGCCTCATTTTTATTATATAAACATCGCAAAAATGCAAAAACAAAATAACATCATATCGATAGTTAAAATAATAATTATATGGAATAATTAATAATTTTTCATAACAAGCAAAAACTAATTATATATATGACAGGGAGTTTCCCTGGCGACATGTCGCCAGGGAAACTTTTGGGATTTGGCGGGTAAAAGCCCGCGACACATTTTCTGCTTAACTTTGAAGCTAATTACGTATGACAAAGTTTTGCTGGCGACATGTCGCCAGGGATAAATTTGGCAGGTTATTAGCAAAATATTATTATTGCTAAATACGATGGACGAAGTTTCCCTGGCGACATGTCGCAAGGGATAATTTTGGACAAAGTTTCCCTGGCGACATGTCGCCAGGGATAAGTTGGAGGGAAAATTTCGCGCTCTTTCATTTGGTATCTGATTTTGGACGGGTTATCCCTGGCGACACGTCGCCAGGGAAACCCTAGTCAAACTTTGACCAAAAAGTAAATCTGCTTTATTGCCACGTCAGCGTTGTCGCCAGGGAAAAGGAGTTATCCCTGTCGACATTTTGTCGCCAGGGAAACTTCGGTCACCTGTTCCTAGTTTTCTTGTAGTGTTCCTTGTACCTTTACCAGCATGACTCGTTCCTGATGCTTGAGTTGTCTTTGGTGCCATTGGCTGGCTATCTGGGACTCTTTGGCTTGATCCATGACCCTTTTTTGATCCCTGGCATGAACTTTCATTAGTAGACCCTCTCTTATTATGACCCAGTCCTTTACACTTGTTGCAAGTGACCCGAATGCCCGCCCTTGTCATCTTTTCATTCTTAGCCATTTTCTTTATAGCCTCATCAGAAGCTTCATCCTTGGAAATTCTTCTTTTCTTCTTTGGTCTACCTGTTGGAACATGGTGGTGTAGAGGTAGTAACAGACTAGGGATCCTGCATCTTGGCCAGAAACTGCAACCAGTAACAAGTTCAACCTTATATTGTTACGTCTCCTTCCATGTCTTTAACCAATAACATGGTTCCACCCATTCCTTTAGTATCCCAACAGCTTCTCCATGAGTTTCCTTGTTATTTAGTGCTACAATAACATGCCTACACAATATGCTTAAAACTCCCATCTCCTACAATCACATTGCTTAAGGTTGAGATTCACAACACAATGGTCATTAGGTGCTACACTAGTATGTTTCCCTCATTTTAAAGGACACTTAAATCATTTGATGATGCATTAATGCGGTTAAAAATTCGTGTAGCAGTTGAGATTAGCAGACTAGTACTTCTGTCTATCACCTGCTGCACATTTACAAATCTATTCATAAGATACTCCTTTATGTATTCCAAACAACCAATTATTAACATATATCTGCCATCCACCAACTTACTGTTAAAATCTTCACATATGTTGTTTAGCAGGATATCACACTTAGGTCTCCCAATATCTCACATATTAATAAAATTAGAAATCGCATATTCAACCAACCAAACAAACATACTTGAAAAACATTCTCTGCACCATGATGCTAGAGCAATCTTTTTTTACCAGTCATAAGCTTTAGGGTCAATTTATTTTGTTTGATACGTTGCTTCCTCCAGAGCTATTGCTGATGCCCTTGCACACTTTCAAATAAGTCCCTTCAATATTTTGGCTTTATATTCCTTTTTCATATTTTCATAAATGTGTCTGACACAGAATCTACGTTCAGCAACAGGAAATAGTTTTGCAATGGCTGGTAATATCCGTTATATCAAGAAACAATATTTCAATCCGTTGGCTTTAACAGTATACATATTTAATTACTAGTCAAGGTCTATTCCTTTTGTCTGTCAGAGATTAATATCAAGTTTGAATTAGATTGCAAATTAAGGTCATCTCCTAAGCAAGTAAGGAACCATAACCATGAACTCTTACACACATATTCAATAATTGCATAAGCTACGGGTACACACCATTAATTCTATCCACACCAATAGCCGTTAAGATTTGACCAATATATGGACCTTTAATAAAAGCTCCATCCAAACCCAGAATTTCCATTTTAGTTAAATAGAAACATCCTTTCAGTGGACCAAGACAAACATAAATTCGCTTAGAACCCTTGAATAAGTGTTAAATCAGTGTTTGTTTCAACCTGGATCTTGATAGTTGTATCTGGGATTTTTGCTTCAACTCCATCGTGTTATCCCTAAGTTTCTTATATTGCTCTTCATAATCACTCTGTAATGTATTCATGGCATTTTTTTTGCTCGGGGAACCTCATCCGGGGAAATTTTGATACGATATATTTCACTAATTGATCCTTTAGAGCGCTATTTGGGATCTTAGGTTTTGATATAAGGATTTTGCTTACCTCTTTAGATAGGAATCTTGCATTACAAATCAGAATATCTTTTGTTTGGAGGTATTTATGATCGTCAGTAAATGTTTTGATACTCCAACAAGGATCATTTTGGGTTTTGGATGCATGTAGGGACCAGGTGCACATGGATTTCTCACTGACCTTTTGACCACACAAGTTTGTTTCTGCACTTTTTCCCTTTAACTCTGAACTACAAGGAAAGTTTGAAGGGCTTGCATCATTGGCTGCATCTGTCGAACCGGCATGACATAATACAGTACCAAGACAAACAACTCTAATCCTAGTTATATCACACTTCATGACTTTAACCTTTCTCCTGCTCTCGATGGAATACGTTTTTATGTCTTCATGTATCGGTTATATGATTGTATATTCCTTGCTTACGCTTAATTTTACAGTTACATCCTCCTTGCCGTGGTATTCTTTATTAACTTATTTTCGGCCTTGTCTTCCTTATATTAACTAAGGGAGTATCATATGCATCATAACTCATATACGCCTCAAAGTTATGATCACCATAGAGACACAACTAATCCTCTCCCTCCCCAAGCTTATTTTTCATGTTTTGAAGGTGTAAATTAAGTTCAAAATCAGATTGTTCTTGTCCACCTCTGGCTCAATGGGGGCTGTATCTTCTTGTTAAAAATCACTTTCATCTGTCTCATTTAAACTGTCTACATCCTCGGCATCTTCAATAACCTGTTCCATATCAAAAACCTTTTTATCGACCTCGTCATCTGCAAGCAAAGTCAATACCACCGGTTCATCATACCCTTGGAAAAGTTCCTCCAACATCTCTATGCCTACATCATCGTTGACGGGGGTCATCAGCATGCGATTGTTGGAAAATATCATTTTCTACAATAGCAATATCATCAAGATCGTATAGGGCGCACACTGGCTCATTCCCACTAACACACCTGGATTTCCCAATTCAATGTCTTATAGAATTCTTGTAAAACTCAATGGCATGGTTGATGCTTGACTTTCATTATATCCGAAAACCCTCATGTCAGAATTATCTTGACCAACCAGGGATGCACACGGATTGAACACTTCATCCTACGTATCTAGATCAAAAGTTGTTCAACCATTTAAATTTATTTTGTCAATGTAACCTTTATCACTTTAGATGCGGTAACGTAGTTCTTTTGTTTTGTTACATTTTGCTCAGAATCTAAGGGTACCAATCTCTCATCTAATGATTGTCCTGATATCCTAAAATAAGAGCGGACAAGCTTAACATCCTTGAAACCTTAATCACGTAACAACACATGGTACCAATCAATCTAAAATATTTCTGCATCTACAAAATCATACCAAGCTATTGTTGGATAGAGATATGTCCTTGCAGGCGTTGTTGAAAAATGTCCACTATGACTTATTTTTAGGGTAAACACGTTCTTATTTCATTATATGTTAAAATCCTCATGTCAGCATCATCTTGACCAACCAGGGATGCACACAGATTGAACACTCCATCCTGCGTATCCAGATCAAAAGTTGTTAAACCATTTACATTTATTTTGTCAATGTAACCTCTATCTCTTTCGATGTGATAACGTAGTTATTTAGTTTTGTTACATTTTGCTCAGAATCTAAGGGTACCAATCCCTCATCTAATGATTGTCCTAGTATCCTAAAATAAGAGCGGACAATCATAACATCCTTGAAACCTAAATCACGTAACAACACATGGTACTGATCAATCTAAAATATTTTTGCATCTACAAAATCATACCAAGCTATTGTTGGATAGAGATATTTCCTTGCAGGCGCTGCTGAAAATTGTCCACTATGTCTTATTTTTAGGGTAAACACGTTCTTATAATTGTCTTTGAAAATAAGCAAAACATAAATAACATCCAACCAGTAAAATCACACAATTAAACACTAACATTTATAATTACAAAGTTAATTACACTGAACTCGGTATATGAATGTTGTAAACATGTACAAAAACTATAAAATCATTCAAAGTAAGAAAAATCTAACCATATAGACTAGCAGAAAGTGGGTATATATTCTCGTCTAACACCAGAGGCTGGTTCTACAATTTCCGTTAGATTAAGCATTGTGTACTCGATTCATGATTTGGGATGAAATCAAATTACTGTTTCGATTATTTTTTGAAAACCAATGGTTTTTTTGCGTATAAAATATGGTAGGCACATGTGTATTATTTGATAATGTAAGGGGTCAATGGTTTTGGGGACAAAATTCGCATAAGGTAAAGGTAGGGATGTGCTGACGAGATGGTGAAGAGGGTAAATGATGAAACTACCCTCACGTGCGTGACACGTGAGTGACATAAAAGAAGATAACGGCCGAAAGTTATAAAACATCGTCTCAAGAATTTTTTTGCATGAATTTAGGAAGTTCGAAGAAAAAATTGCGACACCTTTACATTCCGTGGTTTATTTAACAATAAGGCAAAGTCAAGGAACCAGAATCTGCGGTTTACCCTAAAATCTACGTTAATTTAATTAGACTAGACGATTACCCGCGCATAGCAGCGAAGATTGCCTAACGATAGATAATTAACGATATCTGATATTGTAGTAAGTGTTAAATGCAACGTTCAAAATATGACGTGAAATATATGAAAATGTAATTGCAAAGTAAACCACCAAGTTAGAAACAATGTTCAACAATCGCGCTTGTCATTGCCAAGAACATCGTTCTTATAAATTTTTATAAAATGTGGCTCGTACTAAATCGCACATCGTGTTATTCGTAAACAATAAAAAAAGATAAAGAATGTTGTTATCAACTGGAAAAGGAAATTCTTAACCTGCAAAAGTTTATTAGAAGTTAAACGCATTCTGACAGATTATGCCAGTGGCCTTATACTTTTTTTAACATAGGCCTTATATGGGTGTTGATTTGCCTGCAAAAGCAAAAACAGTTGTATCTTCTAACTTTGTCAAGTTTAATAAGATAAGTTGGATATCAGGTTCATAAATATAAAAGTTCAATCAAAATAAGAATTTTCTGACTCTAGCACATGAGTACCGATTTGTGTCTACATAATTTGGCTTCATTTAATGACATAAAAAACATTACTTATATTTATAAAAAAATTTAAGACTTTTTTTCGAGTCTAATCAACATATAATAAGACCCAACATTATGTTGGAGTTACTAATACTTATATATAGTATTCTGAATTTGTATAATGAGACTTTTGAAAATTTGCATATTAATTTTAATTATTTGTATTAATAGTAAGTTATTGCATAGTCTCTCTAATAAAAAAATTCTATAGACATTAGTTCTAAGAGGTTGATAGTTGTACTTTAATTATTGTGAAAACACTTATCCTTTTACCACTTAATTATAATAAAGACGAGACCAAAACGTGTATTTATGTCGTAAAAGTCGGAATTATGCGTGGTTTGTGTTTTTATTGTGTTTTAGGACAAAAATATGAAAAAGGAAGAAAACACGGGCTTTCACGGGCTTTTATCGAAAAAAAAGACAAAAGACGAAGTCAAAAGATCAAAAGTGCAAAAAGAACGGAATTCAAAGGCCTATTCTGAAGATTTATCGAATAAATGAAGAAATTATGAGACGAGTTCAAGATATTTATCGAAAAATCCCGAGCCAATTTCAAAAACGGCAATTTAATTAAAGACGAGAAGACAAAAGGAAGAAACAAGGAAGCATCCTACCAACTCCCTTCTCCTATAAATACCCTCCTAATGCGTCATTAGGAGAGTGTTAGTTTTTAGTTAGTCACTTTTAGTTTTTCTTAGTTTTTCATATCTTTAGAGAGAAGTAGGTGTTTCTACTTTCTCTCTCTAGATTTCTTCATCTTTTCTTTCAAGTTTTAAGCTTTCATTTTAAGCTTGTATTTGAAATCATTAATCTACAAGTTCAAGTTTAAGATTTTCATTATTAATCTTATTCTACCTTTCTTTATTTTGATTTTCTTATGATTCGAAATAAATCATAGATCTTATTTCATCTTGATGTTTATGTGATTAAAAAGCTTATCTTTTTGTTCATATCAAGTCTTTATATGATTTAAGCTTTTAGCTTTTGATGCTTTTTAGCTTATTTCGTGTTTAGCTTATTTTCTTTTAAGTGTTCCTAAAAGTTTCGTCTTTTTAAGGTTTGTTTTAAAAAAGTGTGCTTATTTAGAGTTTGAAAGTTTCTTATTCGTGCTTATTTAGTTCTTTAATTATTGATTTGGTTAAGTGTCGGATTGTGCTTATTAAAAAAGTTCGTTTGCTTATTACGTGTACATTTCATCGGAAAAGGGTTCCCTTTCCTACGGATATTCCGACTGTTTGCATCGGAAAAGGGTTTTCCCTTTCCGACAGTTTTTCTGATACTTCCATCGGAAAAGGGTTTAGTATTCCGACCCATTTTCCGATTGTTATTCCGATTGTAGGAGTAATCAGACATTCTGATCGTATTCCGACGGATTATTCCGACAAAGATTCCGATTATTTTCATTGATTATTATTCCGATACATTTTTAGTATTCGGACGGATTATTCCGACAAAGATTCCGGTTATTTTCATTGATTATTATTCCGATACATTTTTTGTATTCCGACAGGGTTATTCCAATGGGATTCCGATAGTGGGTATTCCGACGGGTTGAGTTTTCCTTTTTGTTTCCAGTTAATTTTCAAGTTTTCTTTTCCCACCAATCAAGGTTAGATTTCTCTCTTTTATTTTTATGATTGATAACTTTGTCGTTTATATTATCATAGATATAGCTAATCAAGCTCCCCCTTTTAGTGACCAAATTACAATAATACCACCTTAAACCGTGATCAATTCGATTAGATACCGAGACGATTGAATACCTTCATATGCTAATCCCATCATACCAAATAGCGCCACTGCCGGCTCTTTTCGTAAAGATTAATGGTTTTTAGTGAGAAAAATTAGATTTTGGGATCCGTTCTTTTGGGAACGTTATTTTCAAGCACAAAAATTTTCAAAAATCCAAAAAAAAGAGATAAAAAACCAAAAATATTGTATTTCATTTTAGTGTATGCGTACTCGATCTACGTCTTATTCTGAGCCCGAGACTCTTAGAGACTTAGATATGACCATTGTGCATAATAATAATAACAACCCACCTCACCCCAATTTGAGTAATAACAACAACAACAATGTCCCTCCACCCGACCTTCGTACGATGGAGGAGCTTTGTCAACCAACCATGAACGGACGTGGAGGACCGATTGCGCCGATGCAAATCACGGCTCTCGAATTTTTGTTGAAGCATCACATGATCCAAAAAGTTCAAAACGCTTGTCCATTTCGCGGATTACCGGATGATGATGCCAACAAACATCTCGACAAATTCATTACCGTCACTCAAAGCATGAAATTTCCCGGTGTTTCCATGGATTTTCTTCGCCTTCACCTTTTTCCACACACTTTACCCCACCATGCCGAAAAATGGTTTGATCGTCTTCCCAAAAACTCAATTCATACATGGGACGAAATGACTCAAAAATTTTTATCGCGCTACATTCCACCATCCATGGTCACTAGTCTTCGTAATCAAATCAGTGGTTTCACTCAAGAACCGGATGAGTCGCTTTTCGATGCTTGGGAACGTTATAATGTCTTGATCGACCGTTGTCCGAATCATAATATGCTCCCCGTTACTTTGATTGATACTTTCTACAATGGTTTAACTTTTCGTGATCGTGATACGATTAATGCTGCCGCCGGTGGTACATTCATGAAGAGAAGATATGATGAGTGTAGAGAGCTTATAGAGAACATGACCACTCACCAAAAAATTTGGGATTCATCCGCATCGTCAAGAAATAACCCGAGGGACAATGTTTCTTCTACTTCATCAAACCCCGAGATAACCGAACTTACCCGCCAAATAGCCGAGATGAACAAAAATTTCTTAACCATGGCTACAAACCAATTTCAACAAGTCAAAGCTGTCACACCTTCTTGTGAGATTTGCAGGGGTTCTCATTCATACACCGATTGTCCTTCTACTCATGACAATCCCGAAAACGTGTATGCGGCTAACGGTAACTTTTCCACAGGAGGCTATCAAGCTCGTCCTCAAGGTGACTGCAATTTGCTAAGTTATTGTTCAAACAACTTTCTTTCACCACCCGGTTTTCCTCCTCAAAACCAAAACAACTTCAATCGCACCAATCAAAACCAAACTCGAACTCCTAATCAATATCAAACCCAAAGAAACCCATATCCACCTCAAGGAAACAATCAAGTTTATCAAAAAACCACTTATCAACCACCCGCTTACCAAGTTCCCCATCCCAACCAACCCACGGCATACAATCAAGAGGTTGAAACATACATGAGGACTAATGATGCGCTGGTGAAGAATCTTCAGAGTCAAATTATCAACTTGAAAGGTGACATGGCGAAACAAGGGAATGATCTTCGAGCCGAGATTAGGAATGATATGTGAAACTCTTTAAGTAGTCAAACAAGTGACTTATGGGATATGATGGCTAGTTTCTTCCCAAGTAGTCAACCCTCTGGTTCGGGTTCTCTTCCGAGTAACACCGTTGCTAATCCAAGAGGGGAGATGAAAGCAACCACCACTCGAAGTGGAAAAGGTTTAAAGGAACCCGAGATTCCTACACATACACCGGTGATTGTGACAAAGGATAACGAGCCCCCTTCGCCGATCCTTCCACCTTCTACTTCTACCCCTCCACCCCCCCAAGGATGTGAGTGAGAATTCCATTCCAAAGCCTTCATCTCAACCCGATATACCTTACCCTTCAAGGTTGAGGAAAGAGAAGTTGAAGAACAAGGATGATACTCAAGTTTCGAACTTTCTTAAAATGTTTAAACAATTGAATTTCAACATCTCCTTTGCCGAGGCTCTCGCTCGCATGCCGAAATATGCTAAGATGTTTAAAGATCTTCTCAGTGATAAGGAAAAACGCCTTGATATCGCTCAGACCCAACTTAATGAGAATTGCTCCGCAGTTCTCTTAAGGAAATTACCAACCAAACTTGGTGATCCGGGTCGCTTTCTCATTCCTTACAACTTCCTCGGGGTATAGAATTGTATGGCCCTAGCCGATTTAGGTGCTAGTATCAACTTAATGCCATTAAGTGTTTGGAAACAATTATCTCTACCCGAGCTAGTCTCCACACGAATGACATTGGAGTTAGCTAACCATACGGTTGCTTATCCGGTGGGGATAGCCGAAGACGTTTTCGTCGGTGTCGATAAATTCACCTTTCCGGCGGATTTTGTTGTCGTGGACTACGAGATGGACCCCCGTGTTCCATTAATCGTTGGACGTCCATTCTTGAGGACCGGTCGCACTCTCATTATGTAGCCGTTGGCGAATTAATCATGAGAGTTGGTGACGATAAAATCGTTTTCAACATGGGTAAACTTTCTAAGCAACCTTCTGAATACGAGAGCGTTAATTTCGTTGATGTTCTTGATGAGGCTTGTGAAGAGCATTTCAAAGACGCTTGTAAAATTGGTTCTTCTTCTCTACCCATTGTTGAGACCGTTGCCTCTATTGCTCCCTCACTAACTCCATTTGGAGAAAGTGATTTCCTTTTGAAAGAATTTGAAGCAACTTTAGGGGATGTGGACTTAAAATATGACGATTCTCCCACCGATTGGGAAGAAGACATTCGTACCATTGAGAAACTTCTCAATGAGGACCATATTTCTCCACCTTCTCCTATGGAAATTACAAACGATGATCCTAATTTGACTACGCCTTCCATCGACAATCCTCTGGATTTAGAGCTTAAAGATTTACCGTCTCATCTCGAATACGTTTTCCTAGAAGACAATAAGAAGTTACCCGTCATCATTGCAAAGGATTTGAAAGAGGATGAAAAATCTCGACTTATCGATGTGCTAAAGAATCATAAGAAAGCAATTGCTTGGAAAATTTCCGACATCCGCGGAATTGATCCTAACTTTTGTACTCATAAAATTCTCATGCAAGATGACTTTAAACCCGCAATCCAAAGCCAAAGAAGGGTTAACCCAAAAATTCATGACGTCATCAAGAAAGAAGTTATCAAACTTCTAGATGCCGGAATGATTTACCCTATTTCGGATTTGCCATGGGTTAGTCCCGTCCATTGTGTGCCTAAGAAAGGCGGAATAACCGTTGTTCCCAATGAAAACAACGAGTTGATTCCTACTCGAATTGTCACGGGTTGGCGAGTTTGCATCGATTATCGCAAGCTCAATGATGCCACTCGTAAGGATCATTTTCCTCTTCCTTTCATGGATCAAATGCTCGAGCGTTTAGCGGGTAATGACTACTATTGCTTCTTAGACGGTTTCTCCGGGTATTTTCAAATTCCCATCGATCCAAAAGACCAAGAGAAAACCACATTCACTTGTCCTTATGGAACATTTGCTTACAAAAGAATGCCTTTTGGCTTATGCAATGCTCCCGGGACTTTCCAAAGGTGTATGATGGCTATATTCCATGACATGGTTGAAGAAACTATGGAAGTCTTTATGGATGATTTCTCGGTCTATGGTGATTCTTTCTCTACTTGCCTTGCCAATTTAGAACGTATGCTCAAACGGTGCGAAGACACTCTTCTCCTTCTTAATTGGGAAAAATGCCATTTCATGGTAAAAGAAGGCATTGTTCTTGGTCATAAAATTTCCAAAGCCGGTCTTGAAGTTGACCGTGCTAAAGTCGATGTGATTGCTAAATTACCTCCTCCTTCAACCGTGAAGGGTGTGAGAAGTTTTCTTGGTCATGCGGGCTTCTATCGTCGATTCATTCAAGATTTTTCTAAGATCGCTCGCCCGATGACCTACCTCTTGGGAAAAGATACTCCTTTTATCTTTTCTAAAGAGTGTATTGAATCTTTCAATCTTCTTAAGGATAAATTAACTAAGGCACCGGTCTTAGTTACTCCTAATTGGGAGTTACCTTTGGAATTGATGTGTGATGCTAGCGACTTTGATATTGGAGCGGTTTTGGGACAAAGAATCAACAAACATTTCCAACCAATCCATTACGCTAGCAAGACAATGACGGGGGCTCAATTGCATTATAACACTACCGAAAAAGAGCTTTTAGCTGTAGTGTATGCTTTTGAAAAATTTCGCCCATACCACCACCATCGTGTACACCGATCATTCCGTGTTGAAGTACTTGTTAACAAAACAAGATTCTAAACCAAGACTTCTTCGTTGGGTTTTACTCCTTCAAGAATTCAAAATTGAAATTCGTGACAAGAAGGGAGCGGAAAACCTAGCCGTGGATCATCTGAGTAGACTCGAGGATCCTTATCAAGGGGATCTCCCAAATCAAGAGATTAATGAATCTTTTCCCCTTGAGGTCTTGATGTCTATTAACTCTAATCTTGATGAGACCCCATGGTTTGCGGACTTTGCAAACTACTTGGCGGGTGGAATTCTTATCGAAGGGTTATCGTCCCAACAAAAGAAGAAATTCTTCAAGGATGTGAAAACTTACTATTGGGACGACCCTTATCTCTTCAAACAATGTGCTGACTTGATCCTTCGTTGGTGTGTTGATGGGCCCGTAGCTTTAAAAATCTTGGAAGCTTGCCATAAAGGACCAACCGGTGGTCACTTTGGTCCCAATTACACTGCGAAGAAAGTTTTCGATTCTGGATTTTATTGGCCCACCATTTATCGTGATGCACACGAAATGGTTAAGCATTGTGATGCTTGCCAACGACAAGGCAAGATCACACATAAAGATGAGATGCCTCAAAATTTCATCCAAGAATGTGAAATTTTTGACGTATGGGGCATCGACTTTATGGGACCATTTCCATCATCCAAAGGGAACAAGTACATCCTCGTAGCCGTTGACTACGTATCCAAATGGGTTGAAGCAAAAGCTTTACCTGCGAACGATGCGAGGGTGGTTGCGAACTTTTTGAAACAACTATTTGCTCGATTCGGTGTTCCTCGTGCTATCATTAATGATCGCGGGACTCATTTTTGCAACGATCAATTTTTTCGAGTCATGGCTAAGTATGGTGTCAATCACCATCTTTCCACCGCATATCATCCACAAACAAATGGTTAAGCCGAGATTTCAAACCGTGGACTGAAGAGATCATTAGAGCAAACTGTGGGAGAGCATCGTGCCTCATGGGCTGATAAGTTAGATGATGCTTTGTGGGCTTTTCGTACCGCATATAAGACACCTATTGGTTGCACTCCATATCGTCTTGTGTACGGGAAGGCATGCCACCTCCCTATTGAGTTGGAACATAAGGCTTATTGGGCCTTGAAGTGGGCTAATTTTGACATCAACAAAGCCGGTGATCTTAGGAAGATCCAACTCAATGAACTAAATGAACTGAGGAATGAAGCTTATGAGAATTCATTGATCTACAAGGAGAAAACCAAGCTCATTCATGATTCTAGGATTAAGAACCGAGAGTTTCACGTAGGTGATCAAGTTTTACTCTTTAACTCTCGGATGAAAATCTTTTCGGGCAAGCTTAAGAGCCGTTGGTCTGGTCCATTCACCGTCGCCAAAGTCTTCCCTTATGGCACCATTGAGCTTTCTCAACCAAATGGGCCTAATTTTAAAGTGAATGGCCAGCGTGTGAAGTTGTACTTTGGTGAGGACATCTCTCATGAGATGATTCCATCCCTCACCACGTTTCCCTTGAATTAGTTTTGGGTCGAGTCAGGCTCGTGACTCGGTTAACAAAAACAAGCGCTTCTCAGGAGGCAACCCATTGATCTACCCTTTTACCCGTTTTCATAATAAGTGTAGGGGAGCTACATAGGGTTTGTTGTCTTGTTTCTTATGATGTGCAGGGATTAACGCTTCAAAGAGCACTTTTGATGATATTTTACGACCCGTGATCCTGTGTACCCGTCTTCCTGGTTCTATCCTAAACTCTTGTGATTCAATATTTCATATCTTATATGTTGACATTGAAATCACTTTAGTTGTCCTTTCCTTAGCAAGATTTAAACAACGTGCACAATGTCCTAAGTGTAGGGGAGTTTACTCCCACATGCTTAAACATTGAGGACAATGTTTATATCAAGTGTAGGGGGACTTCAATTGAAGTTAAGTGGGCTTTTCCATGAATTTGTCCTCATTTTAACCGAAAAATCTAATTTTTCGACATTTTTCAATATTTTTGATCTATTTTGGCCAAGTAGTATTTTTAATTTATTCTCTTTTATGTTCTTTCTTTTTGTTATCGCATCGTATGTATATATTTCATTTCAAAAATAAAGTCAAAAGAGAAAATTAAGTTAAATAAATTGTTTTTAATGAGTTTAGATGTCGTTGATATATTAGGCCCGTCATGAATCTTTCGACTCAACCCGAGTTTACTTATCCAAGTTTACTCTAGCTAGTATCCTTAACGTGTTTAAGTCAAGTTTTGCTAGGCTTTCATATAGGGAACTTTAAAACGCGAAAGTCTTAACTCTTACGGGTTAAGAACAAGAACTTTTCACAAGTTCCTATAATTGATCCTAGAAAGTCGTTTATCAAGGGAACTTTAAAATGCAAACTCTAAACTTGAAAAAGTCTAAGAAGATGCAAGATCCTATAGATGACTTGAAAACCCAAAACTTTGATTTAATTGGCTAAGCATCCACGAGTCTCATTCCTTGAGATTTTAAATTGTGGAGAACGAGAAGTGATAGAGTCAATTATAAGTTTGGTATTCTTTCATGAATTTATGTGAGTTAATTATGAGCTTTTTCTCCCATCGCTTGTTAATAAATTTAATTGCAATAAGTAAGGTCGTACGATTTAAAAAGTGACTTAGCTTCTAGCCCAAGATCGTTTAAAAGTTGCTTGGTATTAATTAGAGTTCATAGCCAAGGCATAACTTATTGAAGCGGGATGCGAAGATTGGCGAGTCTGAAAAGGCCCTAACAAGGCATGAGGGCTACATTTTGTTGCTAAAGATCCAAAGTGATGTGAAGAATCATTTATCAAAAATCAATATGATGGATCGAGACACACGACGAAAAGCAAATACTCCCCTAAAGATCATGGAGAAGTATATCCGAAAAGACCCTAGCAAGGTATGAGGATAAATAGATCCAAGTCCTAAAAGGAGGCGGATCGTTGTATATAAAAATCCCAAATAAATATTAGAGAAAAATGAAGAAGTCGTGGTCCAAGTATGAAGAATCTCTCAAAAACTTCAAGTGAAGAAATTCCGATTATGAAGAGAAGACCATTATTTCAAGAAAGTCTCTCAAGATTCGAAGTATGAATTCAATGCCAAATATCGGTCCGAGAAAGGTCTCAAATCGTGAAGCGAGTTATGCCAAGATATGAACTTTATGAGGTCCCGAGAAGTAGTTTTAAAAGATTTTGTCCTTTAGCTAACTATTGATTAAATCGTCCTACTTTATTTTCAGCCTAAATAAACTATCGAAATAAGTCAACAATGCATCCTCATGATCATTCAAGACAATAATAAAATATAAGAGATACACCTAGGAATAAGGGAGTCTAAGTGAATAATTGGGCCACATGAGTTTGTGTTAGCTTACTAACTTATAATAGTAATGATCTCGTTTTTAAGCTTGGCTTGGGGAACGTGAAACTTGAGGGTGATAAACATTCATGACAACCAAAATCCTAATGTAAGTCTTCGATCTCTTTACTTTTTCTTCCTTCAAGCATTTTGTATATACTTCTATGTTGATCCCTTTGGTTGGATCTATATTCTGTTAAGAATTAGTATAATAGTTTGTAATCAAACTAAAACACTTTGAGCACTCTTACTAAACACTAAATAAGTTATGCGGAATCTAACTTATAAAGCATAGAAGAACAGAATTAGTTTTAACTATTCGATTCTCTTGTTAATCGACTTGTATGAGGTACATGAAAGACATTGTACCTATGTTCCTTTTATAGAGTAAGGAACCCTAGAAACCTTAGAATATTCTATAAAGAATAACTATATCACAGACGATATATTATCAATATTCTAACTATTTAGGTATATCACATAAGATATACTCTAACTATAACTATGACATATCTTATACAAAGATATATTCGTCCTAATCATCATAGCAGTACTTACTTTATAAGTAGCAGTACTTACTATGTACCGCGTTAACACTAACGGTACTTACATAACACTAACAGTATTTCAAATACACTAACGGTACTTGACACTTAACAAATAATTCCCAACAATCCTCCCCTAAACAAGAAATGATAACTTGTTGTCTTCTTGTTTCTTTTGTACTGGATGTATTAGAAATACATGTCTTTAGTCTTTCCTTCATCCTTGGATTGAACTTGGTAATTTGTATTTGCATCCAACTGAATGTAGCCAAACACTTTATATGTAGATCTTCTTCTGATAAGATAATCTTCAAACATTATGAGCATCATCTTCTTCAAACTATGATCTTCTTGTGTCTTCTAAACATTCAATCATCTTTGCAGCATCAGTGTTTGTCTTCTTGAGTTTAGTCCTTGAACTCTTGATCATAAATCTTCCAATTGATTTGATGATAACAAAACCTTCTAAGTATTATATCTTTTAATACTTCTTTGTCTGCAATCTTCATACCTGAAATAAAACAGTTAATAACAAAACACCAATCTGTATTGGCTTCATGATTTTTAGGAAATCACCAGCTATCAAAGGATTTGATAAATTCTTTACCAGTTAGCCGTACACTCTAGAATAGCCAGTACTTTAATCACAAAGAATAAGGTGTAATGAAAACCTTACAATTTTTGGTAAATTGTCAACCATCAACGGATTTGATGAAGTCTTTACCTAGTACCGTTTGTCTAGGACTAGCTAACTCTTTGTCTCGAAACAAGGTGAGTTAGAACCATATAGTTTTTAGCAAACTATCAGCTTTCAACGGATTTGATAAGTCTTTACCATAAACCGTTTGCTTATGGACTAGCCAGTTCTTATGTGTGTTAGACATGGTGAACTGAGAACCATTTATGAAGTGTGACTGAAAGTCAAACACTTAAGATTCTTTCTCAACTTCTTCCTCATCTTTCAAATCCTTGATTTGTTGTTTAACCATTCTGATCAACTCCAAAGCATCAACAGACTCTTCTGTGACCTCTAATTGTTATACTAACATCCTTTCCAACAATTTCCTTTTGAAGGGATAAGTCTTCTCTTGCAGCATATAATATGTAACATCATCTACATCCAAAATATGCAATCCACATGACCTGTAATATCTCCAATAACTAGGAACCTGATTCTCTAATTCCTTCAACATTTCTTGATCACATTTGTGTGGCTCATACATAAAGAGAAATTCCCTATATAATAGTGATACTTCAGTTTTACCTACACTGGCATCTTCAACTAACCTTACAAGATCTTGAATATCTTGTCTATCCAGAATGTGAAGAATATCTTCCAAAATTTTGAATATCCTTTTTGTGCCATCAGATCTCTGAATTCCATGAGCTTCAAGTCCTTGATCTATAGAGTAAATCTACTTAACAATGGATGCTCTTTTTCCAAAAATCTCTGTATCAAAACATTGATCTTCAAAGTTCACAATCTTCAAGTACTTCCTTAAGCTCTCATCATCATCACTATCTTCTGCTGTAGTTTTAGCTCTCTTAGCTTTCTTCTTTAGCTTTGTTGATCTTTTCCTTTTAACACTCTTGGAAATTCCTTCAAGTTCTATTGAACCCTCTTCTAAGCTTGTATGTACCGTTTCCACAGTATGTACTGTTGTATGTACTGTTGACTGTGTATGTACTGCTTGTACATTTTCAGTCTGAGCAATTCCTTGAGTTTCAACTCCTGCATTCATCCTTTGAGCACTCTCTTCCTCCCTTGAACTTACTTTCTCCTTTCTATTCTTCCTCACATAAGTGGTTTTGATAGGTGGAGATGTACTTGTAGGTTCAGCAGTACTTGGCTCAATTCTAGGAGTACTACCAAATTGTCTTTGTTGTTGTAGACGTTTCTTGAAATCTTCAATAGCTTTCTTGTCTGCTTCAGATCCAATCTCAACAAAATTCAATTCAGTCCTCTTACTTTGCTCATACAAACTCTTGATTTCTTCATAAGTTTTCTTGACCAGCTGAATATGAGTAAATCCTTTTACTTTCTTTAGAAATTTCATCATTTGATTTCTAATCTGCATAGTAGTTGGAGGCTTAATCTTTTCTTTCCTTCTCTTTTCAGCAAAGAATCTTTGTTGCTCCCTTACCAGATCATCAATCAATCTTGATTTTTCTTCTTCATCATATGCATCTTTTTCTTCAGCTATCAATGAGTCTGCAAGAAGCTCACTTGCATGTATCTCAGCTTGAATCCTGTCATACTCTTGTATGTTCCATTCTTGTTGTATCCTTTTAGCTTCTAACAAATTTTGCTTTGCTGCAAGTTCTTCCTGCAATTCATCTTCACGAATTTATGCTTGCATTCTATAAGCAAATTCCTCATCATGGTCAATTTGATTAAATCTGTACATGACTTTTTTATATCATCATCTGAATCACTTTCATCTTCAGATTCTGACAATAATTACTTCTTCCCTTATCCTTTGGATTTATCTTAGGTAGCTTCTTCTTCAGTTTGGCAGCTACTTCTTCATTAGCTAATTGTTGAATGACTATACCTTTTGTAGGGTGTGAAGCTTGTACTTTCTTACCTTGAATTTGATCCTTTGAGGCAAGAACTTCTTGTTGTGTCTTTTTCTCCACTTCTGCTTGCTTAGTCTTCTCAACTAAATTTTTCTTTAGATCAAGCAGCAATATGGCTAAAGTCTCATTTTCTCCAAATGAACTTTGACTTTCCAGTGAAGGATGATCACCAGCGGTACTTGCAATTGGCTTAGCAGTACTTGGGTCTTCAACAATGTCAACAGTACTTGCAGTTGGCTTAGCAGTACTTGGATTCTCAACAAAGTTGACTTCACCAGTATTTGACACACTTGTTTCTTCAATCACTTGTGTTTCCCCAGATGCTTTATCTTCCATAGAAGCCATCATATCAAATTGCACTTCTTCAGTCTTTTCTGACTTATTGCTTTATGGTGATGGATCAGGAAACTGATTAGAAATTTCCTCCAACTTCTCATAGAAAGCACTCCAATTAGCTTGAGGTGGTGATTGAACTGATGGTTCTGGCTGAGTTGCCAATGTTTCTGCAACTTGTGGCTCCTCTGGTTGATTTACCAATTTTTCTTGAACTTGTTCTTGAACTTGTGGTTCCTCTGGAGTAGGTTGTGGGTCTTGCTGTTGAATCTCCATGTCTGAAGGTTCATCCACACTAGTCTCTAAACCAGTTCCATCTTTAAAAGTCCCCATGACATCTTCATCCAATTCAAAATTGATGTCATTTCCAGAGATCCTTGTTTGATTATCATAAGAAGGTGATTGTTCTTCATTATTCCTTCCCTGTTCTTCAATATTCCTCCCATGTTTGGTTGCATTCAGTTTCCTTTTCTTGAGGTTTCTGAACCTTTGCTTCCTGATTGCAGATGTCTGAACAGATCTATATTGCCTCATCCAAGATGACACTTTGTTCCTTAACTTGAGTAGGCTAGCTTCCAATTCAACAATTTTCTTGTCTTAAACAAGCTTATCTTTCTACAATACTTGTACCTGTTGGGACAAACTTGTACACAAAGAAGTTAAATTTACAACATCCACCACCTCTAGTGCTTGTGATTATGGTGAACCACTAGCAGCAATAGAAGCAGCAGGTGTATGGATCATCTCATCAGTGATTGGTGGAATACCAACATTGTGAGAAGAAGATTGCGAATCTTCTAGGGAGTGGGAGCTCTGGTGAGAAGGAGTTTGCTGAGAAGCACTAGCATTGCTAGGTTCCTCACCTTCTTGATTGGCAGGTTGGGCTAACATATGAGCAAACAATGGTGTTACAGTTCCTGAAAAGGCATTGCCTTGTTTGTTCAAGAAAGAGAAAGTTCTCTTTGTGAATGAAGAAACATCGCATGTATCAGTTAATGCTGGGAGGTTTGGTATTTGGTCACTAACTAAAGCCTGAATGAATCTAGGATACATTAAAAACTTCTTAGTCCCTTCCCAATTTCTAGTCATGCCTTCAAAAATTAATTTTGAAAAGTTAATAACTCTGTTATTTGCTAGACAAATACCAGCAGATGCCAGTGCAGCAGGTATTTGATCAAAAGATGTACTTTTTGAACTTAAACATTGAATAATAGCATGAAAAGGCAATTTCCATTGAGGTGAAAATAATAATAGGCCATCATGAATCTCTGTATTATTAAGCATACTAAGTCC